>OZ022557.1:18055211-18681964 GCA_963991005.1 Barypeithes pellucidus | reverse complement strand
TTCACTGCTTCCACCATATGGAATACCGACGAAACGGGAGTTTGAACTGTCTTAAGACCCCCAAAGATTGTAGGGGTGTTGGTTGTTTAGTTGTTTATGTTTAAAAAATGTCCTTTATTCCTTACTTTCACATAAATGCATTAAAAAACAGCTTTGCCTATATATTTTCTATCCTATGCTCTCATGTCACAACTTACCCCATTGGTGTCACTTCCTACCCCATATATTGGGTAAAAAGTGCCATTTACCAAAAACCATAAAAACTAATATTAACAGTTTTTTGAATATGTTAGGTATTTGCATCATGTATTTTTTGATAACTTAAAGTTACAGCCACTAAAAGAAAAAAGAAAAAGAAAAAAAAATCTGTCTTAAGTTTTTAAAAAAAATACATTTAGTAAAAATGGCACTTTTATCCCCGGTCTACCCTACTTTTCTATATAGAATTTAATCAGCGAAATCAGTTTATAAGATCTATTAGTTAATGAATTGAATAATTTTTTATGTTAGACTCAGTGGCGGTTCTTCCACAGGAGCACATGCTCACGTGCACCCCCAAAACGAATAAAAAAATATTAATTTATATTCATTGAATATTAAGTATATAATTAGTATAAAGTCCCACCTTCCCTAATTTTATCGTACCGTCAAACCAAACTGTATATTATAAGCTCTCGATTCATCCGGCAACTCAGCAAGGATAATGACGCGAATGACGCGATATACTCGCATGTGCGAATAAGTGGGCGGGGCATAATGCAGTTTCTCTGTAGTAACAGGTGGCGGGGGACAGCGGGGCTATGGCGATTTAACATGGAAAAGGCGCACAATTTTAGTGTGCGCCGCGCTGTTGTCTGTTCGTGCATGTATTTAGAAATTCGAGCGTGTATGTTTTAATATTTTATTATTATATATTTATTAAGTTAAAATGAATAGTTCCACGGTGGACTATTTAAAAAATAACTTTAGCTTTTTGAGCTTGGAGAAAAAAAATTTAAGTGAAGAATGCGGGAAGACCTAAACCCGACCACACAGGGTAAGGTAAATCTAGGGACTTTATTAGAAAGTTTAAAAATTAAATAGCACATTGCTATCAATGTTAATGAACTCGCCCAAATCATGGTTATCAAATTACAAACTTCCACAACATCAATATTCTCATTCAGGCTCAAAACGCGACATTTTTCTGCCATTGTTTAAGATTTTAACCTTACAACTCATAAATAAACGGCGGACTGCTGTCGGGGAATCACACATACTTTCATTCGGCAAAGTCCTTTCGCTCTGCCACACATACGCGATTGGTTGCCCGTCTGCCTTCAGAGAGTTCTTGCACCGTACTTATTCGTCTCTCAAATACTTAAAAAAATTTTTTGTCCGTTTAAAGGAGGGTTTTCGCACTCTTTGTATGAAAAAATGTCCGCTTAATAGAGATGTCCGCTTAATAGAGATGCCCGCTTATTAGAGGTGTCCGTTATGAGAGGTTTCACTACATATTCATTGTAAAATTTATAATATATTTTAGTATTTACTTAATTTTACTATAGTTATTAGGAATCCTATCTATAATTTTTGTAAATTATGTTGACAATATTATTTTGGTATGGATTACTAATAAAAATTTTAATTATATCTATATTTTATAGGGAATTTTACGATAAAATCTTTACTATAATTATTTTACTATAGCCTTTTTTCCGTGCATCTGTCTCATTGAAAAATATCAACAACTTATCGATCAACTCTGCTATCGCTAATCAAAAATTGTATTCCCCCGAGGATTTAAAATATTAGCTCAATTTTATCATCCCGATTTGATAACGAGACGGGAAATTACTTTTTTTCAATTTATATTTCCTTCTGTTTTGTAACGGTTTAAAAGAATCTCAGAAGACGTTTAAATCAGGGCCTGGTAAGGATTCCCTACGGCGGATTTCTTGAAACTTTTATTCCAGTATTTTCTCATTATTAGAATAAATAACGGAAAGTATAATCTGCGATCTTTTGCTGAGTCACAATTCTTCAGGTTATGACTCGCATTTTTCTTCATCATGAGTTTTCCCATCTGATGAAGACACTGTGTTGCCGAAACAATAAAATTGTCATGACACAATCAAAATTTAATGAATTTTTCTACCAGGGTTGCACTGATTTATATCAAGTAATTGAAATCATTTAAATCACTTGATTTTTTTTCACGATTTAAATCACTTGAGTTTTTTTTTACTGAAACTTTTTTGATTATTTTTATTTGTTTTTTTCAGAGCTACATAACATAACATAAAAATATTCTCAAAAATGAAACGTAGAACGGGTTTTATAAAATAAATAGGAAGTACAAAATATAAACTTTATGCATTTTCGTTATACGTTATACACATTTTGGCATGTTAAGATAATTTCAGGAATGAATTATTTTTCTAAATCTTTATTTATGTTTATCAGTTAAAACGATACCATTTTTTGTAGCAAAAAAATATTATCAAGATATTTGTTTAAGATAACACTTTTAGTGTTGTATTTTGTTGGCGGCGGCCAGTTAAATTTTTCGGTTCAGTGTGTAAAAATGAATCGCCGAGTAATATCTCAAATTGATCGTGCAAGAATAGTAGCATTAGTTGAGGAAGGTCATTCCCAAAGATTTGTTGCTGAAAGAATAGGGGTTTTTCAAAGTGATGTATCTCGCATATGGAATCGCTATCTAGAGACCAATTCTGTGCGAGACAGACCACGAAGTGGTAGAAGGCGTGTTACTAACGAAAAGCAGAACCGCTATATTACGTTAACAATTCGGAGAAATCGTACTATGCCAGTCCCACAACTTCAGAGAGATGTTACGCATGCAATTGGAGTTCGCGTATCCGTTTCTACACTAAGAAGACGCGAACAAACCAGAAAAATTTTAGAATTCTGTCCTATTTTCCGACGAGACCAGGATTTGTCTGGTAAACGATAGTCGCCGGATTCGTGTTTGGAGAGAACCAACAAGAGCTGCCCGACTTGCCCGTGCTCGCCGCTTGCCTCCATTCGCGGGAGGAAGCGCCATGGTTTGGGCAGGTATTATGTCTGACGGGCGTACTGAGTTAGTCCACGTTCAAGGCACAATCATTGGCGACAGGTACGTTAGGGATATTCTACCTCCTTATGTTATAATGTGGAGAGGGCTGTTGGTAACAAATTTGCGTTTATGGACGACAATGCCCGGCCCCATCGTATTACAGCTCTGGATGAATATCTAGAAAGTGAGGGAATCAATCGCTTGCAGTCGCCTGCTTTGTCCCCTGACATGAACCCGATAGAACATGCTTGGGATATGCTCTCTAGGGCAGTTCGCGTTAGAAGAAATCCCCCTAGAACTCTCCAGGAGCTTGTCGTCGCTGCTACCGAGGAATGGCAGGCTATTCCACAAGAACGGATTGCTAACGTCTTCAAGCTTGCATTGAGGCCAGAGGAGAAATACACTTTATTAGAAGCTATATTTTTTAAATTTCACAAATTATACAATATAAATAAGTTGTTTTTTTTGGAAGGTTTAAAGTGTAGTGGTAAAATAAAAAATTTTAAAACTCATTGATTTTTATTTTAAACTTATCAATTAACTAATATTTGGTCTATTTTCGCGATTACGTAATTACTTATTCGAGAATCAGAGTGATGCAAAACTTTTGAATCTATGTGTAGTTTAAACAAAAATACTAGTTTTCCTCCTCTTTCTATACCCTCTCTGTTCCTACTATGTGAGTGTACCAAGCCAAAAGTGCTGAATATTCGTTCTACTGACGCTGAAGAAGCAGTTGCGCAAAGGAACTGTTTTATTATTGGCAGCTGCTTTGCGATTTCCGGGTCATACCTTTATGATAACCACCACTGTATTCCATTTACGCTTTTTAATACTTTTTCCGAAAACATATGTTAAAATGGACTACCACGGACATTAAACTTTACTGCTAATGGTTCAATGTTTCAATGTAACTCATTAATAATTGTTTCCTAAAGCCATATTATGTTCTTCAGGTGTTAACTCGTATGTTTGCTTTTCTGGGTTGAACCAATAGGCCATAAAATGATATGGCGTGAGTGCTTGCTTATATGGACATTGAAATTGTTGTGTCTGTTGTAAACACTTTTGGTAAATAGTCTCATTAATCTCCTTGTTGTTTTCCTCACAATTTTTTAATATTGTGTCCCACTGAGTGACGTACATCTCAAAGCAATCAGCCATGCTATTCCATCGCACATCAATTGGAAGTACTAAAGCGTTGCCTACTGCTTAACTGAATTTTGCCCTAGCCCAGGGGTCGGCAACCTTTTGAGACGGAAGAGCCAAAAGTTATAATTTACACAATTTCTCAATTTTTAAAGAGCCACTAAAGGCCGCAATTTGACATCGAAAGAGACACAACTTGACATGGAAAGGGCCGCGTGCGGGTCGCGATCCGTAGGTTACTGACCCCTGCGCCTAGCCAGATGATTCTTTAACGTCTTGTACTTGTAAGTGATTGCACAGTAAATTTAAAATGGGTGCAGAGCAGCCATAAGTTATAACTTTTGAGTCCGTTTTTTCTTCCAAAGTTTTTCTCATGAGGCCTGTCACAAAAGATTTTACCATGCACTGGATTTTATTTCGCACGAAGAAATCAGGTAAAGTAAAAATGACCCTGAAGTTTACTACTCTCATTCGTTCTTCGTCGGCGGTGGTGTTAGGGGTTATTCGCTGGTGCTTTTATGGTCATTTATGATCCATTGTGTTTTTGGATTCATTTGTATTAGTGTTTCTTCGAACTAAAACTATTTAGAGCTATTTATTAGTTATCTACAATGGTTCGTCAGTGCGTGGTGTGTAACAAATTCGACTATTCTAACATCTGATTAATATTTCGTCGGTAAGTGAGAATAATGAGGTTATGTTTCTTTTAGGTAAAGCAGTGGTGTAGCTAATTCTATATTTTAAGTAAATATTGCAAAATATGTTGTATATAATGTTAGATCGAAATTATCTAAACGTGTACCGTATTACAGCGTTGCCATTTTTTAAAGCCACCTTTTTCTAACTTATTTGAAACTGTAGAACTGTGCATGATTGTAAATAAATGGTGTTTTATGAATGGAATGTTTTGTCTCCCCCTTCTATATTTTATGTTTATGGTCCTGACAAATATTTGGGCTGTAGGTAGCTGTAATTTGTACTATATTTTTTAGACTGACATTAAAATAATTGGTATTAATTTGGAAAAAAGCGAGATGATAAATGTTTTATTAAAACCAAAAAAATAATGATTTTTGATTTTTTTAATAAAAATCAAATTTCGCACAACCCTGTTTTCTAGACATTGTTGTATTGTTTATTTAGTATTGTAATTGTTAATAATAATAATAATAGTAATAATACTTTTATTGTCATAAAATACATTCACTAATGAACATTGACAACGTCAATTAAATACAAAAATAAAAAATTAAAACAAGAAAATGCCAAATTTAAATAAAAAACAAAACAATCTTAAAATACAAACATTATTGATAAAAACAAAAAAAATTATTACAAAATACAAATGCTAATGTCAAAAAACAAAAACAAATTAAACATCAATAATAAAAAAATATTAAATAGCTACACAATACTTCAAAGCATGATTTAAACTTTTCTCGAATCCACTCGATACGTCCAAAATGCAAAATGCCTCACACTAAAAATTAACGGTTAATTAAACCGTCAAAGCCAATCAGATCATTTTTTCCAAAATACTGTGGATCCAATCGTGCGTGCCGAAGACATGCTATTTTCGTCTTCGTCTTGCTGTCGGTATCGATCGATACCAGAACTCGAGCACGCGGGCACCATCAGGGACGCGTCTTGCTGCCCGATTCGGTAAGCTTGCCCTTTGATGCCCAGTGGCGGAGCGATAATTATAACTCTCTCTGCACGGTCCGTTATCATTGTATTGTAACTATACAACGTGTCCAAGATAAAGAGGGCCAGTACAGGGATCTCGGAAACAATAAGAAATGCAGGGTCGGCCCTAGACATTTTGGCGCTCCGGGCAAAACCTTAATTTTGCGCCCCCCCCCCCCCCTTTTTTTAAGTAAATCTCATGCGACCATATCAGAAAGTCAAGAAAACATTGAAAAAAAAAATAACAAAAAAATGTTTTATTAAAAAGTCAATCATCAGATAACAAGATAAGCAATTTAGCACTTAAGACAAAATAACAAAAATTAAAATGTAGTAATGCTAACTAAACTAATATCCCATATTATAAATAAATTCTAACCAACCAAAGTAATTAAAATGCCCTTTTTCTAACTTTTCTTTCGGCAAACTCACGAACCAGTGATTTCAAGTCTAATTTGTCACTGATTTGGTGTTCTATAGCTATCCATTGCCAATCCATTGAGACGATTTTGCATCTGCATCGTTCTGAGATAATTTTTTATTATTTTTAGTTTTGAAAAGCTTCTTTCCCCTGAAGCCGAAAAACTTGTCAATGCGGTGGGTGGTTGAGTGGTTTTGTCATATTGGTTGAATTGAACTCAACTAGATTTTGCCTTAATGTTTAAATATATTATATTATTTGAATTATGTGCTTAGAAATAAAAATGATAAATTCCGCCTGCCGCCTCTTAAACTTGTCAACTATCAGTCAAATCTTGCAACGCATTTTTGAGAAAATTCCCATGAACCTATTTCCATGAAATTTGGTATACTTACAAGGGTCCGATGACAATGCAATATTATGAAAAATAATTTATTGATATGATATCGGAATGATAAAAAATATTCTTTAATTTTCATTTTCCATGATTTTGCGCTCCTAGATCATTGCGCTCCGGGCGGCCGCCCGGATCGCCCTACCCTGGGGCCGGCCTTGAGAAATGCGAAGTCGGTTAAATGAAGGTAAAGTTGCGCATTTACGTGCCCAATAATATGCCGTTTAGAAAGTTTTAAAATTCCGAGTACTTCCAGAGATACCCGGAAAAACCCGAAATTCTGAAAAATTGTTTTCCTGGGTTTTTTTTGAGATCGAATTCTAAAGTAAATTGCACTTTTGCATTGCCACTTTTTCCGCTCTATCTAACAGCTTTAATTGTTTTGTAATCCGACGAGTCGTCTTCGAAGGGCCATTATCAACTTTCTTCACATTGTGGTTTAATGACGTTTCGAGGGTTTTTTGAACAACATCAAGAAATTTTGGGATACGGTCCTATATTTCTCGTAATTTTACAAATAATATCTCATAAGTAAGATCTAAATTTTTACTTATGCTGGACTAGTTCAATATATAACAAAATAATTTAATAATAAACCACAAATAAGTGAACAAAATACAGAAACATTATTTCAAACTTCTGTTGATTCGGGATTTAAAAGAAAAGTAGGCGCTTGAAACAAAAAAATTAAGATGGTGACGCGTGATTTGTTTCACTTGATATTCCCATTGTGATCGTTGAGAGCGTTTTAAGAAGTTTTCCAGAAAATATGGAACATAATTTTACAAATGCTGAACAGTTTGATATTCTACGCATGTTTTATTTTATCTCAAAAAAACTGTTATGTGGCAGTTGGAAGATGTTATTTGTGCTTAGAGAAAAACGGAAATCATTTTGAACACCTGATTATGTAGTTCCTTACTTTTTTCGTTGTTCGTTTTATTACTGTTTTGGAATGATTTTTGTTCACTTATTTGTGGTTTATTATCAAATTATTTGTTATTTATTGAACTAGTCCAACATACGTAAAAAAATTAAAGCTTACTTATGAGATATTATTTCTAAAATTAGGAGAAATACAGGACCGTATCCCAAAATATCCTGATGTTGTTCAAAAAACCCTCGAAACGTCATTAAACCACAATGTGTCATACACCGTTGCATTCGGGAGAAAAAAAGCTCTCAAATTCCAATATCAGGAAAACAGGACCGTATTTTAAAAAAGAAAGACTCGTCGGATTACAAAACAAATAACGCTGTTAGATTGAGCGGAAAAAGTGGTAATGCAAATGTGCAATTTACTTTAGAATTCGATCTCAAAAAAACCCAGGAAAACAATAAAACGATTTTTCAGAATTTCGTTTTTTTCCGGAACTAATCAGAATTTTAAAACTTTCTAAACGTCATATTATTAGGCACGTAAATGCGCTACTTTACCGACTCCGTATCTCTTACGGTTTCCGAGATCCCTGTACTGGTCTTCCTTATCTTGGACACGTTGTATAGGCTGTTACTTATGATATTTACTTATTAAAGGTATCAATTTTCGAAAAATTTATATACACAACCGACTTCCGACCCGGTATTTCTATTTGCTTCGTACACGTCAATGTGAAAAAAATACGGTACATATCTCGGGCCGTCGGAGGCTTTTCCGGACTAGTGCGGTGGCCTCCCTCACCTTCGGCTTGGTTGACAATCTCCGCATCTCGTCCGTAAAAGCCTCTTTTCGGCCCTTGATACGTAATGTACTAATTCTTTCTCATCTGAATGAACAATGTTTCTGTTTGAACTCAAAACGCCATTCGACCCGAATCAACAGCTGATATTAAAGCAACGTGCATGTCCTTTCTACGGCCTTTTTGCCCTTGGTTTTGCATATTATTAGGTTTCGCAGGGATAATTTGAATTCTGTGATGTGATAAAGCGGTTATCCTTGGTGTTTACAGCTATTTTCCATGTTCGTAAGTTCGGGGTCATTTGAATCGTACAGCACTATGTAAATTGAAGCGCATAATTATTTTAATTAATGTGTCGCTTTATCGCGACTATCTACTGTAAATGCCGGTTTTAAAGTAAAAAGATTCTCTTACATATAATATTTTTTGATTGAACGTGGAACAAAAAGACTATGGAAAACTATATCAATAGGCATGGTGCTAACAGAAAGTGGTGTCAGGTGTGGGATTAACAAAACTTGATTTTTTAAAATTATATTCTTTAATATGTCCGAGAGAGTACTTTATATTATTTACAATTTTGTTATGTGTTAACTATAAAACCACATATTTTAGTTAGAACAGTTACTCTATCGATCCACCATATTTTTTACAAAAGAGGTAGTACACCACTGACATTTTTTCATGTGAACAGTTTTTCTGATTAGCCTGGTCAATTCTACATGAAAAAGATCTCTTACGTTCTTGATTAAAACAATTAAATTCAAATTGACTCATCATTATTAACATTGAAAATGATTAATTTTAGTGTTTATTTCCAACAATCCATTTAGGACCACCCTGTATAATTATGTCATTCTTTTGATTGGTTATTTAGTGTTAGTGATAGCAGCCGTTTACGACTCTTTTGTTATTCTTTTAAAAGCCAATATTGAAAAGAGAGCGTTGCTACGCAATGTATACTTTTATACCGTGCGATTTACTTTACAAAAACCGTGCAATTTACTTTACAGTGCGTAAAGTTTAATTAAATAGCAGCTGGCATGATTTTTGATATTTACGGTAGTGATCGTAGGTAATAGTACATTACGTATCAAGGGCCGAAAAGAGGCTTTTGAGGGAGGCCACCGCACGAGTCCGGAAAAGCCTCCGACGGCCCGAGATATGTACCGTATTTTGTTTTACAAGTTCTCCGAAACTTTGATGCCAAATAAATAAAGAAATTCTTCAGACAGTTTTCCTGTCTACATGACATGAAAACATTCGCGCATGGAGAATGTAAATATCTATTTATTATTTTTGACAAATAGGCTCGGTGGCCTAGTGGTATAGCGTACGCCTTGTGATCTGAGAGTCGCGGGTTCAAATCCCGCACTCGGCATCTCTGGTTTTATTTATTTTTTTACAAGTGCCCGAGTTCAGACATTTTTCTAAAACATCTTTGAAAAATTTAACTGCCAATTTAATTTATATATAATCCGCTATTTATTATCGCTTGTAGTATGGCTCGGTGGGTAGTGTGTCCGCCTGGCGATCGGAGGGTCGCGGGTTCAAATCCCGCACCGACAATTCTGGTTTTATTTATTTATGAGCACATGGTGACTCGAATCGGGCGGGAAAATTTTTTCCCATGCATGCAGAACATGCATGAAAAGAGGCACTTTCAGGGCGCATGTAAAAAAAAATAATATAGCTATTACTATGACCTTGACAACTAAAACCCTAGCAACAATAATAGACTTACAAGTTAATAATAACTGTATAATATTCATTTCAACCTCTCATAAATGAATGAATGCTATAAATAGAAACAATGTAGATATGCATTTCTGGATGAGAGTTCTAATCTTTCTCTAATTACATAAATAATTTCGTGCAAAAATTATTATTACAGCTACAATTTGCGAGAAGAAACCACGCCTATTCCTATTCTCCACTCTATTCTTGTCGGCATAAATTCTGTGGAAATTTGTATTCCTCTTCGGCGAAACGATATCTTTTCGCTGACGTCATCATCGCTTCCGTCCGTTTTAATACAACTTGCGACTCTCGCTGCATGGCGACAGACTTACCGGCGTCGACAGCGTCTCGACGTCTTTCCAATCGACGAATGACCGCGATATTATGTTTGTTTGGTAGAGTCTATTTAAAAGTCTAGGATTACAATGTGTAATTTGAGTCTTACGACGATAATAATCTGAAATTTTACTTATGAAAACAGTTTTATTATGGCGAAGAAAACTACTCGTCCTAGGTAAGTAGCTAAGCCTTGTCAACAAGTTGTTTGCGACTCAAAAGATAAATAGGCTGTACTTACTCCAAAAGGTTGGTTTTTGTCGAATTTATAAATAAACAAACAATTCACAAGATTTTCTAGATCCATCTCCACCGGTTTAAAACAAGATTCGTATTCGAGAGTAACAGTAAAAAAGACGATAGTTAATTTATTATAGTAAATATTTTTATTGTAAAATTTCCTATAAAATATAGTACTAATTACTTTTTTTTTAGTAATCCGTACCAAAATAATATTGTAAACATAATTTCTGAAAAAAATATGGTTAGAATTTCTAATACATTTAGTTAAATCAAGTAAACACTAAAATATATTCTAGTAAATTTTAACATACACTATAGTAAAATTATAAAGATTTTATTACTCGTATAAAATATTCTATTAATTACAATTTTCATTATTAAACCGTATCAAAATAATATTGTAAACATAATTTATAAAAAAGTATATTCTAATAAATTTAGCAAAATCAACTAAATATATTATACATTTTATAACAAATTTAAGTGAAAATCATTTACTTATAACTCCAGTAGGTAAATAAACTCCTGGACAAAATTAATGCAACATCATAAATTTCCCATATGTTTGATGCTATTTTTTTTTTGAATTTATGATCCGATTTGAATGATTTTGTTTTTCCATTGTAGGTTGGTTCCTTGACAATGTCATATTTTCGCTGTTTATGAAAAAAAATCAATTTTCGATTTATACTGGGTGTACTAAAAATGCTATGTTTTTTTCCGAAAATTCGCATCACCCTGTGGAGTATATTAGCAACCGAAACATATTGCAGTTACATTAAACGGTAGGTCCATCTTTCTCCAATATTTTCTTTTTTGGTTTACTCCATTATCTCTGTTATTAAAGGAGATACACCATTTTATAGCGTAACATGTTTAATATTCAACACATTCATTGTTAAATGTTTTCAAGTAGGTTTCAAGATTAAAATACTCGTCGGGCAACTGGGCATACGAAATGAACGTTTAATAAGCAGTTTCCGAACAGTTTTTATCAGTATGGCGAATTTTATTTGACCTTTATAACTTTAAAACACAATATCTGCTGACACATCGCTTGCAATGTCAGAAAAGGTCCATAGTCTACTTGAAAACATTTAACAATGAATGTGTTGAATATTAAAGCCTATAAAAACATGTTACGCTATAAAACGGTGTATCTCCTTTAATAACAGAGATAATGAAGTAAACCAAAGAAGAAAATGTTGGGGAAAGATGGACCTACTATATAATGTCAACTGCAATATGTTTCGGTTGCTAATATACTCCACAGGGTGATTCGAATTTTCGGAAAAAAAACATAGCATTTTTAGTACACCCAGTTTAAATCGAAAATTAAATTTTTATCATAAACAGCGACAACTATGACATTGTCAAGGTACCAACCTACAATGCAAAAAAAAAATCATTCAAATCTGATCATAAATTCAGAAAAAAAATAGCATCAAAAATATGGCAAATTTATAATGTTGCGTTAATTTTGTCCAGGAGTTTATTTTTAAATGTATGGTACATATTGTTGATGACTATTATTGTACTTTAAGTATTTTTTATTGTAAAAATAACCAAGTTTAAATAAAGTGTTGTATAAATGCCTTTTTACAAGAAAAAAGCTTAAATCAGGTGCAATGGAAAATTAACAAAAATATAAATGGTTTACTAAATATTTTGGTCATTTCTACTAAAAATTACTAAATAGTTCTTACTAGTGTTGGGAAAAACCGATGATTTTAATAATCGAGTGAATCGCTCGAGCAATTAATCACTTGACATTTTTATGATTGAGAAGAATTTGTTGATAAAACACCGGCGGTTGTTTTTTTTAAGTTTTAGAAGTTTAGTCTAGAGTTTTTATTATGGAAGAACAGTTCATTCTGATTTAAAAAAAAAATACATCCTTTAATTTTTTAAGAATTTACAATCGCCGCTGGCTAGCCAGTCAAAACAAAACCCATGTCGCGATGACTCCACTAAGGGATTTGGCATACTTTTTTATATACACCTTCTCGTCTATGTGCCTTTAAGAAAGACGTATGTCGTGATTACCTTCTCAGCGTCAAACTCGAAGATCGCCGTCGCCAATCGGCACAGTTCGGGTGGTGCGGCGCGTAGATCGAAGGTCGGGTATATCAAGTGACAGGCGATGATTTTCGGTTTATAAACAGTATTTCCTATCGAGCGAAAAACTGTTCGAATATACGAGCAGTTTTTTAACTCGATCAGACTACAGCGGTGCATTTCCGTCGGCGCCAAGCGAAGCTCGGGTATCGAGTGAAAGGTTTTTCGCTCGAGCGATCACAACACTAGTTCCTACTGAAAGTTATTCCAGTCACATATAAAGCTATAAATTATGGTTAGTTTTATTATTTTTATAGTAAACTTAACTAAGTTTCTCGTTGTGTGTAGGAGTAACTACATTTTCTTCTTTTTTGACAACTCCGTACGTTATATTTCTGATTTTTCCGCAGATTATGAGTTTTTAAGGTACCTGATCAAAACTTTTTATGAAGATCAGTTTCTGTCCTAAAATCATAGATAAAAAAGTTTTCCAGTTCTTGCCAATATTTTCACACACTGTACATCTGTACAAAAATGTTATTACCATTGTACGATTGTAATAGTTTCTCAATATTAAATACATAATAGAAAATTTAGACTAGTCATTAATTACTAGCACACTGGTACATGGTATTGTCTTCTCTTTAGAGTGCTAGTTATGGAAAATCATGTTTAAAAGCCAATTTATGCTCTATATAACTTAGCCCGTAAAATGTGCTTACGTCACTTTTCCAGATCGTTACCAGGGAACCATTAAGGTTGTATAGTAAGATGAGTTTGAAGAATCGAAAAAAAATTTTTTTTAAATGTTAATTTATTTGTTACTGCCTACGGACCCCTAATCATTATATTAAAAGAGGAGTCAATACAATAATGTTTTTTCAACTAATAACCTAAAAACCATAAATTTCACTACACAACACACTACTCAAAAAATACTAAATTATGGTAGTACTGGAAAGCAGTGTGGCCTTGTTGCCTTTTCAAATAGACATCCTGTATAAACTTTCAGACAGATAAATGCAACTTTAAATTACAATAATATTATTCAGTAAATAATCTTACAACCTTTAGAATATTTTTTAATAACCATATCTTTATCTGGCAGCATCAGATATACAGTTCGACAAGCAAGTCTATAGCTACGCGGTATCGGTAAGGGGAACGCAATATCTTTTAAAACATGACCGAGTCATGGGCGTGCTATTATTATCTTAATAATGTAATAATACATATTTTTTCATAGCATCAATATATTTGTATCACCAGTGCAATATATTAGGCCTTTTCATTAATATTCCTCGCTTATTTTGGCATTTCCGTCAATAAAATCCATTTGATTTCAACATGCACCTCAAAATTTCACGGGAAAATGGAAAGTTTATGTCACTTCTCAGCTGTTGTAGCAACTTTTTTAAGGTTGGAAATACTTTTAGTTCCAAATAAAACTTTTGTATTGTTCTCCTAACAATGCCAAAGTCGAAGCGTTCGATTTTTTCGACAGCAGAGAGACGGTCCCTTTTTTGACAGGAGATGACAACAATTGACTCGGGTTATTTTCTTCCTTTCAGTATCTTCTTTGTGCATGTTTTTACTGCACCCATCACGCTTACTCCCGTATACATTCTAGCTTTCGCTTAAGTGGCAATTTAAATGTATTAATTTGTCATTCCTCTTCACACATCCTGTACACATTGGCAATAACTTCGCGGGTTTGACTATGAAGGGTTTTACCAGGGTATATTCATTCATTATCACAGTTTTAAAACAAACCCTATCACTACACAACTGGATGAAGCATATTGGACATCGCCGAACACGCACGCTGGCACTATAGGCGTGTCACCAGGCGCGTGACGTCATCCTCTGTCTGGGATATAACCTATCAAATTAGCTCTAGCCACCAGTTACCCATGGTTACCATTGATATTGTACCATGTTGCCCTATTTTTAGATTAGAAGTACTTTAATGAAAAAACATTTTAATTTGCATTTAAATATTAAAATAAATAGTATGAAAAGAAAGTTTTAAGAACATTGAAACTATAATAGAATAGTAGTTTCTTATATACTTATGACAATTTACTTTAAATGGGTAAATTTAATTTTAGCGTTTACTTGGTAACATGTTATTAAATTAAAATTTAATATATGTGACAACATTGTTATCCCAAGAAATTTTTTTGCCCGCATTCCTTTTGTAGCTACAGTTAAAGTTGTCGACATGTACAAGCAAGGATTTTAAATCGAGGAGGATACGTCTTTGGTTCACAGTCTTTGAAGAATAAACAATTCACATTCTAGTGGGTAGGTAGATTGCAAACAACTTCCCAGAAAAACAATCGTGGACCTCTGTCTTTGTCGTTTTCTGTTAATTAGACAAAGACATTACGTCGCCTTCGAGCGTTCGGAACGTACTTTTTATAAAGTCCTTATGGGAACGACCGTCCTTCATACCTGCTTTCACGTTTTGTAGAAAAAATAGTAATTTTTAAGTCAATATGGATCAAAAACATAGACTTTTGAGTCACGTCCGTCGATTATTTGTTTTCCTAACCAAGCCGTATTAAACCGATCTGCTGCTGTTAGAATGAAAACAGTAACAGACAGAAGGTAAAAAGAGATGAGGATTCTACAGATACAATCTCCGTCTCTTTTTTATTGTGTTTATTTTAGTAATAACAGACGTCACATTAGATGTACAAAGCTGATATAAATACCGGGTTCATGTTTGTTTGAAGTCGATGGGTACACAAGCGCGGATCCAGGGGGGGGGTCATGGGGGACATGACCCCCCCCCAACCAACAATTTAACCCGAAAAATACCCTATATACCGGCTTGACTAACTCGACAGGGTATTATTTGCGTAACTTTTCCTTGTATAACCCCCCCAAAACGAAATTTGACCATCCCCAGAACGAGGTTCTGGATCCGCCCTTGTGGGTATTGTTGGGAAAAACTGATGGTTGTAATAATCGAGTACTTGATACTCGAGCGATATTAATAATCGAGTGAATCGCTTGAAATTCCAATTCACCAAGCGATGACGTCACCGACTGCTCGACCGGCATCCTAGCCGTTTACATGTGATCAGGTAGGGTATTTAGCAGGCACGTAACTACGGGTGGGCACAGGTTTAGCTGAAAAATTGTAGTAGCCACCAAAAAAATTCCAGAAATTTATTTATTTGTGAATAATGATTTTTTACCACGTGTCTCGATACCACACAATAAGGAAATTGGTTTTTATTTTTTTAAATTCATGTACTCATGTATTCATAGTTACGTAAAAGTTCCTGTTTAAATTTAAGAATGCTTACTTTTAATTACCAAAAAATTTGTCGATACCTATGTTTTGTGAACTATTTTGCTCGTTTTCTTATTTTCCATTAACATTTTCTATAATGTATGTTATTTTTGAGAAGTCTTCTTGAGTTTAATAATAAAAAGTTCCTGTTTAGATTTTAAAACGTTTACTATAAGATTACCAACGAATTTTTCTATATATTTTGTTAACCATTTTATTCGTTTTGTTATTTTTCATTAACAATTTCTATTATTATGTTATTTTTGAGAAGTTTACTCGTGTTTATAGTAATTAAAAATTTTAAAATTATATAATTTAATTTTTTTAATATATACAATCGGAGACCTAAACTACGCCGCTGGCTAGCCAGTTAAAACAAAACTTTACAAAATCCATGTCGCGATGACTCCGCTAAGGGATTCGGCATACTTTTTTTATATGCACCTTGTCGTTTATGTGCCTTTAAGAAAGACGTATATCGTGTACCTGCTCAGCGTCAAACTCGAACGTCGCCAATCGGATGGCGCAGCCCGTAGACTGAAGGTCGTGTATCAAGTGACGCGATATTTTTTGGTTTGTCGCCTGAATTTATAACTAGAGTATTTCCTATCGAGCGAAAAACTGTTCGAATATACGAACAGTTTTTTAACTCGATCACACTACAGCGGTATATTTCCGCCGGCGTCAAGCGAAGCTCGGGTATCGAGTGAAAGATACGGTTTTCGCCTAAATAGATAACTCGAGCAGTTTTTTTTAATAATCGAGCGATGTCGGTTATTTCAATAAGGAATGTTAAAAGGGGTTTTTCGCTCGAGCGATCACAACACTACTTGTGGGTATAAGATATAACCAAAACATGATGTCATAACATACCTAACAGTACTTTTTAAATTGTCCAAAATTGTTGTACACATCTCGGTGATGTAAAATGAGTTTCTATCAAACGAAAAAGAAAGGAACTTTGATTTTACATTCATAATGATTCTTATCAGGCCTCATGACAGAACCTTTATTATTTCTTAGCTTTTATAAAAATAATTTTAAATAAGTTACAAATCATAATTTATTAATATACTTGCTGGTAACATGACCTACTAAAACTACGTAGCCCCTAAAATACAAGCCAGATCGATATTAAATATAAAATTTATGAACCAATTATTGTTTATTTTAATATAATGTAAAGTCTATGGTCGATTCAGTTTCGTTTGAGAATTTTGATAGGAATAAATTTTACGTTCGTTTTCTTTGTCAGGTTGACGAGTCAAATTTATAAAAAATGACGAAAGAAGTGAATTATAATTATAAAAACATCTTATACACAATCTCCGCTAGTGAAGAGGGCCATTAAAAATAAAATTATCCATTTCGGAGTGATAAAAACGTAATATTTGATGAAAATATTTAGAGGCGTCCAATTCCAAAACTAGTTTAATCCACCATAAGTGAATTGTCAGAAAAGCACAAAAACGTTTTAAACGGTTCCCAGCTGACCGGTGGGCTTCCAAATTTGTATATATTATCGTGACATCTATGAACACTGATTCCCATCTCATAGAAAAAAACTGCATCAGCGGTAATTTAATATTTTTAGAAAACAAAGATGGATTAAAGCAGTTTTATAAACAAACAGTGGATTAAAAAAGTTTTGAATATGACACAATGGGATTTAAAAAGTTTTGAAATAGGAATGGAAAGTTTTTTATTATAAACTGTTAGTTATAACATAAATCTAAAGAAAAGCAACTCTTAGACATT
This sequence comes from Barypeithes pellucidus, assembly GCA_963991005.1. Taxonomy (NCBI): domain Eukaryota; kingdom Metazoa; phylum Arthropoda; class Insecta; order Coleoptera; family Curculionidae; genus Barypeithes; species Barypeithes pellucidus. The sequence continues at coordinate 18,664,135 of OZ022557.1, read as the reverse complement.
TTGTTAATGTGTTAAAATAAAATTAAATTCGAAGTCCATCGTCTTCTACTTCCATGGCATCGAAACCGTCATCCAAAGTTTCAGTATGGTCATCCATATCTCCTGTATTATTATCAATAGCATTTTCATAGAACGATAAATCCACGTCACCAAGATGTCTCCAATCCGATCCAAAGTGGGTTTTTAAAAGTTTATCTACATCATTTAGCTTTGCCTGTTTAACTGGAACTTTCTTGGGAAGAGGGTCCGGACTGATGGATGCCAAGCATTTTCCCTTTTTGAGTACTGACTTGTATTGTCCCAAATCACTTCGATAATTGAGCTCACCTTTTACCATTATAGTTTTTGTCCCTGGCTTCTCGATTTTCTTAATTGAGATTCGTTTGGCTAATGAGAATTGAAAATGCCATTGAGCAGGAGGTTTGATAGTTGCTTCTACCGCCTTTTTCCAATCAAAAATGTCAAAGTCCTTTTCCATATCTAACACTGTTGCAAATTCAGAAAAAATAGCTCTATATTCATTGGGATCAACTATTACTTCTTTTTTTCGTACTATCTTTTCAATCCTTCCAAAAATTCTGTCAGGAGGTAAATATGAATGACCCACTATAGGGAAAGTTACATGAATCTAATACTAAACTAATCAGTTTAGGCGGCAAGATATTGCCAAGGACAAAAGCAGTTTTGATATTGTACAATATTCAGCGTATCATAATTGCATGGATATAAAGAGTTTTGAAAGGAAATTTTGATAATTGGATGTAGGTAGTTTTGGAATAGTAAATGTGATGGATTAAAATAGTTTTGGAATTGTAGGCAAAGTTTATAAGCAATTTTTAATGGGATCAAAGAGGTTTTGATAAAATATATTTTGTACATGGACAGACGTCATTTAAATAAACGCAGTGCCACCGCTAACTCATTTATTTTATTATATGGATTAAAGCAGTTTTGGAATTGGGCGCCTCATTAGAATGGATCTTAACCAAACAAAAAACTGACAGTAAAATGTATTCAGCAGAACTACAAATCGATACACATCGTGACGTCACCCGTTAAAAATCGCTTATAAATCGGTGGGTTCTGCTGAATGCAGCCATTGGCGTTCGGTTTCCCGTCGATTTGTGAAATCGATTTTTTTAGTGTATTCAGCAGATGATTACTAATCGCTTACAAATCGATTGGTTCTGCTGAATGCGCCCATTTGCTCAGCTATCATTTCTCTTTGACACTGGCAGAGAGCAATCCAGCCGACCGTAGTGCAAAGGAAAAAATCCCTTCTTTGTTCAGAAGCGGGGGAAATAATTCCCAAATTTCATAACGCTTTATATGATTTAATTTGCCCATTTCAAAGGGTTTTCAAATAAATTGTACGATAATAAATCCATTATATTTCTGTTCATATATAAAACGGCCGAGAATAATAGAATATAAAGGTTTTTATATCTGATTGTAAATGTATCCAGGGTATAATAAAACGAGCCTTGTTTTTCAATAACACGGTAAAATCAATAATATAGTTTTATTTTCAAAACAATTCTAGTACTTTTATCCCTTAGTTGTTGTCATTCTACTTATTGTATCAGGAAGGTATCTTCAGGTGATTAGAAAATGTATTTTCAAGGATCTTAAAACAAAGGAGGATACGGCTTGGGTTCACAGTTTTTGAAGAAGAAACAATTCACATTCTTAGGTAAGTTGTAAACAACTTTCCAGAAAAACAATCGGGGAACTCTGAAAATTAGTATAATTTTTCTTTGTCGTTTTACGTTAATTAGACAAAGACACTAGGTTGCCTTCGGGCGTTCGGAACGTACTTTTAATAAAGCCCTTATTGGAACATCCGTCTTTCATACCTGCTTTCACGACAGTACCGGATTAACAACTGTCATATTTGTCATTGTTGTTGAATGAAATCTTTTGTGGTTTTTCAGTGTTTGTGTGTTAAATTCAACTATTGTTTGTGGAAAAAAATTGTAATTCTTAACTCAATATGGTAAAACTGTGCCAAGTCTGGATAAAAATATAGACTTTTGAGTCACGTCCATAGATTGTTTGTTTTTCCTAACCAAGACATATCAAACCGATCATTTGTTAGAACGCAAACCGAAACAGACTGACTTGGGTTTATTTTCGTAATAATAGGCGTCACATTGACGTGTACGAAGCACATAGAAATATCAGGTCCATGTTTGTTTCACGTCAATGTGTATTTTCCGTACATGTATTTGTAATTTGTTATAGTCTGTAAGTGACTAAATAAACTACCGGAATACCTATACTTGTAGCTACGAAATTACTGTTATCAACTAAGTTAAAATTCGTAAAGATTTATAAAATACGTACATACAGGCCTATATTGGTTTTAAAGTTTTCCTGATTATTTCCTGCTGCCATGAAAAGCCCAATACATCAATTTCGCTAGAGCTTTCAAGTGCGTCATTAGTAGATTTGACGTGGAAATTGTATTAGGCTGGAAACGCGCGACATTTGCTGAAGGATTTTAAAAACTGATTTCTTACTTTAGCTTGGGATCTTTCCGTATTGAGATTTCAGCTTCAACATTTTAAATATATTTATTTATAAATAAATGGTTCTAAGTAGAATAAAATAACAAAATTCATTTTTTATACATTGTGTTACTTAATGATATGTACAGGGTGTCACATTTTCGACACTTTTATAGGGTCTCTCCGTTATTGTTAGTGCTATCAAAAAACTAATGTAGGTGTCATGTTCTCTTTTTGGGTCAAACTTAAATGGTAAAATCAAAATTTGAAAATTTTCTCTCGCTTAAGAGATACGTGATAAAATCAACAAATTGGCAATTATTAAATTACACTATATATTTTTTAGTTAAAAGAGATACAGAAAAATGCTTTATACAAAAGTTTATTTATAATGATTCTTGAATAATCTGTCGTTTTCAGAATAAGTATACGGGGTCACGTAAGAAAGTTATCGGAACTAACCTCATTTTTTTAAATGGAACACCCTGTATAAATATAAAAAGATAGCATTTTAAACTCTCTTTTCAAATTTATAACACACCATGGATGATAGATATATTAAATTTTTTTAAATATTGATAAGTCAGTTTCACAAATGAATATGTAAAAATTAAATTGACGTTAATTATTAATAACAACTAGAATGTCAACATAATTATCTCTAGGATATTAGCTTTTGTTTCATGGCCTGCTGTGGTTTAAAGTAATAAACTTTAAATAAATCGCCAAAGGAAACCAATATTATCCATGGTGTGTTATATATTTGAAAATAGAATTTAAAATGCAATTTTCTTAGATTAAAATATACAGGGTGCTCCATTTAAAAAATGACTTCTTTACCTGACGGCGTATACTAGTTCTAAATACGGCAGATTATTAAAAAATCATTATAAAGCAACTATTGTAAAAAAAAAGTAGGTAGTGAATGTTTATAAGCACTAATATACCGTCAACAATGCGGATGAACCACTTTTTATTCTGTAATTTGAAAAAGCATTCAGAACAAAAGTTGGCGACGAATAACAACAAACAAATAATGTGGCCGGCTCTGACGCGATCGATAAAATTTCCACCCTACTGCGCAAATTCAATAGGCCCGCGCCATCTCCCATAGCGGGGACACTTTTTGTATTTTGGAACGACGTATTGGCAATATACTGCTTATATAATATGTATATGTGGACTGGAGTAACTTTTATTAAGCACTATCATTATTATAGCAATATTTTAAGTTAAATTTTCAGTAAAAATTACAAAAAATTAGTAAACCATTTATATGAAATATTTTTGGAAAATTTACTAAAATCTAATAATTTTTTTAAAATCTTTCGTAAAATTTACTGAAATGTTTTGTAAAAATTTTCACACATAATATTCCCAAGCGGTCACGGCTAAGTAGGTACTAACCGTGCCCAACGTTGCTTGACTTCAGTGAGCGATGGTATGTTTCCTGTTAAGTTCACCTCCTGTTCCTTGTTACGAAAACAGAAATCCTAAGGGTCCGTTGCATCTCATTTATGCCTTTTATTCTTGTAAAAATATTTTTGCAACACTTCATTTAAATTTGGTCATTTTTACAATAAAAAATACTTAAATAGTAGCCAGTGAAATGTGTCATACATTTTAAAATATTTATACATACAGGGTGTTACGGAAATTACTTATTATATTTAAATGGGTGACTTCTTGGGTGTCCTAGAGAAAGTCTATATACTTTTTTTAATCGAATATCTAAATACTAAGGTAAAAACCCTTTTTACTCACATACTGTCGCGCCGTTCCATTTCGATTCAGTTAGCAACAATGTTGGTCACTAGAGTATACTAACAGTGTTGTTAGATCACACCGCATGTTTCCCCCTTGCTTGGATATCTGCCGCGCACGACTATCGTTGCTTCAGTATGTTTCGAGACTCGGGGGTGGGATGACGCTATTGAGGGTTCTATGTGCCTGATGTATACGAATTTTAAACGCTTTGTTAGTTGAATATTGTGATGTGATTTCAAATTTGTGAGATATTATCTATTGTTGGTTCTGTTGCAAAACATACATTTTGCGTTTTATTTTTTTATGGAATTTAATTATAAAACGGATTATAAGATCGAGTTAAGTACCTTAAAATTGAAGTTTTCGTCGTTTAAAAAGTTTGAAAAACAAGTGATAACGGGCGTCAAAGACGTCTTGTTGTCAAAAACTAAACACGTGCGTTTACAATTCTGTGTTGCAATATATGACAACACCGCCTCAATAAACTTTGATTGCGAACGTCCTCAGTAGCGGCCACGTAAATTTTCAGATTTCATATAAAGTGTATATTTCGTACAATAATTCAAAGCGCCATTTAAGGTTATTTTTCATCAATTTATTTGTATCTCAGGAGTTGCCGGTTTAAATATAATAAGTAATTTCCATAACACCCTGTATATACATATACTAAAGTTATAAATAAATTATTTTCACTAAATTTGTTGTAAAATTTACATTATATTTCAGTAATTACTTGATTTTACTAAATTTATTAGGAATTCTAACTATAATTTTTAGGAGATTATGTGTATCTACAATATTATTGCACGGATTAATCATGAAAATTGTAATTAATAGAATATTTTATTGGTAATCGTACAATGAAATATTTACTATAATAATTTTACTATAGTGCTTGTACCATGCATCCGTTGTAAAATTTACAATATATTTTAGTAGTTATTTGATTTTACTAGATTTATTAGAAATCCTAACTATAGTTTTTTGTAAGTTATGTTTACAATATTATTTTGCTAAGGATTACTAATAAAAAATTTAATTGATACTAAATTTTACAATAAAAAATTTACTGTAATAATTTTACTATAATCTTCTGTAAGTAATCTGGAACTGAATCAACTCATGAAGTAACAGCCAACACACAAAAGTATCCAGACCGTTATACGGCCTTATCTAGTCAAAACATCCGGATCCGGTATCGATTTGATCCCCTGTCCCAAATTTATGGACCCACATTTCCCATTCAGCTTCAGTATCTTTTTGTGGCCGCCTTCTTTGTGTTGACATTCGAGTCGCGTAATGAGCCCACGCAAAGTCTTTGCAAATTGCCTTTACCAATTCCAGTCGCTTTGTTGACAAAGCCATTTTTGAGGAGGATAAAAATGTATTTGACGTAATTTCTCTTTAGTTTTTATTCATCTTGTATATCTATCGTTAATGGCATCGCGCATGTAAACAAAGCTGCTCGTCAAATGTCATGCGCAATGCCGAACGATTTACCTTAACCGGCGAACAGGACCGTACTTCGCCCTTAAAGGAAATGATTACACGGCAATATTTTGGCACATCATATCTTTACTGGGAAATAAACAATCTATTTTCTCGCATAAAAGAAGACCTTATGGCCATCACTGAGAAGCCACTTTTAAATTTCATTTTGATATCTGTTGTCCACGTATCGATAGATTTTTAATATCGCTACATCGCTACGACTGGTCTCGGTTTTGGACGGTGGTCGTCGAATCACGTCGTTGGTTGGCAACCAAACCAGCACCAATACCGCGGAGTTGCCTATATTAAGGCGACAACATTGTGCGCAAGACAACCGACGAGAAACCTTTAAAAATATGACAGGAAAACCGTGCGCACCCCATAAGTTGTACGTGCCCATAGTTATAGGTCGGTGGTGCTTCCTCTATGATTGTTGTCATTTTTTAAAGTTACCGATCAAATTTAATAACGGCATCATATCCGTATTCTTCCGATTTTACACCAACTACTGGGCAAAAATTGATGAAATTTTCACATGTATCTTTAAAAGCATAATATACGAGTGGAGCACCAGCATGGTTTAAGAGCGAATCTACACGCTCCCATTAGAAAAAAAATATCAGGGCCGCCTGGTATATGAAACAATTATTCACAGTTCGTACTGACCAGTTTTTCTTGATGATTATTTGTTGCGTAAGTAGTCACAAATACATAACGGCAAGCATAACACCTTTATTAGTATTAACAATATAAATGTGACAATTGTTGTTTATTTAGGGTCACGTCTATAAATAACCGGGATTTTAAATTAAAAAATTGGCTAGCCACGCATGCATGGCAATGAAAAATATGAAGGGTATCTATTGGGTACCTGTTTAAGGTATTGTCGTAATTTTACCTAGGTACAATTATTATTAATATAGTTTTTGCAAACAGGCCATATAACTCTTAAACGTAAATTGTTGCAAAACCGCACAAGCAATTTTATAATACATATTTAATTTTTAGGGGAATATACTTTTTCTGCCATGGAACCAAAAATGTTAATGCTGTTTCATGAATTACCGATTACTATGAATGTGTTTTGTCTTATTGTTTTAGACAACGATTTCTTTCGTAAAAGAAATACAATTCCAATGTATTAGACGGAAATGACAATATAAAAATATTCATGTCATTATTGACATTTATATTTTGGGTTTCGTGTGATGGTGTGATTCACATTTTGCAAATGATAGAATCTACTTTGTTATATGAAATTTAACCATCAAAATCCCTTTATAAGAACTATTAGTCACGAATTTATTTCCTTTCCTGTAAGTAGTATTTTAGTTATAAAAAATTGTATTTCGTTTGAACTAAGCCACAACAACCAGTGCTGGGAAACGGGAGTATCTAATGTCCCCTCGGTACGAACAAACATTTCATGTCTAAGAGCTTGGTTTGTATGAAAATATTTTGAAAATCGCCAAGTATTCATATAAGGAAACATTTTCTTGACATGTTTTAAAAGCAATTGGTTACCTTCGCTAAGAAATATTGTTTTATTTTAAACAGTAAATCATATTTGAATTGATATAATTAAATAAAATTTAAGCTACGCATATCAACTAAGCCATCCCCTATAAACCATTAGATATAAAGATATTGAATATACACGGTGTTGAAAAAAAGGAATAACTCCGGTGCATCGCATTTCAGCGGTTAAATTGCAAACTATTCCTCCTTCAAAACCAAACAACTTTTTTCCCAGGCATTTTCCGCTGCAATGCGATGCACCGGAGTTATTCCGGGGTACCGACCTTTTTCAACACCCTATATATGAAGATAGTAAAAACCTGATATGTTTGTAACAATAGTGAACTCAAAATAGACATTAGAATCTGCATACAACAGCAAATTTGCCACAATAAATTGCACCTTGTCGACCGCAGAAAGGAAATACAATTCCATAATTCCCAATTGTGTTTGAACTTGAACCTCTGCAATTGTACTAGGCAGATGTATGTCTGCAGTAACATGACACTTCTCATTCATCTTAGTTGAGATGGATTTTCTTTGTCTTGATGCTTAAAGAGCGAAGTTACAACTACAGTTAAGTTAATTTCGCTTTAAATTAAATTTAAACAGTTTAGGAACGCTAGTTTAGGCGAGGTCAATATATGGGCTGTGGGATTTTGTTTTAGGGGAATGCTGTAGTATGCTGTAGAGGCTTAACTACAGGAAAATAAATCAGATATAGTTTTACATTCGTCCCGAGCCAGAATTGTACAACAAAAGGTGCAGTGGCGGCTGGTGATATTTTTTAGGGGACCCATGGGAAGGTAAAAGCCACAAAAAAAATTTGGACCACGCCCAAATATTGGTAAATTTGGTCAATAATTTATAGCAAATAATATGCAGATAATTTGACTTATTTAATCGTTTTATGATTTTTTTTTGACTAAATCATTCATTTTTTCGAGTCGTTTAACGGAATTTATAGCGTTAGCAATATTTTGTTTACCCAAAAGATACAATTTACAGATACAGCTCATATGGTCTTTTCGTATGCCTTTCGATTGGGAGAGACAAATTTTTAATATTGTCGTATCCAGTTCTCTACCAATACATGGCCAACAAAACAACTTGTTTAGAGTTTGATTATCCTTAACTACTGACATTTTCCATACCAAAACACGAATCCAGGGGGGAGGGGGTGGGGGGGGGGAGTTTCCATCCCCAAATATTGCAACTTCAACTTGTCGTAACTTAAATTTAATAAGAAATAATACTATATCGTTACTCTTCAGTTAGTCCCATGAGATTATTAAATTAAATTTAATAACCTTTTATTTAAATCTACGAATTACATAAACATCGTAATACGTAACGACTAAGTTATTAAATTTACAAGGCGAACGTGTTTGCCTCCAGCCCTAGGGAAGAAACTTATTATTCGTTCTAAAACAATATGCTTATTTGTCAATTTATTCCAAAAACATCGGTTTGGTCCGGAGGCAAGCCTCAGACGCGGGTTTGTTCGCGCGAGACAAGGTGTAATAAATTAATGAAATAAATACGCTTTGCAAAATTTATATAGAAGAACTATTATAGAGTTTTTGGGTTTATATTTAAAAAAAATCTGTTTTAAAGAGTATTTGTAGCTATTTGAAGCCACCACTGAATAGGTGATATTCTCGGGGTAATGCCATACATTTTGACATGACAACAAAGACTGTTGCCGTCAGTGGGTTATCTATTGATCGGGAATAGTGTCCCTCCGAGGGATACGATTTTCCGTCAATCCATTCGGAGCAGTGTCAAATTATGTACCCCTACTGGAATTACCCTCCAAATAAGTCATTTCTACGTGTCTCTAGGTTCTAGTGGTATACTTTGGGTCAAATGGTATTTCTCTTCCATCAATTACTTGTCTTCTGTGGTAAAGCATCGGGTGCACAACGGCTCCCTTTTGTTGCGCCGAACAAAGTAATGTTTCAAATGAGTAAATTACAAATTAAAGTGTTTAATACCTTTCAGGACTTCCCCTTTCCACCCTGATTGTACCTGTCGTTTTAAGCGAAATATAAATCATTCCCTAATTATTTTATACACAACCAATTTATTATTAAATATGTTCTGTGCATAAAGGGGAGGAAATTTGTTCGATAATTTCCGTTCCATCCAACCGGAAGCGGATGAGGTAAATGCGATTTGCGATCAACTTTATGAAAACATGAAATGAATTTCTACATTATTATGTTCGATAAATTAATTTCAAGAAGATACAAAATAACGTATTTCATCTACTATTTCTACAATACTTCGGCCCAACTATACACATTTTATGGCTATAAAAATGTATGTTTATGGAAAATTCATTCCGTACGAAAATTTAAAAAACGGGACAAAGGACGCTTAAGGAATCACTTTGGTATTGGTCCGGCGGTCTGTCACAGCCACCGACCTATAGCTATAATAATAATAATAATAATTCATTTATTTCTTCAATTTAACTGTAAAAAAGAGAAATATATACAATAATTGAAGAAAACGTCAAAATTTTCTATATCTGAAACAATAAAATAATTGTAGGGTAATTAAGCTAACAATATAACATCAATGATCGGATTCCTAAATGGTATAGCAAGTTTTTTCTATTAATAAATGCTCGAGTTTATTCTTAAAAATATTTATATTAGGAGAATTTCTTATCTCAGGACTCAGCGCGTTGAAGAACTTGCACCCGTTAAATGACACTGACCTTTGAAACAAAGCAGTACTATGAATAGGTGGCAGCAGAAGTTCTCTTGTTCTGGTATTATGTCAGTGACCCATTCTAATGCGCAAAAATGAGTTTTATTTTTAAATACAAAAACACAACACTCAAAAATGTAAATACTAGCCACAGTTAAAATTCCTAAATCCTTGAACGCCGCTTGACACGATTCCCTGTAACCTATTGATGACAAGATACGTACCGCATATTTCTGTAACAAGAACACTCTATTTACTTGTGAACTGGAACCCCAATTTATTATAGCATAACGAATATGAGAGTGAATATTTGATTAATATAGTGCTAGTAAAACAGGTTGGCTACACTGCTTCGAAAGGAAGTTAAGAGCATAACACCCACTACGAAGCCTAGCACATAATATTTCTATATGACAAACCCACTTTACGCCCTGGTCAAAAACAACCCCCAGCATTTTTGCATCCAAAGACGAAGCCAAACAGTCGACGCTGTTCTCAAACAGGACGACGCTGTCATCTTTGGCATTCGGCCTTAAAGAAAACGCGTCTGGTGACACGCCTATTGTGCCGGCGTGGTTATTCGGCGATGTCCAATATGCTTCATCCAGTTGCGTAGTGATAGGGTTTGTTTTAATACTGTGATAATGAATGAATATACCCTGGTAAAACCCTTCATAGTCAAACTCGTGAAGTGATTGCCAATGTGTACAGGGTGTGTGAAGAGGAACAACACAAATGAGTACATTTAAATTGCCACTGAAGCGATAGCTAGAAAGGGTCGCAATGTATAAGGGAGTAAGCGTGGGTGCAATAAAAAACATTCACAAAGAAGATACTGAAAGGAAAGAAAATACCCCTGATCAATTGTTGTCATCTCCTGTCAAAAAAAATGCCCGTCTCTCTGCTGTCGGAAAAATCGAAGGCTTCGACTTTGGTATTGTTAGGAGAACAATACAAAAGTTTTATTTGGAACTAAAAGTGGTTCCAACTTTAAAAAAGTTGCTACAACAGCTGAGACGTGACATAAACTCTCCGTTTTCCCGTGAAACTTTGAAGTGCACGTTGAAATCAAATGGATTTTATTGGCGAAAATGCCAAAATAAGCGAAAAATATTAATGGAAAGGCCTAATATAAATATATTCATGCCATGAAAAATATATATTGTTACATTATTAAGATAATAATAGCACGCCCATGACTCGGTCATGTTTTAAAAGATATTGCTTTTCCCTTACCGATACCGCGTAGCTATAGACACGCTTGTCGAGCTGTAGGTCGGTGGTTTTAATGAATTTTAAACTTGAACAACTTTTTTGACAGGCGCCTGATTATTTTGTAACCGAAGGTCATGTGTGGTGTATTTAGCGGCAATAGTAAAGTACGTTTCACGAAATTTGGATACGACTTAATGATTTCCTGGGTCGGTCCCATTGTGTCGACAAGAGCTTGGCAATAAACAAGTGAAGTATGAAGGGACGGACTAAGGAAAACAAGTAATGATATGATTATATTAATGTAATCAAATGAAATAACATTTTTTTTAAATATTACTAGTCATATTTATTTACATTTATAATGTCATTCTATAGATAGTTCTGTTTCGCTATCGCTATCCTCATAAAATTAATTATAATTGGATTAATTATACGATTCAGACTAATATACGAATTTTCTACAGTTATTACGTGACGGACTGAAATTTTCCAACTACCTGGGGGAATATTATTAAAGCATTCGGAGAAATATTTTCAGACCTAACCAGTGATTTTAACTGGTGCCACAATGCCACATATGCTCTATGGGGTTAAAAATGCAATAATAGAGTGGGAGTCGTAGCACTGTATGTCCAATTTCTTCTGCCAATGTGTCACAAACATATACTTTGTTTATACAAAATGTCTTTAAAACTTCTAAAAGATCACTTTTTTTATAACTTTCTTCAAAATATATATCATTCGCCGCCATGTAGTTCTGAATCTCCAATTTTGTATTATTTGAGCTTGGAGCTTTATGTAATTGGCGACTGTGATAGCTCGCATTGTCCATTACTATCACGCTATTCTAAGGAATGTTTGGTAAAAGACCATTCTTGAACCATTCCTCAAAAAGTTCGGCCGTTGTATCTTCATGGTAGTCCACACAAGAATCTTTAATGTTTTTTGCAGAAAGCCACAAGGCATTTGGAACCCAACCGTTTTCGGACCAAGCATGTAAAATGCTTATTCTTTTTCCTTTATTTGACGGAGCTTTTGTTTTACACTTATCGGAAGAATCAGACCAGCCTTTGGATGGTGTTTCATGCGTGCGAAACCAAGTCTCGTCGAGGTAAATTATAGGACGGTTTTCAGAACGGGATTTCCTTACAGAAGTTATATACTCATGACGCCATTTTTGTGGTGGGATTCCATGAGTACTTGCCTTTTATCAATTTTGAGGTATCTGAATCCCATTTCCGACAAAACTCTCCAAAGGCTAGTGCGGCTAGAACTTATTTGGGTTTCATCATTGGTGAGCCGTTGCTTCAGGGAATCTAATGTAGGTACGCGTTGCTCTTCGTACATGGTGTAGATTTTTCGCCTTATCAAGTCCTTGTCGCTTTCGTCGAAACATTTGGTGAAACCGGCATCTTTATGCTTCTTTATGCTTCTTTCTAGATTTAATGGGATTTGACGCGATTCTTTTCATCGTAGACAGAGGTATCTTAGTCAAATCAGACGTTTCAGTCGCAGCAGCACTAGCATAAAGTCCTCTGTTGAGTAAAGAAGTATATACTCTTTTTACAATTTCCCTAGCATCGAGAGATTTTCTTCACTGCAACACTAGAAGAAGCACCATCAATGTTTTTCCATGGACGCTACATACTGTTTTTTATACGTTTGGTAAAATAATATCGGTAATACAACTAAACTCTTCCAGCAAGAAATAATAACTAACAAATTTTACCACAAAAAGATATTTAAATATAAATTAAGCAACCTAACCTACCTGATGTGCCTATATTTAATTATAATTATTACAATCCGGTCCTTTCCACATAATAATAACAAACGGTTATAAATAATGGGATCGCCCCAGGTATTTTTACTGCAGTAATTAAGTTATATCCATTTTTTCGTGGAACAATCTTTAAAAGAAAACATAATACATTATGCCGCAAATTCAACCAAAAAAATTAATATTCTCGTTAGGTTTATTAATAGATTAATGATACGCGATGAATAATAAGACACACCTGCAAACAATTCTTAAGATAATTAACTGGCTAAGGGTTTAGTATGTCATTAACGGCCTATAGTACGTGAAAATTAGTTCTGCTAATTAAACTGATGGTGTTAATGACAAAAATGATAATTTTGTTCCTTTTAAGAGGCCTCCATCCGGAGTAGGTGCGTAGTGACAATTTAACAGCGTAATTTTTTGGATTTTAGGATGTGTTTTAGCTTTAAAATACACTACGGCAATTAATTACCGAATATAAAAAAATGCACGTCTTAATAATGAACCAATGTTAGGTAATATTTTCTTTAACTGATGGAAAACAGACTCTATTTACGCCCTGATACGTCTAATTGCACGGAGCTTGTTTTTTTAGGATCAAACACAAGCACTATAGAAAAAATCCTTTAGGGCACTCTAGGAGTGGTGCGTGTGCGCAAAACGCGATTCACGTTTGTTTTGAATCGTTGGAGGTTATATTCGAGGATATAAGGAAGTTCGAGGAGTACTAGCTTAACCACATATGGATGGGCGGCAGTGGTTCTCGTCATAATCGTCATTAACCTCGACCGAGGCACGGTTGCCGGATCGAGAGACTATAATATACAGTTTAGTTGACGGTACGATAAAATATTAGGGAGGGTCGGACTTTATACGATAAATAATATTCAATGAATAGAAATTAATATTGTTTTATTTGTTTTGGGGGTGCTCGTGCGCATGTGCTCCTGTGGAAGAACCGCCACTGGAACCCTGTATAATATAATACATTTTTTCTTCGTAAATCTTAGTATCTTGCCAAGCAGAGCTTCTTTGGGAACATACACTTTTTCTCATAAAACGCATAATAAACAATTTTGCCATTTATGTAGAACTTCCATGGACACGTTGTATACAATAAACGTATTATGCAACATATAACGAAAGAAATAAATACATACTAATGCAACCTGACATTAATGTTCTTTATCAATTCCACTAGATTTCGCAATTTTATGCCGTTCGTTGCCAGTGCGGCGTCTATATATCAGACATCTGAAGTGATTAGGACGTAAAAGTATGATGGATTTTAGTTAGAGCTTCTGGTTTTGCTGCCAGGATTAATTACGTCGGAATTAAACTATAATTAGTATAGGTAATTATTAATGTATAATGACGGCCGCACGCAGTAGTCTGATTAAAAATGTTGAGAGAAAAAAGAAACTTTAAACACACAAAGAAAATTATACAGTATTAAGTATACCGGATGCATCGTGAAGTTGAACACATAGGAAATCTCATATAATATTTGAAGTGGCTGGATATTGGTTTCTTTGTACATTTTATAGAAAAACTGCGGCCGAACTACCTGAACTATGAGAGTTTCGTGGTGTTTGCCATCACGTTTAATTGAATAGCTTAGGATCGGCTCACCAAAATGTACTTAAACTCGTCATATGGGTTTACCATGTCGGCCTGTTCAAGAGGTTATAGTGCAGTTTATCTATAAAATGTACAGAGGAACCAATATCCAGCCATCTCAAATATTACATGGATTTCCTACACTGACAAAAATGCATTTACCAATGTCGTGGGTTACAAAATTGGAGCTACCTCAACCCACCTCTCTATGTTATTCTAACTGAACCTACGAATTATCACAAATTATTTGGAAACGCTACAGTAATTCAGGTTCTTTTGGTTCGCCTCAACCCAGAAAGAGATTTTTTATCAACATATTTGGAATCACCACAATTCCTCATCTTGTAACTATTTTATGAGTTACCTGAACTCAGTTTCTGGGTTGGGAAAACTTACTAATTGGTTATAAAGTATCGTTTTAACCCGGACGTGCATTATTTTAACTCATTACCATGTGCAAATTATTTTGAGTTGGAATAATTCAGGAAACGTGCTCCAAAATCTCATATCCAGGGTTAAACGCAAGATCGTAAGGTCACGGAAAGTTCCGAATTCGTGCTCGTGCAGGTTTGGCGCGGTTCATTTCTTTGTTATTCGTCAATTTTCCTTCGATCGCGCGTATAGACAACTGTTGGCCGTTGCGCCGTTTGCGGGATTGTTCATCTTTGTTCCCTATGCGTGATAATTTGTGTTTTGCATAATTTTGGTCACTGGGCGTAAAATGGAGGGACAGGAGGGAGATGCATACAAATTGTTATTATTGGAATGGAGCCTTATTATTTATAAGCAATCGTCATCAGTTCGTCCGCATGGTTTCTTAGCCGTAGTATGCTCTCCTGTCTATAATTCATTTGATTTTTTTTAAATATACAACAAAAATGTCATACTTGAAAAAACAAAAGGCAATTGAAGTCCACAATATGCAGGCGTTAAATCAAAGAAATATTTTGAGTTTCGATAGTCCACAATTTAGGTACTGGTAGTCCAAAATTTGGAGTCTGGTAGCCCAAAGAGTGAGTTATTCCAGCCACCATCGTAAGCTAGAACAACTTAATTGTCAAGTTTTGATAGCTCGAATCATGAATTAATCTAGCCCGACTAGTACGCATCACAATTCACATACTGGTAGCTACGGTAGTCCATCAATAATTTAAGACGGTGGGGCGTGAGCTATTCTAACGCATAAAATAACCCATCTTCTGTGCTATCATAACTTATGAATAGCGAGTTGTAAGTAATTCAGAGCTCTGGGCTGTCCCCTATTTCTCACTCATATTTGAGTTATATCAACTCGAAATTTCGCTCAGTGTATGTTCACCTTTACGATACATCACCCAGTATAAGAAGCGAAATTTTTATTTATACACAGGGAAAGTATTATAGTATTTTTTTTTTGACGGAACACAAGTTTAACAAGCAAAATCCATTCAACTTTTAAACGTTTATAAAAAAAAGTTGACAAGTTCTTTTTTAATCAAACTTTTTTTACTTCTTTTCATCGTAATGACGTTTGGTAAATTTTAAGACATTACGATCAAAAATTAGAATAACTTTAAAATGTATATCTTGCCGGCTTACATGATGTCGTTCGTCATTATAAATAAAAAAATTATGGACAAGAGAACCGTAAACATACTCATAACGAGAATGCAATAATTCGTCTATAGTAAGTTTTAGTAAGTGTCCTTTATCCATGTTGCTGACGATAAAGTCCAAAATACTTCGCAACTTTCATTGTCAATATACCCACCAAGGATGCATCATTAAGCTTGCCACTTTATGTCTACGTTTACCTTATTTAGGCACACATTGCAAACCCAAACTAAATATCTAAATAGATACGACGAAACGAAATAAAAAGGCACTTACCCATTACACCCAACTGCTGAGGAGTCAGCTGCCCATTATCCCCACCACCTCCATCCGTCGCCGCTATAGTAACTGATCCACTAGCTAAGCTACTAGAGATGACCGATCCTTTTTCGCTGGCGCTAACTATAGTAGAACCCTGTCGCCCATAGCGTTCCCCGTATATATTACTGTAAGCCGCACTTCTTCTACCACTACTTGCTATACTTCCTATGTCTGAAAGTAAGGTAAATTATTAGAATATATTGATAAAAAATTGAATAAAAAAAACCCTACTTTTTATTTATTTAAATGGGTGAGCTTTGAACGCTTCTTATTTTTTTTTAAATGGACGCTCAAAAAATTGGGTAACGATTCCTAAATTACGACAGCGTCATAGGTAAATGATTATAAGGAGAAAGAACGCATGCGCCGAACGTCATTGACAACCTTATGTTTACTTGACAAGTGTTGTTTACAAAGCAGGGGCCTGTAAGGTTTTAATTATATTAAAGACGTGGTGAACATTCTGGCTTATTATAGCCAAACGCCATTAATGATTAATTATTTTTCTGCAAGTTGTTTTCATATCAGGATTTTCCGGTTCAAATAAAATAGATAGTTTCCATAGCACCCCGTATACAGGAAGTTAATATCAGCCTTCACTCTTCAGACTTACGTAGAGTTAATATGAAATGCCAAAAAGTGATATGTGATATGCAGGCGACTTGATCCTGGTCATATTTGTCTCACTTTACTGATATAGGGAAGGTTGCTGCAGACAGAGATAGGCATAGAATGCGAACAGCACGAATTGTTAAACAAGCTAACTTCCTTCGTCTGGCGGGAATGAAAATCAAGCAACATCTGATGTGATTTAAAATGGTGGAGAAGACGCATCTTTAAATTTTAAAATAATTTTTAATTTTGTAATCTTTTCACGAAAAACGTCGTTTCCTTTTTGGTGCAAGTGAGTAATTTGTAATTGAAATATTCATTTAGTCATCTTTACTGAGAGTAAGCATCAATAATAATTTCTTTTCCTAAATCATATGGGGCCCAAAAATCTGCTTGGACTTGAAATATTTGCTAGGACCTAGAGCCCAGTTAAAGATGGTAAAATATTTTATGTAAATTATGATTTACTTCCCATTTTTTAATAAAACTACTTACAAGCTTATTTCTGAAGTTTAATTTTTCATTTGTAGTTACGTTACTAGTTCAAAAAATTATATAAGAGTGTGTAAGGATTATTTTAATGTGATATTTACAGTTTAAAACATGTCAGAATCCTAATATTGATTTTCACCACTTAGGGCCAATTTTATAAAGTGGGTTTAAATCGCACTGTACGGTTTAAACCTCAGATTAGTGAAAACGGTGATTTTATAAACTAGGATTGACAGCGAGGCCCGACTTAAGAGCAACCATCCTGGTAATAAGTTAATCGGTAGAAAGAGTACCGCTTAAACTCAATAATACGATTTAAGACACAGGACACAGTATTATAACCTTAATATTTGAGATTGTTTTTTATTGTTTCTGGCTGCAAATGGATAATTTTGAAATTTTTAATGAGTTATTAACGGACGACGAAGATGATTTTGTAAATATGATTGAGCAGCGTAGGCGGGACAGAATATGTCGGATACGCCCCAATTACATGAAAACCTTAACTTGTTAGGCCTCCTAAACAAATCATCATTTAACGTACTTTTGAGTATTCATTTGGATACGCAGGCCTTTTATTTCGATACACATTAAACATCAAATGGATCCATATATTTTTAAATATTTAGTAATTTAAAAACTACTGAACTGATACCAGTGATAACTGATACCTAAAAATGCTTTAAAATGATCAGAGTCAGAAAAAATATTAAAAAAATAGGGCTGCTTAAAGACATGGATACGCAGTAAAAAATCACTAGAAGATGGCTTGCTCCTAAATCATGTTTTAGAGCATGCCAGACGTAATGGATGCCGGGTTTGTTCTTTTGTTCATACTTGTTTCGATTTGTTAACACGGCTGTTTGTCTTCTTCCTGTTTATAAGTATTCGTTGGTTAATAGGACCTCCTTTTCAATAACAAAATGATTTTAAATATTGGGAAAATCGTTGAAGGTAAATAATTTGTAGCAATCTGGTACAAGTAGTTAACAGTGCTTGTTAAACTTTTTTGACATCTCAGGAAGAAAAACAAATGAACGGCACCTGCTCTTCTTTCCATATAAAAACTTTTTTCATTTTAATAAGGCTCTCACTAGCCCTCTGTATAAAACTATATTATGCGTTTATTCTCTCCTGTGCGAAATTAATATTCTTAAATAGCAATTTTTCTACATTGTATATACAAAGATTTAAAAAAAACGGAAATAGTATTAAATAATAAGCAATAATAATTACTCTATTAATTATTTGAATTGCCAGCCAGCAGATATGGGTAGGCAACACACATTACAGAGCTTAAAGGGAAACTTAAACAAACAAGAAGCTTTCTCAATTTTTATATTACAATGATTTTCAAATACTAAGGAAACATATAATTGGAAGAATTCATCTCTTACCAATTTTAAATACTTCTAGCAACAGAAAATAAGTATTATGCCTGATATATAAAAAAACACATGCAATAACCATTTTAGGCAATGATATCTACCTAATTAATTTTTACAAAAAAAGAAATGGTCGTTTTAAGCCTTATAGGTACATAATATGGATTGATCGTACAATTTTTTTTAAACTGACGCAGGGGAATTCATTTATCGAATATCAGAATAATAATTGCAAGATTTTGACAAAAATGGTTTATAGCTGCTGATTATGTATGGTTCGTAGCTGCTTATTATGTCTTGAATTATAAAACTAATAATTAGGAACAGTAAGTGATTTGTTTTAATAATATATTTATGCATCTTACCATTGGGACTTCGTATTCCGGAGGCCCTAGATCGTTTACCACTGAAATTATTTCTTCTGAGCTTCGCAGGATCAACAACGTGCTTTTTACGTCTTAAATATCTGGCTAGGATGCCAACAACTATAACACTAGCTCCTGCAGACACCAAAACTATCTGTAATTAAAGAAATTCGTTGTATAGTCTTAATACATGAACATATCGAAAAGAGCTAAAATATACCTTCTGTGTCGTTGATAATGTAATTTTAGATGGTAACACTTGTCGAATATTTTGTAAATGTTCACTAACGGGTCCTAAATGAGGCAATAAGGACATAATTTAAAAGTTTTAAATATTATTGTAAAGTTTATAGGTTATAAACAACAATACACTTTTACAAATTAAACCATACAGTAATAAAATATTTTTTTATAGTTTTATGAGGTAGTTTTACTGAGTTAGTAAGGGGTATTTAATATACTTTTAGTTTTATAATTTCGCGCAAAATTTATTTAAAATCGACGCAGAATCAAAACTCCCGGTCTAAAGGAAGGACCACGGCAAACTAGAAAACTACTTGACCAACAGAGCATGATCCAGCCATTGCAGTTTATCAAAACTACTTTCTATTATATTTGACGACGGCTCTATCGCCACTTTAGATTGCTAATCTTAGGTTGCCACAAATTTCTGTTGCTAATATCACCTATTTGTTCTCTGTGATGTTGCAGTGCAGGTATAGCCATAGTTTGCAAAGAAAAAGAAGTCCAATTTTTGGCAGCTGTTCCAGGACACTAAGAAAAATGACATTCCAAAAAAACATCAACAAAAAACGAAAAAATTCTATAAATTTCATATATTCGAGCGTTCTCAGCCAGAAAGTTGTTTTACTTTGAAAAGGAATACTTGATAATTAAAATGGAAAACGCAACTATGGAAATAATGGAATCCAAGGACGAGTTCTCGATCGAAGATTTACCAGAAGAAGTGTTGGAATTTATTTTATCGCTAATCTCGCCCTACAAGGATTTACATGACTGTATGTTAGTTTCTAAGAAGTGGAGAAGATGTGTTTTAAGTAAGTGTTACATGTTTTTAACATTTAGCTATCACTGTTTTGCATCTGACTAAAGAAAATATGAGGGTAGGTCCTCTCGATGGCAGTGAACATTGTTTAGTTTTATTCCTATTGTTTTTAGATGTAGTAAAAACAAAGCAAAGAAATTTCCAAAGGGCCATAAATGAGTTTGATGTAGATTGGGAACGGGTAACACCTATAGAAATGGCACCAACTATCACTAAGCGGTATTCACATACAGCAGTTGTATATGACAATTCTATGTATGTTTTCGGTGGATGTACTAGTGCAATGACTACATTTAATGATCTGTGGAGGTTGGACTTGTCTAAAAGAACATGGATAAGACCGCTTGCAATGGGGACATATCCTTCTCCTAAGGCTTGTAGTTCTTTGATTCATTATAGAGACTTTTTAGGTAAGTTAATAAATTTACATAATGTTTTTAATGTACAAGTACTTAACTTGTCAGTGTAGAATTATTTATTGTCAGTGTAGAATTATTTAAGTGCCTAATATGTTTTGTTTGTGGTTTAGATTAACCAACCAGTATTTAAGTTGTTCAAGTAAATTGTATTTATTTTTCTTGTCGCAAAAAAATACAATTTTAGAGAAGCGAAATTATTTTAACAAAAGAAAATATGAGTAAATTTACCCTTCAGAGAATTATAATCTAGTTTCTTAAGAGGTTTGTAACAGGTATTTTATGAGCTAATCCATTAACTGTCAAATCACAAATTGTTGCTCAAAATACTGATACTTGGCTAAGTTGCTGAAAGGTTATTAAACTTGGCAAGAGTGAGATTTTTTTAAATATCAAACCACTGCAACAGTTTCTTGCACAACACAAACAAATATAAAGGTAAGTATTAAATCTTTATTTTTAATTTTTGCGATTCTTCTGTTGAAACATCACAAGGACTTTTTTCTAAATATATCACAGCAATAGTATCCAGAATATAATGAAACACAAAGACATTTAAAAGTTGGAGTACATTTTTCTGAATCATCATCAGTCACATGACCAAAATACTGTACATATATTTTTTATTATATGACCAAGTTTATGTAAACAAATAAGTCACTGTTGAGTACATGTAAATTTATACTTCTGAATGATTTAAAGGTATCCAAAACCTTTCATATGCCCCATTTTGTACTCTTAAAAATATTACCTTTATGTAGGTAGTAATAAGTGATGGAGTACTACAAATAAATTATTAATTCTGTGTAAAAGTAGTCCCTCTTGCAGTTGAGTTATAATACCTATATATTGATATAGGTAGGATCATAATTTGCAATTGTAAGGACTTACAATAGGTGTGCAATGGTGTTTTGATTATGAATTTCACCACAAATCACATATTTAAACACCAGTTTTGCTCCTCCTATCTTGTCTATTTTTAAATATAAAACGGCAAACGACAACAACAATACTAAATATATGAATATAAATACAATTTTAAAACAACAATCTGTAAAGATAGGGTGGCTCTTTCGCCTAGTTATACATACATAGTTCTTAAAGGTTGTTTTTATTACTTTTTTTATTCTAACAACAATCACGTCAATCAATTTTTTATTAATAGTTTGACTGACATACAGTACAGAGTGCAGGTACATTGATCCTTTGTTTTAATAATATAACATGTTTTTTTTCGAGGTGTCAGTTTATTTTTTCATGTAACTGCATTGTAAAACTTTGCAGTTATTATTAATATTGGTAAATCCAAACTGAAAACAACCATATGCCAAGAGTTGAAAAAACCAGAACGTTTGCCAAATTAATAATTACTCTTTGTTTCAACGCTTTGTCTTGCGTTTAGTAGTCCAAAAAAATTAGTAACCTGCCGAGAACACAACATGTTATAAATTGTGAATATTTGGAATGCACTTTGGTTTCCTTCTTATTGAGATTAATGTTTTTGTGATTACTCCGTGTCACAGCACTTTCGTTTGAAGAATGTTTTACATACAAAACTGATGTGTTTCTTTATGATTTCGCTAAAAAATTTCGAAATTTCTTACAGGGCGTCCACTTGGCGTCTGGCGTAGATGGAAATCTATTTTTAAGTCGCTCCTACCATTTCCTGTTGTAAATAAATGTAACTGACCTTTATTTTTACATCAATGACTCAAACATTTTAAAATTTGTTTTCGTTTGAATCAACTGCGTTTTTGTGATGAACAAAACGTATTTCTACGCATTTTGTACCGTTTTATTCATTCTATTTTCTATGATGCTTAGTGTCTGAGATTTTACTTGTATTTTTTTCTAATATAAAGAAATGGTAAAAACTTTTTCACATTTTGTTCATTATTTTTTATTACAGTTTTATTCTGTTAATTAGCCGGGAGTTCCGTGAAAGTTTAATTTATTAATTAGGCCAACCTGTTTATATTTGTCCTAGCCTGGTTTAAAAATAACATTAATGTGAATGCTACCCTAAGTTAGACCTTAAACCATGTTTTAAATTAATTTGAGGGTCAACTGACGCGTTAAGTATAAGATTACCAGGTCCATTCCTTTAGATGAGAGTTAAAAGGAACTTTAATATACTGTCAAACTTGTGTTAAGGATGACATGTCATTCTGTAAACAACAAACAACAGTAAAATACTGATGTGATTTTTATAATTTTTGAGACAAAAAATATTATAAATTACGCGTTTCAGAAAATCTTTGCAACACTTGTTTAGAAAAGTCGCCTCTTGACTATGCATGCTCTAAAATAATGATTCATAAAACTTATATTTTAATTGTACGTCCCACAAAATCCAATGATATTTCTAAAATTATTCTATATATTTTTTCAGTGTTATTTGGTGGATGGACTTACCCACCCTCCTACCCTCTGTACCAGAGCTGGCATTTATTCAACGAACTCCACGTATATGACATCCCGGCCAATAGGTGGACGTGTATTAGTACCATCAATACCCCTCCGCCTGTTGCAGGCCATTCAGTGTCGGTAATAGGGGAATGGATGATCATTTTTGGAGGACTGCAAAAGCCCAGCAGTGCGGTACATTGTGAAAAGTCGAACGACATTTGGAGGTTGAATTTGGAGACTTGGACGTGGCATAAACAGGAAGTTCAAGGTAAGTGTTTGGAAATTTGCTAACTTTTCTAACAACTAACAGGAGAACTTCCTATGCGTAGTGGTTATTACTTATTAGTAGAGTGGATTTTTAGGGAAAATAAATGCGTTATTTTCGTTGGTTTTTGTCGTGATTGCTAATCAGTGTTTATTTCTGCGTTTTATTTGGTTACTGATTGGACTGACATTCGGAAAAATTAAAAACACAAAAATTTTATTTTTATTTTATACTATATTTGTTTATAAAAAAAAAGTCCCGCTTTTTTTTATAAAGAATTATACTTTTTGTACAATTGTCCTACTTTTACACATTCTTCATCTGGTAACCCTATCTGTACGTAAAAGGTGATAAGACACACAGGTAATATCAAATTTTAAAAAATGCCTTGTATTTTTTATAATATATATTAACAAAATAGCAGTTTCCTGGGTTACTCACCTCTAAAATATTTAAATTTGTGGCGTACCCACACATTCTGCGCCTCGTTTTATGATTTTAAAAATGTTTATTGAAATGTCCACTGAATGAAGGAACTACAAATTCGACGTGATTAATTTCTAGTTGAGATCCCAGTTATTTAATGATTTGGCTTCTATTTATAGGGCTCACTCTTCTATAAAAAAATTTTAATAGGAGTACGTTATAATGCAAAAAGTTGTTGTACAGGGTGTCTCACATAAGAATGCACTCTACAGGGATCTTGTTTACCATAGGACATATAAAAATGATCGAATTAACGAAATGTGGCGTTCTGCAACGTCATGTTTCAAATTTTAAAAAAATCCAAAAATACTTATAATATACAGATAATTAATAATAAATTTTCAATCCGACGTTCGGTCTTTTCGCAGCCATCATTTGGCTTGGGGTGACAGTAACCAAGTCGAATTTAACGCTAAAAAACCCAGGCAGCAGTTTTCTCGAAAACGGTTAACATGACAGAACTGGATATAGTTATGGCTGGACACGCAATCCCATTGGCTTCATCTATTAATTTGCTGGGCGTCAATCTGGGAGGAAATATGTCTTGGCGTCACCATGTTATGGCAATTGCCAAGATAGCTTCTCAGAAACTTGGTGAACTCTTCCGGACCAAGAAGTTTTACACACCTCAACAACTTTTAATACTATACAAAGCACAGATTCGACCATCACTAGAGTACTGCTCTCATGTCTGGAGCTCTGCACCCAAACATACTCTTCAGCTACTGGATTCCATCGAAAGGAGGGCCATTCGTCTGATCGGAGACCACGAGCTGACGAAGAGCCTCAACAGCCTACAACATTGAAGACAGGTTGGGGATTTGACTCTCTTTTACAGATATTTTCACGGAAAGTGCTGGGCTGACCTTGCTCGTTTAATTCCGCCTAGAGTGGCGAATATCAGACGAACCACTGCCGCCCATCCATATGTGGTTAAGCTTAGTAATCCTCGAACTTCATTATTTAAGAATTCTTTCATCTGGAGGACTTCATCCTTAGGAACAACCTTCCCGTGGTCTTTTTCCCAACGAATATAACCTCCAAAGATTCAAAACCAAGTGAATCGCTTTACTCGCACATGCAAAACTCCCAAAGTTCCCAGGATTTTTCCTATAGTGCTTGTGTTTGATCATAAAAAAAAAGTTACATTTTATTTTACGCTTTATGATCTCCACTTTATATTCTGAATCCAACGATATATCACTCCTATTATTTATAAGGCGTGTATAGTGAATTTGTCAGTTTCAAGAACACAATTTGAATATTATTATTTTAGCTGGTCCAAAACCAAATGGCAGATTCGGTCAAACTCAAGTAATATTGAACGATAAAAATGTGTTAATTTTGGGGGGTTCTGGAGGGCCCACCATGCAGTACTGTGATTGTTGGATATTAAATATGGAAGGTCATTTATGGAAATGGATTAAAGTCGAAATTTTAGGGAAATCAAATGAACCGACCAATATTTGGAGTAATCCAGGATGTAAGGTACTGTATCTCGAAATTAACATTTCAAAATAAACAGTTCCATACATACATATAAATATATTTTCTATGTATTAAAAAAAAAATACAGTTTAATAAAATATTATATTTGCGTGAAATGCGTTCAAGAAATCGATAATTTATTGATCTCGATTACGCGTTTATCAATAAATTGCGCTTATTAGTTTTGTAAAAATGATTATTGTTTAAAATTTATTTTAGATTGGGGACAAAATTGTCGTTTTAAACAGAATACGGCATAATGAAGAATCACCAATAGTTTATTTTCCGAGGAGTCAATGGAATCAAACCCCACCGGAAGACGGAAGACTGTCAAGGATAGATTTAGCAAGTAGAAGACAAGGTACTTACTTAAATTTGTCAATGTAATAACCCTAAATTCCTGAACTTATTGCGAATTTTCTCCACAAAATGTCGAAAGATGACATTTATTGATCGAATCTTAAAAAAAATATTTGTAAAAATTATTTGTATTGTAATTTTATGCAACACACCAAATTTAAATCACTTATGATAATTTTTTAGTTTCCTATCTATTTTTGGCCTATAGCTAATATGTTTCTATATTTATATAAGTTACAATTTAACAAAAAAAAAATTGCGGTTTTGCTGTGAGAGCTTACAAACGTCATATTTCTGTTACTTTTTCTAGATGTCGACGAAAATGTTAATGGACGACGGGGCGTTTTAGTGAAAAATCCAAAAAGAGAAGTAGAAGAGGATGATGATAGACTTGTTTCTCTCCCTGGACCGTCTGGTGTCGGAGCAAATATAGAAGTTAGAAGGGTGAGTTAAGTGGGTTTAAGCACAGTTTATCTAATTTTATATTTATTCGTTCATTTTTGAAAATATTTTTTTTTTGGTTGAAGTAGTCCATCTCAAAGTGGAGTGAAATCATGAACGTGGAAAGAAAATCTGCTCCACTAGTTTAATGAAAATATTTAAAAAATCATTACATACATGTTTCGAGGGCACAAACCTTCATTTTCAGTGGAATTTTTAAATGAGAGAGAACTTACATTGCCAAACTTATAACTGAAAAAAGAGAAAAAAAAACAATTTTGAAAATCATATATACAGGGTGATTGATGGTGGATGGCCTATTAGACGTTTATGGAGAACTAGTCATCGGATCACTTTGAAAATTTGGGAGCTTATAGAAGCGGATATGATCTCGCTTTTAAAAATATTTTTAGCCATGCAGTGTTGCCGCTTCTACTTGAAAGTATTAGCAACTTTGATAATTTAAACGGAACACCTTGTGTATTTTTTTGTTTCAGAATCCTTATTAATTTCTTAATATCTTTCCTTAATATTTTCCTATACCTATTTGTTATAGTTCTCGAGATAATAATTAACTTCACTTTTTTTTTTCGGAAAACATGTCCTACAAAAAGGGATGATATTTTTAAACTCTGACAAATTAAAGCACTGAAATTGGGTTTGGTATATCCAGAGGTCTTTCACCCTATTTTCAAATATTAGTTATAATAGTACAGGGTGTTTCAAAATACAAATATTTTGATGGTTTGGAAAAATAGTAAATAGTACGTTTTTTTAAATGAAATACCCTATATTTTATCTGTCTTAAAAGCTATTGAAATAATTGTCTATCTTCCTATGTATAATGTTACTATACCTAACTTGAACAGGTTTTGACTTATGAGCATTTATTTATCAAAATTAATTATTACAGATAACAATCACACTTTTTAGACCAATTTGGCAAGTAGCCTATGGAAATTGTTTTGTAATGGTTGACATTTTGCTGTTATTCATTCAGTCTTGTTGTCAGTTGGTGTATTTAAATATTTTAATTTTTTAAAGTTAAATTTAAAGTTTAAAAAAAATGAAAGAAAACAACAAAACTATTCAAATGTAGTGCTTATGAATTTATTTATTTTACATGGTCAGTGTAATAAGATCATCAGCCGTACATGTAGAAGATTCGATAAAATGTATCCAAATTTACCATCAATGAGCAATAAGAAATTTAGACGACTTCAAAGCAATTTCGAAAATTTTGGATCATGCTTAAAAGCATCCTGAAATGTACCTAAACCTATAACGTCCAATGAGGAAAATGAAATCAATGTTTTGGCTTATTTTCAAGTGCCAAAGAAGATTTGGGCTTATCGTTTTTTTTGTGTGCAAAAAATATTGTCTACACATAATATGCATGATTATAAGTATACCAACGTTCAATTTTTCAAGGCTGAGGAGTGTCCACAAAGGACTTTGTTTTGCGAAAACTTATTAATTCATATACAGGAAGACCCACAATTCTTACGAAATATTATTTGGACTAATGAGTGAAATTATCACGCGAAGGAATTTTTAATGGGAAAAATATTCTTTATTGGTCACAAAAAAATCCCCATGTTGCGAGAGATTCTTCATTCCAAGAAAAGTTTAGTTTGAATGTTTTTTGTTAAATTAAATTTAACATCCAGAAAATACTTCGAAATTTTAACATTTGTTGAAAATTTCGTTGATAATCTTTCCTTTACCCAGTATCGCAACAGGTGGTACCAACTGGACGGGGCTCCAGCTCATTGTACTGCCGAAGTAAGTGTGGAAATACGGAGAATATTTGAGGATCGCTGGTTCAGGCGCTTGGGACCTTGGAATTGGCCTGCCAGGTCTCCAGACTTAACGTCTCTAGATTTTTACTTTTGGGGTACTCTCAAATATATTGTTTACAAAACACCGGTAAATTCAAGGGAATATTTAGAAGATCGGGTGAATCGCTCTTTTGGATATTGATGAACTTAGACTTACTACTACAGATGGTGTACCCGAATTCTGAAATGCTTAGAAGTGAACGGCCAACATATTGAACATTTTTTGCAAAATGTCAACCATTACAAAACAGTTTCCATAGGCTACTTGCCAAATTGGTCTAAAAAGTGTGATTGTTATCTGTAATAATTAATTTTGATAAATAAATGCTCATAAGTCAAAAACTGTTCAAGTTAGATATAGTAACATTATACATAGGAAGATAGACAATTTCCATAGCTTTTAAGACAGATAAAATATAGGGTATTTCATTTAAAAAAAAACGTACTATTTACCATTTTTCCAAACCATCAAAATATTTGTATTTTTAAACACCCTGTACTATTATAACTAATATTTGGAAAAAGGGCGAAAGACCTCTGGATATAACCTGATCCATACCAAATTTTAGTGCTTTAATTTGTCAGAGTTTAAAAATATCATCACTTTTTGTAGGACATGTTTTCCGAAAAAAAAAAGTGAAATTAATTATGATCTCGAGAGCTATAACAAATAGGTATAGGAAAACATTAAGGGAAGTTATTAAGAAATTAATAAGGAGTCTAAAACAAAAATAATACACAGGGTGTTCCGTTTAAATTATCAAAGTTGCTAATACTTTCAAGTAGAAGCGGCAACAATGCACGGCTAAAAATATTTTTAAAAGAGAGAGAATGTCCGCTTCTATAAGGTCCCAAATTTTCAAAGTCCTCAATTACCCTGTATATCAAAATTATGCTAAAAGGTAACTGTTTATTTTGAGTAGATGAAACGAGAGTTTTTTATTACCTTTTGCAGCGGAAAATACAAAAATTTTTATAAAAAAATTAAATTAACTAAAAGTTAACATAATGGAACAATGTAACTTAGAAAGAAATGTTAAAATTATATAACAGTTTAGAAAACGTTTCATTTTAAGAACATTTTAAATTTTAATTCTATAGGATAAACCTTGAAAATCAAAAAAAAACAAAAACAGATGGGCACGAATGCGGTGTTAACCCGAAATGAAAGAAGTTGTATGTTGTGAAGGTAAAAGAAAGGTCAATGTCAAAAGTTGCCAGACTCAGCGAAAGGAATAACAATTAGAGAGTGAAAGAACAATTATAAAGTGTAGGGATAATTGTTCTTTCACTCTTATTGTTACTCCTTTCACCGAGTTTGGAGTCATTTTTGACATCGACCTTTCCTTTACAACTTAAAATTTCTTTTATTTTAGGTTAACACCGCCTGCGTGCCCATCTGTTTTTTGTTTTTCAAGTTTTATCCTAAGACTAGAATTAAAATTTAAAATGTTCTTACAATGAAATGATTTTCTAAACTATTATATAATTTTTTAACATTTCTTTCTAAGTTACATTATGTTCACTTTTAGTTAATTTAAAATTTTTCATAAAAAATTGATTTTCTGCTGCAAAAGGTAAAGAAATATTTTCTTTTTCATGTTTCATCTACTTAAAACCACCTTTTTGCATGATTTTCTGAATTGATTTTTTTTTCTCTTCTTTGCAGTAATAATTTTGGTAATGTAATTCTTTCCCCATTCATAATATTTTATTACAACATTTTCCTATTCCCCTTAAAGTAATGTCGGGGAAACATTGAACATTTTTAAATAGGCTACGCTAAATCAAGTTGCGCTTATATTTTCAGATTCATGGATCGCAATCTCTAAACATGGCAGCTTTCATGCAACCTCCATCCCTAACAGTTCAACAGAGGAATCAAATGCGAGAGAAAAGACTGGGAAAACTGCAAAAACTAGAAGAAAAATTCTTCAAGAAAAGCCCGAGTATAATGTCGCACAAGAAAGAGAAAAAGCTTCACTACTTGGGGGTTTACGTTCTGGATATTTCCCAAGTTATTTGCAAGAAACCGACGGCAACGTGGGTGCCGCCTAAGAACGTGAATAACGGGCCCGAAGAAACGATCCTTTACAGTTTGGTCGAAGGAAAATCGGAACTTATCATGTTCGGAGGTATACAGAAGGACGCGAATTCGTTGGCGCCGTGTAACTTGAGCAGCCAGATATCGAACTCGTTGCATTTTGTTACTTCCCCAAGTTATGTGATATAATTTTTTAAAATGAGATTAACCGGAAAATATATTACTATTAATAATTAGTTGCGTGTGTGACAGTAAGTATAAGTTGACTGAGGTTAGGCCGGGTCGTATATGTACCGGCTAAAGTGTTAGCTACGGTTAAACTTAAGTTTATGGTAAAACCGTGGGTAATACAGTGCAAACTCGATAATCCGAACCTTCGTTACACCGGATTCTTCAATAATTCGGCCAAAAATGTTTCAACTGCATTGTGTACTTTATGATCAGGATTTGATAGTACTCGGTAATTCAAGCAAACAAAAATTACAAATTACTTCACAAAATAATATAAAATTTAATAAGTATGCTTCTGTTTTAAAAAATAATTTTTGTTTATGTATGTATGTGTATTTTCTAGTTGTTTTGTATTAAATGTTTCGTTCTTCAATAAAAAAAACTGTCTCGTTTCAATAATCCGTATTATTTACTAATCCAGATGACCGCGGGTTTAATTAGTCCGGATTATCGAGGTTGCACTGTATTACTAAAGAAACGAACTATTTTCTTCATCCCCATGTAGCATCTCCTCCCTCCATATCCCATTTGGAGATATTTTTGTGACGCCCTCTGGCCCTGTTACGTGTGCCGTAATGTATAGACGACCCCTAAAGTTAATTTTTATTGTGAGATACAGTGGCGTAACGAAGCAGCCACGGGCCTGCTTGCGACAATTTTGCCGGGTCCCAAGTCAAATATAAAAATTAAAAGGGAGAGAAACCCATAGTTTGGTCCAAAACACATACCCTCATCTTCAGTGGAATTAAACGGACATGGAGAGGGCTCGTCCCTTTAATCTTGCCCTTTTTGAAAATTATTTTTGGCTATTTTCCAAAAATATTTCTCTTAGATTTGTTTCTCAAGTTTTTTCAGTCCACCTTAATTTTCTAACTTTCAGTAGGTAAAACTTTTAATGTTTCCAAAATCATAATGTTCTTCTTTACATAAAAAATGCTCATATGTTTTCATCCTTTACGGTTTGCCTTAACAATGTCAAGTTTCTGCTTATGCATAATTTTTTCACTGAAGATGAGGGTATGTGCCCTCGAAACATGTATGAAAATTTAGAACTGAACTTTTATTAAACTAGTGGAGTTTCTTATTCTTTTCCACTTCATAATTTCACTCCACCGAGAGATGGTCTATTTCAAAAAAATAAATAGAATATTGTTTTTGCGCCATGGCGCTCCCGTGCCCCTTTCGGCGCACACATGGAACACCGGTAGATACGCCACTGGTGAGATGTGCTATCCTGAGTCGAATTTACTTGAATCTGTGATACAATGTCACCACATACGAATTTTTCTGATCTAGCGAACTCTTCTTTGAGATTGGTAGGTCGATTTTTAAAAATTTTCCATTATTAATATAATTTTAAGTTGAACATTTTAAAAAGTGAGATATTTTTGTTTTTAAACACGTTAATAAATGTCGTTTGAAAGCCATTCTTAGCCATATATTTTGAGAGAGTGTCAATAAACTGAAGTCTAATTTTTTGAAATACCTCTTTTGTATTAAGAATGCAACGATTTCAGTATAGCAATTTTGTTATTGAACCTCTGCGGATTTGATTGGATAATAAATACACTCCCCACATCCAGGTCTTCAATCCAATGGTCCGAGAGAGAACTACCCCTATTTTTAATTTTTAAGCGAAAGGACAAACAAAAAGAGTTATGTCAAATCTTGTTGAGACTACAAATGCAAATTTTGAATTAAATATTATTTTTTTGTAAAACTCCTTCACAACTTGAACAATCTCAATTTTCCAGCAGATGTATGGAAAAAAAATGTTGGTCATGTGGAAATTTAGTACCTACTGTAATAAAAATCCAAATACTATTTTCGTATTTTCTGCCAAATTACTTAGATAATAATAGATCGTATCATTTTACATTTAAAATGGGGTAAATTAATAATAATTAGCCTTTCGAAAACCCATGTATATCATAGATAATTTACGTCACTCTAATACATAAACAAAAGGTGTATCGAAATCAACCTAATTGATAAAATGGTGGGCTGAAAAATTGTAATTGGTCAAGTTGTGAAGGTGTTTTTAAAAATAATAATAGTTAATTCAAATTTTGTATTTGTATTCTCAACAAGCAAACCCGATTATCCTCGGGTGGTCTGGGAAATAATAATTTTTCATATTAAACTGCTTTATTCTCCCTTGGACCTTTTGTACATTCTTGTACTTTTGGAGAACCCTGTATAATAATCATAGTTTCTTGCCACGCAGAGGTTTTAGGAAGAGACACTTTTTTTCATAAAACGCATATTAAAAAAGTTCCTCATTTGTGTATAACTTCCTTGGACACTTTGTATAATAATCATTATAAACTTATTTTTTTGAAGTTTATTCAAAGACGGCCTCTGAAAGGAATGAATGACCGCAGAGTTTCAACATTATGAATATTGTGTGTCTTTAGTTTATCCATAAAAGCCATTGTTTATTATAGCGATAATTAAGTTAAGATTTGTAGATGCCCATTATACTTACACGAACCAGTTTAAGTCATTCTGGCAGCCTAGCTCAGCGGGCCACGTTATGTGGCAAGCGTAAGGTCCCGTGTTCGGTCCAGGGCACGTTTGGCCGACTTATGGTTTGCTTAGTTTGGCCAACATACTACGCAGTGTTGTGAATGCAACTACAATTACAAAGGATACCTCTATCTATACGACACAAACGGGGTGCCTGGGCATTATTAGTGTCATTCAAGTTACCACGGTATGTTGACGACAATGGCCCAATCAGTCGTGATAAAATTCTTTGATGATGAAGACGTTTTTATTACGACAGCAGCCTTTATAGTGATCACAAACAAACCAAAAAAAGAACGAGAAGCAAAATTACATTGTAGGTTTTTATATTTCGCATTAAGTACTTCGTTGTTCGATTCTCCAAGGTAGAAATCTCTGTAAATGCATCATGCCTTTTGTTCCGGTCCTTGTAGGCGTGATTCCTACTGTCACATAAAACGGGTCACTGTCTCAACAATTGGGTTATTAAATCATAATACTTTTTAGTGCGACCATTCCATCGCATTAAGTACTTCGTTGTTCGATTCTCCAAGGCAACAGAAATTTCTGTAAATGCATCATGCCTTTTGTTCCGGTCCTTGTAGGCGTTATTCCTACTGTCACATAAAACGGGTAACTGTCTCAACAATTGGGTTATTAATCATAATACTTTTTCGTGCGACCATTCCATCGCATTAAGTACTTCGTTGTTCGATTCTCCAAGGCAACAGAAATTTCTGTAAATGCATCATGCCTTTTGTTCCGGTCCTTGTAGGCGTTATTCCTACTGTCACATAAAACGGGTAACTGTCTCAACAATTGGGTTATTAATAATAATACTTTTTCGTGCGACCATTCCATCGCACTTTTGAAACTGCTCCGAGCCCATCGATTTGTAAGCACCAAAAAAAATCGATTTCACAAATGGATAACCAATCGGATTTGTGGTTAGACAGCGATTTGTTTAATCGACTTGTCGGGTTAGGAAACCATTTTTTTTGAGTTACTATTCCTAATATGTTTGTGCCCTAAGGAATTAGAACACACGTAAAAATATAGGTCCTGTCTGGCTTACATTATCCAGGTGTAAAATGGTCCACACTGCACTGGCCTAATTGAGCGGCGCTCCCCTTGAGATAATTATTAAAATAATCTATTTAGGTTTGTCCAATGCACAATAATTATTGTTATAAAAGCAAAGCTGGACCGGCTAAGTGTAGTTCGTGTAAATATAGTTTTGTTATGGTTTCTAGTCCAACTAGTTTGCCTGTTGGTTGACCAATTATGTTTAAAATATTATCTTTTTTTATGCCTTCATTATGATAATAAAAACATCCTCGAAAATTGATATTTGTTTTATTTATAGGTGCATAATTGTGATTCGCCGACGAAGGTTGAATAAATGAAGGATACATAACAGTGATTTTTGACACGGTGTGCCTTATTTACTATAATCAAGCTTTATGATTTCTTTGGGGTTCGTTAAAGATATTTAATAACGGAGGTAGTAATTTTTCCAATATCCCCAACAAAAAATGTATAATCAGAAAACTCAACGAAATACCTGTTACCAGTGGCGGCCCGTGACCTATGATATGGTGAAATTATTTTTAAAATTTTATTTTTGTGTAACGACCCAACAATTACTTTCTAGGCGTTTTAAATGTAGAAAAAAATAATAATAAGAAAATGCGTTAGGCAAAACATATTTTTATTTATTTTTTAACTTTAAACATGGAAATACAATTTTTGGAAAATAAGAAAGGTTTTCTTAGTGAGTATAGCTGTCGGATCTTAACGTCGTCGCATGCAACCCTCGTAACAATATTTATACAGTCCACTACTAATACTACTAAAGCCATCTACGAGCTATCAAGAAAACCAAATGATGTCTAATACCACTACGCCATCTACGGCTACGTCATTAGGCGCAACCAAGACGAGAACAATAGTTAACTGTTTTATGACTAGAACGAATCGAGCCACGAGACTGACAAGTTGGCATTCTTCATATTTTCAGTGTTTTTTAGTTTAAATCCTTAAATAAAATGGTTTAAAATCATATCGAGTATCATTTATCGAAATACACAACATTTATCGACCCTACACAATAGTCCTTTAACGTAAAGTCCAATCTTCGGTTCTTAATTGTAGAGAATTGATCAATAACAGCCTCATTAAGTTTGGAATATCCTCTATAATTTTTGTTTCATATATTTCATTTTTAAACTTTCTAATAAAGTCCCTAGATTTACCCTTTGTGGTCTGCGTTAAATCAATTCCGAGTTTAGGTGTTCCGGCATTCTTCACTTCAATTTTTTGCTCCAAACTCAAATAGCTAAAGTTATTTCTTAAATAGTCCACCGTCAACTATTCATTTTAACTTAATAAATATATAATATTAAAATAATAAAACATACACGCTCGAATTTCTAACTAGATGCACGAACAGACAACATAAAAAAAAACGAACATAAAAACTGTGCGCCTTTTCCATGTTAAATCGCCATAGCCCCGGTATCCCCCGCTGCCACCCGCCACCTGTTACTACAGAGAAACTGCTCTACTTAATCGCACGTGCGAGCAAGTCTCGTCATTTTTTTTAGTTTGACGGTACGATAAAATATTAGGGAGGTCGGACTTTATACGATAAATAATATTCAATGAATATAAATTAATATTTTTTATTCGTTTTGTTTTGGGGGTGCACGTGCGCATGTGCTCCTGTGGAAGAACCGCCACTGCCTGTTACACATCGTTTTTCACAGGTAATTAAAACATTTGTGTAGCTCTCTGAGGGAATCATCTTTACCAATTATTAGTATTAAAGAAGCCCCTAAGAAGGCATTGTGTTGCGTTGAGTTGTTTCATTCCATAGAATAAAATTCAGTTAATCAGTTGATATAACACCAATAAATCAAAACTATTGTAACTAAAATTTATATTGTAACTATATACACTTTAGGCTTATAAAATACCGTAAAATAAATATCAATTTTAACGTCATCGTTATGTTATGAAAAGTGTATTCCTTCACTGTTAAATGCATGTAGTAATCTAAAAAAATAAATAAATAATATTGTTTCTGTTTTTGGGGAAAATGAGCACAAATATATTTGGTAAAGTCTTGACACACCTGTGCTGCCAACTCAATATACAGAGTGTTACTTAATGATATGTACCTACTCATTGTATGGGTGATATGGACCAATATTACGTCGCAAGGTTCATATACATGTTTTTATTTATTTTTTAGTTCTCATTAAAAATTAAAAAAAAAGGATCCCAAGGTTGATTTTATTTAAATGATTCTCGCTCAATAAAGATTTCCATAAAATATAACAAAAAAGGTATGTTTATTATCTCCCAAACCGTAAATTTTATCACAAAGATGAAAGGGACCTTTTGATGATAATTAATAATAAAATAATTATTTTGAAAATATCAGTGGCATAACACATTTCTTGGTTAAAATTATATCGAGGCATAGTGTAGAAAAAAAAATTTGTAAAAATGTATGGGTTTTATATCATAAAAGTCTAGAGCAAAATTTAGTGTAATAACTTGAACTGTTTTCGAGATTTTTGATAAAAACTCAAACACACTATATTGAAAACAAAGCATTTTATGATGTGTGCATATAAACTTTTTGACTCAAATTGAACCAGGAATCGACCACTAAAATAAGTACATAGATAAGGAGGGCCTGTATATGGGAATTCGTTAATGGTAACAGATACAACTTCGATTATATGGGAAAAAAGTATCGTAAAGCACCAATAATATGCCATACAAAAGGTTTAGGTAAAATTTTTAAGTTTTGAGTTAAAGTTAGAGCAAAATTCTCAAAGCAACTTTTAGTGCACCCAAACTTTTAGTACACCTAAACAAATTTTTTCTAATATGGCTCTGATTTTATAATGTCAAATTTTAAGACATTCTTATATTATAAATTCAATGATGTACCACACATCGTTTAGTTACGTTTCGATCCCTTTCAATCATCTTCATGAAATTTTCAGGATACGGACCTGTATTTTCCATAAATTTGGAAAACAGTCCAATGCAGTATGTACTAAAATGAATATTTTTAAATTCCTTTATAATAATGCGCTACATAATAATCATAAGCCAAGATAATTTATTAACAATAACAGAACAGTAAGTATAAAAAAATAAACAACAAATAGGTACATCGGCAAAAAACATTCATTAAAATAAAACTAACAGTGGATTATTCTTAGATTATACAACTCTAGGATTATTAGAGATAAATTTTCCAGAAGCTGTTCGAAATGATTTCCGTTATTCTCCAAACATAAATGCATCTCAAAACTGAAGCATTTGTGGCGTTACACTTTGAAATACTTCAATAACTAGTCGTCTAAGCGTCTCTGGAGAATGGGGTATTTCGAAACATTTATTTTTCATACACACTGCATACTCGTTTTCCAAATTTATGGAAAATGCAGGTCCGTATCCCGAAAATTTCATGAAGATGATTAAAAATAGGGATCGACCGATACCGATATCGGTATCGGTATATCGGCCTTCTTGGCCGATATCGGTATCGGCCGATATGTAACCACGATATCGGCCTATATCGGTATCGGCCTAAAAAAATTAAAATTGCTTAATATTTCAGTTGCTAAGCCTTTTTTTAAAGAAATTAAAACAGAAATACTAAATAAAAATCAAACAACAAACAAACAAATTTATTCTTATTGAAAATTTAACAAGAAAGTCATTAAAAATGTAGAAGTAAAGTAACACACTAAATTAAACAAATTAATATTTAAAGTTAAGTTTTGGCAAGTTGTAATGTAACAGAATTAGGCTTTCTGCTCTTTCCGGAGTTAGACGATTTCTTGCGCTTTCATAATCATTTCCGGCTGAAGAAAATAGCTGTTCACTAGCAACACAACACGCTAAATATGTTATGCAACTTTATACATCAATGGAAAAATGTCTTTTTTTTGCGCCCACCAAGTCAAAGGATCTTCATTTCTTGATATTTTTTCTAATTTCTTATACAATTCAATCTCATCATCAATTTTATTCATCATATCATCAGTACTTCTCTTATATCACACTGATTTACTTGTCGTCATACCAGTAAGTTCATCAAAAGTATTCCAAAATAAACTATGAGAAATTGAGCCCGGGACATTTTCCTGAATTTGTTGGTTTACCTCGTGTGATTTTTTGGCGATTTTCGCTAAAGGAACATCATCGTCGCTTACTTCAGATTCTCCTGCATTATCTTCCAGCAAGTCTGAATTTTGCCCATTAATTTTTAAAAGTTATTTTTTTAAATCTGTAAAGGTTCCTTGAGATAAATCATTATCAAAGAAAGATGTCTTGAACCTTGGGTCCAATAAAGTGGCAAAAAGAAGGTTTCTATCAGTGAAGCATGCTTTGCATCTCTTAATCAAGGAGTCTTTAAGCTCATTTTTAGTACTCTGCACCCCTGAAAGGTCAGCTCCTTCAGCTTTCTCGAGGTAATTTAAGAGAGTTTTAAGTAAGGGTATTACTTCCGATACAGATGCACTATTCTTACTACAACAACCCGACAAACAACAGCATTACATAATTTACAGGTGGCATTTGCTTTTATTGTAAGGGCATTAATTTCATTCTTGGAGAAATACTTCCAGTAAACACTTTTACTACTAGTTATGTTGCCACTAATACTGCTACTTATTGAAGATAATGAACCAGAACCAGACTCTTGTAAAGATGACGACGACGACTGTATGCATGGAGAACGCACTACAACACGATCCATGTTTGTGAAAAATCAGAGCAATACTACGAGTTTTATTTACTTACTGTTTCCAATCGTATTCGGAAATTCTGGTATTCCCCGACCGAGCGAACGCCGCGCCGCCGAATTACGGTTGCTCTTCTCGGGCCGAATGGCCGGGCTTTATTGAATTCGGGGAATTACCGTATTTATTTTTATTCCGTTAGGTGATTTCACAAAATATTGAATTTGCTCTGCATTTTTTTTAGTGATTTTATGGTTAATCCATGTAACGGTAACGGTAACAGTATATCATTATAAATCACTTTTACCTCATTTATAAAGCAAACAATTTACGACAAAATTTTATGGCCGATATATCGGTATCGGCCGATATCGGCTATGAGTATATCGGTATCGGCCGATATCGGTATCGGCCACAAAAAATCATATCGGTCGATCTCTAATTAAAAAGGCTGGAAACGTAATTAAACGATGATGTGTGGTACGTCATTGAATTTAGAATAAAAAGGTCCTAACATTTGACATTATAAAATCAGGGTTGTATTAGAAAAAATTAAGCTGATGATGATTGCTTCAAAACGAAACGTCGTATAAAAGAATTTGTAGGATAATCTTTGGGTTCACTAAAAGTTGTTGTGAGAATGTTTTGTCCGTTTTGTTCTAACTTTAATATTAACGCAGGAAAAAAATAAAATAAGAAATCAAAAAATTCATTTCTTTTTAAATAACCCAAAACTTAAAAATCTTACAAAAACTTCTTGTGTGGCATATTGTTGGTGCTCTGGCCCTCCTTAGATTGGGCACCCTGTATTAAGATATAGCTAAATGAGAAAGTATTGACCATATTGAGAAAGTTAAAATAAAGATAAACAAACTCCACATTTACCTCTTTTTGCCGAAAACCAAATTAATCTCTTTGATTCTTTTACACTTACTTACCCCATAAAATCATCCAAGTCCATTGTCCTAGCGCGTTTATCCGAAGCTTCTGCCTTTGTCAAAATGTCTGCTATTTTGTCTTTAATAATCAGGTCTGTAGGTATTTCCTAAGAAAATAATACATATCTTTATTAATATCCTGAACAGTAATTTTTATTGTGACTTAAATTCAATGTTTGAGACAAACTAAAATCTTCAAAAACTTCGCCACCTAATTGTGCACTATATTGTTTGTGTTCAACGCCAATACATTTGTGAAGTTTTAAAATAAATAAAATAATCCCTCAACTTTATTAAGAAAGTTGTCCCACTTACTTTATCATGCAAACTACAATGTAGTTTATAATTTTTCTCTATAGCTGCGAGTACTGAAGTCTGTTTAAAGGAACTGCCTAATGTTTTATTTTTTCTAGTAAATGCTATTCGTGTAAGACCATCCCATTCAGTATAAGGTATAGGTGGTGGAGGATTTCGAGGTTCAATTCTTACTACTGCAGATTCTACTTTTGGGGGTGGTCGAAAATTGTTTTTTCCTACCTAAAAAGTTGAGAATGAATGAATCTTGGAACATGCATGACGCATGTCTTCATACATCTTATTTGTTCATTTTCTCATTTGTTGTACAGGGTTATCCATTTTTGGTGGATATCAAAAAACTGATGTACATGTCATGAGACATACTTGGGAGAAACTAAAAATTATAAAAGCAGAACTTAAAAAAAAAAAAATTCGCTGGTTTAACAGATACGAGTTTAAATTGAAAAATTGTTGATTTTAGATTTGTCCTCTATATTTCTTATTACTAATATTAATAGAAGAACATATTTCAAATAAAAGTTTAATGTATGGTAATAGCATATGATGCCACCGAAAAATCACATCTACTGTGTCAGCTCATAAAGTTATTGGATCTAACCTTCTTATTTTAAATGGGATGTGTCAAAAATGTACTTACTAATAACTTCAATAAGAAAGAGGCAAATAACTTACCTTCATTAACATATCTACTCGAGCCAAAAGCTGTGTATTAACTGACAATCTACAATATAATTTATCTCCAGGTTTAGCAACTAGTCTCTGAGCAAATTCTTTTTGAAACATAATTACAGCACACCTAAAGAATGGCCTATGCAACAACAGTTTAAAAACTAATGGCGAGGAAATTTGATAAGGTATATTGGCAACACAAACATTAAAGAATGGTAGTTCTGTTTTCAAGACATCACCAACAACTATTTGCAGCTTCGATTGTAAATGTGTACCCTGTACTCTTTTTTGTAACTCGGCTACAAGACGTGTATCAATTTCACAAGCTATAACTTTTTTAGCTTGGTCAAGGAGTCGCACTGTCATATTTCCAGTACCAGGACCAACTTCCAGTACTGTATCAGTGGGCCTTAGGGCAGCTTTTTCTATCATTGATGTAATAACCATGGGATTTTTAAGAATGTGTTGACCAAAGTCCTTATTAAACATAATTCCTAAAAAGTGAATTAAAGAATAATAAAATGTACAAAAAAAAAGTGGTTAACTAGAAATAAAACGGGTACTGTACCTTGCTTGGTAACCTCATTGTGTATCCTGCTTTTCTTCTCGGCTCGGATTTTTGGCATTTTTATTGTTTAATTCCTGTAGGAAGACTTGACCAGCAACCTTTTCACGTTTTTAAATTCTGAAAGTGAGGTTAGGTCATGGAAGGAAATGTTTTGACATGGGTCATCCAGGGTTGTCCACCAGTAGTACAATTTCTGGCTTTTTAATATTTAGGATTATTTTATTTATAAGCGGTTCAAAACCAACAGATTTCTGTACACTATCTTGCAATGCAGCATTATAGTTTGATTTTCTTTGAATAGATGTCACGGCCGTCTCAGAAACGCAGGAGTGTATTAAAATTATTTCTAAAATGGTAGATGTGAGACGGGTGGGACTGCGGGTAGACTCGGGTAGAGAGGTATTAAAATTTATTTAAATTTGCTTTGCGAAAAGCGCTAAAAGCTATTTTTTTGGACAAAATCTGTTTTATTATAAGTTTTTAGGATTAAATTAAATTTGAAAAATTGATTTGATTCTCTGCGGACAAGTTTACAACTTGAAAGGGGACTGCAACATATTATTATGATTCACAAACGATCGCACTACAAACTAAAAGTATAGAATTTTTTTATAATTCGTATAATGTTTCTTTTTAGAATTGGGTTGGGTCAAAATGAAAGAAATTATAAAAATGTTAATATAATATATTGACCATTTATTTACATCGTTTTTAGATCTAATTTTAAATATCAATACATATCAACGATAAGACCTGCCTCTCTAATCGCTAAGAATACGTTTGCTTTGTACAAAACATTTCTAAAATATCTAGAAAACTACTTTTGATTTGTTTGTATAAAACTCTACCTTGTATAATATATAAATAATTTTAGATATTCATTCATACGGATCTTATAGGCCAAGTTGAGAAACTTTATACTTCTCCACCAAATAATATATTTAAATCTTTTAGATTGACATAACTTTGGGTCATATTATATGTATAACAAGTAGTTGATGGTAAAATTATTTAAATTCTGAAGTGCGTGAAAATATTTTGAACATATGAAAAACTTTTTTACCTTTGATTTTAAGAAAAAAAACTATTCTTCATAAAAAGTTTCGCTTACCTTAGAAACTCACAATCTGCGAAAA
The DNA here is from genome assembly GCA_963991005.1 of Barypeithes pellucidus. Lineage (NCBI taxonomy): Eukaryota > Metazoa > Arthropoda > Insecta > Coleoptera > Curculionidae > Barypeithes > Barypeithes pellucidus. The sequence goes on along the minus strand of OZ022557.1, from coordinate 18,621,787 downwards.
AATCACAAATATAACGTACACAGTGGTCAAAACCGAAGAAAATGTGCTAAAATGCTAACAGTAAAGTAACATTTATGGTACAAAAAAAATTTATTACTTAGAGAAAATTTGTTAGAAAGAAATTTAATGTTAAAATATAAAATAACGGCGAACTACCAAGAAAAAATATTTTCAACTATTTTTTCTTGCCCAAGATGGAAAACTTCATTATTTCTAAAGGTATACGCCTTTTTAAAAGTACAAGAAATCAATATCACCTACGAAACAAACCAAGCGCGGATCCGGGGGGGGGGTGTCATGGGTTGGTTCGCCCCCCCCCCCCCCCCCAACCAACAATTTAACACGAAAATACCTATACCGGCTTGACTAACGCGACAGGGTATTACTTTTCGTAATTTTTCCTTGTATGACCACCCCCCCCCCAAACAAAGTTTGACCCCCCCCCAGACCGAGGTTCTGGATCCGCCTTTGAAACAAACAGATATCAAAATAAACGTCAATGTGATTCTTAAAACATAAGTGCTTAAAAATTTGACTTATTAACCAAAAAAAAGAAGAAATTATTCTTATTGTGGGCAATAACTACTAATGAATTAAAAAACACACTATTAGGTACACAACGATGTAACACGATTTGAAATTGAAATTTTTGTGCACCATGTAACTTTACTTTACTCTTAGCATTTTACCACATTTTCTTAATCTTTGACCATTCTGTGTTTTATATTTGTGATTCTGTGTTTTTAAGATAAGTAAGACTTTTTATGAAGATTAGTTTTTTTTCTCTAAAATAACAGATAGAAACAATTTCCATACGTTGTGATATTTTCACAGATGGCGTCTGTGATATAAGCTACATGCATAAAGCATAAGCATCTACTACTTTTTATACAAACACCATTTAAGTGATTTATTAAAACATGAGAATCTCAGGAATGACTTTTTTGTAGGAAAAAATGTTGTTGAAGCTTTAAAAACTAATGATTTTAGAATCTTAATATTCCTGATGATCGGCAGCAACAACTCTGAAACTGTGCATATAGATAAACTTATTTTTTTAAATAAGTACTTACCTATTCAAAAAAGTAATGCTATAACACATTTTTATGTAATAAATAATATAAAAATTGTGGGTAAAGGTCTTTTTGTTTTTGCAGACTTATTATAGCACAAAATTAGTTTAGTGCCTATATATTAACAAGTGTATGCGAATAAAATAACATAAATTAGTACAAATTTTTTGAAATAATTTCAAAATACACAATAATATTTAATTCTTTCTTATTTCTTATAATTTTAAAATTAATTTTAAGTAGTAGTATAATTGCACAAAAAAATATTTTTTGTCAAAAGACGTTAACATTTATAACAGCTTATAAGTAACTATTACATTTTTGTATAAATTAGTTTCCGACAAAATATACCTAAGAATTAAAAATTGGTAAATGGTAGTAAAACCGAAATGGTCAGAAATGAAATAAACCGCAATAACTCCTTCAATAATGAAGCAGTAATTAAAAGTGGACTAATGCTAAATAAACAGGTAGAAATATATTGAAGGGGGTAGTTTTAACCCCCCCTCCCCCTCCTTATATACGGCCCTGCTGAAAACTATACAAAATTGCTTTGATATGAAACCAAAATAGAAAAATAATATTTTCATACATATTATCTATATTTGTTTCGATTAAATTTGCAACTGGGATACCAGCTGTTTTTTATTTTAATAAAAAACGTTACCCGAAAACTAATCGTATACAGAGTGTACGGGAAAATGTGGAAAATCTCCCGGATATGAGAAAAACAAGCGAAAAGGGTATTACAAGTTTATATAAACTTTTTTCGTATAGGCCCCCTCTTCGGAGATATGGGCTCCCAAAAAGTTTCAATGGAATCAAGTTTTTTACACATAATTATTGAACCACCAGGTATATTTAAATTTTTTTTTTAATATGATGTATACCAGGTAAGACCCTTCAAATTAGTATATAAGAGAGTGTTGTGAATGACTCACAGCCGCAGGGATGAATTAGCTGTGACACTCATGGTCCCCATTTTTTAACTTCCTGTATTATAAGAACTTTGGACAACGTTCCTTACATACCTTTAACTATTGACTAAAAATTAAATACTCTTTATTTATGTCGCTAATCCTAACCGTTCTCGAAAAAACGACATTTTAATTACATCACGTATTTGGCGTATCTCGGTAAGAGGATACATCTTTGTTCCTATAAAATGTGGAACCTCAAAATTCCTCCCTGAGAAGTTAGGGGACTCAGTGTAAATAAAATGATGTTTCTCGAAAACGAGTAGGGTTAGCGATATGAATGAAAAGTACTTAACTTTTAGTCAATAGTTAAAGGTATGTAAAAACCGTTGTCCAAAGTTTTTATCATACAGGGTGTTAAAAAATGGGGCCATGAGTATCATAACTAGTCCGTCCCTGCAGTTGTGAGTAATTCACAAGACTTTCTTGGATAGTAATTTGAAAGGTCTTAGCTGGTATACAATCAATTTAAAAAAAATATACCTGGTGGTTGGAGCTCTTTGGGAGCCCATATCTCCGAAGAGGAGGCCTATACGTTTATATGAACTTGTAGTATTCTTTTCTTTCATATCCAGAAGATTTCCCACATTTTTCCGGACACCCTGTATATACAATTTGTCCACGGATAGAGTTCGGAAGAGGAAAAACTTTTTTATTTGTAGAATTAGAAGAAAAAGTAATTACTTCATAAAAATGTCTGCTTGTGTCGAAACTACAATTTCTAGTACCAAATTTACGATTACTATACAGGGTTAGTCAGAAATAACAACTATTGTTGCTTTCTTATTAAAATATAATTTTATATCTGGCCGAATAACGATTTTGTTGTAAGGAAACTATTTTTTATTTGTATTTTTATTATTACATGTCATTTAATTCATTCAATTATAAATTATAAAATATTAAAATAAATAAAGTTCTATTCAAACGTGGTACCACCGAGTTCAGCGCATAGTTCAACTCGATATCTGAATTCCCGATAACAGTTCCTAATTTGCTGTATTGGGATATTTACAATTACTTTTTTTTTTTTTTTCTTTCAAGAGATCCAAGTTATTATTGAAATTGGTTTTATACACATGTTGCTTCAGATATCCCCATAAATGATGATGTGAGATCGGGACTCCTAGGTGGTCACTGATTTGGACCATACCTTCCAATCCATTTATTACCAAACTGATAATTTAGCCAATCACGAACAATTATCGTGGAATGAGCGGGACAGCCGTCTTGTTGAAAGTGTGAAATTTTATTCGATCAGCTAAAGGTATATCTTGCAAATGATCATAAAAAAAGTGCTCAGAAAATGCAAATAAGTGTATTGATTTAAATTGTTTTCAATAAAATATGGTCCAATTATTCCATTGTAAGAAATAGCACACCACACGTTAACTTTTTTTGAATACTGTCTTCTAGAGCGAATACGAAAATTAGGATTGTCACGGCTCCAATAGCGACAGTTTTGCGAGCTGACTACCCCGTTTGTGTTATTATTAACCAAACTTCTTTGTATAAGGATATTTTCCCCTATCCACAAACAAAAATCCAAACTTTTCATGTGATCATTTTCTTCCAGAAAATGAATAAATTTAAGTTTGTACGGACGAATTTTATTGAATTTTAATATCTCTTCTACTAGAGATTAACTAACATTAGGTACCAATTTGAGAAGATCTTTTTCTTAAAGACAGTTTGGGAAAATTTCTAATCGAATCCATTATCATTACAGTTACAGCATCATCTTCATTATACTTTTTTTTCTCCTTTTTTTATTCAAAACACTTCCAGTTCTCATGAATTTCATTACAATTTTCTTTTAATCCCACGTCCGTGAGAGAAACATCAGTCCATATCCCATGGAATTGTCGGAGAACTGCCATATAGCTTTTTTCATATCCTAAACCATAACTTCGGACAATATAAATTCTTTATGCTAACGTAAGCATTTTCTGTTTTCACTATTATGCAGATTTATGAGAAAAGTATGACACGACTGTCCATAATTTGAAACATACCAAGAAACTAAACATTTAATTTATTTAGAACAGGCTACTTAATATTTTATTATTTTAGTATTAGCTGTGAAAATAACCACTTTGAAAAAACGTGTATTAGGTTTTTTGCACAATTGGTGAAATAAATCACGGGTTTGAAAATATTTTCATAAATTTGAAAAAAAAATCGAAATCGAATAAACTGAAAATGTTATTTCTGACTAACCCTGTATAGTAATCGTAAATTTGGTATTAGAAATTGTAGTTTCGACACAAGCAGACGTTTTTATGAAGAATGACTCTTTCTTCTGAATCTACAAATAAAAAAGTTTTTCCTCTTCCGAACTCTATCCGTGGACACAATGTATATAATGAAATCATAATATTGTGTTTAATGCACCCATGTATGGGCTTAGACCGCAGATGCCGGCCGCATAATATTATTTTATCTAAATCTGACCATCTAAATTATACTACCAAAAGTAATTAAGTATATGGTACAAAAATCTTAACAACAAAGTTACAACCAATTGGGTCCCAAACAATTATCTAAAATATTTACAGCATCATACCTCTCCATTTCAGTAAATATCTGCTTTAATTCGGTTAAGGCGTTACTGTTCCTATTTCTAGCTTCCCATAAATCTAATATACAATCAGCGGGCGAAGGTTTAGTTGCGAAAAAGTTTATATATCTATCGACATTTAAAGCGTGAGCTAACATTCTCCAATCGTTACCCCGTTGCGTCGGAGGATCTAAGCAATGACACAATTGTTTTCTAATTTGTTTGGTTAATCTAAAAGTAAAATCGTCACAAGTTGACACGCCTCGATCGGTCACTACAAGGTTTTTGGCTATTTTTGGCGTACCGTCGTCAAACAGTAAATTTTTGGCACTTTTATAGTCTGAGGATTTTTTCGAATCGTTGGATCGACTCGTTTCACTGTGAATTGTTATTTTTGGCACTAATTCGTTGCTATACTTCGCTGAAGATATCGTTTTGGTATCGCCTCTGTCATCCCTGCATGTAATATCGAATATTTGTTGGTAGTCGAACCCTTTTTGGTTAACGCGTAGTTTGAAGTTTAGATTCCTGCTTACTTCATAAGATTCTAGGGTGAAACTGCAATGTAAGCTATTGCTATTAGCTTGCCATACATGTGCAAAAGGAACCTCTTGGTAGTTTGATCCAGGCTTCGCTTGCCATCCTTCACTGATTGATTCCAGATTGAGGCATAGTGCGTTGCCACCATCTTGGAAAGTTATAGTGCGAGGCTCGTCCAGCAAATATCCGCCAAGACGTTTCTCTTGACCAAAAACTGTTTCCATGGAACTTTCGGTATCTTCTAGTATGTAAACTCTAATGCAGTAGTCTATCGTAGTTTGGAAGCAGAGTTTTGGTGCAAAAACTGCTAACTTCAGTCTCTTGATCGCATTACCGTTCACTGATCTGCCCACCATGACAAATCTGGAAAGACATTCTGTAACTAAATATGCCGAGTCATTGTCTAACTGACAGAATACATTAGTGTTAATGGTTTCTTGATTTAAGGTTACAGCGTTCTGCCACTGCGAATCGCTGCAGTCGCTTTGCAGAATTGAAATAGACCAGTTCCTCGATAGTTCAGCACAATGCGGAACTTTAAGGACGACAGCCTTATTCAAGGAGACATTAGGTCCGCAGGAAACCACAGGACTTAGCTGCGTCAAGTGCTCAGCTAACTTAGGCCGAAAGCAGTCTTCATTGAGTATTGACAGGAAAATTTCTTGCTTCCTACTCCTGGAAACGGAACCTTCCGGAACTAAAAGGTTAACGCCTGATTCAGGAAGAGTGAGAAAAGCACCAGCGTGGGTTACAGTGGAACTGGTATAGTTTCCACTGGTTGTTGGGGTAACGGCGTATGCTGTGGGCAGTGCTGAGAGCGGAAGGGTTACTTGTTCTGTTGCTACATCGTATGTGGAGTCAGCTAAAAAAGAAAACGAATAAGTATCAGAACATGAATAGCAAATATTGAGTTTTGGTAATACATAAATATTGGAAGTAGGTTAGATGACTTACAATTGTTCGTACAGCCACTCATCTGACTCCTTTTGCCGCTAGATGACTCTAGTGTCGAACTGGTTGCCGGCGACATCTGAATATCTGACGCAGAGGCCAGGTGCGGTACGTCATAGTGGTGCTCCGATACGGACCTGGTTACCGATGTGGCCGGGGTGGTGTACGGGTACTCGTAGCAAGCGGGTACCGTCTGAGTTAGGTCCGGCTGTAGGCTCAGAGACTTCTTGTCCTGTTCAGGAAAAAATTCTGGATGGTAGTCTGGAAATGTGATGAAAATATGTCGTTTTGTCTGTTTTTTGTGTGTTTAATTTGCTAATACTAAATGAATATCGCTAAAACTAAATGTACCTAAATTATGTATAATTGGTTTTATTTTTACCAATAGTAGAAAATTAATTATTAAAGAAGAGGAGGTTGTATTAGCGGTAAGATCACTTTGCACCTCCTTGAATTATTTATTAAAGACGTTTTTGCAAGTATGTATTATTTTAAAATAACAAATAAGTCCCAAGCCCCTTTAAAGAAAAAAAATTGATTTAACGTTCCTTTACGTCACGAATTCGTTCCTCTACGTACCGAGAACCATACGATGTCATCAAAACCTTAAAAAGTTAAAATATTTTCCCTGAGCCAAAATGCCGTATTAGAAAAATTGGCGTCTTATACAGGGTGTCCGCTCAATAATGGGACATGGAAAAACCACAGACTCCTTACGTAAAAATATTAGGATTTAATTATACTTACCTATATCCGAAAGTTGATATTACCTGAGATACAGGGTGTTAAAGTTAAAACTTCATTTTTGTTTTTCTCTCAGAAACCAACGGTTGGTTTTTTACAAAATTTGGCAATTATGGCTTTTTAGGATGAGGAACTGATTTTTGGGTGAAATTTTAATGTACAATGTGGGAGGCGCTGCCTGCGGCATTTTTTGCACATTTATTAGGTCATAACTTCTTTGTGCCTCCGTGTATTTAAGTTTTTAAGGAAAATAATACTTTTCTCATATTTATTACGTAAAAAGGTACACTAATTTCAGGTCGCCCAGAGTTACCATTTCGGAGATATATGCATTTATATTGTTTAGTGCCTATTATTAATTTGCAAACAAATTTTTTTTTAAAGTAATCTACGAGAAAACAAAATAAAATTTAGAGATGCAGTTACTATGAAACCTCTATGTTGTTATTTGCTTGTTGAATATTGTAAAATAGCTGTGTAAAAAAATGTTTCATTTTTTGAGTTTATCCTAAGTTAAGTAACACAATGTCGAAACACAATAATCAACTAACAAATAACAACATAAAGGTTTCATAACAACTGTATCTCTAAATTTAATTTGTTTTCTCATAGGTTACTTTAAAAAAAATTTTGTTTGCAAATTAATAATAGGCACTAAACAATATAAATGCATATATCTCCGAAACGGTAACCCTGGGCGACCTGAAATTAGTGTACCTTTTTTATGTAATAAATATGAGAAAAGTATTATTTTCATTAAAAACTTAAATACACGGAGGCACAAAAAGTTATGACCTAATAAATGCGCAAAAAATGCCGCAGGCAGCGCCCCCTACATTGTACACTAAAATTTCACCAAAGAATCAGTTTCTGATCCTAAAAAAGCATTAATCGCCAAATTTTGTAAAAAACCGTTGGTTTCTATCAAAGTTATTAGAGAAAAACAAAAATGAAGTTTTAACTTTAACACCCTGTATCTCAGTTAATATAAACTTTCGGATATAAGTAAGTATAATTAAATCCTAATATTTTTACGTAAGGAGTCTGTGGTTTGTCCATGTCCCATTACTTAGCGGACACCCTGTATAAAAGCACATGCTGCATCGATCTAAATTATTTTCAGCGTTGCGCCGTTGCCGCCTCGAGCGAAAAATTGTAGCAACTTTGTTATTTTTAATTGAAATTGAAGTTTTTGGAATTAACTTACTGTTTTCGAGATACAAAATTATTTGTTTATAATATGCGCAAAACATGACCTTAATTAAATACCTACTTGTAAATTTGTGGTCTGAATTCATGGAATTCTCAACGATTTAGTTAGTTTATTGGTATTGTTCGGTAATTTTAATTTTGATTATTTATTAATAAACTGCTTATTTGTTAACTATTTTTTTTACAACAACACAGACATAACGTCAAATGGATTTTTAAATTTCGCTATAAGTCCGAAAACATTGAAGATAGGTATAGGAACACTTAATATCATTAAATAGGAAATTATAATTTTTTTTTTGTTTAAAAGAATACAAATATGAAATCCAACGCAGATTCAAATTGCAAAATCGTGTTTCCTGGGCATCTTTGCCATCTCCTCCAGCACTTCTTCGTAATGGAAAATGGGAATACTTTTTTTTTGGATGATTTAATTTAAAGATTTATTCATATTTAATACAAAAAGGTGTTTATTGCCTTTCGAGGGGAGGAGGGGGGTTCCATAAATACGCTACTACGTCTAACATACCATAGACCGTGACTCACCCAGTGTATTCTGCCCTAAAAGTCACGTCAGTTTACCTTAGTAGTAGTAATGGTAGTTAACCATAATATTCTAATTACAAGGCTCATAATATTGAGTATTTTATGAGGCGAATTAGCATTTTGCATCTGCCAGACAGAATATGCCAGCAATAAATAATCAAGGGACCATGTAAAATGATTTAATCGCTAGTGTAATGCATGTTTTACATAAATTCGACACGAATATCTTCGTCATATGCTTATCGAAATGGAATCTTAATTGAAAGTACACAGCTTGTATTGTAGGGTTGTTTAAGGGCGATTAGAAAATTAAAGAAAATCTAAGAAGGAAACGTTATTTCGGAAACGGTAAGAGATACGAAGTCGGTTGATTGGGGCAAAGTTGCCTAATTACGGGTCCAATAATATGCCATGAAAAAATCAGAAATAAATACAGGGGCTTCCAAAATATTTGGAAAAATCTGAAATTTTGGGTTTCGTTTTTTATTTTTTCCTGACATTGTTGGACGAGACGTCCAAAAATAAATTTCACTTTCTGATTGCTACTTTTTATTCTCCACAAGATGGCATCATTAGATCTTTCATGCGATGTTTCGTCTTTAGGTCACCATCATCTCCTTAATTTTTTTAAATACGGTCCTGGATTTTTTTGTTTAAATTATGAAAGAGGACCGAAATCTACGTTCAGTGGTATACAACACTTATTGATTTTCCGACGTTTCGTTCCCTAAATTGACCATTTTACTTAAAAAAAACAAACTTACCACTCGCAGCCATATTGTACAAGCTCTGATGTTGTCCTTTCTTTCTATAAAGTCGTATTACAAAAAAGGACAGAAGACACACAAGAAAAATGGCAACTGTCAGGCCAATGTAGAGCAGTATATCGTTCTGGGTGCTTTGAAAGTTAGCTGTAACAAAGAGAATAAAATTTAAAAATATTGGAAATAAAGTAATTCTTTATTCGAAAAGCTGTTTATTATTTCCAGAATTTCGTCATCCATTAAAAGAACTTTACTAAGTTAATTAAAAAACATTCGCTGAAACAATTTTTTAATGGAAGAAGTAACCAGTTGAAAAACAAATTTTTCATTTCAAAAACTTCCTATTCAATGAGTTTTCCATTTGAAAAACTTTTTCGCTTTTTGCTCAAAGTATTTTGTATTCGCCAAACTCTGTTTTTAAACATTTTTTTTTATTTGAAAGATCATTCTTATAAAAAATTTTATTTGTAAAATTCCCTTCGAGAGAATTTAATTTATCCAATTTTTCTTACTGGGTTGAGGTCGCTTCTACATTATTTTTACCACGACACATCCATGGTACAAGGAGTAAGTACATAATATAACAAGAAATACAATACAAATATTCTCTCCTTTTAATTCTTTCCAGTTTGTATTAAAAACTCAGTCGATTCCAAAAGTCTAAATCACATGTGTAATATATGCAAAAAGGACATTTTTATACAAAGTGTCCAAGATAAGGAGGGGAGGGATCTCGGGAGCCGTAAGAGATAGTCGGTTAAATGGAGGTAAAGTTGCGCATTTACGTGCCTAATAATATGCCGCTTAGAAAGTTTTAAAATTCCGAGTAGTTCCGGAGTTATCCGGAAAAAACCGAAATTCTGAAAAATCGTTCTATTGTTTTCCTGGGTTTGTTCGGGTTTGTTTTGAGATCCAATTCTAAAGTAAATTGCACTTTTGCATTGCCACTTTTTCCGCTCTATCTAACAGCGTTAATTGTTTTGTAATTCGACGAGTCGTCTGCGAAGGGCCATTATCAACTTTCTTTTTTAAATACGGTCCTGTTTTTCTGATATTGGAATTTGATAGCTTTGCTTCTTCCGAATACACGAGATATTATTTATAAAATTAGGAGAAATACAGGACCGTATCTGAAAATTTCTTGATGTTGTTCAAAAACCCTCGAAACGTCATTAAACCACAATGTGTCAAACATCGTTGCATTCGGGAGAAAAAAGCTCTCAAATTCCAATATCAGGAAAACAGAACCGTATTTAAAAAAATAAAGTTGATAATGGCCCTTCGAAGACGACTCGTCGGATTACAAAACAATTAAAGCTGTTAGATAAAGCGGAGAAAGTGGCAATGCAAAAGTGCAATTTACTTAGAATTCGATCTCAAAAAAACCCAGGAAAACAATAAAACGATTTTTCAGAATTTCGGTTTTTTCCGGATATCTCCGGAACTACTCGGAATTTTAAAACTTTCTAAATGGCATATTATTAGGCACGTAAATGCGCAACTTTACCTCCATTTAACCGACTTCGTATCTCTTACGGTTTCCGAGATCACTGTACGGGCCCTCCTTATCTTGGACACATTTAAATGGGTGACTCCTTGGGTGTACTAAAGAAAGCATACATATTTTGTTTTGTTTGTTCGCGTTTACATATTTATTCTTTGTTAGGTATGAGAAGAATTGATTAAAAAGGTATGACCCCGGGTATGACAGAATGAAAATGTATTATAATTAAAGTATTTTTCTAAAGTAGTTGGAGTGTAAATATGACAACACCTGCCCCATTAGATTGTTGACATTTCTCGCCAGTGGATTTTCGGGTTTGACATAAGGCTGCAATTTGTTTTCATCTCAGGATTTGCATGTTTAAATAAATACACCCTATACGAGCAAAAAATTCTAACAAGTCTAAATCACATCAATAACATATGCAACAAAAGTAATCCTATCAAAAAGACTACACAGAAACGCGGCAAAAAGGAACTAATAAAATTTAATAACTCTAATAAATAAAAACATAAAAATGGTTGGCGTAAATTTCAAGGGTTTAGGATGTTATTATTCTTTAAATGAATGTAATATCCTACCCACAATTCCTTTTTTCTCTTTCACGTTTTGAGCCGCCTATTAGGGGGAGAGAAAAATTTCATGCATATTTTTGTAGCATAAAGAACAGACAACAAGGAAGAAACATGAACAAAAATAATAAATTCGAGAAGATTTTAACGTCTTTGATAACAAAAATAGGAAAAAGATATAGCGGGTAGCCGACAAGAATGTGTGCTTCCTTCTTCCTTCCGTATTAGTACGCCGGGAGTACAGTGGTGGCTATGACCTATGGTTCACAAGTATGGTGAAATTATTTTTAAAATTTTATTTTTGTGTAACGACCAAACAATTACTTTCTAGGCAACCTTTAATAGGTGCCAAAAATCGTGATCTGGTCAGAATAATAATTCGTAATTTCGGAACAAGATGCAAACACAGCAAGACAACGCCACGCTTTGAAACTACAAACCCACACAATATAAGAAAAAATAGCATAACCAGGTGAATGTAATATATCATGATATAAATACAATCATAAATTTTTGTAAAAAATTTACTTTTCGCTTGTTTTTTCATGCAGACGTCGTAATCACGCAACCGCTTGTCGTGGGCCATTGGCGCGTACTGCGTCAAGTAGCGCGTCTAGAACAAACAATCATGCGCTGTTGTCAGCTCGCCAACGGCCATAGATTCCGAGAAATCGTCTTTGTCACAACTCTACTCTGTCACAAATCTCCCCGGTCTCCCCTATTTCTTGTCGCGGCGTTTTCTAATCACATTGTTCTTATGGATGGATCAAGGCGTACATTTAGGGGCCTTTGGCAGCTTTTAATGCACACGTTTCTTGGCGCTGCGTTCTTTGTAGTATTTAAAATCGTATGTGTTAGACCACAAATAAAGACAATGGTAGTCCACCAAAATCAGTTTTCCGATAATATCAATGAGTTTCACACACTTACGTTGCCGTATTCCCCTTTTTCGGGTGTAAAAAGCCAATTTTAATAAAGCCTCAAGACAAAAATAATAAAAAGTATGGCCAATTTCCCCTATTCTTTTAAGACCGAAAATCACCAGCCGCGCGTAAAATTAGCCTTAAGTTCTTTATTCAATTGTGACGTAATACCGTGCAAACATCAGGCGGAAATTTTAATGCCTCGGGCAACTCACGACGCCCTTCTCCTGGGAAATGGCGAAGGAAAATTTAAGAGGAAAATTTGTTATTTCCACTTTTTTGCGAAGGTTATGTGTACCGAGTTTATTTGGGGAAAATCCAATAACTAAACAAGATTGCCATGGAGCTTGTTTTTAGGGGTGAAATGTAAGCTAATCCTGTTTTGGGTCAAAGACATCTGTTTCAATCAGAGAGAAATATATAGGTGAATCTTGTTTCGTAACAGGTTTCCTTAGCGGAGGAAATAAACACCGAAGAGGTTGGAAATTTGTTCTAGAAGCAGGTAGAAACTTTATCGTAAGAACACCATAGTCGTCTACTGACTTTTTGTATACTTTTATCAAAAAACTTTATCTTGGACTCTACAGAGACGGATTGACTCTTCTTGCCACCCCAGGGTAGTAGTAAACAAATGCGATCGAAATCGTTTGTTTCTCAGCCTTATTCATTTTCATTCGTGCCATCAACACATTTGTTTTTATTTGAAAAAGAATCATGTTTCCTTTAACACTCTTCTTTTTGTAATTATTCGGTCCCTCGCTTTTTATATGCAGCACCGATTAACTTTTTCGATGATTATTCATTTTAATATGTCATACTTGTCGGTCCTGATTAGTAAATACTGTTTTTTCGAAATTACACGACGAGGCGATTGTATCTATCGAGAAAGACTATTTAGGTCACAGAAGTAAATATGATAATTGGCAGCACTACGCAAGATAGAATATTTATTCAAAACAATATGGCTGCCAAGGGGCCGAAAGTTAGAATTTTTAATGCGCAATGTTGGGTTCAACATAGGAAATCCGATGTAATTTTTAAGGTGACTGAATATTGGTTTACCTGTACATTTTATAGAAAAACTGCATAATAACTTCTTGAAGACGTCGCCCTCTTCAAGAGTTATAATGTAGTTTTCCTATAAAATGTAACCAATATTCAGCCACCTCAAAAATTACATTGGATTTCCAACGATGCACCACCCTGTATATTAACATATATTATAAGATTGTACTATATCGTAAGGAGGCTAGGCTAGATTCAAAAAATGCATAATTCATTCAGCTTTTGCTGTTTTAGGCTATCTCTGTAAGAAAATTGTGAATACCGAAGAAATTTCAAATATTAATTTGAAAATATTTGAAAGCAAAGCAAGTTAGCGGAGGCATTCACGATTGCAGGGGTGAGGGCAAGGGGGGGGGGGGGGGATTGCTCCTCTCCCCGACTCACGACCACTTTATCTTGAGTATAACTCTTTACTCGTTTTCAAATAACGAAAAAATCGTCAACATTTGGATTAAGATTAATGAATTTTAGTAAAAATTATTGACCAAATTTAGCAAAATTTCCTTAATTAAATCCTGTATCCTTCCCCCTTCTCGAAGATGGGGCCTCACCGCCCTGCGGGTTCTTTATCGCTGCCAGTGAAGTTTGATCCGATCTCTCAGAAAAAAGCTGTTGCAGTATATTAATTAGTATTATTATTAAACACCAAAATACTATTCGATTTTCACGTAGATAACAACATGGTCAGAATTTGAATAAATGAATGTATAAATTTTCGATAAATTGCAGCGCGATGGTCCTGCTAATATTATTCGACCAATATAAGCATTTACACCGTAAGTTCGAAGTATCCGACCGTAAATTTCGCATTCAATGTTTGCAAGGCGCATAAAACGTTGCCCCCTTCGGTCACGTAATGGAACATTTCCGAATTTCGAATTCAATACTCAGATTCGGAATTTATTGCCGAACTCACTACCTACCAATGTCCATTTATTGAATTGATTTTGGGACTAATCTTTATGCAGAAACCCCGATACTTTCGTCTAAAGCATCATAATCACAAACTTTACTTCCATGCTCCAAACTATGCTTTGTTGCCAGCTCCGATGCGATTACGCCTCGATGTATGTGTAATCATTTTTCCTTTTTTAATTGTTTCTTTTAAATCTATTAATGTAACAACTTCGACCTTGGGGTTTAAGCGCTGTTTTTCCTCCCTAATTATAACAAAATCAGTAACTTACTAATTTTGAATACAATTTGGCAATACCCAAGATTGTGTCTGTAATGCCGAAGACGCTATTGGAACCGATGTGTCTTGTTTTGTTATCGGTTATCGGACGAACTAGTTGGGGTTTAGAATTAGGCAACGGTTAATATCTTGATACTTGCTCTATAGTCCGGTTTCCGTGGAATATTAATGAATTTTAGGGGTAAAACCATATTATTGAGGATATGCAAATATATTTTAGACAATAAGTAACCTTAGAAGAATAATTTCGGAGATAAATATGTAACAAAATGTAATTTTTTGTTGTTCAATTTTCCACCCGGGTGGAAAGTAAATTATTTTTTTGTAATTTCTATAAAAATTGATTTTTTCGGCTTGTTTTCTTTTGGTTTACTTTTTTAAAAATGCTAAGAGCTTTGCGTGTTTAGATCTGTCTACTTTTTCCCTAATTGATAGAGTGGTCCTCAGCATTGAATATTGTGACCAAATCGTTGATATCCTCTTTGTCTTGGCATTTTCACTGAAATAAGTTAGTAGCGCCGACTCACAACCAGGATTTCGAACTTTGTTTCCCGTACACCATTCTTTGAATCAGTTATATGCCTTGTCATATCTCGGGCGGCTTTTAGTTGGCAGAAGGTCTTCTTCTACTATTTTTGCTGCTTCTCGAATTTCTGGTGGAGTAGCAGCAAAATCAAATTCCTCATCTGATAGCATTTTTCTGTTGTTAAAATAATATATTGTTTAGTGACAAACCATATTCAAAAAATGATATTTGCCATCTTGATGTGTATTATTTTACCACCTGCGGTTATTTGAAATTTCTGTCTAATTTTTCAATGGAAAAGTAAAAATGACATTTATCTTTAATTAATAATTTTATTTCAAAATAATAAGAAGTCGAGGTTAGATGTGGTTGTAAATAAGATAGTATACAAACCTCGGTGAAAAGTTTGGTTACTGTCTCGAGATTATGTACCGACTCTCTCGACAGGAATGAAACAGTTTCCACCTCGGTACGTAATATACTATTTCCTTCATGGATTAGGTAAAAATAATAATTTTTATTAGGAAGCAACTCTGGAATTCCCTCATAAAGAACAGATACGAACTAACTAACCAACTAAAATGATTGATTACTAAGTTCCTTATATCCCGTAATATCCATTAGTTAAGAAGGATTTAAGAACGCAGGGCGCAATAAAATAATAATAAAAGGCTGATTTCCTAGAACACAACGAAATTCCCTAGCTAGATGCGCCATAATAATAAATAATCGGGAGACAGCAACTGTTTCCTGTGTGTGTAAACACCCCCTTGTTTCCGCCCATAGTTCGAAATTTATTCCTCTGATTCAATGGTGGATTTATGCCTGCGACCCCACCCTTTTAAAGTTTGTGTTTTTACGACAAAAGCGTAAATTACAGCAAATTAATTTTGAACAGCCAGTGTATAATAATAAATGAACATAGAAACAAGGAAACGAAATCGATTATTGGTTTGTATGTAGCAAAGGCTACAATAAAGATAGACGCGAACGTATAATCAGTGACTTGAGTTCGCGGCAGGGATTTTGTTTCATACCTCATTCAATGGGATTTAGTTATAAAAAGTTCCATATTTTTCATGTTGGCAATAAATATCGTCTTCATTTTACTTCAATTATTCAAAATAATTTTTTCTGCTGCAACATTTTGGGGACAATATGAGGAGCTAAAGCAAGAAACTATTCACAGGAATGTTTCTAGTTATGTGAATAGTTCACTTAACTTGTTACAAGTCACTAATAATTAAAATTGCGGAAAACTCTAGACAACATTTAAAGTTCTTGGTTATACACATGATATTGTCATAAATATTAGAAAAAAAGTATTAAAAAACTCTTCACCTATATCACTTTGTGCAACATTTTTAGAAACATTAATATTTTGTATGTACCTATGTTAAAATATTTGCCATTAATAAGGCGGGAAATTAAAAAATATGCAAACCACTCTTAAGTTGGTAAGAAATGAGGAACAGATATAGGAAATTTTGTACAAAAATATCAAAAAATATATTTCTTAACTTTCTTGCAATTTATTTGGCAAGCTTAGTTTAATTTTTGGGGTTAACTGGATATTAATACAGTTAAAAGAGACACAACAACTCAGCGATTCTAAGTTTGAGCTTGCCTCTATAACATGTACAGAAATGAAATTACGCCTTTATCAACCATTTTAAGGGCCAGATTACTTCCGACCAGGATAGAGAAGTTTCAGTACGGCGTAAATAAAAGAAATCCGGATTAGTTTCGGTTTAAATATAGAAGTTGTGCTGGTAAAGGTTTCGCGCTTCACAGGTTAACTAATAGCTTTCGTTCGCGCTTCGCTGGTGATGTATGCACCGGTAACAAATGGGCCTTAGTTGCCCTATGCATGTTGCAAAGTATTATATTCTGCGCAAGATTGTACTGCTGTCTAATTTAAGCTTCGTTTAATATTCCAACACACAAGTTTGGAAGAATTCGGTATAGTAATTTATTATCTTTTTGTTAATGAGATTTAAAGAAGGATGTCTACACACAGTGGCGGCTCGTGACCTATGGATATGGTGAAATTTTTTTAGGCGTTTTAAATGTAGAAAGAAAAAAATTAATAAGAAAATGCGTTAGGTAAAACATATTTTTATTTATTTTTTAATTTTACGCAAGGAAATAAAACTTTTGGAAAATAAGAAAGGGTTTCTTAGTTTGTATAGCAGTCGGATCTTAACGTCGTCGCATGCAACCCTCGTAACAATATTTATACAGTCCACTACTAATACTACTAAAGTCATCTACGAGCTATCAAGGAAACCGAATGATGTCCAATACTACTACCGCCATCTACGAGTTATCAAGAAAACCGAATGATGTGTAATACCACTACGCCATCTACGGCTACGTCATTAGGCGCAACCAAGACGAGAACAATAGTTGACTGTTTTATGATGAGAACGAATCGAACCACGAGACTGACAAGTTGGCATTATTCATATTTTCAGTGTCTTTTAGTTAAAATCCTCAAATAAAATGGTTTTAAATCATATCGAGTATCATTTATCGAAATACACAACATTTATCGACCCTACACAATAGTGCTTAAACGTAAAGTCCATTCTTCGGTTCTTAATTGGAGAAAATTGATCAATAAACAGCCTCAGTAAGCTTGGAATACCATTTATAAATTTTTTTTCATATATCTCATTTTTAAACTTTCTAATAAAGTCCCTAGATTTACCCCTTGTGGTCTGCGTTAAATTAATTTCGGGTTTAGGTGTTCCCGCATTCTTCACTTCAATTTTTTGCTCCAAACTCAAAGAGCTAAAGTTATTTCTTAAACAGTCCACCGTCAACTATTTATTTTAACTTAATATATAATATCAAAATATTAAAACATACACGCTCGAATTTCTAAATAGATGCACGAACAGGCAATAGCGCGGTGCACACAAAAACTGTGCGCCTTTTCCATGTTAAATCGCCAAAGCCCCGCTGTCCCCCGCTGCCACCCGCCACCTGTTACTACAGAGAAACTGCACTACTTAATCGCACGGGCGAGCAAGTCTCGTCATAATCGTCATTTACCTCGACCGAGCCACGGTTGTCGGATCTATACAGTTTGGTTTAACGGGATGATAAAATATTAGGGAGGGTCGGACGATAAATTATATTCAATGAATATAAGTCAATATTTTTCATTCGTTTTGTTTTGGGGGTGCACGTGCGCATCTGCTCCTGTGGAAGAACCGCCACTGTGTACACAAGAACAACCCTATTCTGGACCTGACATAGGCGCTCCGTCATTGCTCATCCGGCGTTCATTTACTTTCCTATAATCTGTTTTACCAAATTTTGGAACATTTGGGCAGATTCTGATGTATCGAACTTTACACCGTTATAAGCTTATACTGCGAGAATATATGTTGATCCCTGCCATATGATTTGAATTATTGCTTCGGCTATGGTTACCGCCAAAGAAACTTTTTCTCAATCATTATTATTATTAGTCTTCTCCATAAACAAATTCCTTACTTTAAAATTAGTTTTTACAATTAATGTTGCATCGTAAGTACATCAAGATGTCAAAACATATTGTAAAATATTGAAAAAACAACAACGCGGTGTGTACATTCTTCTTACTGCGAAAGAAATGATAACAAATTAATGGAACGTCACATCTATGATTTAATATTTAGCAAATAAATCGTGGAATGTAATTAATATCGAATGATGTATATGCGATTTCACAAATATTACTGACAGCAGACGGTGGTAATGGTTTATTATTATCATCTGTAACAGATGTAAAATGAAACTGTCTTGGAATGATTATTATTTTTAAATATAATAGATTTCCTTCATGTACTATACAGGGTATTTGGATAATGCAACAGGATATTTGCGGTTAGTTTTTAAAACATCAAGTTTATGTTTAGCATAGGGACTAAGATTATCGACTTGTATCATTATGTTACAAAAATGTTTCTCTATTGTGCCACCAGAGACCACTTTCCATGAAATCATAATTCAATTTTTGGCCTATCTTTTTTGTTTTGACAGTGGACAAGGGCATGTCATTTTAAAAAATAATAACTAATAAAACAGGTACTGTTTATTCAATTCGATTAACCATACCGTATATGCGCAAAACTTGAATTCAAGTTTTTGTTAGCAGTAAAATCAGATTATCAAATGAAAGCAAAAAATATTGATTTTTCGACTTTTGTTAGTGTCTTTAATTTAACATGTAGACAGGTATCCTGGTGCATTATTTGGACACCCTGTATGTATTGAGATACGGATCTTTTTTGTCGATACCGATAATCGGCTGATAACGATATTTTAGTTGCCGATATGATATCGGTATCGGCACCACATTCTTAAAAGATATGTAACTATTCAATATACAGGGTGTCCCACCGGGAACCGCCTCGATCTTTATATGAAAAACTATACATAGGAAACTTTTGAAAATTGGAAAGTAAGCTAATGTTAATGGGGGCAATTCGGTTAAAATATTTTCAATATGGCGGCACTTCCGGTTATAACGGAAGTTGGTGGCAACTTGCTTATTTTAAACGAAACACCCTATATATTATAACATTTTTCGATTCTACGCAAGATTCTAGGCAGATTTCATTTAACATGTCTTATACCGTCCAAGTATAAGCATGTTTGGCATATCGATACATGCATCGTATAACATTGTAAGTGACAACTCGTGTTTTTACAGGCGAAGACATAACAGGTTCGGGTATATTACTTTACCATGATATTACAGGCAAAATATCAAAATAATCCGATACAAATGTGATGAAAGATGCATCTAAAAAAAAATTAAGCTGAAAAACCAAATTTTAGATTTGAAACATTGAAATTTATTTTGAACTCTGAAATTGGTTAAAATGTCACTTACAATGTTATTCGATGCATGTATCGATATTTAAGGTTCTATGTCTAAAATTACGTTCGGAACATAGGGTGTCCAAAAAATAAGATTAAAATTGAAATTGAGAAAACTGCAAAAATCTACATTTTCAAATAGGAACCCCCAAAATTATTTTCAGCATTAATAATAAGGGTAAGTTTGTATAATATAATAATATATACTGGGTGCGGCAAAAATTTGGAAACGGTCCGATACTTCCGGGTGGTTAGGTTTTCGAAAAAAAAGTTTGGGACAAAAGTTGCCTCGTTTTTAGTTTGTAATCGATTGGCCCCTGAATCATCCCTCAACCCCTCATCCCCACGTGGGGGATGGGGGTGACTTTGAAAATTCAAATGGCGACCCCAATTTTTTTTTCGCGCAAAGTTACCTACTTTTCCTCTCTGAACTCGAATCCGTCCCAAACTTTTTTTTCGAAAACCTAACCACCAGGAAGTATCGGACCGTTTCAAAACTTTTGCCGCACCCGATATAATGTAATAAGTTCAGTTACTCCTACTTGACTGTGACGATATTAAAAACAGTCAAATAATGCGAAAGAAATATCGGCAAAATTGAGTTTATTCAAATTTTATTTATGATACTAAAACAAAAATGTTACCAAAATAATGCAAAAACTCGCCTTATTGTAATATTATGCTGTTCTCACTATTATTTAACGAATATCTTTTGAGATGTCACTTTCAGGTTGACTTATTTTCTCGCTTCCTTTCAGTAATACCCTTCTTCATTTTGTTTTATAAAAGGATCGCTTTTGAGTCATTAGTAATGTTGGCCGACTGTACGAGCTATGAATAATGATTTTTGTAATTTGTTGGTTAAATCTTTAGGAAATAGGATGAATAAGAAGAAATATACTTTATTTAAATTTAGGGTTCTAGTTGGTATAGTTTAATTTAGGGAATTTAAGGGATGCAGTAGCATTTCCGTTAACTTAGGAGGAATATTAGGAAAGAGGATGTAAAAGTCGATAGAATTAATTATTCTTCGGGATTATGTTTGAAAAATAACCAGTACATAATCCTGCATTAAGAGTGATATAAAGATAAAAAATTCAAAAAAACACAGTCGGCGTCTCATCACATTGTTTTCACAAACACGTTACATATGTTTCGACCCTAAATGGGCATCATCAGACCTAACATACAAATAATCAAAATTAAAAAGTTAAAAACATTAGGTACAGGGTGTCCCATTTTCGACACTTTTATAGGGTATCTGTTATTGCTTTCAAAAAAGTAATGTAGGTGTCATGTTCTCTTTTTGGGTCAAACTTAAAATGGTGAAATCAAAATTCAAAAATTTTCGCTCGCTTAAGAGATACGGGGGAAAATTAACAAATTGACAATTTCTAAATTACCCTATATTTTCTTAGTTAAAAGAGATACAGAAAAATGTTTATACAGAAGTTCATTTATAATGATTGTTGAAAAATCTGCAGTTATCAGAATAAGTATACGGGGTCAGGTAAGAAAGTTATCGGACCTAACCTCGTTTTTTTAAACGGAACACCCTGTATATATTTTAATCTAAAAAGATTAAATTTTAAACTCTCTTTTAAAATTAATAACACACCATGGATGATAGATATTATATCAAATTTTTCAAAATGTTGATAAGTCATTTTCACAAATGAATATGTTAAAAATGAAATTGACGTTAAATGTTAATAACAACTAGAATGTCAACATAGTTGTCTCTAGGATATTAGCTCTTGTTTCATGGTCTACTGTGGTTTAAAGTAATAAAGTTTAAATAAATCGCCTAGGAAACCAATATTACCCATGGTGTGTTATATATTTGAAAATATAATTCAAAATGCAGTCTTCTTAGTTTAAAATATACAGGGTGTTCCATTTAAAAAAATGGGGTTAGGTCCGATGACTTTTTTACCTGACCGCGTATACTTATTCTAAATACGGAAGATTATTCAAAAATCATTATAAAGAAACTTTTGCATAAAACATTTTTCTGTATCTCTTTTAACTAAGAAAATATAGTGTAATTTTAGTTGTTAATTTTTTGATTTTGCTCCGTATCTCTTAAGCGAGCGAAAATTTTCAAATTTTGATTTTATCATTTTAAGTTTGACCCAAAAAGAAGATTCAAAATTGGCGCAATACAGAATTTTTTGAGAACATGTATTTACATAGCGCGGTACATACATTAATCGAAAATGGAACACTCTGTACATTTAAGCAAGTTACTTGTTCAAACATTCCTACAAAATAACTCACCGCGGTGATTTTAGAAGATAATGCCACTGCTGTCTGCAGCATAAAATCAGTAAAAAACTACTGTTATTCAGAATTGTTATTCTTCTCTCTCCGAAACCAATAATTTTTATATAAAAATCCGTCCGTGTTTGTTATTCCCTGCAAGTAGCGTTTCTCAGCCAATATTTGTTGGGAAAACAAAATCTTTTCCCTGTGATGTTCAGCGAGCGCGAAGCGACTTTAAACGCATGTTAGCTCTTTAACACACGTGTTGATCATTTTGGAATTTCACACTGTTTTACAGAATTTTAAATGGGAAGTGTCATCGGGTTCAAGTCTCGTCATTATTTGTAGATCAAAGAGAAACTGTTAGACGTTGGAATATTTGTTTGATCTGTGAATGTGTAAATATTATGATTTAGAGTGGAAAATAATATGTAGTTGAAAGTAATGGATAGTGCTGGAGTTTTGTTTTCAGACAACGAATATAATAGGGAGTCATTGCACGCCAAAAACCTACTGACACCAAAGCTCAATCTTCTCAAAAAGTTCAAAGTATGAGACGACAAGCCCTGTGCAGTAAGGGAAACATTCAGTGGGGGCCCATCGATGTATAAGCGATTTTTAATGAGTAACGTCACGATGCGCATCGATTTATAGTTCTGCTGAGTGCATTTTGTTGTCAGTTTTTTGTTTGGTTAGGATCCTTCTAAATATTTTCAATAAATATTACGTTTTTTTCTGTACGAAATGGATAATTTTATTTTTAATGCTTCTTCTTCACTAGCGGAGATCGCGTATAATATGTTTTTATAATTATAAATCACTTCTTTCGTCATTTTTTATAAATTTTACTCCCCAACCCGACAAACAAAATAGCTGTCAAATCCCGAACAAATCGCTTTTTAAATTCGATTCGCTTACAAATCAATGGGTTCTGCTGAATATGCCCATTGAATTCGTCAAGATAATCTGGTTCTGTTAGGAACAAAACAGAAAATACATTTTTAACAAATTAAAAATATATGGGACAAACATTTTAGGAATAGAAACTCAAAAAAAAATTGTTTCCTAACCCAGCAAACCTATGAAACAAATCGCTTTTTAATTTCGATGGAAAAATGGCGTCCGATTGGTGCCGACGGACCTGGACCTGGAATAGGTACCTGGTAATAGACAACAGGTACCTGGTAATAGACAACAAGTACGCGGAATAGGTAGGTGACATCCGTTCCAAAGGAACAGGTCCAGGTCCACTGTAACACCTCTAATTAATGCATAAAAGCGACATTTGACAGAAATTTTCAGTCAATTTTTTAAAATATACTTAAAGATAGAAACACGTATGGAGGCAATGAGGAATTAGATAAATTAATAATGTAATTCTAAGCGTAGCGAGTATATGAAGGTCCACCTTCATTTCTGGTAGATCGTGGGAGGACTTTGAAGGCCAAGGTGCTATTGCGAAGCGATTTTCCATTTGCAGGATTTTTTCAAAAAAACAATAAATATTATGTTCTACGACTCCTAATCGAAAAACAACGAAAATATATTCACGTAAAATACTTTATAAAATGCACTCCTCGATTGAACTAAAACTTACACGCGTAAACTTCGGTTTAATTAGACTGCGGAGAGGTTAGGTTCTTGACATTTGGCACGATTTCGGTCCTTCCAGCTTTTCAACGCTTCAGGTAATTACCGGCTGAGTGATTTACCGCGTGCGGAAACTCCGATTTCAAGAACTCTGGAATAATTAAAGGCCAATAAAAATCTCGAATTTAAGACTCGACGAGGCGAAAATAAAATAACGAAATCTGTTTGGAAGTAAATCAGGGATGAAATGAGATGCAGGAAAGTCGAGTACAAATAATGAGCCAGGAAAATTGTATAAATCCTTCCTTTTCATTACAGAAATATATCAGTTTTAATAGTCTTTTCTACAGCACTCTATTATTAGATTCCATCGAAAGGAGATCCATTTGTCTGATCGCAGATCACGAGCTGAACAAGAACCTCCGACAGCCTAGACTAGAACATCGAAGACAGGTTGGTCATTTGATTCTCTTTTACATATATTTCCATGCAGCGATGAATATACGAACAAACCACGATCGCCCATACAGTAGTAGTAGAAACAACTATATACACACATCAAGAGGAAAAGCACTATTTCCTTCCCTTGGTATGTATGTACATAGCTATTTTCTATAGTGCTAATTTTTGATAATAAAAAAAGAAGAATGGCAATTTTAATGTAATAAAAACATTGATCCGCATATTGTCCAAGTTTATCAATAGGGTTTAAAAACTTTTTAAATTTCGACACTATAAGAATTGAGGAGTATAAGGAACTCGAAGAAACATTATAGGAACGTTGATCGTTGAAAAAAATGCAACGTTTTAGTTAGTTTTGGTTCACAAAAATGGATAAAATCGGCTGGATTTTAGGGTGGTCGAATCCTCAATTTAAATTGAAATCTCTCCCTCTTCAGTCGTTGTCCGTTTTCGGACGTCGTGACTCTTTCATGGAGCCTTCATAGTGATCCTTCGCCATGCTTCTCTGTCTTCCATAGTATGCATCACTTGGGACACTGACATTTGTGTGAGATGTTTTATTTGGTCTATATATCTCACCGATGACCTTCCTCTTGACCTCCTGCCATCAACCTTCCCATGTATCATGAGCTTTTCCATATCGTCCTTCCGTATTAGGTGACTGAAGAATTTAAGCATGCGTCGCTGGACTGTTGGTAATAATCTCTTATTGTCCCGTATTTTTAGTTCTCTCAAAATGGATGCGTTGGTGCGGTACGCTGTCCAAGGTATTCTCAGCATTCTTCGGTAACATATAATTTCAAACGCCTCAATTCTTCTTCGACATGCAGCGCTTATGGTCTAAGTTTCCGAGCCATACACTGCAATAGGGAATACTAGAGATTTCACAAGTCTTGTTCTAGTTTCCTTGCGGATGGGGTGATCTTTCCAAATTTTAATCAGTCTTCCCAAAGCCTCCTTCGCCATCTCAATTCTTCTTTTAATCTCTTGTTCTGAACCACCCCTATTTGTTATCTTCGTGCCCAGATAAATAACCTCTTGTTTGACCTCTATGTCACGAATTTGCTGCAATGGCAGAGGAACCGTTCCTAAATTGAAATGGAACGGGACAAAACACTTTACACTACCATTCGGTCCTACACATTTATGTTCGTCATAATATTTTATTCACCAGCGACGGAATTCCGCCATAGGGAAAACCTAACCCTAAAATGGAAACCGCGATTGCTACTAAATAATTAAATCCGACAATATTGCATCCATTGAGCAGAAGTGCAGCACGTGCGGCTCCTGCTCCCATATCCTAATTGTAGAAAACACTTCCGACAAGTCTAGCCCTTGAACAACTGCCGATGTCTGTGCTGGATAACGTTGATTTACATAAATTTTCTTTGGTTCGTCACTTTTTTTTAATATACGCCTGCAGTCTATCTATTAAAAAATATGTTATTTTATCGATGGAGTGGTTGAGTGATTAAGTTATAGGCTCGTTTTGATAACTGGTTATACAGGGTGGTATGGAATTGCCTTAGTATATTTAAATACGCAAATTTTAACACAACTTATATTGTTTGCGTTGTGATACTTGAACGTTTTGAGAAAAAAAATGTAAAAACCATGCTAGAAAGCGTCTTGCCACGATTTATTTTGCTTGCCTCTTCAAATTTTATTGGCTGATCCATTATGTAATTGATAGAAAAAAAATATTGGCGTTTTAACGGCGCTACGAAGACCGGAACTACATAAGAAATAAAATCGAAGTCATGAACCTTTTGCTTAGTATAGGATATTTCTAAAGCCTTTGATCGTGTTTGGCATGAGGGACTAAGTAAACTGCGATCCTATGGTATGCCCAGTCGATTCTGTGCTTGGTTGTCTAGCTTTCTTAAGTACCGCTCTCTGCAAGTGGCGATTGACGGATTTCTCTCAGACACCTTCACCATCAATGCCGGTGTTCCTCAAGGGTCCATATTGTCTCCCACTCTCTACATTAACGACCAACTAGTGAAAACGAAAAATCCGATATTTAGTTTTGCTGACGATAGCACACTTATCTCATCTTTCTCTTTGAATACACAAACATCGGCTGCCGACGCACATCTTCGCAGACAGCATGAAGTATCACGTCTCAACAAAGAAATGGAAGAAATTCTGGCTTGGGGTGACAGTAACCAAGTCGTATTTAACGCTAAAAAACTCAGTTTTCTCTAAAAAGGTTAACATTACAGAACCGGATATAGTCATGGTCGTACACGCAATCCCACTGGCTTCATCTATTAATTTGCTGGGCGTCAATCTGGGAGGAAATATGTCTTGGCATAACCACGTTGTGGCAATCGCCAAGATAGCTTCTCAGAAACTTGTACTCTTCCGGAGCAGAAAGCACCTCAACAACTTTTGACGCTATACAAAGCCGAGATTCGACCATCACTAGAGTACTGCTCTCATGTCTGGAGCTCTGCACCAAAATATACTCTTCGGCTACTGGATTCCATCGAATGGAGGGCCATTCGTCTCATTGGAGACCACGAGCTGACGAAGAACCTCGACATCCTAGAACATCGAAGACAGGTTGGGGAATTGACTCTCTTTTACAGATATTTTCATGGAAAGTGCTTGGCTGACCTTGCCGTCTTAATTCCGCCTAGAGCGGCGAATAGCAGAAATGCACGACGAACCACTCCCACTCCCCCAGGTCGTGATGAATGAATATAACCTCCAACGATTCAAATCCAACGTGAATCGCTTTTTGCGCACACGCAACACTTCCAGAGTCACCTAAAGGATTTTTCCTATAGTGCTGGTGTTTGATCATAAAAAAAAACACATTTCATTATTGAGTCAATTTTGACTTAATTATTTCGTGTTAGATTAATGACAGGTTATGGAAAAATCTTGCATGGTTTCGCTCTTTAGCAAAAACAGACCATTTAAATATTGTGGAAAATGATCATTTTTACATATCTTCATGGTTTATCTAGGTTCATAATTGTTATTGTTTCGATCGATTAAATCTAGTAGCGGTGTAGGCGGGTTATACCATGTATCGCGGAAATTGTTAGACGGCAAGCGTTGGTGCCAAACGCACAACTTTATTTTTCAATAACTTCTAATCTGAAATTTGAGTTTGGCAACGCTGTATGCTACCATATGTTTTGAGATTGAAAGACCGGTCAAGGGGGCGGGGTACCTAAGGAATACCCCGCATGTAGTCTGGTTTTAGGGGTTGTTATTCTATTTTTTAAACGGTCGATTTAAAAATGAATATGCAGCGTTTCTGTTGGGCTCCCAAGGAGTCACCCGGTATAATAAACCTTTTCCATAACCACTGTATAATAATAAAAAACTAAAATTTATTACTTAAAAACAATTTTATGCGTGATGGCCATCTCTGGCTATTTGCACGTTTAATATGAATGTTATCTTTGTAAATGGCGGACTAGATAACGAATGATTGAGGTCTGCTGAATTGGATGTATAGAGCTAAATTGCTGTTTAAGTAATTTCCAAGTAATACGGAGAGTAATGGCGGAAGGGCTCCACACAAGAGGACATAATTGCCCGTTAGGGGCCAATTTGGGTTATTGTCGGAGAAATGGGAAAGTTTTTGGAATTACATTTCTGCGTTTTTTGTTTACGTGTTTCCGGCAACTTCGAAGATTTTATTAACTAAAACGCTTTAATAGAATTATATTAATAAGTTGATTAATGATCAGAAATGTAAGCAAAACATTATACAATCGCCGGCACAAAATTCCGCAACCCTGAAGATTTGGTCAAGTTTGATATTAATTTTATAACTCTTTTATTTTTTATGCGATTTTCATGATTTTGTTTTCAGTTTGTAGATCCAATTATTGTGTTTTCCTTAATAATTATTTTATAAAGTAACATTTTTCGATTAGGCTATATTATACAGTGTGTACATAAAGTAAGGAACAAATTCATTATCTAGGAATCTAAAAATATTTCGGAAAAATCCTCGGACACGTGTATAATAATTTTTAATGGCGCATTTTTTTCCCATACAAACTTAATATACAAGGTGGCTCATGTAGTAGATATGACATTATCGACGATTTTTTTAAATGGGAACCCCTATATTTTAGTTCAGATCTGTAATCTCCAAGAACAGCTGATTTCAAAAACATAACACACTTAGGGCCTAAAATTCATAGTTTCGTTACTACAGGGTAAAACAAATAATTTTATTTAAGATATTTTTAATTTAAAAAAATGTAAAAAAATTAAATAAGCTATTTAATTAAGTGTTGAAATTGTCCTCCTTCTGCTGCCTGACAGTACCCCAAGCGATCAATAAATTCTTGTTGGACTTTTTTTATGGTTTCTTCTGAAATGTTCCTGCATTCTGTTGTTATTCGATTTTTTAAATCTTCAATATTGGCAGGTCTGACTTTATAAACAACATTTTTCAGGTGACCCCACAAGAAAAAGTCCAGTGGTGTAAGGTCTGAAGAAATAGGGCGGCCATTCAATAGGCCCACGTCTTCCAATCCACTTGTTCGGAAAAACTTGGTTTATGTAATGGCGCACTACTGCTGCATAATGTGGTCTTATTGGTACCACAAATTTTCATCTAGAATTCCTGGATTATTTCTACGAGGGTATAAGTTAACTAGCGTAGGGATAAGAAAGTTCTGAAGAAAATGAAGATAATTTAGCCCGTTTACAATGTTGTCCACAAAATATGGCCCAATAATTTTGTTTTTCACAATACCAGCCCAAACATTAATTTTTTCAGGATATTGAGTATGGTGCTCACGCATCCACATGGGATTTTCTTTTGCCCAGTATCTGCAGTTTTGCCGGTTCACTTCTCCATTTAATTTAAAGGTAGATTCATCCGAAAATAGGATATTTTCAACAAACAAAGGATCTAAGTTGCATCTTTCCATTAATATTTGACAAAACTCCATTCTACGATCTGGATCATCTTCATTCAACTCATGAACCAATCGGATTTTAAACGGGTGCCATTTTTCTACCGTCACTAGGTTATGAACGGTCATAGCAGCCGCCCCATGATCAATGCTAATCTGGCGGACGCTGTTGTGGGGATCTTCTTCCATAGCCAATAAAATATCTAATTTCTTATCATCCGGAATAGTTGGACGGCCGTTTCTCGGAATATCTTCCACTGAACCCGTTTCCCGAAATTTTATTTCAAGTTTACTCACAGTTGATCTAGTAATTGGTCTTGCTGGATACTTAGTGTTAAACAAAATGCAAACTTCTTGTTGAGTACGGATCCTATCACCATATCCAATCATCATAAGAATTTCTATTCTTTGTGTTAAAGATAAACGCATAGTAACTCAATATGTTTTAAAATAAAATTTATTACTTCTAATAAACTTTCTAGAAAAATACAATGTAATGACAATGACATTATCTAAATACCATAGTTACATAACAGGAAATAAGCCTACTTGAGAAAAAACATAAGTAACAGCAAATGATGGTGCGTCCATTAATTACGTAAGGCTTTCAGGTAAAATTGGGTGATGGCGGAAGGGATTGAGCCAAATATCACGAAATCTTTTATTGGGGGAAGGGGGGTTGAAAAATCGCTAAAAACGCCTCACGTAATTAATTGATGCCTCCCAAGCCAAAAAAAAATATCTTAAATAAAATTATTTGTTTTACCCTGTAGTAACGAAACTATGAATTCTAGGCCCTAAGTGTGTTATGTTTTTGAAATCAGCTGTTCTTGGAGATTACAGATCTGAACTAAAATATAGGGGTTCCCATTTAAAAAAATCGTCGATAATGTCATATCTACTACATGAGCCACCTTGTATATTAAGTTTGTATGGTAAAAAATGCGCCATTAAAAATTATTATACACGTCTCAGAGGATTTTTCCGAAATATTTTTAGATTCCTAGATAATGAATTTGTTCCTTACTTTATGTACACATTGTATAGGAGTAAATCAAACTGTTGCTTTTGTCGTAATTTCAAAACACCCTGTAGGAAAATTGAGGTGGATAATTTTATTTACATACTATTTCTTATAATCTTTGATGTATTCTAAAAATTATGTTTTTGATTCATTCCTTTATCTCATTTCTGCTGCGAGCTGCAACATTTTAAATGAAACGCTGATTTGAAGCCAATTTTTATTAAGAAAAACAAACAATAGGTATATCATAAAGTTAATTAACAAAAACAATTTTAATATCATGTATTTCCCTCCTCTCGCAACAATTGTAATGACAGCTTGCAGTCTTCGTGGCATGGAATGAATAAGGTTACTTATTCTCTCTTGAGGGATAGCCTGATATTCTTCGGTCAACGCCAGTCGTAAGTCTTGCAAGGTTTGCGGTTATACAGTACGACGACGAACAGCCCTTTTAAGTTGATCCCAAAGATGTTCGATTGGGTTGAGATCCAGGCTACATGCGGGCCATTCCAATCTTGGAAGTCCTTTATCCAGATATTCGCTCACTACATGTGCAACGTGAGGTCTAACAATATCACCATTAATGTAAATTGGTTCCCAATGAAAGGAGCAAGTGGAACAACAACTTCTCTATCTCTATCTTTATTTTTATTACTTTGTTCGTGATTTAATCAGATTCATGTATATTGTTTTGTTGACGAAATAATAGCCGGACATAAAAAAAAACATCCTGGCGCCTTATCCAAGATAGGAAGGTCCGACTGCAGTTAGACCGACGAAATTAACAATAAAATAATTAAAATTCACCAAACAACGTCCGAAATACAAAATATTTTTGAATATACCACACACTTAGAATGTCCGATTACTAAATCTATAGGCTGCTCAAACGAATAAAAAAGGAAAAAGTTTAAAAAAATAACTACAGCTCCTATATTCTACAAATTGAAAAAAAATTGGCCTGGATATTCCTATCCTAGTTTTTCAATTTGTATATCAAATATCAACATTATGTATAGTTGTTAAACCCGTAAAACTGGTATAAAACGGGTTATAATGGGAAAACCGGTCATAGAACCGGATATAGAACGGGTTTTATATAATAAAAACTATTTTATAGCCAGCTTGATCCATATAATTTTAAAATGCTATAAAATATAGGATATAATGTTTAAAAAAATTATATTTTTCTTTACAGTTTTTGAGCCATCTTGTGGATTAGAATTTATATTTACAGTATTGTAGACCTATACAGTGTGTCCATGGATGGAGTTCACAAGAGGGAAATAATCTTTATTATTCATTTTACCACCAAAAGTTTTTCTTCATAAAAACTTCTGCAGTGCGAGTAAATTAGGAAAATGAAGAATACTAAAAATCTACCGGGCGGTTTTCTGAAGACTTCAAGACAAACTGTCAATCTCAGCAAATTGTTCTGGATTACATTTTCAACATACAAATTTTATCGATCGACATTCTTCTGCGTAGTATAACTATATCTAGTCCGATCCTGTAAAAGCACAAGAAAGTTGCTTGATTTCCTTTAAAGTGCTTCATATTCCAGAGTTTGGAGCAATTTCAGCATTTTAACTTTCCCGTATTGATGAGATTCGTATTAAGTATTCCGTCGGAAGAAGTTCGAAACTTGAGAACGGACTTGCCGGAAAGAGTTTATAACGAAAATATCAATAAAAGCAAATAAACATCCTGGTAAAAAGTTTTATTGTGATTTTAAGGAAATGTGCAGTAAAAGAAGACGAATTTAAGTTTAGATAATCAAACGATGTCCGTCTTAATTTGTTCTCGTACAAAGTTTCGATTCCAATTCATGGCAAAAGTTGGTATACTTATAGACATTCTATAAACAGAAACTAGTAATTAAATGGCAAATGAATTCCTAACCACCTGTAGATGTATCCAGTAACTTATGAGCGATAGAGAAACTGGAAATACTAAGGCATATTAAGTCATGGAAGTTTTTTCAAAATGTCTCTCGTTCTAGAAATACAGGGTGTTAGAAGTGAAAGTTTATTTTCGAAAATAAGCCATAATGTGATCGGATTGAAAGTTGGAGGTATGATGTCTTTAGAGTAAATATACTGAGAACAAAAGACGGAACGAAATCGGAATGCAGGTGATTGTGAAATATTACTAATAGAAAAACTTCCTTTCCTGAATTATTAGTATTTTGATATCTAACTGTGCTGTTCAAAATTCAGCACTGTTTACCATGGTTTGATTGTTCCTTATCCTATAAGGAGGTCAGGACATGCATATTTAAATGATATGGTATATTAAGATTATTTCTGACTTCAAACTTTGTTTGATACCGCGTAAATCGAGCGTAAAAATGGGAGACTTAAACACTATTTAAACTGACATATATATACAGCGCGTGTGAAAATATTGCCGCCAGATGAAAAACTTTTTATCTGTGATTCCAGGAAAAAAACTATTCTTTATAACAAGTATTGCTTACCTTAAAAACTCATAATCCCCGATAAAATCACAAATATAACGTAGAGGGTGTCCCAATTTCGACACTTCTATAGGGTATCTCCGTACTTGTTAGTGATATCAAAAAAGTAATGTAGCTGTCATGTGCAAAATTAGAAAATTTTTGCTCGCTTAAGAGCTACGGGGGAAAATCAATAAATTGACAATTTCAAAATTACCCTATATTTTCTTAGTTAAAAGAGATACACACAAAATATTTTATACAGAAGTTTCTTTATAATGATTTTTTAATAATCTCCCGTTTTCAGAATAAGTATACGGGGTCAAGTAGAGAAGTTATAGGACCTAACCTCAATTTTTTAAATGGAATGATAGCATTTTAAATTCTCTTTTCAAATATATAACACACCATGGATGATATTGGTTTCCTAGGCGATTTATTAAACTTTATTACATTAAACCACAGTAGACCATGAAACAAAAGCTAAGATCCTAGAAACAACTATGTTAACTATTAACATTTAACGTCAATTTCATTTTTACATATTCATTTGCGAAAATGACCTATCAGTATTTTGAAAAATTTTATATGATATAAGTTTATATTGAAAGTGGAAAAAAACGAAGAAATGGAGCAAAATTTATATTTTGTTCGCTATCCGGAAAGACGGTAACCATTTAAGAACATATTCCGAACATTTGCGATGATTCCCGTTATTTTTTACCTTAATCTGAATCTTTTATTTCGTTTCAAAGTAATAAAGTTTAAATAAATCGCCTAGGAAACCATGGTGTGTTATATATTTGAAAGGAGAATTTAAAATAGTATCTTTTTAGATTAAAATATACAGGTTGTTCCATTTAAAAAATGAGGTTAGTTCCGATAACTTTTTTACCTGACCCCGTATACTTATTCTGAAAATGGCAGATTATTTAACAATCAATATAAAGAACTTCTCTATAAAACATTTTTCTGTATCTCTTTTAACTAAGAAAATATAGGGTAATTTCGAAATTGTAAATTTTTGATTTTATCATTTTAAGTTTGACCCAAAAAAAGCACATGACACCTACATTACTTTTTTTAAAGCAATAACAATTACGGAGATACCCTATAAAAGTGTCGAAAATGGGACACCCTATACAGGGTGGTCCAAAGATAAGGAAATATGTTAAAATGCTAACAGTAAAGTAACATTATAACATTAATTTACATGGTAGTAAAAAATGTATTAGAAAAAAGTTGTTGGGCGTGGTTCTCAAAATTTTTCGTGGGCTCTTCTCTACCCACCATTACTGAAAAGAAGGGGCGGTACTTGACAGTTCTCGCCTAGGGTGGCACAACACCTAGAAACGGCCACGGTGGTATGGTGCCAATATTTTCCCACACGCTGTACGTACATAACTTACGAAATCCAAGTTCAAACTGTTATTTTAATACTTTGTTATCGTTAATATATCTTTACTTAGTACACCAACTCCAAAATTACATTTTTGATCTTCTCCCTTAATGCCGTTTCTTTTCTCATTAAGAACTTTCCGGAAGTTCCACAAGTTTTAGGGTCGTATTAAATATTAAGACTCTAATAAACTGGAGTTATATTCTCAGGTATGAACTATATTACATTCTGTGGAAATTAGCACCTGTTTGCCATTTTTGGGATTAGCTCGTCATAGCAAGGATCATAAACGTTTAATGATGTTGTAAAATGGATAGAAACGGAACACTTAACAGAATGTTTCCTACATTTTTCTTTAACTAACAACTTTGGGGCGTTCCTTCAAATTATAATTCTTAAAATGGTTTTCTTCCGTCAAATTATTAGCGACATACGTTTCTAAAATTTAAAAAATATATAAAATTTGCTCCCATTGTTTTGTGCATTATTATTATGGAACACGCCCTGTATTGTAATTTATCATTACATGTGGAATTACATAAGATTCGTTATCTAATTGCTCAGTAGGTAAATGTTTCTTAAAAAATTGACTTATAAGTATTTATTATACAGGGTGTCCCATAACTTAGCCATAGAGCAACTGGAGATACTAAACGTGAAACTAGATCGATTATGTCATATACAGGTACAACAAAAAAATATCTGGGGATAACAATGTTGTCACATATATTAAATTTTAATTTAATAATCTCTTACCAAGAAAAAACTGAAATTACATTGAACGCATTTAAAATAAATTGTAATAGGTATGTATATAAGAAACCAATATTCTATTATAGTTTCAATATTATTAAAAATTTCTTTTCATAGTATTTATTTTGATATTTAAAGGCAAAATAATATATTTTTTGATTAAAGTACTTTTAATCTAAAGATATGGCAACATGTCGTCGCATGGAGTTGTCCATTGTTACAGATAGCTATAGCTAATTTGATAGGTTATATCCCAGACAGTTAATAGCGCATGCGTCTCGTGAGACACCCGATGGGTTATCGGGCTTGTCCGGCCATGTATTCACCAAATTAAGTAGTGATAGGAAGGGCAATATTTATTGTATTGTGTTAAATTGTGTTTTATTAATAAAGTCTTCATTGTGTCGTGCTTTAGAGTGTTAATTTAAAATATTGAACTTTGTGATAATGAATGAGTGTACTCCAGGTAAAAACCTTCACGCAAATTCAAGCAAATCAATATTATTATTTTTAAAAACACTTTCACTACTTGATCAATCACAATTTCCCAGAAGACCCGTCAGATGTATCGAAAGGTGGGGGGTTATGTGGAAATTTCGATCTGTATTTCAGTTCATGTTCAGCAGTGGACGCCAACGAATACTTATAAACAGGAAGAAGACAAACAGCCGTGTTAACAAATCCAAGCAAGTATGAACAAACGAACAAACCCGGCATCCATTACGTCTGGCATCAGCTGACCAACACACGTGCTTTTCAAATATCACTTTTGTCCAAATTTGTATTACTGTCAATATTTTAAAGTGACATTTAACCAACAAAAAACATTCAAAACCCTTTTATTTGATTTACTAAGTGGTGAAAATCAATATTAGGATTCTGACATGTTTTAAGCTGTAAATATCACTTTAAAATAATCCTTACACCCTCTTATGTCATTTTTTGAACTAGTAACGTAACTACAAATGAAAAAATAAACTGCGGAAATAAGCTTGTAAGTAGTTTTATTACGAAATAGGAAGTAAATCATAATTTACATAAAATAATTTACCATCTTCAACTGCGCTCTAGGTCTTAGCAAATATTTCAAGCTTCTAGTACATGCATATTTTTGGGCCACATATGATTTAGGAAAAGAAATTATTATTGATACTTACTCTCAGTAAAGATGACTAAATGAATATTTCAATTACAAATTACTCACTTGCACCAAAAAGGAAACGACGTTTCTCGTGAAAAGATTAGAAAATTAAAAATTATTTTAAAATTTAAAGATGCAGACGAAGAAAGTTAGCTTGCTTAACAATTCGTGCTGATCGCATTCTATCCCTGTCTCTGTCTGCAGCAACCTTCCCTAACTCAGTAAAGTGAGACAAATATGACCAGGATCACGTCGCCTGCATAAACAATCACTTTTTGGCTTTTCATATTAACTCTACGTAAGTCTGATATTGACGCTTAAATGATAGAGTGAAACAGATAGATAAAAGTAGGTTACTTGTGAGCTTATGGAGCAGAGTAGGCTTAGCATCACTTCCAAGGCCTTCTTACGTGTTTCGACCCCCCCATAAGCAGTCTCACCGGGCTGGTGGACGCTAGGGGCTGTTTGATGATTGTTAGGTTCTGTTTTTTTTGTTTGTTAGCAAATTTTTTTTACACACGATTTAAAAGCTTTTTTATTTTGTTGTTCTGTTAAAAACTAAAAATAGGGATCGTCCGCCTTGGACCTTCCCTTTTCAATTTGTGTACAACTTCCTTGGACACAGGGCATTCTATTTAAAATAATAATGTTCAGGATAACTTCCGGTATAACCGGAAGTGATAGATATGCCGAAATATCCTCATTTTTTTATAGCGATTATTAATATTTCAAACAAATATCTTTTTAGTTCCCGAGATATTTTAATCGCCACGCACAGTAATTCCTGTACTTTAATGTCCAAACTAAGACACATTTCTAATCAGTTTCGATAGAATCACCCTAAGCATTTTCTCAGATATTATCGTGGTCCCTTTTTTAAGGGATCTCCGTAAGGCAGTTGTTTTTTAGTTGATGCGGGTAGCCCGATGTAATCTAAAAAAGACGTTTAGTTGTTTTAAATGGTCTTGTTGTTGGCCCTTTTGTTTTTATGTGCTCCCGGACCAGACATAGCTAATTATCGTAGAGGATTTATGATAATTCCGGGGTATTAGCATAAAGTTTTCGATTCGATAACCTTTATTTCCGGGGTTTATATGTTTCGGACTTGCTGTAACGTATATAGTTGACTTTAGGAATTAGAATATCGAATGCACCTTTTCTAGTCACGAAACATAACATGGGTTTCCTAAATCGTAATTTATAAATTCAGCTCTATCTACATTATAGTACGAAATATGTACAGGGTGTCCCAGTTTCGACACTTTTATAGGGTATCTCCGTAATTGTTGGTGCTATCAAAAAAGTAATTTAGGTATTTTGGGTCAAACTTAAAATGGTAAAATCAAAAAATTGACAATTTCAAAATTATCCTATATTTCTTACTTAAAAGAGATACAGAAAAATGTTTTATACAGAAGTTTCTTTATATTGATTGTTGAATAATCTGCCGTTTTCAGAATAAGCATACGGGGTCAGGTAAAAAAGTTATCGGACCTAACCTCACTTTTTTAACGGAACACCCTGTATATTTTAATCTAAAAAGATACTATTTTAAATTCTCCTTTCAAATATATAACATAACATGGCTGATATTAGTTTCCTAGGCGATTTATTTAAACTTTGTTACTGTGAAACGAAATAAAAGATTCAGATTAAGGTAAAAAATAACGGGAATCATCGCAAATGTTCGGAATATGTCCTTAAATGGTTACCGTCTTTCCGGATAGCGAACAAAATATACATTTTGCCCCATTTTCTTCGTTTTTTTCCACTTTCAATATAAACTGATAATGTCAATTTTTTCAAAATATTAACAGGTCATTTTCGCAAATGAATATGTAAAAATAAAATTGATGTTAAATGTTAATAGTCAACATAGTTGTTTCTAGGCTATTAGCTTTGTTTTATGGTCTACTGTGGTTTAAACTAATAAAATTTAATAAATCGCCTAGGAAACCAATATCATCCATGGTGTATTATACATTTGAAAGGAGAATTTAACAGACTATACTTATACTTATTCTGAAAACGGCAAATTATTCAACAATCAATATAAAGAAACTTCTGTATAAAACATTTTTCTGTATCTCTTTTAACTAAGAAAATATAGGGTAATTTTGAAATTGTCAATTTGTTCATTTTCCCCCGTATCTCTTAAAAAGCGAAAATTGTCAGATCTTGATTTTACCATTTTAAGATTGACCCAAAAAGAGCACGCGACACCTACATTACTTTTTTGATAGCACTAACAATTACGGAGATACCCTATAAAAGTGTCGAAAATGGGACACCCTACCCTATACATATATAATATTGACTTAATCTATTCCATGCATAACTGTGTCAATAACCAAAGTTTCGAGTAACCCAAACTGTTTGGTGTCAATTAGCCAAGGCACAATGGCCCTTTGAACTAAATTGCGCGTTTGGTTTGCTCTTGATATTGCTCTATACCCTGTTTATGATATTGATATAATTTTTCGACAATTGCATATGTAAGAGCTGATGCACAAACTCGTCTGCCAGGGTCTAGAAATGTTTTCGTTTTGTACTTAAAATAACATTTTTTTTAGTAAAAATATGTTCTGCCTATTGCTCATTTCCTATAGAGTTTACATCAAAATAGTTTAATCGAAGAATAAATATGGATTATGGATATAAGAACGTCAAGCGGTGGAAATAATTTCAAATTGTTTGGTCACAGAGGGGGTTCACAAGTATGGTGATATTATTTTTAAAATTTTATTTTTGTGTAACGACCAAACAATTACTTTCTAGGCGATTTAAATGTAGAAAGAAAAGAAGTAAAAGAAAATGCGTTAGTTAAAACATATTTTTATTTATTTTTTAATTTTACAACTTTTGGAAAATAAGAAAGGTTTTCTTAGTGTGTATAGTGCTTAAACGTAAAGTCCGTTCTTCGGTTCTTAATTGTAGAAAATTGACCAATAACAGCCTCATTGAAGTTTGGAATACCCTCTATAAATTTTTTTTCATATATATTTAATTTTTAAACTTTCTAATAAAGTCCCTAGATTTACCCTTTGTGATCTGCGTTAAATTAATTTCGGGTTTAGGTCTTCCCGCATTCTTCACTTCAATTTTTTGCTTCAAACTTAAAGAGCTAAAGTTATTTTTTAAATAGTCCACCGTCAAACTATTAATTTTAACTTAATAAATATATAATATTAAAATATTAAAACTACACGTTCGAATTTCTAACTAGATGCACGAACAGACAACGGCGCAGCGCACACTAAAATTGTGCGCCTTTCCCATGTTAAATCGCCATAGCCCCGCTATCCCCCACTGTCTCCCGCCACCTGTTACTACAGAGAAACTGCATTATGCCCCGCCTGCTTAATCGCACATGCGAGCAAGTCTCGCCATAATCGTCATTAATCTCGACCGAGGCACGGTTGCCGGATCGAGAGGCCTATAATATACAGTTTGGTTGACGGTATGATAAAATATTAGGGAGGGTTGGACTTTATACGATAAATAATATTCAATGAATATAAATTAATATTTTTTTATTCGTTTTGGGGGTGCACGTGTGCATGTGCTCCTGTGGAAGAACCGCCACTGTAAATGCCCTTAATGTATTGCGTTATATCTTGCCGTTGAAGAGAAATACCGCTGTTCAATATCCAAATGCGTCAAAATAGTAACGCATGCGATCAGGCATGCGACAATAAACCCAGGTATTTCTTTTTCTTGTGGACAATTTCAGAAATGTTGCAGGTACGAATTCATTTAATACAGATTCTCTGTTTCTTAGAAACAAAAAATCCAGTATAATTCTTGTTTTATTAACTTGAATTAGGGAATGTAGTGGGAGATCCGTCCGTAATCAATACCGAGAATTATGAAACATTTGATTAAGCTCGATTGTCCACGACATAAAAAATAAAACTAATACCAAATTAAGAAACAGATATTTATTGTACGGCCGCGGAACAAAGGCGCTTAGAGTCAGCAATTATTATTTTATTTCTTTCACCTGACCTAAATCAGTAAAGAACAAAGGAAAAGTAAAGATCAAATAGAAATTTCTGATTTAGGAAAGTTTTCGAAAGCCAGTAACTTGGCATAAAAAGGTTTCCAAAGCAAACTGGTTGTTTTTTGCATGAGAAGGCATATTCACAAAACAAAGGCTTGGTATTTTTCCGTAGCAGAATTTTATAGGCCTAAGTAGTAGAATCTATTTTACTGTGGGGGATTCTTAGTAGATGTTTAGGGTTTTGACTTGGTTGAGCAGCTATTGTCTACGAAATAATACACATTCGTCGGAAAACGGAAATATAGACTTTATTTTTAATATTTACAGAAAAACCGAAACAAGCTTTCGAGTTGAAGGATCAAGCCGGAGTCCTTTTTATTTTCAGGTCAGAAGTGACCATCGGGTCCAAAGTGACCATCTGGTGTTTTATGGATCTATTTTATGATATTCTTTATTTACACTTAACTTTCTAAAATAATTTACAAGATGTACAAATTTCTTAAAGCTAAAGAAAATACAGTGTGTTAAAATGTCATTCATCTAAAAAAAAACATCTAATCTTAAGTTTGGAAGTTTGGCTAACCCGAAAAAACCACAAAAATCAAATAAAACATAAAAAAACCAATTTATTATTTCTTAAATTCCTTCCCCCCGCAACTCTACTACACAGGGTGAAGGCTGAAAACTTTTCATCATTAATATTTCGCTGCCAGTAAATTATATTAAAAATCGTACAGACACGTCAATTTTATTGAGAAGATCGAAATTCTTTAAGAATATTTACAGCCTTCGCGGTTTAATCTCTTGGGAAGGGGTAGATGTTACCCTTAAAATCTAAAATGGTAAGGGAGGTCAAGTTGCACATAATTTCAAAGGTCGTTTAGTCTCTTTAAAATAATAAACAGTAGTTTCCAAGAAATCGCGATCCTAAAATGGACTTAATAAGAACCTATATGAACTAAGAGTTATGGTTTTTAGGTTATTACTTAAAAAACAGTATTGCGTTGACTTCTCTTCTAGTAGAATGATTAGAGGTGAGTAGCTAGTCACTCCGGGTGACATCTTTTCCAATTCCTTACCAGGGGCATAGTCACAGCCTAAAGATTTACGTGAACCGAACACCCCCGGTATACAGTTTTTAATTAGTTGGGAGACCGTAATCTTTTCATTATTTTTATATTTAATTATTTCATTTCCACAGCTTTTAGAGTCTTCCAAGAAAAAAGTAGATTATAAATCCCACATTTTGGTCCATTACATTATCCAGACAAGACCGTAGCTCGCTTCTTTTGTGATCCTTAATTAAAAACCGGGCGGAAGGACAGCTAGTTTTAAAACTGAAAATTCTTGGTTAATAATATGACACAACGGCTCAGGCTAGGTAGAAAGTTTAATAGAAAAGCAAATGGGATTATAAATGCAAGTGAATTTTTGTAGGAAGAATTAAAAAATTTTTCCAACATTTATTTAAAATGGAAAGTAGCGAGACATCGATGATACGTCTAATTTTATTTATTTTTTAAACCAAACGAATTAGAGATCTATCTGGGTTAGACCAAATATATATAAACAGTATATTGCTAATACCATCTGCAATTATGTCCCCGCTATGGGCATCGAAGGAGGCGTTGTGAGTTTGCGCAGTTCGGATATTTCCTTGTGAAAGTAAACATTCGACGAGACCGGATTTCAACTTTTTTAATGTAAATTTCACTGATTAGTTAGGAACAATATTGCAATCAAAATTTCGATTAGTTCGATTTAAGACAGCGTTCCATGCATACGATTTCTGACGATATGATGATCCGACGGTGCCCTGATTGGTGTAAACTTTTGGTGCCAAATTCAGTAAGAATATTTGTAACAATCGACACGATGAGCTTCTTTCATGCGACGTCGTATGTTTCTAACCTCACTTTTTTCTAAACTAAAAATTAAGAATGAATTTGACTATTTTGGGAATTATTATCCGCTACTAATGCACCAAATTAAAAATATATTAATTTTAAGGTTCGGTGTGACCACATATATATTATATTGTATACGAGTGACATTCTCTTCTTTTATTACAAGCTTTTTAGTGAAATTCGATTCCGAAGATCGATTAATATGATAAGCAAAATATTTTCGTATGTACATACCTGAAATACTTTATACCTGGTATTGATTCACGACT
This sequence comes from Barypeithes pellucidus, assembly GCA_963991005.1. NCBI lineage: Eukaryota > Metazoa > Arthropoda > Insecta > Coleoptera > Curculionidae > Barypeithes > Barypeithes pellucidus. The sequence goes on along the minus strand of OZ022557.1, from coordinate 18,579,585 downwards.
TTTGCAAAAAAGCACAATGTACTTGTGTCCTTTCATCTTAAACAAAACAAGTCACTAACCTACCAAACGGCGAATCGAATCACCACAAATTAAAAACTCCTTTACACAAATTGTTGTTAGGTAATGAAAGTTTATAAGCACCAATATATCGACAACAATGTGGATGAACCACCTTTTATTCTGTAATTTGAAAAACCTGTCCAGAACGAAAGATGGCGACGAATAACAACAAACAAATAATGTCGGGCCGGCTCTGACGCGATCGATAAACTTTCCACCCTACTGCGCAAACTCAATAGGTCCGCGCCATCTCCCATAGCGGGGATACTTTTTGTATTTTGGAACGTTCGTATTGGCAATATATTGTTTATATATATATGTGTGTGGGTTAGACACGACACTCTAGGACAGTGGTGCGCAAACTGTGGGTCGCGACCCTCGGAGGGGTCGCGAAAAAATTTTTGGGGGTCGCGAAATTCAAAGAAATTCACGCCTACTGTCTAGTCAGGGGTCGTGACAAAAAATTTTACACAAAATAAGGGGTCGCAAATGAAAATAGTTTGCGCACCACTGCTCTAGGAAATAAATAAATTGCCATTTCGTTTAAATACGTTATATTGTCGAAAAAACGTTTCGTAAAGAATGCCACATTTTATCACTTTGGCTTCTGCTAAGTAAAAAATAAAAATCAACAAATAAAGTCTATAATACAGAGCGCTACGCAACTTTTGCGTTATACAGGGTGTTATGGAAATGACTTATTATATTTAAATGGTTGACTCCTTGGGTGTCCTAGAGAAAGTCTACATACTTTTTTTTCTTAATCGAATATCTAAATACTAAGGTAAAAACCTTTTTGCCTACATGCTGTCGCGTCGCTCCATCTGGTTTCAGTTAGCAACAATATAGGTCACTAGAGTAAATTACAGTGATGTCAGATCCACTGCATGTCTCGCCCTTGCTTGGATAACCGCCGCGCACGTATTGATATGTACGGCAATTGTCAGAAATGTTGTACGAATTCATTTAATACGGATTCCCTGTTTCTTAGAAACAAAAAAAAGATTCTCAAAAGAAATTCTTATTTAATTAACTTGAATTAGGACATGCATGTTAAAAAAAATTATTAAAATTGGTTCATTATTAACGAAATAACAGCTTAGGACGTGAATTCTTGAATATTCGAGAATTAATTGTCGCAGTGTACTATAAAAACAAAGTAAAACAACAAATCAAATATCCAATACAAAAAAAATTGAGAATTACGGCGAAAAGGCAAATTTAAAAACAATATTACGCTTTCCAGACAACACGTTTTCCGCTACAAGAACTCCGACAATCGACCCAAAAAGTTGCAAGAAAAATGTAGGTAATCTGAATGTGACACACATATTATTTATTCGTCCGTTTTTTTCACGTTCGCCTAGGGTCCTAATGTGTATTTTAGTAGCTCCTTTATGTCCCTGGGAAAAAAACATTTTTTTTTCGCGTTTTATAAAGATTGCTTTCATATATATTCTTTTATGTGGTGGCATATATCTACGGTGATATAAATGCAGTGGTAGTATATCTTGAATATAAGTATTCACCCTTGTTCCCCCTCACCCTCCTTATGGAAATGTCGGTAAGCTCCTTTCAACCCTCTGTGTGACAAAAGAATGTCGACCTGCCCTTCAACTTTACCACGGGGGAGAATTATTTAAATCTTAACGAAATTCCTTGGAGTGTAGTGTACGCCCGTACGGAGGGTATTTTTGGGGACTAAAGGACTCCTTATCGAGAGATTAGGAAATTCACGAGAGGAACATTGACACATAGTTATCCAATTCGTATGTAATAAAGTTAAACTCTGGCAAATTTCAGTTTGAGTCAATAAATTACATTTTTCAATCAATCAATATCTAAAAAAGGGTGAATTATTCTCCCCCCATTGCGATCAACCTGTAACTGTTTCATTCGAAAAAAGCTTTATGAGTGAATGAAATTTAATACCATTCAAATACTCTGGATTTTCTATGCCAATTTCATAATAATACAGGGTGTTATGGAAATGACGTATTATATTTAAACCGACAATTCGTGAGATGGAAACAAATTGAAGAAAAATATCCAAATATGGCCCTTTCATTTAATATGCCCTGTACATGACCCGACGTCAAATCAAAATTAAGCACGTGGTGACACTGGGAGAAAGATAAACAAAACAACATATGGTGGCGGAAAACGTCAGTGAATTTTGAGCAGTGTTGTCACTCTTTAGAAAGTCAATAACCATTTGACAGATTGGAAGTTGTTTATTTTTCAGGGTACATTATTATAAACTTTTACGTTCAGTTCAGTTCGCTGGGAAACAATTTCTGATTTATAAACTTGAACTGATATGTTCTCATTTGTTCAATTCGAACGACACCCGTCGGAACTGTAAATTATACTTAAATGCCACTTTACCCTTTAGAAAAAAAAAACTGCGATTTTATTTACTTTTTCGGCCTTATTTAAAACCAACTTAATTTATAAAAGAACACCAAGTAGGTAATCCAAACAAAAACCGGCACAATAACAACACAAAAATAAAGTTTTACACTTTTCCACAGTTTGGCAACATTGCGCCAGAACATGTGTTTATTACACAGCTGGGGAGTGTAATATGATTGTGCCGAGGAGTGACCTGTGGGTTTATGGGTGAATTACCCCACTTTTAAAACGTTCGATTTACAAAAAAAAATGTAGTGCTTCTCTAGGACACCCTAGGAGTAACCCAATTAACTATAATACGTCTTTTCCATAAAACCCTGTATATATAAATAAAATACACGCATCATTTCTCTGTGCATAGTTGGTAGTTAACGCCACACAATTAGTGCGCCATCAGAAAGAAAAGAAGAAAGTTTGTTATACAGGGTATTCTAATAATGTATCAGGATACTTGGATAGATGATTCTATATCTTACAATATAGGTAGCAAGTCATATATATTTGAAATCTTCTTATTCGCTTCCATTTGAAAAACTGATTCTTGTGCTAACGAAAACTTCTCTAATTCCAGTTTTGCGCGTAAATCGTGTAGTTTATCGACTCGACTAAACAGTACCTTTTATTATTAGATATTCGTTTGTCAAAACAAAGAATATATGCCAAAAATTAAATTATAATTTCAGGTAAAGTGACCTCTGGTGGCACAGTAGAAAAACATTTTTATAATAGAAATCGTTAAGCCTAGTCCCTGTGCCAACTATTAACTTGATAGTTTAAAAACTAACCGCAGGATATTAAAAATAAGGAAAAAAATAATTTAACTTTGATTGGCGTTTTCTGAAGATTTTATTGTTATAATTACTACTTGATTAGCTTCAGAGGAGACTAAATTCGTTGATGTGATGGGTCATGGCCCGTGAGCATGAGTAATTATTCCAGAATGCCAGGGGACGGACACGGTACTTTCACGCCGGCTACTGGAATGCGGCTGAATCATTTTGCGGTTTAATAAATTTTCCATAGAAAAATCTCTCCGACACTTATTACAACAAAAATAACCTATTGGTACACACCTTCGGGTATCCAACCTCATTATCATTTAAAAACCATAATTCTGTAACAGTGGGAGTTTTATAATTTCTTCTAATAGTCGCTTTAACTAAAGCGGCGCAGTACAAATTTTAAAAGTACTACTGGTTCCAACCCACGCTTGGAATAGTTTCTCTGGGTAGTCACAGAAACATTATCATTTGTAAGGAAGGAACTATGACTAGTTTAGTGATCGCTCGAGCGAAAAACCGCTTGACTATTCGATTATTAAAATAACCGACATGGCTCGATTATTAGAAAAATGTATAAATTCAAGCGAACTGCTCGAATATTCCTGCATTTTAAAAATACTTCGAATGCACCTTTTTTGTATGACCATAATTCTGTGCATGTCAGATGAACCACCCCAGAATATTACACCATATTTCAACCTGGACTGGATATACGCATGAAAGGCGCGAATGGCAGCCTCAGTACTCACTTGATCAGACACCACACGTAAGGCATAGCAGTATCTGGATACACTGTGAGCCAAATCCTCAATGTGCTCCCTCCGATCCAGTCTATCATCTATCTGCACACTCCAAAAAAGGCACACTCTCAGCTGATTTTAATTCTTCACCATTGTAAAAGAGTGAACCTAACTAAAAGTGAGAGTCTGAGTTTTTGACACATTCAACATCAGATCGTTGGCTTTGAAATATTCATCAAGGGCCTCCATTGCAGTATTTACCCTATGGATCAGTATTTCATTACTATTTTCACTAAATGTAAGAGAGGCATCATCGGCATAAATTACCGTGTATTCATTAGAGACGTCAGGGAGCTCATTTGCATATAGGATATACAAGGGAGGCCCCAATGAATATGATCACACGGCAATGTTTTGGCACATCAAGACCTTCCTAACTGGAGAATAAACAATTTATTTGATCGCATGAGGAGATTTTTTATATCGTTACATCCCTACGACTGAGTTCGGTCCTGTAGGATAGTCTTAGGAATAGGCGGAGTTGCCTAATGAACAGCATATGACAGCAAGAATATTGTGCGCTAGACAACGGACGACCAACGGTTAAAAATATGCGCATCAGTCCATTTTTCCACTCATAAAATTTATATATCCAGATACAGTTCAGTGATCAAATTAGGCCGATTAAGTCACACAGGGCCTTTATTATAGTATGTGTATGGTTTCAACATAAGCTTCCCTTTATCAGCATGAGGGCTGAGAAAAACGGTTCTGAATATGTATTTTGAATCAAAATTTTACGTTCGTGCAGGCCATAGCTCCAAGTTTTGAAACAACATTAACATTAAAATAATGCATTTACCAGTCTTTGGAACTTAAAGTTGCATGTTAACGGTAACACTGATTTTATAGTTATATGACTGCTCTAATAATAGTGTGGTAAAAGTTGTTGGCGACATTTTTACGCTCAGATAGCTTTAAACGAGATTTTATTACTGCGGCCAGTAAAATTATGGGTTTGAAAATGTTAAATCTGTCTGGTTTTAAAAAGGTGGTAAATATTAGTTTTATTTAAAAAAAAATTATTATGTTAAGAGTTAAATTTTTATTTTCGCATGGGACTTGGATTTATCGCGTATCTACTTTTAAAAGAAATTACAAAGATTATTAATAGAACCATGAATAGCGATAGATCATTTATATGTCATACAATTTATGACCAAAGAATATTTCCTTTGCCTCACAATAGAGATGTACGGCCATAAAATTTTTCAAATTTTATTCATTAAGTATTTTTTTACAATACTTGTAGATCTAAAATCGAGATTGAGAAATGAAATCAACCTTTAAAATTTAATGTGTTCAGTATTTTGAACATTTTTAAAACCAAAAAAATATCTCATGACGGACACCTCTAATAAGCGGACATCTCTATTAAGCGGACTTTTTTTCATAGTCCGGAACTAGTTATATGAAATTCAATGAAAACAACCTCTCTTGGGCGGACTCTCCTTTGAGCGGACGCGGACAGGCTGTTTTCATACAAAGAGTGCGAAAACCCTCGTTTAAATGGACAAAAATTTTTTAAAAGTATTTGGGAGATGAATAAGTACGGTGCAAAAACTCTCTGAAGACAGACCGGCAACCAATCGCGTATGCGTGGCAGAGCGAAAGGACTTCGCCGAATGAAAGTATGTGTGATTCCCTGACAGCTGCAGCAGCCCGCCATTTATTTGTGAGTTGTAAGGTTAAAATCGTAAACAATGGCACAAAAATGTCGCGTTTTGAGTCTGAAAGAGAATATTGATGTTGTGGAAGTTTGTAATTTGATAACAATGATTTGGGCGAGTTCATTAACATTGATAGCAATGCGCTATTAGAAGATGATAGTGACCCCATTCCTACCGATTATGTAGTCCAAATTGAAACCACCTCACTATCTGACGACTATAATGAAGAAGTTGAATGCAGTAATCAAACAAATGTCACTAATTATCAATAAGCCATTAGTATGGTAAAGGAATTATAAGAGCATGCAAATAATAGAGGTGAGTCTACAGCAATGGAATTGTTATCAGACTTGGAATTACATTTTCTAGATTGCAAGTATAAAACGCAAACATGTCAAACTACGTTATTAGATTTTTTTTAGTACATCCGAACAAATCCTAACTAAAACTAGTGTATTTTTGTTATGTTATGTTTATTTGTACATACATATACATAGTAATCATTTTGCCCTTACATATTACCTAATAACAAATTTCCCATGGGCGGACACCTCTATTAGGCGGACACATTTAGACGGTCCCGTAGGTGTCCGCCTAAGAGAGGTTTCACTGTATTTACATTTAAATATAAAATAGGCAATAGTACCTACTATTCATGCAAAATATAAAACGGGCAATAAATAATTAAATATCGAGCAGATGGGATGGGACCATATCAAGCTTCAGGAGACACCGAAGATCATTTTTTCTTAATATTCTCGGAACCATTGAAGACAGAAACATGAAATTTAGATATTCTAGCAGTTTTTATGCGCTGAATCGTACTATTAGGGCCTAAAAGTGACGCTATAAAAAGGAATAAATAGTTAGAATAACGTTTTCCATCTATGTTTAATGTCAAATTAGAAACACAATGAAGTTAAAAGAACCAAGAACTCCAATGCGAGAGTTCACAGGTTCAAACCCCTCACTAGGTGGATTTTAGTTGCATAAGTCATGGCGTTGCGGTCAGGCGCCATGCAAAAATTAGGGAAGAGTGAAAAATGTATCATCCCCCACCCCTACCCCATTCACGCCGGTAACTAGGCCGGATGAGATCGCATATCTCGTGGGGTACGAGGAACGACACACACACACCCAATTGGTAGGCCATACGGCAATACGAGAAAGCAAGGGTTGAGATAGCCCTTGGGGGCGCAGCGTATGACCGAGGATTGTAGTTTGGATCTAACATTAAGCTGTACGGTTCCTGCAGGAATGGCCCTCAACGAAGAGGAAAATTTGAGAAAAAAAAATTAAAAGAAAAGTAGTACTATTTTCGAGATAAATCAATTAAAGAAAATTCATGACAAATTAAATATTCTCTATCGTTTATGTACTTGTTGTTGCCACATATATATATATAACCATTATATTGCTAGTACCATCTGCAATTAGGTCCCCGCTATGGGCAGCGAAGGGGTAATAGTGAGTTTGCGCAGTTCGGAAATTTCCTTGCGAAAGTAAACATTCGACAGGACCGTATTTCAACTTTCTTAATGTAAATTTCACTGGTTAGTTTGGAATTGCAATCAAAATTTCGATTAGTTCGAATTAAGACGGCGTTCCATGCATACGATTTCTGACGATATGATGATCCGACGGTGCCCTGATTGTGTCAAATTCCGTCCGAATATTTGTAACAATCGACACGATGAGCTTTATTTTAACATTCATCCGACGTCGTATGTTTCTTAACCTCACTTTTTTCTGAACCAAAAATTAAGAATGAAGACTATATTCACTATTTTGGGAATTATTATTAGCTACTAATGCACCAAATTAAAAATACATTAAATTTAAGGTTAGGTAGTGGCAAAGCATCCAGAACCAAAGATGGCGGCGAATAACAACAAACAAATAATGTCGGGCCGGCTCTGACGCGATCGATAAAATTTCAACCCTACTGCGCAAACTTAATAATAACCACGCCATCTCCCATAGCGGGGACACTTTTTGTATTTTGGAACGTTGGTATTGGCAATATAATGGTTATATATATGTGGTTGTTGCTGACACGGCATAGCGTAAATTCTATTGGCATGATAACTTTTATCATAAATTAGCTATAAAATTTTTTAACTCAGTATCAATTCAGTTACTTCTATCCTTAACTACCCAACAACCAAGCCCTAAAAGCTTATTAGTTCTTGTAATTATTGTGAGGCTCCCTATTATTTCGTCCACATGTCATTCATTCCCCAATCGAAACAATTTTTATTAATTCAGCCCTTTTTTCAAAGGGCGCATTTTCACAATTGACTAATTTGTGACCATTCCACGCGTGTCGTTCCCAATCCGTGCCTATTAATTTGATAATTTACGACCACTGTCACCATGTTTCATTAGGCATTTTCCCAAAAACGCCTACTCCACGCTTTGATCCCACATCCTCTCCCTTTTAAAGCCGTGCACATAAAAAGAGATACAAACAATTCGGAACCGATCGAGCGTGTTTTCATTCACTGACATTAAAGTCGCACTCAATTGTTTTATACGATGAGTTACTTCTTTTCGAGAGCTCAGATGGCCGCGATTTAAGTGTGATTCATCGGCCAAAGTTAAAGCCTCTTGAATAAATTTTATAACTTTATTAAGCGAGAAAGTGTTTTCTGTTTTATAAGTGTGGAAAATTCGGTCGTTATTTAACTCGTTTCTGTCGACGCCATATCGTCGGATTTTATACCTAGTGCCTCAATTTGCATTCGGAATGGGCTAAATGAAAATAACTAACTCATATTCCCTCCTTGTTTTTATTTTGAGGATATAATTTACATAAGTAGTACTCAGAAAACTTTATTTATACAGGATGTTTCGTAATGGCGTGCTACTAATTCAAAGTGTGATTTATTCGGTCATCATTCGGCCAGTTTATGAAGACAAGTTCACATGAACATAATAATAGGTATTTTAACAAAATAAAACCACCATATATCCAGGGAAAAAGCAAAAAAGGACGAAACTCGTCTCATGAAATAGTTGCAAAGTATCCGAGGCACGCGCAGTTCGTTTAAAGTGTTCACAGAAGGAAAATATGTGATTGTTAACTGATTTGCAATCGTCAGAATTATCCGCGTACTGGTACGGAATTGTAGGGTTTGGATTCTGCTCATTTACTCGATCCGCTGTTTGTTTACTTTTGAGTTGTTGTTTTTACCTATTGGTTTTATTTTCTTTAGTTTTGGCACGTTTTGGGTTTCATAATAGCAACATTATGAATTGCAAAAAAATTGAATAACCTGCCTCTTTATGCGACTGAAATTTTATTTTTTGTGTTGTTGCCAGCAAGTAGGGTTCGAATTTTAGACGTACTTCGATTTTGAAATTAGTTTTCTAGGCATTATGGATGCAACAGAATTTTTTTATAGAAAACTTTAAAATACTAATCTTTAACCTTGGAAATAGATCATTTTTACTAAACATTTATCCGAAATACCTATACTCGGAAATATATAACATGCTGACGGTGTCCGTCAACTAATTTCTAGTCACAACTATAAAACAACATAACCTAAAAATAATAGGAACTTCTTCCAGTTTATGCTCTATTTCTAAAGTTTTATTCAATAAAGTACTATTTTTATTTTTAATTCAATATAGTATCATACATATTACTTTATATATACATATTTATAGTTACTGTATACATTTCCTGGGTATTAATTGTTATTCCTGTCAGATTCTGTGTCGACACAATATTTTGTTCAATAGTATTATTTAGTATTTTGTTCAATATTTTGAACTTTGTTCTGTTCGCACCATAACTCAAAGTTTTGCATATTCTTTTTAAAAGCTTTTCTCGATTATTTTCTGGAATTTCTCGTATTTATCACGGAGTACAACTTTCTTCCTGACTCATTTTTATTAACTTTAATAATATATTTATTTTTAATTATGGCGGATGGGAAGAAGCTTTGTTGTGTTCAATTGTTTCTATCATGGCATATTTGATACTTGTAACATTTTATTAAATTTTAAAGTATTGATAAACCCAAAAAGAAAATAGTAATTCAAATGGAAAAAATCTACTATATTTTTAAAAGTTTTTCAGACTTTAAAGACCCAAATAGAAAAATATAAAATACACGGTTCATAAGACAATTAGAGCACTTGTACTTTAGAAATTAAACGCGTGCTCTAAGATAATGTCTTATGAAACTTGTATCTTAATATACTATTAAATGTTCATTCTAAAATGCGAAAGTCTCGCACTAACATTGCAGAAATTAGCAAGAATTAGAATACTTGTAGGTTAAGGTAAGAAGTCAATTCTCAGATATGACATTTGAAGATTTGGCATTAGAACCCGTTCACGGAGACAAAAATCAACAACCAGTTCGAAACTCATCCGCAACCGAACATACGCAGAACTAAACTTGCAACCGGTTGGAAATCTCGCTCTACGAACGAAACTATCGCATATATTCAGTTTTGGTATGCGTTAATAGAATATAAAACCACATCTTGTACTTGTATACTTAAATTTTTTTTATGTATTATATCTATCGATTCATCTATGGAGTCCCTGCAAACATGTCCTATGATATTTTTTACGAAAAAAAAATAGGTACTCCACTGACATGTCCTCCGTGGTATCTTGTATTTTCCAACAATTTTTATATATCAATGTTAATAATAATGAGATTCAATTTGAAATGAAAAATTTTAACACCCTGTAGCAAAAAATTTGAACTTGTAACATATGAACTTTTCTTCATATAATGACCTAAGGAGTCACACTCTGAAATATTAGCACGTCATTAAGGACCACCCTGTATATTATCATACTCATTAAGGCACGAGCCACCGATGGTTGGAACATGAGGTAAAAAAACAACGTTCCCTATCAAATACTGACATGAAAACACAGAATTGTAACAATAGAATGTTTTCGCTCCGCCACTGATAATTGAGTACGGTGCCAGCACACGCCTAATTACTATATGCACTTGATATCATTATCCTCTATCGTCGACCAATCAGGCATCGGTGTCGTGCCTTTCGTCAGCGAACTGTCGCTGTGGTGCCACATTTACGATTTACGAAAATGCTTCAATTATATATCATGAATTTAATTCTACCAAATTATCTATAATAATTTTGCAAAAACAAAATTAATATGAATATAAAATATACATTGTGATCCTAGTCGTCATTTATAAGATTATTTATATTTGGTATTTAACTAATAAATACGAATTTTTTTAATAAACATAATAAGACGACCTGACAATCCCGCATTTAGGTTCTTATATTTTGTCCGCATTATTTCAATTGTTTCATACTAAAGTGCCAAACAATACTATCCCGGGTAAAATCTGACAACGTCAAATCGCAAATATCCTCGATTTCACTCGCACAATAAACGAATTTCCGCCAGGAACTCGTGAGCTTGTTATAGTTGTTTCGAAATTGTGGAATAAAGAGCTCTTAACGGTGTCCTTCAGACAGAACTTCAATTTATGCACCCTCCAATTGTAAACGGTGTGTATACTTCAGCTGCAGGCGGGTGAAATTTTAAATATTGAACATAAAAATTACTTACAATAGGGAAAATATTCGTTTGTAATTATTAAAGAGAAACTATACAGGGTAGAATCGGAGTTAACTTTATTCTTCTGACTTTTATAAAAACAACACATCGTTAAATCTATAGATGATGATTTTATTAACGCATACCAAAATTGAAAATATTATCTAAAGCAGTGGTCTCCAACATTTTATTCCGACGGACTGGTATATAATTAGTACTTCTTTGCGCTAAATGAGAAAATTAAAACTTTATTCTACACTGAAGAACATGCGAAACGACTCACTATAATTTTAAGTACGCATTGCGTACTTGCATCACATCTTTTTGACGCGTAACCTCACTATTTAGCTACACAAAGTTTTATTTTTCCCATCATTTAATTTAATATACGGGATAAAATAAAAAGTGATATTTTCTTAATAAAAATCAAATTGCGACAGGGGTGTGGGGGGGGAGGGGGAGGGGGATGGGGGTTTGAGGTATATCTAAGTACTCACATACTCACGAGAGTAAATGTTAGAGTATTTATCTTTAAGAGTTTTAAAGTTATATCGCTTTTTCCAGAACATTACATTTTATATATACCTACCTACTCATACGTAGGTATCATACATGATGCGACAACTTCCATTTTTGTCGCGTTAAAGACCATAGAAGGTTTAATAGGATTTAGCAATATTCCAAACAATATAATCTATAAACTAATAACAAAAATAGATATTAAATTAAACAATACAAAAGTTAATAAAAAACCAAAATGGAATATAATAGTCATGACATGAACCTTTCAATAGTGTGTTGTTTCCTCTCTTGAATTTAAAATGATAGCACATCACCTGTCCATGGCTGATGAATTTATTTTTTTAACTTTACGCCTTAATATATAGGGTGTTGAAAAAAGATCGGTACCCCGGAATAACTCCGGTGCATCGCATTGCAGCGGAAAATGTCTAGAGAAAAAGTTGTTGGGTTTTGAAGGAGGAATAGTTTGCAATTTAAACCACCCTCCACCCCCTCAATCCACGGGCGCGGGTGGGGATAAGTTAAGATTTTCAAATGGAACCCCATATTTTTTATTGGCGTATCGTGTTCTCCGACCAAAAATAAACATTTTTTGTTCGAAAATTTTTTTTATTCGGGCCCCATCCTTCACCAACAATCACCATGAGAAAGACAAAATCAGAACCGTGCGAAAATCAAGTTTTATCCCGGAAATACTCTTTTTCTCGGTCTTGTACTAGAAAATTCCCGTGGAAAAAGTTGTTTCTATTATATTGTATAGAGCATGTGTTTTAGAGAAAATTCTATTTTTTTTTTCTAAATGAAGCCGAATCAATCAGAAGGTTGACTGAATATTGACTTCTAATATGTGTTTTCTTTGTAATGTGACAAAAGTGCATAGAAATCTACGCAATAAATGTTGTTAAAGGTAAGAGAGCATGGGGCCTAAATAAAATTCCTTTTTTTTATAAAGAACTTCGTTTTAATCAAAAGATCATTGAGCTCCTAAAGAGTTTACTTTGGAAATATTACAACACTGCTCAAAATTCACTGACGTTCTTGAACATCTGCAGTTTGTTTATTTCTCTCACAGTGTCACCGTGTACATATTTTTGGTTTGACCACAGGTCATGTACCGGGTATATTAAATTAAAGCGCCATTTACGGATATTTTTCTTTAATTTGAATTCATCTCAGGAATTGCCGGTTAAAATATAATACGTCATTTCCATAACACCCTGTATTATAGTAGGTATACTGTCAGGTAGGGACAGTCAAAGAGTGAAAAAGGTGTTCTCTTATCATTAGATTCGTGCATGGAATTTACGGTTGATATCCGAACCTTCAATCTAGAAATAACAACATCGTGGTATTCGAAAACCGAGCTAATATGAAACACGTTTCAATTTAAAATGATATATCATGACCTTTCCGTTGATTGTTTAATAACATGTTTCCCTCGATGTACTTGCTTCAAAATAAACAGCTTTGCTCTTATTGGTTTTACAAATTATGGACACACGACTGATTTTTTACGATATCGTGACACAACGTGACATTATCTAATTCTAGGATGACGATTCTCGTGAAATGTTAATCTGCCTAGGAAGAGATGCTTTATAGTTACTGGTATTTTGATTCGATAATCGTTATTGATGAAAACGAAAGATCAGAGCAATTATCCCTATATGCGTATTAGACAAGGTACGAGGGAACTAGGGCCCGAACAAACCCAAATGGGTAAATTACAATACGAAATTTTTTTGTCGTTTAAGTTTGGTTATCCTGGGACACACACACTATTGACCAATCCAACGACCTGTCAAATAAAATTTTTAGGTTATCTGGTGGGCAAACAAAGGTCGTGTCCATATGTTTACTGTTAAGCTCGTAGCGTTTTTGGAGCGTTTTACTGTGATTGTGTGGTCTTTTGTTAACAAATTTATTATTAGAATAGATTCATTTAAGTGTATATAATAAGTATTTGTGGAAGAAAAATGCCGACAACGTGTATTGTGGTCAAATTGTGGAAGCCGTCGTGATCGCGACCATTTCCTTAGTTTCATTTGATTCGCAGTAAAACAGACTATTCATTACCCACAAATAAACGATTTATCAAAGAAAAGGCGGGATATGTGATTAATAGAACAGCTATCAAGAGGGAAGATCTTACAGAATCAATTTTAAGAAACCAGAGAGTGTGTAGTTAGCTATTCAAATGGCCCGACTCGAAGAGAACTTTAAAATATTTTTTCCTATCACTTTATCTACTTAAGTTTTATAATAATTAAAAATATACATAGTTTTAAAACATATATTTTGAATCTTGTAGAACATATAGTACATACAATTTGTAAATAAACCCATTTTGATAATACGTATTTTTAAAAACAATTCATGTTAAATAAGGATATTTAGTATAAGTACTTATATTTAAATGTTTGATACGCACTGAATTATATATATAAATAAAACAATACATTTAATATAAATAATATATTTACCAATTGGAAAATATGGAAACAAATTATTATTAAATAAAAATAAGTAAGCAAGGTTTTGAGTTCATATTTGAATAAATTTACCATCCCGTCTTTGAACACTGAAGGTAAAAGCTACCTCTGTCTTAACGAACCAGAAACTGTGCCGAAGTTCATATTTGCAATTGGGATAATGGGCAGTTCCGTGGACAATAACGGCAGGTACATCGGTACAAAAAATCATACCTTTATTTCTGTTGATATATTCCACAGGAAAAATTGGTTTAGCACTGGCTTTTTGTGAATGCTTCACCTGAAAAAGGATATTATATAAATTAAGTAGCATAAAGTATTGCATTCCGAAAATTGAGTCAAAAGTGAAAGATCTTATAAAAAAGTTGGTCACTCCTGCACTAGGTATCAAACACTTGAAGTAAACAAAAATAATTACCGTTCCAAGCATGACATAGAACTCATTTACAACCTTCGTTCCAAGATTTATAACAGAACTGGGTGAAAAATATTAATGAGCTTCAAGGGTTTTGTAGGCTTTCATCTGCTCATGTGAATAAAAACTATGTGTTAAGGCTACAAAAATCGAAATACGAGATGATAGGCCACTGGTAGAATCCCATTAATGGTGTAGTCCAAATCAACAACTGCCATGATAAAATGATTCAAATCCTTTATTAATTTCAGCTTCATTAGAAATCTAAAACAAATTATAATTTTATATCATTTGAATATGATATTCAAGAATAGAATTTTACTATTTAAATGAGAAAAATGCTCATGAATCTTAAATTGAAAGTATAATCAAAATGTAAACAAACATACCTCTGGTCTACGTCTGAGCATTATTGCAATAATTTCTTCAAATATGAACTCTGCATGATAAAACACACTGGTACGTTTTCACAATTAAATGGTCTTAACAGAACTAGCCAGAACCAGCAAATATTTAGAATTTAGATGGTTTAAAACTCCGAAGAAAGGGAATAAACCTATCTAAATCAATGCAAACAATGGGTTTGTTTGCTCACCAAGGAAATTTTGACAGATGAAAAGTCACGTGGTTTGGATTGCCTAATATAAATGTTTTGCAGAATATAACTCTTTTCTCCGCACTTTTCATTTCTAACTAGGTATTTAATTGTTGTGAGGTTGGAAGCTTGACATGGGAAATTTATGCCGATAATATAAACAAATTCCTCGCTTTCATGTTTAAGATTACCTGTTTAAAATTCCATTTAAGGGCCGTCATCACAGGGGGAAAGTACGTACCTATTACCTATCTATCTCCTGCAACAGGCGATTCAATTTTTGGAATTAGCAGATCGTGAAGCAATTGCCAGGGGTGCGCGTATTAGGTTATCTTATAGCCCTTCGGGATTCTCGTATAGTTAGGGTGGTAACAATGCGGATCCCTTCACGTTTAAAGCCATTACCTACGCCGTATTCACTTTATAGTGTGGTAGCATTGAATATGCGTTGATAATGTAGTGAGCGGTTTACAAATGTGACATATATAGGCTATAGTTTAATAATATCCAGAGTAAATTACATGATGCTAGGGGGTGGCTTTAGTTAATAGAACGTTAGTTCTTGGAGGGCCACAAAAGAATATTTTAAATGAGATTAACGGTTATTAATTAGGTGGTCGGTATGATTGATATTGTTGGAGAGCTAACACTAAGATTAAGATTAATGTAAACAACATTATTGGATATCTGTTTCTTATCATAATAAAGATTTTGGATGTAATATGGGTCAAAATTTTTTTACAGGAAACTTTCAGTAAATCAGATTTTAAAAATAAATAATCTCAAAACCACCTGTTAATTTTTTAATAGGTCTCTTATAGTATCTAATTAGAGGAATTATATATGTCCGCGCAAAAGATCATCGTCACATAGATCTTGCTCAATAGCATCGAGTTTTTAATAATTTAACGGCCGTCACATGGCTAATTTTACTCTTCTGAATCATATAACGCCAATATTTGGAACTGAGTTATTTTAATCAGTCACTATAAACATTTTTCTATTATTTATAACAGTCCTGTCTTATATTGGCTTAAAGTTTTGGAATGTTCCTTATAGAATGTTAAAACATTAAGAAAATTAGTCATATTTTTAATCTACCGAAGGTGTAAACGAAACTTGCACATCAAAATAAATATTGTTAGGTTATTTAGGATAACAAACCGTCACATCAATTTATCTCCGGTAACATTTTCATTCGTGACCGGTGTTACTGTGACCGGGGATACAAAAATGCACACATATATGCCTAACAGCTAATACAAGCTATTTCTTAAAGTTTTTTTAGAATGAAATGAGTATCTGTACTCGAGAGAATCACTTCGTGTAGTATTTTCCCCTTGATTAAGACTACTAGGTCTAAGTTAACCCTGTGACCGGCGATACAATATAAAAACATACGCCTGGTAAAAAGTAGGCAATGTTCTAGTTTATACCTAAATAAACATAATAAGCAACTTACTTAAACATGAGCATGCTTTACACAAATTCAAACACATACCGTCATAGTTGTAAAACTATTAAACCGACCTGTAGTGGCGTTATTTATAAGCAATTTCTGTCGTGACCGGCGATACATGCAGCTGCGGGGACGGAACTTCTGGTTAATAATTGCGTTAGAGAAACTAAACTGTTGATCTTTGAACATTATTTTTTCAATCCAAATTGTAGTAGGAGTGTAAATTATTTATACATAAAAGCAGTCGACATTCGCGGCGCGGCGGTGGGCATAGGCGTAACTAGGGGGGGGGCCAGGTGGGCCGTGCCCACCCCAGATTGGTCTGGTGCCCACCCCAGAATTTGCCATACATACGTCATAGTGACACTTGCCATTCAAATCCTACTAGACTAGGGGCCAGGCCCCCCCTACAATATCATTCTAGTTACGCCAAATTGGTCTGGTGCCCACCCCAGAATTTCTGAAGTTCGAAGCCATACATACGTCATAGTGACACTTGCCATTCAAATCCTACTAGACTAGGGGCCAGGCCCCCCCTACAATATCATTCTAGTTACGCCAATGGCGGTGGGATAATGTGTTCGAAAATATTTATCTTAATCGAAGCGAAGCCAAACGAAGAAAAAATCTAATATAGCGAATCCGAAGCTGCTATATAAACAAATTTATAAAGATATTTTAGGCACCGTTATCCATTAAATTAAAACTAGATTTTTCGGACATCAGTGAATTAAATTTTTTCGATTTATGGACCAAAAATAATTTTAAATCCTATTGAAAATTGTTTCCGCAAGAACTTAAAAATCCATTACTTCTGTCTCAGTCGAGAGAAGCTTTTTTTTGGCTAAAAATGAATCAAAACTTATACAGGAAATACGAAATACAACTGGCCAGGACACTCCGGGTACTATGGGTATCATTTAACGGGTAAACAAAATATTCTTACTTTTGCGAATAGAAAAATGTAATCGGCCAGCCAAAATGGCTAGTTGGTCAGCAACTTATGGACAGCAAACATTTCTGAATCGTGACAGTGACCTGGGAAAACAAGTGAAACCCGCCTTCGCTACACCTTTTGTAGCCGATTTCCTTCTGTATTCGGTAGAAGAAAACACAAGAAAGTTACATAAATTGACAGTGCCCTGGGACCTCTAAAGTAAACTGCTTCTAGACATGTTTGTTTCTACTGACCAATTGTAAACTCTTGCTGACCAAGTAATCATTTCGCAGCTCGGCAAACCATTTAATTACTTCTCAATTCCTATTAACAATGACGTATTAGATGTCTATGAGAACCTTTAAGTAGATGAGACTTTGGACAGACTCTCATCTTTGGAAGATATATCTTTTCAAAAATAACTTTTACAAGAGCAAATTATTTTGATATTTGGATCTTCCCCTATATTTGCACCCACGAGCCGCTTTTGATTGCTTTGATTTGTATTGTTAAAACCATGCAGATATTGTGAAAAGGGTCTGCTTAGAATGTAAGTAAAATTTATCTCGGCTATCCGATTTCGGATCAAAAACCAGTCCTCCATTGATGGCTCGAACAATCTTTAATATGATTATTTTAAATCGCATCGTAAACATTTCTAATATCAAAAGATAACTATTACTATATTAAATCCTCTTTATGGCTAGCAATTCTTGTGCTATAACTTTTTAGAATAATACAAGAACAAATCAAATCCATAAAAAAGTGCAGTGGTTCTAGCGCGGCATGATTTTATTTACAACCGCCATGCACCAATGGACTAATATCTTCATCATACCAGTCACAATTTTGCGGATTGCCATTTGCTGCTGAAATCTCATGTATACAGGGTAATTTCAAATCAATATTTTACCGACAAGTTAAAATAGTTGATTCCTTCAACAAAACCAATAAAACAAGTTCCCGTTGATATTCAAATGTTTAGCTTGTTGCATTTGTGTTGTTCTATTCTCACACTTTGTACAAAATAGATACAAAGGCAACCTCAAAAGCAAAAAGTATCTAAAGCTTATTATAACAAATGAACTACAAAAAAGAAATTAAATAGAAACTATTAAAGGCAATCAAACTAACTTTGTTATTTTTTTGAATACACAAATGTCAAATTAACTTAATATCAAAGTTGCCTAGCATCTAGCAGTGTTAAAACCATTTTGTTTTCATGCATATCATGATAAGTAGGCAGGTAAGTACCCAACGATACTTTTTTTGAATAAAATTGTTACTTGTAAATAATTAGAGTCACTAGAAAAGGAATAACGATATCGAAGTACGGTTCCCGCCAAAATGTAGCTATTTTTGTACCCTTTAAGCACAAAATAAAATAATGTTTCATGATATTTAAACTAAGAGATGGCACTACGCGTTGTATTTTCTCAACTACCGTTGATAATACAGATAATAGAGTATTCTCTGATGATAGGTATGGACATCTACCCTGTACTGATGAGAACAAAAGAGTTCGAAACCGGTTTGCAGGTGGTGACATCCTGTCAATGGAAAAGGCTTCCAAATAAATGAATCAACCTAGCTCGTAGGCTTCCTTGTCTAACTGATGAGAACATGAGTAGTTCGAAAGCTAACAGACTATCGCACGGGGGTTAAAGATATCCTTTTGTTTTAAAAAGTTTCCCCTAGTCGGATACAATAACCGTAAAACGATATAGGAAAGATACTTCTGTTGCAAATCTGGACAAACTCCTTTGGGATATTCCTTTTGGAAAAGCAAAAGTGCAAAACTCTTCGCAAATCTCCGCAAACTTCGCGGCGCGTTTTGAGTGCACAAAAGCAAAACCTTCTAGTCTATCAAACCTTTGCCATCCCTTTCGACTTCAATTTGTCTCGTCAGTAAGGGAAAATCCTGAGAAGGTATAGCATTACACAAATAGATTGTGAATTACAAAAACTAAAAGTTGCACAAAATGCTTAAAGCATCGTTGAATGTAATTGCGAATCTCTGCAAAGGTTTGGAATTAGGAATATCCCAAAGAAGTTTGTCCAGATTTGCAACAGAAATATCTTCCCTATATCGTTTTACGGTTATTCAATCTGACTAGGGGACACTTTTTAAAACAAAAGGATATCTTTAACCCCAGTGCGATAGTCTGTTAGCGTTCGAACTACTCGTGTTCTCATCGGTTAGGCATGGAAGCCTAAGAGAAAGGTTTTCAATCAAATCAAATTTATTTGATTAATTTAGCAGGACAAGAAAGTGTTTCTCAAATGCAGAGAGCAAAGTTTACTGAAATTGCTCAAAAGTCAAAGGCTGTGCCAGACTCGAGCTTTGCAGAGATTCACAACTACATTCAACGATGCTTTAAGCATTTTGGTGAACCTTTAGACAAGGCTTCCTTTTCTTAGTAGTACCATTCAATCTGAATCAGTATTTTAAAGTGCTACTGTTATGCCCTTATTGTATAAGGTATCATCGGATGGTCTGAGAAATAATAATTTTTCCATACATTGGTATTTGATTTATTAAGGATATAAAAAAAAGAATCATGGGCAAACAACACGCAATAAACCCGAATAAACCAGACCTTCGACGGTTATATTTGCCAGCTCGAATTCACCTACTTTTTTGTAATTTAAATCCTAAAGTCCTAACCAACAGCAGCAGAGGTGGCAACGGTGCAAGCCTGGTATCATAGCTTTGTGAATGTCAACCCTTAGACGCAATGCTTCAAAGGTTAAAAGTTCGTATAGCTCGCCCGGCAGGGTGCAAACGTGCATCCCGTCAAAGGAAAACCGTGAGAGATAGATATCCCGGTGTTTACGTTATTTACACATTTATGAAAATTATTATCGACGCTGTGGCTGGCAATTTTATTTTTCTCAAAACATGATTGTTGTGAATACAGTTTGATAACGGTTTCGTTTGTTTATGCCGGCACATCGTCTAGAATTTATAGTGCAATAAGCAAAACCAAAAAAGAATCATTTTAAAGTTTCTAATGGTCTTCTTGCATTCACGTATTAATGACATATAATTGCATGCCTCTCAAAATAAAATTTGCAAAACGAATATAAAATTTTCCAAATTTTGTTCAATAAGTCGGTTCGTATAACCAAAATATACTTTTGTCAAAAAATTTGCACTTCAATTCGATGTTTGTTTAAAAAATAATCAAGAAATTCGGGGGGTCGACAACCAAATCTCCCCCTAGCTGCGCCACTGCGCATTCGGTAGTATGAAGTACTACGGCTCAACACACACCTGGAAGAAATGTTGTCTTGGGTGACAGTAACCTAGTCGAATTTAATGCTAAGAGGAACACGGCAGCAGGTCAATATTGTAGAACTGAATATAGTCATGGTAGGACACGCAATTCCATTGGTTTTGTCTATTAATTGGCTGGGCATCTATCTGAGAGGAAATATGTCTTGGCATAACCACGTTGTGGCAATAGCTATGGTACCTTCGCAGACACTTGCGCTGTACATTTCCGGACCAAAAAGATGTATACATCTAAACAAACTTTCGACAAGCCCAAATTCGACTATCACTAGCATACTCTTCGAACTGGATTCCATTGAAAGGAAGGCCATTCGTGTGATTGGAGACTGCGAGCTGACCAAAAACCTCCACAGCCTAGAACATCGAAGACAGGGTTAGACTCTATTTTACAGATATTTTCATGGCAAATGTTCTACTGATATCGCACGTTTAATTCCATCTAGGACAGAATCTTTGTGACGACTTTCCTGAAGTCGTGTTTCCCAATTGATATAACCTCCAACGATTCAAAACCAACGTGAATCGCTTTATTCACACATGCGAGTCACTTTAAGGATTTCTTCTATAGTGCTAGTATTTGATCATACAAAAAAATAATGCTAAAACTTCTAAATTTTGAAATTTTCATATGCCACAAAAAAAACATTGTGAATTTTGTGAAAATAATCCCTATCGCTGTGGAGTAAAAGTATACAAGGGAACTAAAACGCACAATCTAATCCGCTCGCTTAATTAAAATATTTCCCTTCTAAATAGATTATTTGTTCAAGACCATTTTTAACTTAATATAAACTTTGACGAGAAGAAACATTCAGTTAAAATATCACCATCATATTGTGAAATGCAAAATATCAAAATATAAGCCAAAAAAGGAACCAATCAAAGTTCCGATGTAATACAGTATTAATTATATTTTCTTTTTAGCTTATACGCTCTCGGAAATCTCTCAACATACTTTAAAAGGAATATTAAAATTAAAAATAAAAAATCCCAATTTTACTTTGTAATCCTCGGGGATTAAAACCGTAGTCATGATTAAAATCGGGTGATCTTTCTTTAATCTCTATATTAGACTTCTCCGGCGAATGAATACTTAATAAATCGGGACGTTAATAAACCAACGGTTTTGATCAAATTAGTTTTTTCTGAGCTTATGGAAGACACAAATGAATAAGTTAATAAATGTCACTAAATTGATTGAAGAAATGATGAAGTCAAGTTACAGGTTGAAGTGAAAATACATGCGTTTTGTCAATAGAGCAACCCTATTTTTGGCCGTCCGTCTATCCTACTATCCTCGAACACACTTGTCAAGATCTGGCGGGCGAGGAGGTCAATAATTCTTGTCGGTATTGCTATTAATTTTATTTCTTATGTAGCTCAGCCCTTCGTAACCCCATTAAAATGCCTACAAATTTGTCTCTACAGTGCAGTGAAATGCGGGGAGGAAAATTTGTGTTTACAAATTATACAGGCGTTGGCGTTTTGCTAGATCATGGCCAATATTTACAACGCATGTAAAGAAGAGAGGGGGGGGGGGGGGATAATTAAATAATAATACTCAGAAGGGCCTTTTCAGTAAAAAAAAACTATAGTTCAAATAAAATTAGGCATAGGCATAGGAAATGTTGCCAAACTTAATGTAAAACAGAAATTCTATATAAAATTATAAAAATAAATTATTTTCTACCTACTTGTATTTATCTTTATACCTAAAGAGCGAGGAAATCCAGGCACAAACACAATCAGTTTTTTTTCTTTTTCATGGGACCACTCCTGGAAACACTTTATGTACACACAGTAATAGTGAAACAGAACCGATAGTTAGCTTTTGAAAATACAATAATACAGATTATACTACAGATTATTAGATTTTATTACACGCGACGAAATTTGACGTCCAGAAGAAACGCGTAAATAAAAACAATATTGAAAGATTATTTATGGACGGGCAAGATATACGCGCAAACCGAAAAAACAGAGCGGATTGCTGAAAGTGTGTTGGTCATCGACGAGACACAACGTTTTCGGCCGCTGGTTGGTCTTCAACTAACAGACCGCAAGCGTGCGGCACTATATGAAATTACTTTGCTCAGACGATGTAAGGCGTCAAGAAGTCATTGGCATTTGACCTAGTGACGTAGATGGCTATTACTATTCCATATGTTTTTTCGGGTTGGTTAAAACATAGTCCATCGTAAATGTTCTTCAATTAATTGTACAAGAAGGTATTACAGAATGGAAAAGTGTTTAAATTATTTTATTTTGTCTAAAGAATTTAAGTACTACATATGACAACACCGGCCAGAATTCCTTGATTGCTTACATGTATCGCAGTGCCACACAGGTGTTTTTCTGGTTTGACGTCAGGTCACTTTTACCGCTGAATGAATTGAAAGCGCCATTTATAGGTATTTTTCTTCAATTTGTCACTATCTCAGGAATTGACGGTTTAAATATAATACGTCATTTCCATAACACCCTGTATATATCAGTCCAATTAGTTACACAGCCCAACAATTAATTGATTTCGTTAATATTAACATTTTTTAAAATAATTTGAATTTTTTCCAGTTTTTAATTCTTAGGATTAATAAAACATCTTTTTTAATATACTGTTAGTGGATTAATGAAAATAAATTAGTATTAAAATTTCATTAGGTATTAATTATTAAAATTATAATCAAATTATTCATTCCAAAAGAAATATGGATAAAATAATTTTGTACGTAAGGTCTGAAACATCAATCGACGGACGTGACTCAAAAGTTTATATTTTTATCCAGTTTACGGTACACTTGGCACAGTCTTACCATATTGAGTTAAGAATTAGACCACAAACAATCACAATAGCAGAAGCGATAAACCGGTAACAACACTGCCGACGAAAATGAATGAAAACATTAAACTCCAGGGTCATTTTTACACTAGCAGGTAGAAATGAGCATAGAGCGTTGTCACTGTGATTTCCTTCAAGCAATTTGATATTGGAATAATATTATACTTTTCGGTTTCAAACGCAGGCGGTAGATTTAGGACTCTTAGTACAGACTTAGCATCATTGATTACTGTTTAAAACCTTGTATGGTTCTGACAGAATAAAAACAATTCTGTATATTTATTAATTAAATGTTTTTGGTGAGTCCCAATATTTAAATCAAAAACAAATATCTTTCAGTTCCCGAGATCACTCACGGTGAATGACCCTGTCAGTGGCGTAGCGCTACTACCGCGAACCCCCGCAGTCGCGGGGGGGGGGGGGGGCCGAAAGCTTGGGGGGGGCCGAAAGCTTCGAGTGCCGATAGAGCCTATTGCTAATTAGCAAATCTTTCAAATAATACCAATATTACCAATGTCCACCTGATCTAGATTTTGTCACACTGTGCCCGTAATTATATAAATTTGAAGAATGAAGCAATTGGTATATCAAGATCATGGAATATAAACCCGGAATTTGATGATAAAAGACAATTAAAACCAAAAAAATACTTTGATGAAGCCAATACAAATTATCTATTTTCTAGTTGAGAAAACTATTTTAGGATAAATATATATTACAAAGTATTTGATATTGTAATTAACCAAATAGGTAATCGTTTTGAGGGAATGGAGTTATTTGTTAATAAATTTAGATTTCTATGTCCCCAAGTTCTAGTAACTTTGCCAGATAAAGAATTATTTATGTCTGCAGAAACACTACAGCAAACATATTCCAGCGATCTGTCTGCGACTTTTCCTTTAGAGATAGTCGCGTTGTGTATGCCGTTAAAGGAAAAAATTGCTTCTCTTCAAAGTATTAAAGACTTTGCTGTATTTTTAATTGTGGAAAATAACACTTTATCATCAAATTTTCCAGAGGTAACAACAGCCTTATTATTATTTTTAACTCTTCCAGTAAGTGTTGCTACAGCTGAGAGATCATTTTCCAAATTAAAAATCATTAAAAATTATTTACGAAATAGTTCCTCTCAGACAAGGTTAACCAACTTGGCTATCCTGTCTATAGAGGCACAAGAGGCGGCCAAAATGGATAATAACCATTTAATAAAAAATTTTGCGGAGGTAAAAGCTAGAAAAAAACAAATTACCTCCTGAAAGCAACAATATAAGAATAATTTTACAATATAATAATTAAAATAGGCAATTGGCCAATTGCCTCGCAATAACTATTGAGATACCTATAATATTATATTCAAGATTTTGTTGCTTAATTTTAAATACTTTTGGTTTTATCTCACTGTAACTTTCAAGTATCGCTACCTTAGCTCGGTACCTAAAGAATTTTTTCGTGTTTGTTCCTTTTAGTTTTAAAGAATGTTTTTTGTTTTCTTCTTATTGTTCAATAATTTTATTTTTTGTAACGTTCTCTACATAATTATAGGTTTGTAGTTTATATAATAAACAGTATTATCTAATTTTGTTTGTTTATATGTTTATATGTGTATATTCTTAATATAGGGTAGGGGGCCCTAACTCAATTTTCGCGGGGGGGCCTATAATTTGTCGCTATGCCACTGGACCCTGTATACTAAAGGTAATTCATGAATAAATTTGATTCTAACCTTATGCCTCCACCGCACATTATCATTTAGTAGCGTAGCATCATTTATTTATCTCATCCTTATATCCACCTTATCTCGTAGTTTTACCTCACATTTCGCGAAACCGCAAACCAGGGAATGCTCTTCTTGCCAAGCTCGGATTTACGAGCGTCTCGTTGCTACACCTCAGTATTTCTCTAAACTAAAGGGGACGTTTTTATTAATGTTAAATTTTACCAATGTCAGAGTCATATTAACCTTCAAGAATTTTTACCTTAGGTTGTTAATATACAGAGTGTTTCTTAATAACATGATAATATTTAAGGAGGTTATTCTTGGGTCTATTTTCAGAAAAAAACTTCATATGAACATATGTCCTAAACGTCTTAATTTTTGAGATACAGGATGTTAAAGATTTTCATGTTTTTTTAATAATTTGTTAAGGTTAATGACTTAAGTACCTGACAACTAGACTAGGTAGAGAACTGTCAAAACTGTTTATGTTTACGAAACAAACGCTCTTACCTACTAGATCCTTTTTAATCATTGTTAATACCTAATTTCATAACAGAGCAGTGGCGGTTCTTCCACAAGAGCACATGCGCATGTGCACCCCCAAAACGAATAAAAAAATATTAATTTATATTCATTGAATATTATTTATCAGATGGCGGGAGACAGCGGGGGCTATGGCAATTTAACATGCGAAAGGCGCACAATTTTAGTGTGCGGTGGCGCCGTTGTCTGTTCGTGCATCTAGTTAGAAATTCGAGAGTGTATGTTTTAATATTTTAATATTATATATTTATTAAGTTAAAATGAATGGTTTGACGGTGGACGATTTAAAAAATAACTTTAGCTCTTTGAGTTTGGAGCAAAAAATTGAAATGAACAATGCGGGAAGGCTTAAACCCGAAATTAATTTAACGCAGACCAAAAAGGGTAAATCTAGGGACTTTATTAGAAAGTTTAAGAATTCACTATATGGAAAAAAATTTATAGAGGGTATTCCAAACTTTAATGAGGCTGTTATTGATCAATTTTCTACAATAAGAACCGAAGAACGGACTTTACGTTTAAGCACTATACACACTAAGAAAACCATTCTTATTTTCCAAAAGTTGTATTTCTTTGTGTAAAATTAAAAAATAAATAACGCACTATCTTATTACTTCTTTTCTTTCTACATTTAAAATGCCTAGAAAGTAATTGTTGCCGCCACTGTAACAGAGTGCAATTGAATGAATCTAATTTTCTTTGTCAAATGACAAATTTGACAGTTAACAAAAACCGCATGGTTCTATTTAATTATGTCATTTTGTGTCTTTATTGAAGCAAAAACTTATGGTAAATTAAAATTTTACCTAATTCGAAACACAAATATTTTCCACATACGATACCAACTTCAATGGTGACACTATAGATATAAAAAATTAATTAATGAATAAACCGGATTCCTTGGCGCTATTTTATCCTGCTTGCTGATTGGCTACAATGCCACACTGTTCTAAATCTATCGATGCCCGACCTTCTATTTATTGATGACTGTAACTATTTATTTGTAAACATAGAGCAAAAAAAACAAAAACAGATTTTCATAAATCACAATATAGGTACCCTAATCTATGACATTAGTTAAATATTTAACATGTATATTTGACCACAATTCTCTGTGGATTTACGTATATTTTACATTGTACAAATTTATCCGAATTTCGGAAAAAACAAATAAACCAGTGTTATAGTTATGAATTTTATATTTTTTTAGCTTCCATAATATATGATACATCAAACCCGAACAAACAAATAATACAATTCATGTTCACCCGTTCACCACTATAGGAAAAATCCTTTAGGGTACTCTGGGAGTGATGCGTGTGAGCAAAAAGCGATTCACGTTGGTTTTGAATCGTTGGAGGTTATAGTCGTTGGGAAAAACGACCTCGGGAAGGTCGTTCCATAAGGATGAAGTCCTCCAGATGAAAGAATCCTTAAATAACGAAGTTCGAGGAGTACTAAGCTTAACCACATATGTATGGGCGGCAGTGGTTCGTCGTGTATTTCTGCTATTCGCCGCTCTGGGCGGAATTAAGAGGCAAGGTCAGCTGAGCACTTTCCATGAAAATATCTGTAAAAGAGAGTCAAATCCCCAACCTGTCTTCGAAGTTCTAGGCTGTCGAGGTTCTTCGTCAGCTCGTGGTCTCCAATCAGACGAATGGCCCTCCTTTCGATGGAATCCAGTAGCCGAAGAGTATGTTTGGGTGCAGAGCTCCAGACATGAGAGCAGTACTCTAGTGATGGTCGAATCTGGGCTTTGTATAGTGTCAAAAGTTGTTGAGATGTGTACAACTTTTTGGTTCGGAAGAGTACACCAAGTTTCTGAGAAGCTATCTTGGCGATTGCCACAACGTGGTTATACCAAGACATATTTCCTCCCAGATTGACACCCAGTATAATGGCCTTTACCCCACCTAGCACTCCAATTCACTGCAAGGGTCCCGAAAGTTTGTTATTTTTTAAATGAACAGTTTTACTCTCAAATTGGCACTATTAAAGTACAAATTTAAGAAAGCATCATATTTTAGCATGCGGCCATGTTGGGTACAAGCGCTATAATAGCTTTATAAAAACTTTATACTATTTTTCTATTTTACGTTTCTTTTAATAAAAACAACAGTTTAGTAATTGTTGCAACAACCTAATATACATGATACCAACCTTTAAAAAAGAAAAAAAAACGGTTTCATAATAAATAATATAAGACACTTTCTAGCCAAGTAGCGCTGTTTTTTCTTATATTCGTAGGTGATCGTAGAAAAATTAGCTTTACAAGCTTATCTCGCTCTATAACAAAACAGAAAGCATCATTAAAGTCTAGGCTTTTTTTGGTTAAAAATGAAATATTTAACATTTTCCGAAAATAAATACGTCGTCCTCTCAAATTAGCACACGTTCAAGAACAAGACGCTACATTAACTTCTTTTCACACGATTGCAATTTCCACCATAAAGACCGTTCAAAAAAGATGTAAAAAGAGCATCTTTACGTCGACTTAATTATATTTTCAGTTCTTTTATCGTTGTTTTGATAGTTTAATTTATGAAGTAGGACTATTTGACCGGCATTAAACAAACATTATCCACTTTATTATGACAGGAAAATTTATGACTCGAAGCACATTTGGAACTGGGCAGCGAATGTTAATATATTTATCCGGTCGTATTTATAGAAAGGTGTTAACGTGTCCTCAAATCTTGTATTTTAATAGCTCGGATATAAATTAAGGTGGGATTTTGACAAAAATGGGATAAAAATCAAAGTGTCAAGAGATTCAGAAGGTTTACTAATATTTTATATAAAAAATTATAATTTTCAGTCCAATCGACCTCAGCGTACTGCTATATAAAGGCGTTTTCATGTAGAATTGACCAGGCTAATCACTTACACATGGAAAAATGTCAGTGTCGTACTACTTTTCTTGTAAAAAATATCTGATGGGGATTTCTATCGTTATTGATTAACTTTTCTAACTAAAATATGTGGTTTAATATCCTATTAACACATTAAAAACTATTAATAGTTGGGAATGATAATTTTTAATTTACACCTCTCGAGTTTTTATAATTCAAGGTAGTTATAAATTCAACCGAAAAATCGAAAATCGTCTTACTTGAAGATCTACAACGTCAGGTGACACATCATCGACACAGTTTAACATGAGGAAATAACAAATTTTTCTCACCAATTCGCCTTTCGTCACCGATAGGACGCAAAGATTCTTGACATTTTTTGCCCACACTGGTATTTGCCTTAAACCGCTATTAGCTTTGCTAAATAAAACAAAAATGCCTAGATTGGCATTTTAAGGTTGACGTTTAATGCAATAAATGAATTACCTGTTAAAACCCCATTGTTTGGTCACAACATCTTCAAACCCAAGGATCTTAAATCAAGGAGGTTACGAATTTGGTTCACAGTCTTTGAAGAATAAACAATTCACATTCTTAGGTAGGTTGTAAACAACTTTGCAGAAAAATTTATGTTGTTAACTTATGTCGCCTTCGAGCGTTCGGAAAGTACTTTTTATCAATTCCTTATTGGAACGACCGTCTTTCATACCTGCTTTCACGTTTGACATACCGGATTAAAACTGTCATATTTATCGTTATTGTCAAATAAAATTCTTTGTGTTTTTTTTTTCAGTGTTTGTGTGTTAAATTTAAGTATGTTTGTGGAAAAAATAGTAATTCTTAATACAATATGGTAAGACGGTGTCAAGTCTGCCGTAAACTGAATAAAAATGCAGATTTTTGAGTCACGTGCATCGATTGTTTGTTTTTCCTAACAAAGACATATCAAACCGGAAACCAGTTAGAATGAAAACAGGGACAAACAGATAAAAAGAGATGGGAATTCTACAAATAGAATCCCAGTCTCTTTATTGTTGGGTTTATTTCTGTAACAGCCGTCAAATTGACATGTGCAAAGCAGATATAAATACCGGATCCATGTTTGTTGCAAGTCGGTGTTCAATCCGCAATAAATGTTTGCAGGGTCAGCGTCAAAACATAGATTTATTTTTATTTTGAAAATTAAAGAAATACCTACTAAAAAAGTTATAATAATTATTTGGGATGCAGGTAATAGTACATTACGTATCAAGAGCCGAAAAGCCTCCGACGGCCCGAGATATGTACCGTATTTTTTTTACAAGTGCTCCGAAGCTTTGATGCCAAATAAATAAAGAAATTCTTCAGACAGTTTTCCTGTCTACATGACATGAATACACTCGCGCATGGAGAATGTAAATATCTATTTATTATTTTTTACAAATAGGCTCGGTGGCCTAGTGGTATATCGTACGCCTTGTGTTGTGATCTGAGAGTCGCGGGTTCAAATCCCGCACTCAGCATATCTGATTTTATTTATTTTTTTACAAGTGCCCGAGTCGTTGAGGCCATATAAATAAAGAAATTCTTCAGACATTTTTCTAAAACATCTTTGAAAAATTAACTGCCAATTTAATTTATATATGTATAATCCGCTATTTATTATCGCTTGTAGTAAGGCTCGGTGGGTAGAGTGTCCGCCTGGCGATCAGAGGGTCGCGGGTTCAAATATCGCACCGACAATTCTGGTTTTATTTATTTATGAGCACAGGGTGACTCGAAGCGGGCGGGAAAAATCTTTCCCGCCCGCTTCGATACTTTCCCGCCCGCTCTCTTGGAAAACGCCACTTTCTTTCGGTGAAGAGAATATGCATGAAAAGAGGCACTTTCGGGGAACTTGTAAAAAAAAAGAATTTGTACTCCGGCTTTACCCGAAAAGATGCAAATTTGGGCATTTTATGGTCAGAACGCTTAAACATAATTTTTTTTATATCTCTTAGAAATTTAGCCATTTAAACAGTTTTAAGTTACCAAGAAAAACAGCCACAGGTTTTTGTTTTATTAGGAACTTCATTTTTCCATGAAATTTGTTACATGTTGGTTCAATCGATCCGGTGACACGGATAAAATATCCAGGACTGGCTTTCCATTCCGACAAAATCATATCAAAAACAAGATATTTATTTTTCAGGAAATTACTTTCAGAAAGTTATAATTTAAATCTTGTACCTGTATACGTTTTATTTTGAACTTTATATTGCTTACAAACTAAATTCTTTCATGTCGTCGGCAATGCCTTCATCCGCAAGAACATTAATTTGTCGTAGTAAAATGACTAAAATCGCAACATGTTGTCGTACTAGTTCTATGAGGAGAGTCCCCGATCGCTTTCATACACAAATTTTAATTGCTTTCAGTTATAGTTACAGTTCCAATGTACTAGAAAAATATTCTCAATAACAATAAAACAAAAAATTTTTTTGATAATTTTATTTTTTCTAGATAAATCTCAATTTACTTAAACCGCCTTTGCTTGCGCCACCATGGTTTTATTTTTTTGTAAAAACGCTCGGACACGTCGATTATAATTTTTTCTTCCGGATTTTTTGCCTCAAAAAGAAATTATACTGGGTGTGTCAAAAAGTAGATGTAAAATTTTTTTGTATTTTAAATAGAACCATCCTATTTTTACTTATCACATAAATTCTACGTCAAATTCTGAGCATAATTCATGTAGCATACTCTATCCTTATCTCTAACGGTTTTAGAGAAAAATGACATCTTAAAAAAGAGATTTCTTTAAAAAAATGTACATGTACCTACTTAAAGGTAAACAGGTAAATTTAAATTAATTGTTACTACGATAGCAAGTCATGTGTCAATCAAAAAGAATTTTAAGTATAATTTTGAAAAAAACGGTGATCATGGTGCATTTAAATGAAACTCAAAGAATCGAAATTTTAATTTTAATTGGATGTGGAGACAAAACAAGAACTCAAGAAGAAGTTTGTAACTTGCTTAGCGCTAAGTATCCAGAACGACGGATTACAAGATCTACAGTGAGTAAAATTGAGAAAAAATTCAGGGAAACAGGGAATGTAAAGGATCGTCTACGGCCAGGTCGTCCAAAAATTAGTGAAAACACAAAATTGAACATTTTGTTAGAAGTTGAATATAATCCCCATAGTGCATCCACTGAAGTAGCCCTTAATAATGATGTTAGCCGACGATCTGTTTTGCGGGTATTGAAACAAGAAAAGTACCATCCGTATAAAATTAGGTTGCTGCACGAGCTAAACGAAGATGATCCCGACCGCCGACTACAGTTTTGTGAAACTATAATGGAAATTTGCAACTTAAATCTATTTTTACATCGCAGCGTACTTTTTAGCGATGAAGCCACGTTTTGTTTGAATGGTTCGGTAAACAGACAAAATTTTCGGTATTGGAGTACAAATAATCCCCGTTGGATGAGAGAACAGCATACGCAATACTCACAAAAAGTAAATGTTTGGGCAGGGATATTAAATGATAGAATTATTGGACCTTTTTTCTTCGATGGAAATCTTATAGGAGACCGGTATTTCCAATTTCTTCAAAATGAATTAATTCCCACACTAGCAGCGGATTTTCCAAATCCGAATCAGCCTAATCTACCAGAAGCGTCTATTTGGTTTCAGCAGGATGGTGCTCCGCCTCATTTTGCTCGACAAGTACGAGAGTATTTGAATACTATTTTTCCCGAACGATGGATAGGTAGAAGAGGACCCATAGAATGGCCTGCAAGATCTCCCGATCTTACACCAATGGATTTCTTTCTTTGGGGTTATTTGAAATCAAAAGTGTATAAGGATAAATCACAAAATTTGGAAGACTTAAAATTTAAAATTAGATATGAAATTAGGCAAATTAATGAAAATACTGTAAATAATGTTTTAGAAGGGTTTTTAAGTAGATTGGCATATTGTCAAGAAGTTAATGGTTTGCATTTTCAACACTTAATAAAATAATTTTTCAAAATTATACCTACATCTACTTTTTGACACACCCAGTATAATTTCTTTTTGAGGCAAAAAATCCGGAAGAAAAAATTATAATCGACGTGTCCGAGCGTTTTTACAAAAAATTAATACCTGATTTTTAAATGAATTTGTTCCATATTTTAGCCCATCACTGTATATACAAACAGTATATTGCTAATACCATCTGCAATTATGTCCCCGCTATGGGCATCGAAGGGGGCGTTGTGAGCTTGCGCAGTTCGGAAATTTCCTTGTGAAAGTAAACATTCGACAGGACCGGATTTCAACTTTTTTATCAAAATTTCGATTAGTTCGAATTAAGACGGAGTTCCATGCATACGAATTCTGACGATATGATGATCCGACGGTGCCCTGATTGGTGTAAACTTTTGGTGCCAAATTCCGTCCGAATATTTGTAACAATCGACACGATGAACTTTATTTTAACTTTCATCCGACGTCGTATGTTTCCTAACCTCACTTTTTTCTAAACCAAAAATTAAGAATGAATGACTATATTGACTATTTGGGGATTTATTATCAGCTAATAATGCACCAAATTAAAAATACATTAATTTTAAGGTTAGGGTGACCACATATATATTATATTGTATACGAGTGACACTGTCTTCTTTTTTTACAAGCTTTTTAGTGAAATTCGGTTCCGAAGATCGGATAATGTAATAAACAAAACATTTTCGTATATATGTACATATTTGAAATAGTTTATACCTGGTATTGATCCACGACTTTTGCAAAAAAGCACTATGCGCTTATGTCCTTTCATCTTAAACAAAACAAGTCCCTAACCTACCAAACAGCCAATCGAATCACCACAAATTAAAAACTCCTTGACAAAAATTGTTGTTGTAATGAAAGTTTATCAGCACTAATATACCGACAACAATGTGGATGAACCACTCTTTTTATTCTGTAATTTGAAAAAGCATCCAGAACCAAAGATTGCGACGAATAACAACAAACAAATGATGTCGGGCCGGCTCTGACGCGATCGAAAAAATTTTTTATTCCATTTTAAATTCAATTAAATTTGGTTAGATGTAACAATAATTGTTTTCCAATTTTTTCGACTGACATATCCCGACAAATCCGGCAATTGCTGCCACCGTATTTACTAATACGCTGTACTTAAACTTCCGCTTAATCCGAAAATAATTGCCCTCGTAAAACCGATAAATTAATCCATGCGAAATCTGCTCGTGACGTGGTCATAGAAGCCAATTTTGCGGGAATTTAAAACCCATAAGACGTGTTTTATATAACTTTTTAAATTAATCGAAAAAATTCGGATCGGATAAATTTATATATTAAAGCTAAATGTTAATAATAGAAACTATAACTTTCGGCACAAATTATTATAATAGATAAAAATTATTATAATATTATAATAGCTTAAAATAAATAAAAAATATTAAGTTATGTTTGAGAAATAATAACAATCATTATTTAATGGTAGTTTATGCCCATGACCAGCTATAAAAATACAGTGAAACCTCCCTTTGGCGGACACCTAACGGGCCGTCTAAATGTGTCCGCCTAATAGAGGTGTCCGCCCATGGGAAATTTGTTATTAGGTAATATGTAAATGCAAAATTATTACTATGTATATGTATGTACAAGTAAACATAACATAACAAAAATACAGTAGTTTTAGTTAGAATTTAATACTAAAAAATCTAATAACGTAATTTGACGTGTTTGCCTTATATACTTGCAATCTAGAAAATGTAATTCCAAGTCTGATAACAATTCCATTGCTGTAGAGTCACCTCTATTCTTTGCATACTCTTATAACTCCTTTATCATACTAATGGCTTGTTGATAATTGGTGACATTTGTTTGATTACTGCATTCAACTTCTTCGTCAGTCGTCAGATAGTGATGTGGTTTCAGGTTGGACTACATACATGGTATTCTCAATTGGGGGAGGAGTGCTAGGTTATGTAGAGTCTTCATTTTACAAAAATATGCTGCTCGCGTGGTTGCAGGACTGTCATATAGGGGCTCATGTCGGGAAGCTTTTAAAAGATTTAGAATTTTGACGGTCGCCGGCATTTACATTTACGAAGCATGTTGTTTCGTTTACAGTAACAAAGCATATCAGATCTAATCATAATCATGATACTAGACTGAAAACTCTCTTATTACCTGAAAACCACAGATCTGTCGAATATCAAAAATATATATTTTTTACAGGCTGTCAATTTTTCAATAAATTAAATTAAATTATAGATGCCGTTAATTTAAATGTATTTAGAAGAAGGTTGAAGGAGTTTTTGTTGGAAATAAACCGTTATTCCTTACAGGAATTTCCTTAAGGCTTGTGACAAACATGATTAACAAAATTTATTTATTTTTTTCTCTTTCTGTATATATAATTTCATATTATATAGTTGAATTGTATCTAGTTTTTAACTTTACTTCTGACGTTTTCTTCAATTATTGTCATGTCTCTTGTCTAGTGTTGTTAAATTGAAGAAATAAAAGATTTTGAATTTTGAATTTCAATTTGAACATAATCGGTAGGAATGGGGTTACTATCATCTTCTAATAGCACATTGCCATCAATGTTAATGAACTCGCCCAAATCATTGTTCCCAATTTACAAACTTCCACAACATCAATTTGTGCCTTTGCTTACGATTTTGACCTTACCACTCACAAATAAACGGCGGACTGCTGTCGCGGAATCACAAATACTTTCATTCGGCGAAGTCCTTTCGCGCTGCCACGCATACGCGATCGGTTACCGGTCAGAGAGTTTTTGCACCGTATTTATTCGTCTCAAAAATACATAAAAAATTTTTTTGTCCATTTAAAGGAGGGTTTTTACACTCTTTGTATGAAAACAGTTTGGCCGCGTCCGCCCAAAGGAGAGTCCGCCCAAGGGAGGTTGATTTTCATGGAATTTCATATACCTAGTTCCGGACTATGAAAAAATGTCCACTTAATAGAGACGTTCGCTTATTAGAGGTGTCCGTTATGAGAGGTTTCACTGTATTGGTCAAATCCATCGACTTAAAACAAACATGTGACAGTGCAATGTGACGCCTGTTATTCGAAAATAAACATACCAAAAAGGAGATTGGCATTCTATCTGTAGAATCCCCATTTATTTTTATCGTCTATCTGTTTCCGATTTCATTCTAACAGCTGCACAATTTGATATGTCTTGGTGAGGAAAAACAAACAATCGACGGACGTGACTCAACCGTCTATATTTTTATCCAGTTTACGGCAGACTTGGTACAGTCTTACTATATTGAATTAAGAAACACTGAAAAATTACAAAGAATTTTATTCAACAATAACGACAAATATAACAGTTGTTAATTCGGTAGTGTTAAACGTGAAAGCAGGTATGAAAGACGGCCGTCCCAATAAGGGCTTTATAAAAAGCATGTTCTGAACGCTCGAAGGCGACGTAATGTCTTTGTTTAATTAACAAAAACCACAAAGAACAATTAATTATTTTATTTAATTAATTTTCAGAGCTCCCCGATTATTTTTCTCGAAAGTTGTTTAGAATTTACCTAAGAATGTGAAATGTTTATTCTTCAAAGGCTGTCACTTGATTGAAGATCCTTGGTCAGGTCAAGCGTGTCAAAAGAATTTAAATAGTACAGAGAAATGATAGGTCGGCAGTACATTTTTGAGTTGAAATCGCTAAATTCCTCTGCCATAAAATTTATCGAAATATACAAGTGTGGCAAAAAAATGCCATATAATTCACAGCCTAAACTCTCAGTGTGACGTAGACAGTACCTAATAAAACAGTCTGGTTCTAAGGCGAAGAATTACTATCAAAAGAATGAAGAAAATATATTTATACAGTGGCAAATATTCAACACAAAAATAATCAGATTCCACACGTATTCAACAGATTTGTTTACATAAACATTATAAGCCACTATAACGACGCCCCGGCTGTCAGAAATCACGTGTTTGAACACCGGCGTCACGAAACCCTCATATATCCAGATTGAGGGTGGCTTTGCATTTTCGCACCCCTCTGTAGTAGCTATGACAGCGGAATTACCACTAGCGTCTACATCACGACCGTCGTAATTTCTCGAGTTGTCAAGTTGTGTTTTATATATTTAAATCACTATTTAACGCACTTATGTCAAACTAACTTCAGACAAATCAATATAACATATAAACAACTTATTTAAAATTTTAGTATTTAATTAGATAATACTTAATTAAATTATTTTAAAATTTCAAAAAATCCATTGTTCTGGTCGTAGCCCGAATCAATTTTCTACATTATATTATAAAAAGTGAAAAATTTAGTTAGGATACACCGTGTCCAAGATAAGGAGGGCCAGTACAGGGATCTCGGAAACCGTAAGAGATACGAAGTCGGTTAAATGGAGGTAAAGTTACGCATTTACGTGCCTAATAATATGCCGTTTAGAAAGTTTTAAAATTCCTAGTAATTCCGGAGTTATCCGGAAAAAAACGAAATTCTGAAAAATCGTTTTATTGTTTTCCTGGGTTTTTTGAGATCGAATTCTAAAGTAAATTGCACTTTTACATTGCCACTTTTTCCACTCTATCTAACTGCGTTAATTGTTTTGTAATCCGACGAGTCATCTTCGAAGGGCCATTATCAACTCTCTTTTTTTAAATACGGTCTTATTTTCCTGATATTCGAATTTGAGAGCTTTTTTCTTCCGAAAGCAACGATGTATGACACATTGTGGTTTAATGACGTTTCGAGGGTTTTTTGAAGAACATCAGCAAAATTTGGGATACGGTCCTGTATTTCTCCTTTATAAATATTATCTCATAAGTAAGCTCTAAATTTTTACTTATGTTGGACTAGTTCAATAAATAACAAATAATTTAATAATAAACCACCAATAAGTGAACAATAACATACCAAAACAATAATAAAACGAACAACGAAAAAAGTAAGGAACAACATAATTAGGTGTTCAAAATGATTTCCGTTATTTTCTAAGCACAAATAACATCTTCTAACTGCCGATTCTAAAACATTTGACAACATTTCTGGCGTAATACTTTGAAAGGCTTCAAGCACCAACCTCCTAAGTTCGTCTTCTGTCTCGAATTAGTGTTTATAAACATAATTTTCGACATATCCCCACAGGAAAAAATCTAACGGTATCATATCAGGCGAACGTGCTGGCCATGGTGTTTCAGAATACGTGCCAATCAGTTTTCCAGTAAATCCCGAATCAACAGAAGTTTGAAATAATGTTTCTGTATTTTTAGCCCAACATAAGTAAAAATTTAGAGCTTACTTATGAGATAATATTTACCAAATTAGGAGAAATACAGGACCGTATCCCAAAATTTCTTGATGTTGCTCAAAAAACCTTCGAAACGTCATTAAACCACAATGTGTCATACATCGTTGCATTCGGAAGAAAACAGCTCTCAAATTCGAATATCAGGAAAACCGGACCGTATTTGATAAAAGAACGTTGATAATAGCCCTTCGAAGACGACTCGTCGGATTACAAAACAATTAAAGCTGTTAGATAGAGCGGAAAAAATTGCCAATGTAAAGGTACGATTTACTTTAGAATTCGATCTCAAAAAACCCAGGAAAAAATAAAACGATTTTTCAGAATTTCGGTTTTTTCCGGATATCTCCGGAACTACTCGGAATTTTTTCTAAACGGTATATTATTAGGCACGTAAATGCGCAACTTTGCTCCATTTAACCGACTTCGTGTCTCTTATGGTTTCCGAGATCCCTGTACTGGCCCTCCTTATCTATGTTACAGTAAAAGTGAGAAGTCAGTAAATATTAACAATTACTAGTAAAAGTATACATTCTCTGATTTGTAAACACCATACCAGTAAAAGTCCAATAACCATATTTGAACCACACTTTTACTAGTAAATGCTAAAATTCACTAGGGCGCAGTAAGAAACATAAAAGAAATTTCAATGTTTGTTTTGAATAATCTTCTACGTGTATAAATCCTGTGATTTTTTAAAACAATAGTGTTTTATGTTTTTTGATATTCTTTAAAACTTTATAATTTGTGGTTCTTTTTATCGGTTTCAATTTTTGTTTAGTTTTGGCGTTATATACTATGGGGGCGCCACCATATGAACCATATGAGAGACATAACATACTGTGTATATACAACTTGTTCTGCAAGTCTTAATCTTATAATTGTTAAATACTTCTGTAATATATCGGAGTTTTCAGTTAAATAAGTGTTCAGTATTTACTTCTCCAACAAAACATTACATTACGTTACATTGGTCCTTCGAGCCGGATCAATGTAACGTAATGTAACGGGTGACGATGGTTACTCACGCATCATTAGGGGGATGCGGTGCTTGATGGTACAGTCCGCAACACTATGTTTCTAGCAATTATTTACTAATAAATATATTAAAGAAAAAAAAACTGAAATAATTTTACGACGACTTGATATTGAGAATCATCTTGAAGGTTTTGTTATTTTGTTCCACACACTTCAAGTGCGTAAGACAGACAACAACTTCTATATGATATTTTTTAGTGAATGTTTGAATTAATGCTTTCACTAGCGATTGCTAATAATTCCTAGTAAAAATAGGCACATTTCGTTAGAATGCGACTGACCCCTTGAGTAAATGTTAACATTGACTAGTAATTGTTAATATTCGCTGGATTTC
Source organism: Barypeithes pellucidus (assembly GCA_963991005.1). Lineage (NCBI taxonomy): Eukaryota > Metazoa > Arthropoda > Insecta > Coleoptera > Curculionidae > Barypeithes > Barypeithes pellucidus. The sequence goes on along the minus strand of OZ022557.1, from coordinate 18,539,944 downwards.
CTACTTTAACTGTACCATACTCACCTTTTACTTGACCTCACCGATCCCATTCAATCATAGAATCAGTAAGGTTGGCAACATAGCCTGGCAAGTAGCATAGCAGTAACATTTGCGACTGTGAGGGCTTAGACAATAAAGAATTCTAGCCTTGAGGTCATGTCGCATTACGTTTGACCCCGCTAATTGTACTAATTGTAATTGGATGTGATCCTATTTAACCCCTGAATATTTGACATATTTAGCAGCCGATATCGAAAAGTTCAAGTGTTTTTTAAATAATGTCGCTGATCTTGTGATACACACTGTACTACAGTTAAAAATATTGCTGGTGAAAAGGAAGCTACCATAAGTTGTGTACGAATTAAATAAAGAAATAGCTACCATAAGTTGTGTACGAATCAAATAAAGAAATACAAAATGAAATAAAAAAGAGTTAATTTTTGGTAAAAAAATGCAGTGTTTTTTGGTACAAAACACACAAGACTAAAACTTATTTGGCAATACTAATAAAGATATTACAAAAACACACTTCCTTTTCGATAGAATAATACAAAACTAAAACTTATTATGTAATAGAAGTAGGAAGTATGTAAAAAAGTAGTAAAAATAAACAAATGTGGTTAAAATATCTAAAGTAGTTAGCACTGAGTATTTAACTACTTATTAAACTACTTTTTGCGAATACAGTGAAACCTCTCTTTGGTGGACACCGCCCATGGGAAATTTGTCATTATGTAATATGTAAATGCAAAATTATTACTATGTATATGTATGTATAAATAAACATACCATAACAAAAATACACTGGTTTTGAGTTAGGATGTAGTACTAAAAAAAATCTAATAACGTAGTTTGACGTGTTTGCGTTTTATACTTGCAATCTTGAAAATGTAATTCCAAGTCTGATAACAATTTCATTGCTGTAGAGTCACCTCTATTGTTTGCATACTCTTGTAATTCCTTTACCATACTAATAGCTTGTTGTTAATTGGTGACATTTGTTTGATTACTGCATTCAACTTCTTCATCAGAGTCGTCAGATAGTGATGTGGTTTCAGTTCGGGCTACATAATCGGTAGGAATGGGACCACTATCATCTTCTAATAGCACATTGCTATCATCAATCAAATTTTTCTTTTTATGCCATTGTTTACGATTTTAATCTTACAACTCACAAATAAACGGCGGACTGCTGTCGGGGAAATCATACATACTTTCATTCGGCGAAGTCCTTTCGAACTGCCACGCATACGCGATTGGTTGCCAGTCTGTCTTCAGCGAGATTTTGCACCGTACTTATTCGTCTCCCAAATACTTTAAAAATTGTTTGTCCGTTTAAAGAAGAGTTTTCGTCCTCTTTGTGTGAAAACAGCCTGTCCGCGTCCGCCAAAAGGAGAGTCCGCACAAGAGAGGTTGATTTTCATGGAATTTCATATACCTAGTTCCGGATTATGCAAAAATGTCCACTTAATAGATATGTCCGCATATTAGAGGTGTCCGTTATGAGAGGTTTCACTATATTTGCATGCAGATTTAAAGTAATCGCGTATAACTACTGAGAGAAAAAAAGTAGTAAGAATACAACTACTTTTAGGCTTCTAGTACTACGTAGTTAGCTAATTTTCTAATAATTAACAACTGCCCAGCAATGTTATCTCAGCCTAGCACCAAATTTATATTATAGTTTTCTATTTATACACTGTTTTACGGATTTACTAAGATATTTATTTTTTGCAGCTTTTTAAAGACCGAAAAAGTTTAATTGCAATAATTTCACTTTTAAATTACGGAATATTTCCACCCCTATGAAGTTTTCACTATATTAATAATATTGATCTTCTCATTTTTACTGGTGATAAGTCGTATAAAATATTCGGTTTTTTAAATTTAACTGTTTTCTATAGATAACTGTCTTCACACAATCCATAAAAATTGATGTAGAATTTTAATAAAACTATAAATATCTGAATGACCATTAAAATCAAAAATAAAATGTCACAACCGTTAAGTTTAACAAACCCGCTCTGAAAATTTTAATAGGTTCATTTTAACCAGCTCGCTGCGACGTCCGAAGCTAAGATTATGCTATTATCATTTTGTGGCTGTAGTCCAGGGTGTTTTAGCTAAAACTGTTGCTTAATTATAATTAACCATATACATTATTGAAATTAGTATAAAACTCGTCGCGACATCTCGTGGTGTATTTGCCTAACCCGAAGCAGCATCCTATAAAAGACAATGCTGAGGGTCCATTATGCAAAAACAGATAAAAATAGTCAATGGTTAAATATCCCTTGACAGAGAATGAATAGAGAATGTTCCCTTTCCCCTCCCAAAGTCGTTGATTATATGGTCGTATAATCAACATAGTTAGGTCTGACTCTTTGTTTAAAATTGCTAAAAAAAGATCGAAAAATAATATCAATATTTGGCGTTTTCAATTAAGGAACAATGCTGTAGTAAATGTCATAGTTAATTTTAATAATTTACGACGCAGTATAATTTATTTTTAATAATTATTCGTGCCACTTGGAATGTGTCACCCTAGGCTTCAGCCTATACAGCCAGGCCGGCTAAACCCGGGTGCAGCGGGTTCAAATCACCCGGGCGGCAACACGAAGCTGAACTCGAAAATGGGCATCAATCAGTAAAAGTAAAAAATTAAATATAATATATATTGGGCGCGCCGCGTAATTTTTTAAAGAATAAAAACACCGACGATCGATGTTGGTCCAGATTTAAACACTTTTTAGGACGAGCCGGTCCGCTAGGCGGCGGCCTTGAAGCCAAGTCGGTAAATATTAATAAAGCACTTTAGCAATCGTTTTTTTTTTCTTGGAAATCATCATCACCATCATCATCAATATATGAAATTGAAATCATTGCTGGTATTCTACTCGTTAAGACGTTAAGTACGCTATAATAAGATAAGGACCGGGTGTTTAATATAAATTAGATTTTGTGAAATAAATAACTCACATTTAGTTCACTGTAAGTTGCGACATATATGTAGTGTTGTTACTATAATAATAAAACGTCAATGCTAAACTTCTATATAAATACATAAGCATAACATCATAATACTTTGCTTCTATTATTTGTGTATAGGGAATCCAATCCCTCACCCAAACTTTAATCCCGCAAACCTGCGGGATTAAGCCCATCGATCTCGCGGATCCGCGGGATTTGCGGGATAGCAAACAATGAACTGTGGTATTTTTGGTAGATGCTGGTCTATTGAAAATATGTTAAACAGAACAGTTTTCTTGCGTACGTGCGAAAGTAAGGGTGTTATTCTACTAGTATCTAGTGACATTTATCAAGTGAATCAAGTGGAAATTAGTGTCAGTGTAGTTTACAAAGACAATAAAGGTTCAAGTTTAGTTTGGAATAATTTTTTAAAGTCTGAAGATGGTCTTACAGCTAAATGTAAGTTATGCCCTAGCATTATCAAAATCTCTGCTCGTTCCACCAAAGGTCTTCACACCCACTTACAAACACACCATAATATTAATTTGAAAGGCCAGAGCAGCAGCGGTAGTGTTGATATTGATAAAATAACACGGGAAATGAAAGCTAGTATCAGCAGTTCGAGCAGTTCGTTTAGTTCTATTGCTAAGCGCTCAGATGTTAGTGGTTCTTCTGTGCTACCTAAAATTAAAATTACAGATTTTTTTCATCTGAGGAAAAAGTTTCGATGGAGGAAAGAGTGTCTCGAATGATAGCTAAAGATGGTATACCATTTGCAAAGTTTATCACATCGACCGATATGCGCCAACTATTCGAACCAGTGGGCCACAAATTGTGTAAAATCTATCCCGCCGACAAGTGTCGAAGCTGAACGTACGATTTCAGCCGCAGGATACATGTGCAATAAAATAAGATCAAATCTAACAGATGAAACATTAAACATGTTATATTTTCTCCGAAAATACTTTCAAAATGAATGTAACATGTAACCGTTAAACTAGTCGTAGTATTGTATTGTACCTATATGCAATAAATATTTTCCTGCTACTCTACTCTGTTTCTAATTGCATAAAAAAACTTCTTATTAACATACAGCACCCACATCGAGTCCCGCAAATCCCACGAATCCCGCACGATTAATGCCGCAATGGCAATCCCGGGAAATCACCGCGGGATCCCGCATTTGCGGGATTGTATTCCCTAGTTGTGTCCTATGCTAATACAAAAGCACTGAACGTAGTATTGTCATGCCCGGGCGGAAAATGTGTCTGAGCCGGCCCTGTATACAGCCTATGCCTAAATCCAGGCCTGTACACTGGTCCCGAAACTTTGTAATTTTTTAAATAAATGGTTTTACGGGCCAAATTGACATTGACATCTTTTCAAATACAAGTGCTTGAAATGTATTTTTTTACAAGTGTCCCGAAAGTGCCTCTTTTCATGCATGTTCACTTCACCGAAAGTGGCGTTTTCCAAGAGAGCGGGCGGGAAAGTATCGAAGCGGGCGGGAATGAATTTTCCCGCCCTTTTCGAGTCACCATGTGCTCTCATAAATAAATAAAACCAGAATTGTCGGTACGGGATTTGAACCCGGGACCCTCACATCGCCAGGCGGACACTCTACCCACCGAGCCATACTACAAGCGATAATAAATAGAGGATTATATGTAATTTAAATTGGCAGTTAATTTTTCAAAGATGTTTTAGAAAAATGTCTGAAGAATTTCTTTATTTATATGGCCTCAAAGACTCGGGCTCTTGTAAAAAAATTTAAAAAATCAGTGATGCCGAGTGCGGGATTCGAACCCGCGACTGTCAGATCACAAGGCGTCGAATACCACTAGGCCACCGAGCCTATTTGTCAAAAATAATAAATAGATATTTATATTCTCCATGCGCGAGTGTTTTCATGTCATCTAGACAGGAAAACTGTCTGAAAAATTTCTTTATTTGTTTGGCATCAAAGCTTCGGAGCACTTGTAAAAAAAAATATGGTACATATCTCGGGCCGTCGGAGGCTTTTCCGGACTCGTGCGGTTGCCTCCCTCACCTCGTCTCGTCCGTAAAAGCCTCTTTTCGGCCCTTGATACGTAATGTACTATTACCTGTATCCCTAATAATTATTATTATAACTTTTTTAGTAGGTATCTCTTTAATTTTCAAAATAAAAATAAATCTATGGTTTCAAGCTGACCCTGCAAACATTTATTGCGGATTGAACACCGACTTGCAACAAACATGGATCCGGTATATATATCTGCTTTGCACCATGTCAATTTGACGGCTGTTAGAAAAATAATCCCAACAATAAAGAGACGGGGATTCTATTTGTAGAATTTCCATCTCTTTTTATCTGTTTGTCCCTGTTTTCATTCTAACTGGTTTCCGGTTTGATATGTCTCGTCCTCGTCCGTAAAAGCCTCTTTTCGGCCCTTGATACGTAATGTACTATTTCAACACGCGTGTCATATAAGACCCTTTCTAGCCAAGTCAGCCTTGCATTGGATAAAAAGTTCCAAAACTAGAATCGTTGAAAAGTTGTTGTTTAAAATCCTAATTTTACAGCCCTTTTTGGCTTAAACGACAATTTAGCCACTTTATTTTATTCGTCCGGGCTAACACGAAGCAATTACCGCCTTTCCGACCATAGAGTGTTATTGCCGCAACGCCAAAGGGCTCTAATCCTGACAGTAGTAAATATTAACATTTCTAGGCGTCATAACCAGCCGCCAAATGTCGAAGATAATCCCGAGTTATGACCAATTCGGGCCCGTGCAAATATGCCAGTGGCGCGATTCCGGTGACTGAATGTTTGTCTGCTTGATCCCTCTTTATTAATTTTCGAATTTGTCAATGCTGGATAACGCTCCGGATAAAGTCGTTCGGTTTCCGTGGGAAGCGTGATATTAGTATTTTTTTGCGTCTGTGGCATTGGCAAGAAGCAGTGGGTTTTCCGAATTTCTATATGGCGAAGGTCGACTTAAATTAAACTCAAAAAAATTTTTTTAATCGAGACAGGGATATTTTTACAAAAATTATTATTTATCTTACCTTAAGTATACAAATAGGAAGTAAATGGAGGACACTTTATATTCATCACATCATGCTCACACTTTATGCTCATCATGTGCCCTGATAATAGTGTGGGACTGCCTAATAGCTATTAAGAAGTAAACTCAAAGTCACAGTCTACTCCTCGCTTATTTATATCCACTAAAACCCTTTCGGTCTCTTCTTTCAAATCTCGGAACATGACCGGCATGTCGTCGAGGGAAAAGAAAAAAACAAATAGTGAAACAGAACAAATTACACTAAATCACTTAAAGAAACAGACAGACACCCACAAGTTTCAAATTAGTTTCTTTGAAGATAGGCACTTATTATCAGATTACACAAAATCACTACCATACGCATAGAATAAACGAACATAGGACGTCCAAATATTCAGTAACAATCCGTAAACTGTGCTTGCAGAAGCCACAGGTCCCTTATCCGAGCTAAAGGAGCATTTTTTAAAGTTCTGGAAGGTCGTTTTGCAGGAAGGCTTGACGCTTTCACAAAATATTATTAGAAAACACAACTTAAAATTTAAAAAATATGATTTTGTACTGCAACAGAGAAAGAAAATAATACGGAAAAGTAATATTACAAAATGAAATTACTGAGCGTATGATTTTATACTTATAAAATAGCAGGAACTCTTTGTCGACAAGCTGGATTTCTAGTTATTAGTATTTGGTAGTTGGGCAACCCCGTCACACGGCACAACGGAATGTCAAATTAAACAAACACAACAAACAAAGCATAGCTGAAATGTTTATTTGTTTATTATTGCAGTGGTTTTTAAATGCCGTACATTTAATATGTGTGTCGAAAACAGAAGTGCACACAAATTTTTACGGGTTTGTTCGTTGTGTTAAAAAGGATGTCCGTGTGTGAATTTCATGCGTGTTTATCGTAAGGTTACGTGCGCCGGTGTACTAAAACATACTATTTAGTGTATAAATAATTTTTTTATACAACTTATGGAACTAGTTTTTAAATAACAAGGGAATAGAGCATGTGTTTTAGAGAAAATTCCATTTTTTTCTAAATGAAGCCGAATCAAACAAAAGGTTGACTGAACATTGACTTTTGATATGTGTTTTCTGTGTAATGTGACAAAAGTGTATAGAAATATACGCAAGAAATTTTGTTGAAGGTAAGAGAGCATGGGGCCTAAATAAAATTCCTATTTTTTATAACTTTGTTTTAAACAAAAGATCATTGAGCTTCAAAAGAGTTTATTTTGATAATATGACATTTGAATCAGTAATACCAAGCTCGAATACAAAAATCCCTAGAAAAACATTTAAACAATAAACAATTACAAGAAGAATAGAAATGTCAGAAGCAGATTTTACAGTTTCCTTTCCACCTCGGTATGTAATATATGGTGTTCTCATATTATCATTTAATATTTTATTAAACAAATATGAAATATGGTTATTGTTTGATATTGACATCTTTTGACATTTGAATCAGTAATACCAAGCTCAAATACAACAATCCCTAGAAAAACATTTAAACAATAAACAATTACAAGAAGAAGAGAAATGTCAGAAGCAGATTTTACAGTTTCCTTTCCACCTCGGTATGTAATATATGGTGTTCTCATGTTATCATTTAATATTTTATCAAACAAATATGAAATATGGTTATGGTTTGATATTGACATCTTTTGACATTTGAATCAGTAATACCAAGCTCGAATACAAAAATCCCTAGAAAAACATTTAAACAATAAACAATTACAAGAAGAAGAGAAATGTCAGAAGCAGATTTTACAGTTTCCTTTCCACCTCGGTATGTAATATATGGTGTTCTCATGTTATCATTTAATATTTTATCAAACAAATATGAAATATGGTTATGGTTTGATATTGACATCTTTTGACATTTGAATCAGTAATACCAAGCTCGAATACAAAAATCCCTAGAAAAACATTTAAACAATAAACAATTACAAGAAGAAGAGAAATGTCAGAAGCAGATTTTACAGTTTCCTTTCCACCTCGGTATGTAATATATGGTGTTCTCATGTTATCATTTAATATTTTATCAAACAAATATGAAATATGGTTATGGTTTGATATTGACATCTTTTGACATTTGAATCAGTAATACCAAGCTCGAATACAAAAATCCCTAGAAAAACATTTAAACAATAAACAATTACAAGAAGAAGAGAAATGTCAGAAGCAGATTTTACAGTTTCCTTTCCACCTCGGTATGTAATATATGGTGTTCTCATGTTATCATTTAATATTTTATCAAACAAATATGAAATATGGTTATGGTTTGATATTGACATCTTTTGACATTTGAATCAGTAATACCAAGCTCGAATACAAAAATCCCTAGAAAAACATTTAAACAATAAACAATTACAAGAAGAAGAGAAATGTCAGAAGCAAATTTTACAGTTTCCTTTCCACCTCGGTATGTAATATATGGTGTTCTCATGTTATCATTTAATATTTTATCAAACAAATATGAAATATGGTTATGGTTTGATATTGACATCTTTTGACATTTGAATCAGTAATACCAAGCTCGAATACAAAAATCCCTAGAAAAACATTTAAACAATAAACAATTACAAGAAGAAGAGAAATGTCAGAAGCAGATTTTACAGTTTCCTTTCCACCTCGGTATGTAATATATGGTGTTCTCATGTTATCATTTAATATTTTATCAAACAAATATGAAATATGGTTATGGTTTGATATTGACATCTTTTGACATTTGAATCAGTAATACCAAGCTCGAATACAAAAATCCCTAGAAAAACATTTAAACAATAAACAATTACAAGAAGAAGAGAAATGTCAGAAGCAGATTTTACAGTTTCCTTTCCACCTCGGTATGTAATATATGGTGTTCTCATGTTATCATTTAATATTTTATCAAACAAATATGAAATATGGTTATGGTTTGATATTGACATCTTTTGACATTTGAATCAGTAATACCAACTGTCAAATACAAAAATCCTTAGAAAACATTTAATGAATAAACAATTACAAGAAGAAAAAGAAATGTCAGAAGCAGATTTTATAGAGAGGGATATTATTGGTGTTTGAAATACATTCAATACCGCAAATTCCGTACGCAACCCGATGCCTTCGGAACGAATGTACGAAAATATTCCGTTCCGAAAGAAAACGAACGTATGTGTGACATAAGACTATTTTAAAGTTTAGAAATTAAAAAACGATTTCGGAAACCGAACAAGTAAAACGAATGCCATGCAACTAGAAAAATCTACTGCAAACAATGACAGTAAACAATTTAAACAACAGATGTAACGCTTTTTTAAAAAAATACCAAATAGCCATAAACAATTTCAGTTCGTAAGGCTACATTGTCCGTATACAACAAAATGATAAATGGAATTTTTGTCCTGTTGGCAATGTAACCACTTATCGTAAATATTCAACCAGAACTACAACAAAAACCGCTGTTAAATCCCCGTTACCGACACCGTGTTTTTTTTCCAGTACATCAAAATCCTTTATTCATAAACAGTTTTTCACCCTGCAGGGTTTTTCTTGCCCGTGTTAAAATGTTTCGGCTTTTTATATCTCTACGCAGCATGGTAATCGCCAACAGAACATTTTAAAAGATCACTTGCTGAGAAGTTTTTTAGTTACTTCTGTTAGTCGGATGGTAAATATACTATGGTATTAATCAGAGGGCAAATGTATTTTTATTTTAAACGAATATGACTGTAGACCGACAAAAACTGAAAAAAATTATGTAATGGGTGCATTTTGGACTTCAATTTTCTTCGTTTATTAATTATTGTCCATCAGTCCCCAAAGGAGTACGATTATCCGCTCCAGTCAGGTCTTATTCAGGACTAAACCCCCCCTCTGTCCATCAGCCCCAAAGGAGCAGGATTATCCGCTCCAGTCAGTGGGTCTTATTCAGGACTAAACTAGCAACATGCTGCATTCTTGCCTACTAAAATTTGTGTACTGACGTACACCTACCAGGAATCGAACCCGGGTCGCCACGGCCGAATGCGATAGTTCTGTTTACTGAGCTACCATACCGGGTACAGACCCCTTACGTAACAATATTATATGATTTAATTATACTGACCTATATCCGAAAGCTGATATTAACTGAGATACAGGGTGTTAAAGTTAAAACTTCATTCTTGTTTTTCTCTAATAACTTTGAGCGAAACTAACGTTTTTTTTACAAAATTTCGTAATTATGGTTTTTTTAAGACGAGAAATCGATTTCTTTGTGACACTTTAATGTACAATGTAGGGGGCGCTGCCTGCGGCAGTTTTCGCAAATTCATACGGTCATAACTTTTTTGTGCCTCAGTGTATGTAAGTTTTTAATAAAAATAATACTTTCCTCATATTTATTATGTAAAAAAGGTATACTAAATTCAGGTCGCCCAGAGTTACCGTTTCGGAGATATTTGCAATTAAATTGTTTAGTGCGTTAGCTCAGGCAAACAAATAATATTTTGTTACTTCTTACCAATTAACTTTTACATGACAATTAATGTTCTAGTAATGGTAATTGGGAATAATAAATACAACAATTGGATTGATCTTTAACTTACTTTAATTTAAATAACTTTGACCCTAGAAAATATCGTGTCGAAAGAAACCAACAGCAGTGAAAACACAAACTGACGATAAGCTCAAAAATGAAACATTTTCTGACAAAGCTATCTTACAATAATCAACAAACAAATAATAACATGGAGGTTTCACAGCAACTGCCTTTCTAACTTTTATTTGTTTTCTCATAGGTTACTTTTTTGTTTGCAAATTAATAATAATTGGGCAGGGTGCACTGAACAATTAAAATGCAAATATCTCCGAAACGGTAACTCTAGGCGACCTGAACTTAGTATACCTTTTTTACGTAATAAATATGAGAAAAGTATTATTTTCATTACAACTTAAATACGCTGAGGCACAAAAAGTTATGACCAAATAAATGTGCAAATAATGTCGTAGCTCCCCGCCCCCTACATTGTACATTAAAATTTCATAAAAAAATCAATTTATTGTCCTTTAAAAAACCATAATTTGCCAAATTTTGTAAACTCAAAGTTATTAGAGAAAAACAAAAATGAAGTTTTAATTTTAACACCGTTATCAACTTTCGGATATAGGTAACTATAATTAAATCCTAATATTTTTACGTAAGGAGCCTGTGGTTTTTCCATGTACCATAAATTAGAGGACACACTGTATAGGGAACTTTTGTTTTATATGTGCTACATAACATCAAACATATTTGGACACACATTACATGGCAACCGTCATAAGAACAAAGCAGTACTATTGCAAAGAACAGTAATCTTTAGAATTTCATTAGATCTTACCAAAACAATGTGTCTACGGAAATAAATCAAAGACTCATTTGTCTTAGCGCAAAATGCCGGACACCAAGAAACCGAACAAATATGTATTTTCGGAGAAGCAAGAAATGAAATATGAACAATACCGATTCGTTTTGTGTTTTGTTTCTGTGTAAATAGCGTTTTGTTGTTTAATATATAATAGTAACAAAGCTAATAAATCATTTACGTAGAAGTGATAAATTTAATGAGACATCGCATAGGTATCATGTACCCAGTCGTTTCTGAACATCGGAAGGACACTGCGAGCAAGAATTTAGATTATGCAGCCGCTAGTTGTGCTGTAAAAATCGTTAACAGAAAAGCATGCAATTTCCAATTAGAACAGTTTAGGGGTTTAAAATAATGTGCCATTTGATTCCCTTCTCATTTAACCCCCCCCCCCCCCCCCCTTTAGTCACGCGGTCTACAATCGTAGACCACGTACTTTTAACTACTCACCAATTGCAAAGGGATTTGTTTATCGGTTCGTCGCCTTCAATAGCTGTCAGTACTATTTCAGAAAACCCATTTAATATGGCAAATGCAGTAGAAGAGTGTGTTTGATTGATTTAGTCGCAACCAACTATGACTGGTCTACAATCGTATACCACGCGACTAAACGTGTTAGTTTTTTTAGTGGACACGGAAATTCGCAAACTTTTTTGTAATTATATTTAGGTAAGTAATATTTTGTTTTCCTTCTTTTACACACTTTGTTCTAGTATCATAAAGTAGTTAAAGTGTATATTTAATTTTTTCGCATTTCACACTGAAGTTCCTTGAGCCCTTTTCTTTGTTTACCTGATATTTATTATGGTTTTTATTCACATTTTCTTATTTATTTTAGAGATAGATATGTCTGCCCCGAGACGGGTCGAAAGTAGAGACCCAGATGTTTGGATGAAGTGGTATGAGGAAGAGTCCAGCGGCGAAGAAAGTCCTTTAGATGAAGAGGATGAAGACGAAGTAGTTAATATACAATTTAGCGATCATCAATCAGAGTCTGAGCAAGAAGTTTCAGATTAAGATTTATCATCAGACGAAGACGATTCAAATACAAATGTTTACTTAGGGACAGATAAAACTACTAAATGGAAAAAAACAATAAATAATTTACAAGTGCGTGTTCGTTCCCACAATATTATAAAACTTTGGCCTGGACCCAAACGTGATGCTCGAAATGCAATGTCTGAAATTAATTATCTAAGCTCTTTCTGAACGACACTGTCATTCAAATAATAACCACTTCAACCAACATAGACATAAATAAGATCAAAAACAAATTTGAAATGGACAAGGACGCTAGATCAACGGATGAAAGAGAAGTATGTTCGTTTATTCGAATTTTGTTCTTGATTGGATCTCTCAGATGCTCCAGGAAGAAGAAAATTTGGGATAATTCAAAAGGAAGCGGTATCGAATCCTGTTACCTTGCAATGAGCGAGAAAGATTTAGATTTCTCATAAGGTGCATTAGATTTGACGACATCATAACAAGAGATGTAAGAAAAGAAATGAATAAGTTAGCACCCATACGGGAGGTATTTGCGACTTTTCTAGCCAACTTTCAAAACAACTTTGTTGCTAGTGAATACTTGACTATAGAAGAACAATTAAGCATAGAGAGTTTATAAAAAATAATGAATACATAATTAAAAAAAAATTGGTCTACAATCGTAGACCGCACGACTAAACTCGCGAGTGAAACCAGCGCGCCTAACGTAGGGTTAAGAGGATGCCGATTTGACCACTGTTCCATTCACGCTGCTTTGAAGGCACGAGGCGAATCGGATCTTCCCTTGCAGTTAGAAGAATACGTCGAGCGTCCGCCCGTAATCGGTACGCCGACAGAAACAACGATAATCGGAAGAAATAGACTGCACGTGATCGGGGTCTATACTCCAATTTTCTACGCTGAAAAATGGAGTTCGCTTCCTATGAACGATACATTTAAAAAAAAAAATTTAACGAAGATGTCTAAATTTTGTTAACAACTCGACGAGAGTCCATCATTTTTTCTATATGGAGCAATAAATCCAAAACAAAAAATTATAGACTTTACGCGAGTTCTAGTTCTATTACCAAGTTTTTTCCTTTGACATTTCTTTCTTAAAACAGGAATAAACGCTTGGGAAGAAAACTGGTTCACAGGTACTCCGTCCGTTAAGGATAACTTCCACCCCTCCCATGATGTTAAAGTATGAAGGTAGCAAATAGTCTTTAAAAGCGTACGCCTTGTCAATAAAATTGACTTGTTTCTCCGATTTTTATATTATTTACTAGAAGCGAGATGTTAAGGGTGGGAGCTTTCCAATTGACACCTTTTATAAGTGATTTAAGTTCCACATTATTCCATTCTTTTCAGTTCCGTCTTTAAACAACGACATTCTATTAATAAAACAACAACATGAAAAAGCATATAAAATTTCTTCAAAATCAATTAGTTCTACGATGTAAAATCCGTCTCTAAAATGACTGCTGCGCTGGGAAAAATACAGCCGGTGTTTGTCGCGACAATTAAAACTAACGGGGCGCGTAGGCGTTAAACTAAATACAAATTAAACAGAGTTAGTGAACCGACAGGAAATACAAATTTCAGAACAGTTTTAACAATAAAATACCGTTGGGCCGGTCGGAAATTAAAATAAATGAAAAATAAAACGCCAAGCGATATACTAAAATCTGCACTTGCATATTAATGCAACGATAAACTTTATGGTGCGATTCAGTAGAACTAGATTTGGTATGTAGATTTATTAAATGATCTATTACTTTTAATAAAAATGGTTTATATCATTTGTAAAATATTAAAATTAAATTTAAAATTCAGTTTTAGTTCCTTCCTTTTTATTTATTTATTTATTTTATTCACTACAGATCATAAATGATATCAGGTTCGTCATCTTATAAAATAAATACAAAATATAAAGATTATAGAAATAAAATATAAACTATATAAAACTAAAACGTACACAATGGGGGAATGGACACAACACCCCGTAAAAATTGGACACACAAGAGCCACGGATCTAATCAACGATGAGCTCTTGGATATGCAAACCGATCGTATGAGAGCAACATACGATTTCACAAAGCCTTGACTGGAACTTTGACAAATGGACGAACAGTGCACCCCCGTCGTTTGATAAGGGTCTAGTTTGGTACACCGATGGATCAAAAACCGCCAACGGTGTGGGCGCAGGTATATTTGGGGAAAGACCCAGGATGGACATAAGCATTCCTCTGGGGAACTACCCCACAGTATACCAAGCGGAAGTTCATGCCATACAAGAATGCGTACTACAAAATCTTGAAAAGGACTACCACAACCAACAGATTTACATCCTGTCGGACAGCCAAGCTGCTCTTAAGGCTCTGAACTCTAATCGGTTTACTTCAAAACTTACACTGGAGTGCCATACCAACCTAAAAGTACTTGCGGCCAGGGGCAACAAGATAGAGCTCTTGTGGGTCCCTAGTCACTCGGGGATATTAGGAAATGAAAAAGCGGATGAACTAGCGAGAGCCGGATCCGCTCAAAATCTCAGGGGCCCCGAACCAGCCTTTGGAATATCAAAACAGGCAACAAAAACAACATTAGATAGATGGTCGAAAAAACAACACCTATCTCGGGTTACCTGGTCAAATATTGGAAAACCATTGAAAATACTATCGAATGGCATGCCACTTGCGAAAACACCTTCAACGGATAGGTATAAACAACGGATCCATTGAATGCAGACTCTGCGGCAAAGAGGATGAAACCGCCTCACACATAATATACTGCTGCGTAGCACTGACTCATAGAAGACAAAATATCTTCGGGAACATACAACGTGGTGACAACCTCCCACATGACATGGGTAGAAGGTTACTGGACCTCATAGAATATGAGAAGAAGACCCTCGAGGGAGAAATAGTCGGGATAAAGGTCAATGGAAAACCTATAAACAATATTAGGTACGCAGACGACACCGTTATATTGGCAGAAATATCGTAGATCTGCAAAGACTGTTGAACAGAATAGTCGCATGTAGCCAAGAATACGGACTAACCATGAACACAAAAAAAAACGAAATTTATGAAGATCTCAAAAACTCAGAGAGACAACGAGGTTTTAACAATTAATGGCGTCAACATCGAGTGGGTCCAGACCTACGCATACCTAGGTACAGCAATCAACTCTGCTGGTGACTATTGCAAGGAAATTAGAATTCGGATAGAAAAGGCTAGAACAAATTTCAACAAACAAGTACTTTGCACTAGGGATTTAAAGTTGAGTTTGAGGGTTCGACTGACGAGGTGCTATATTTTGTCCACTCTGCTTTATGGTGTAGAGGACTGGACCTTGAATGCGGCAACTATCAAAAGACTTGAATCATTCGAATTATGGATATACAGAAGAATGCTAAAGACACCATGGACAGCTCATGTCACGAACTACGAAGTTATTAGAAGAATGGGCAAAGAAAGCGAAATCATAGAGACTGTTAAAACCAGAAAACTGCAATGCCTGGGACATGTCACACGAGGTGAGAGATACGCCATGCTGCAGCTAATTATGTAGGGAAAGATCCAAGGAAAGAGAAATGTAGGAAGGAGAAGAATTTCATGGCTGCGCAACCTGAGAGAATGGTACGGATGTACATCAAATGAACTGTTCAGAACAGCCGCCTCCAAAATCAGAATAGCCATGAGGATTGCCAACCTTCACCGCGGAGATTGCACGTGAAGAAGATGAAATAAAAATTAGATGTTGCTGGTAATAATTAAGAGGGTCAGAAGCTAAGAAATATTACTATATGGGCCTTCTCAAGCCAATTATTTCTGAGTCAATATCCTTAATTTAAAACCTTGTAAATTTTGTACCTCTCAAATACAAAACGCTCACGATGAGGCAACCTGTTCTCAAAACATGTACAACAGCCATTAACCCCGCTTCATATGAATACACCTATTGTATTTATGGGGAAGACTGTGAGCGTTCTTAACTTATAGAGCAACTGGACTTACTTAATAGAATAATGAAAGAAAATATGACATTTTTATTTCATTACTCAGAAATGGTTAATATAAAGGATGATAGGAAGGACATCTTGAGTCTCAAAATTATATAATGTTCATGTAATTGCAATATAGTCTTTTATAGTAAAAGTACTTTACTGTCATTTACAATTGGGACGGGGAAAGAGAAAACCTAAAAAAAACTCTAGAGCAATATCAAAGAGTTATTTTTAATGTATTTTTGTTATCATTTAATGAGAAAGATGAAACAGACGTTGGAAATGAAATACAATTCCAGTGTATTGGAAGGAAATGAAAAAATGAACATATTGACATGTCACTATTTTCCATTATTGCTTATTTGTGTTTCATATGGTTCACAAATTTGTCAACTTTCTACACCAAAATACTTTGCTATAGTTTTAATCATTATGAGAACTATTTCAACTATTTCAACAAATTGCTTTCCTTTTCTGTAAGTAGTATTAACTATTGTATATTTAGTTATAAAAAATTGTAGTTTGAATAATTTATAAAAACCAGTGTTGGGAACCTGGAACATTTCATCTCTAAGGGCTTGGTTTCTACGAAAATATTGGGAAAATTGCAATGGGATGTGTTGGGAACCTGGAACATTTCATCTCTAAGGGCTTGGTTTCTACGAAAATATTGGGAAAATTGCAATGGGATGTGTTGGGAACCTGGAACATTTCATCTCTAAGGGCTTGGTTTCTACGAAAATATTGGGAAAATTGCAATGGGATTTTATATCTGTTAATTATGTCCATTAGCTAGCTGCTGACATGATTTTGTCATATTTGATCTACATAATATCGATTTGAATCATATTGTTGCAGGTGATGATGCACGTTCTTTCTTTCCCCGGTGCAACTGTATGTAAGTTGAATATTAAACATTGTAAACAAATTGTATTTAAAGCAAATCGCACGGGGGAGGCGTTAATGGCCTGTTGTAACTAATTGCGTGCATACCATGTATAATACAAATATTTATTTAAACATGCGCGTAATTAACTTTCCGTCCCTGTCATAAATCCGTTGGATCATTATACCAATTTGGTCAATAGATCCAAAAATATTATCCCCGTGTAAATAAATTGCTTGGAAAACTTACCTTCTTTAACTCTAGTCAACTCCATGGACCTGCACAAATCCGAAGAACATGGATTTGTCATCACATCTTTTCCAGAACAGCTTTTCCTCGATCCTCCAGTACCCGGCATGCACTGTCTCTTCCTAACCTTTTGGCAGTCCTCGTTGCACTCGGACCAGTCTGACCAGGCTGACCAGCGTGGAGGTTCGACTATTTTTTCAATATTAATAGAAATTTATTAAAATATAATACAGTAATAAAGAAAACAATTCAATAAAAAATATAAGAAATACAAAAGAACAATATAATAGTTACCTTGTCGTTGTGTAGTGGCAGTGTGATGGTTGCTTTGAGCGTTGTTAATAATGATGTGGGTGATGAAAATGATAATTAAAAGGATGATCAACGTAAATTTATAAAAAATACAACCGAGGAAGGTAATTTAAATATTGTTATCCTTGTTTTACTAGATCGTTAGGATTATCCGTAGTAGTTTCTAATTCATTACTGGACCATCCCTATGATTATCATCACGTGTTAGATGGAATAGTGGATTGCAATAAAGGAGTGTAATGCTGTAGGTCTTATTAATGCTATAGCTTGTAGAGCTCTTACCCTTACCGTAGTTATAATCACTATCATAGTCGTAAGCAGTATCCAGCACCAATTCTTCTACGAAAGCAGTGGGCACAATTAAAAGCGGGGTTAGTACTTAACTTATACTTATACATAATTGAAGGGTATAAGAAAAGAAGGCGGAATGTCCATAATTTGTAACTTTATAGGACAGCATGTTTTAGACTTAAAACGGTATAAAGTTTGTTAATTTGGTTTAAACCGTGCCCTATATAAGAATGCACTCTACAGGGAATGTATTCAATAGTTTTAGAGATTTTTGGAGAAAAAATTGATATTTCGGATTTTTATTTAAAGGGATACTTTAAAATAAATGGGAGCTTATTGTCACTTCCTATACTCTACACTATACAAGATGGTGTTATTAAAGGTTTGATCCAAATTTTTCATTTGCAGTTTAATACTTGTGCATAGATTTATTAGAACATCGTATTAATAAACCACACACAGGTTTAACCGCCCTAAAAACACAATATTTCAAAAATGCAGTAGCTTTTCAAGTAAAATTATACAGGTACCGACAGAAAGCTTGAACCCAACGTAAATTAACCAAAACTCCTAAATAAAAAATGGAGGAATATTGCTTGTACTATTGGCATATTTCAATTAGAATATGGGACAATTATAAAAAAGCTACTTTTCAAAAGCTCAAAATGTTTAAATTTACAAATAATTTTTAAACTGGATATATAAATGGAAAAACTATATGTATCTGGATATTTAAAGAGCTCTAAATATATATAATTAAAATAAAATTTTTTTCAAATAAAATAATGCCTGTTGTTTTTTCTAACGGGCTGAGCTACTGTAATCGATCTGGTAGAACCCTATATTTGCTGTGAGACAGTATGATTCCAACAACGTTTTTCATCCGCCTTCTTTGCATGCACCTTTCAATTATTTGAGCGTATTGGTGTTTGTGGAAGGATCAGAACTGAAAGAAAAGTATGAGGGTTTATTCCTGAATTTTGAGATACTAAAAAGAGATCCAGAGTAATCCCTTTTGCTGAAATTTATTTTAAATTTAAAATTGCAGTACCCCACAAGGTGAAAAAAAAAGTAAAAAAAAAAACACAAAAAGCTTAAATAAATATATCAACAAGTTTGTATTATTTACTATATTTAAGGTAAATAAACAGTAAAAAGTAGCATCGTTTTTGTTAGTGTTGGGAAAAACCGATGGTTTTAATAATCGAGTACTTGATACTCGAGCGATTTTAATAATCGAGTGAATCGCTCGAGCGATTAATCACTTGAAATTTTTATGACCAAGAAGAATGTGTTGATAAAACACCAGGGGTTGCTTTTGTAAGTTTTAGAAGTTTAGTCTAGAGGTATTATTAAGGAAGAACAGTTGATTCTGCTCGACAGTTTTTTACTTCGAGCGATCACACTACCAAGCAGCACATTTCGGTCGGCACCAAGCGAAACTCGGGTATCGAGTGAACGAGCGACGATTTTCGCTTGAATTTATAATTCGAGCAGCTTTTTCAATAATCGAGCGATGTCGGTTATTTCAATAATCGAGTACTCAAGCGGTTTTTCGCTCGAGCGATCACAACACTAGTTCTTGTATATGAGGTATTAGTTTAGTTTGTTAGGAATTTATAAAAATTCTTCCAAAAATGAAAATGTGTTTTTCTAAATTAGTTTTTCTATTTGGGTTTCATAATGGCTACATTATGAAATGCAAAAAAATTGAAATTGATTGAATATATAAAACTGAAATTTTATTTTTTTTCACGTTGGCAGCAAGTAGGGTTCGAATTGTATGCCTACTTCGATTTCGTTAAAAGTAGTTTTCTACGTACTATGGACGACCCGCGAAGCGGCGAATGCATATTCCCATGAGTTTCAAACTTAAAACATTAAAACTAAAAAGAAAACTTTTAATAACATGACGTTCGAAAAAAATTAGTGCCTTTGTTCTTTTTCCCCAGCGTTTGTGATAGCAGCCACCTACGACTCTCTTGTCGTTCTTTAATAAAAGTGTCCATATTGAAAGGAGAGCGTTACTATGCAACGTGTACTTTCGTTGAAAATGAACAAGGCGGCCTTGTTTATTGTGCGATTTACTTTACAGTGCCTAAAATTTAACTTAGATAGTAGGTAGTATGTTTTGCTATTAACGATAATGATCTTAGCTAAATTACTTCACAATAAGAAAATATTAATTGTACGCGAGACTTTAGGAAAGTCCTGTATATTAATAAACTTACTAAATTATTTCAAATGTAAAAGTAAATGCCACAATTAGGCGATAAAAATGTTGTACCTCACTCTGGCGCCGTAAAATTAAAGATGTCATTAAGTTTTCAAGAAATCATATTTTTCCATTAACTACATCCATCCTTTGCAATTAAATTTATGACACTAGTTTTAAAATTACTTTAACGTTCCGAATACGGAAATTCAAAAACCAATAAAACAGATGGTCCTTATACGAAAAGTAGTTATTAACCAAATGCATTTAATTATTACCGTAAAATTATGACTTTTTCAAAACATAAAACTGAAAGCCGTTACAGGAAAATTTCGTTAGCTTTATGCCGACATTCGAAATCGTTAAATTTTGAACATCTATTAAGGATCCTAATACTTATTACCCACCCACAAAACCAAACCCGAAAATATGTTATTAGCAGTCAAATTAAACTAGACACTATTTTATTACCGTTATTAATTTAATATTTGTCAGGTTGCAGAAATGATTTTCTTATAATCTTGTCTTACTATCTGGATGTACAAACCGATAAACTTTTATTGTGAGTAAATCATCTTTGCCAAAGTCATTAATGTCACAGTCAAAGGTATGTGGTGAGGTTTATTCTCTCTGCAACCCGACATTAGACTATTAAATGAACCTTAAATTATAAAGGCGGTCTTTAATACAAAAACAATTCGCACGATGATGGGTTCTCGAATTAAATTAAATGGGTTTCTTTCATCTACAATCATAATAAAAAGCAAATTTTCTGGATGAGAAAAAATTAGTTAGTCTCAATCACAGGGTTTCCTTCTTTAAGTAAACTTACCGGTAGGAACCTTGATGTCTGGCAGCCCGTTACCAAAATGTCCTGTTATCATGCCTTCATCTAGTCAATGACTAATCGCTAGATTATTAAAAAGTAAGAAAGATTCACTCGAGCGAAAAAGCTCGGCAACGCTGCGCTTACCCGTCAGAGTGATTTCAGTCTGTAAGAAAGCAGATCGGTTTTTTGTTATTACGCCTTGTCGATTCTTGATGAAATTATATTAAAAATATAAAAAAAAAAGTGAATTCATCGACAACGGACGTTTTGAGTGTTGCAAAAATTCCATAGTTTAACTAAAATATGTAAAGAGAAGGGGTATAAAAAATTTAAAGCGCACGGGTCAATTTTTTTTAATTGTTGATAACGATCTAAAAATTAGTAAATCGAGTCGAACGGACATTTTTCGTGTTGCGCAGCTGCAGGGAGGGCAGCGGAGTCGGATCTCGTATCTGTATGACCGCGATACACGGCGCGCGCATGGGACGGCTTGCTGTGTGGCCTGGTTGTCTATAACAACTCAGCATCAGCTATATCCCCATATTGCTATATTATTGATACACATTTTTTCTTGACTGAAAACGGGTTTGCTAAAAAGTGTGTGTGCAAAAATGTCAGTTCACATTTTTTCCCCATTTTCCGAGCCATAATACACGATTTCTGCTTGAAAACGGACGAGGCGCGATAACTCTAACACCGTTAAAAAAAAGTACATTTCGAAGATCCAACACTGTGCTTGCGCGTCGATGAAAATGTTCGTTCTAATTTTTTTCCAGTCACGAATAACGAAAACTAACATCAGAACAAGTAAAACGGACGAGGCGTGATAAGTTGAATTCTCCGCTGTAAACAATTCCTATTTTTCTCAGACCAAAACTATTCACAGCACGAAAAATCCCAGTTACTATTTTCATCTCATCAAAAACATCACTCTCAGTCAAAAAATAAAAAGAACGGACGAGGCGCGATAACTATTACGATCACTTTTTTTTACATATGTGAAGATGATTCTCAATGATTTCGCAACGTTGCCAATGTACGTTCTTGTTAATTTCCTTCTCAAGTCCTTAGTAAATTAAAACTAAAAAAAAATTAGGTCGTGATCAGTCTGAAATCCGGTAACGAGCTGCCGTACTATGATGTTTCTATACCTTCAAATAAATATTTAGATCAATCTTGAGTGTGAAGTCTTCTGGATTTTACTGCAGAACTAATGTCAAGTATTGCTTAGCACTTTTCGATTAATTTCAGGTATCACGCTCTGAACGCTATCATAGAAATAAGTAGACCTAGAATGACCACCAGGCGAAAAGCATGAGCTATCGTTAGGTATCGTCAATGGTTATTTAAGGGCTCTAGACGTGGGTGACCTCCACAAAATGATGATGAATTATCATATTAGCCAGAAGAATTTCCAAGCGTCGGTGACGTGGTCAATCAAAATTCACCATAGGAAGTTTTTCGTAGAGGTGGGCCAGTCTGCGCTTTTTAAGAAGCAGTGACACAATGCGACTGCTCCGGCTTTGTCACTGTGACAAGTAGCAGTGATTTTCCGGAGAAGCTCTCTTTCGCAGCGAAGCGCACGGCACGATGTAATTGAATAGGTTGCAGTAGGGTTGCCGGGAACTTCCCGAAATACAAAAAATATTCGCGGGTTCCGGATTGCTCTGTATAATCCCGGAATTTTCTAACGATTATGTTACAGTTTTTTTTTATATATAATCTGCAAAAAATTCTGGAGATCATCCTTAATTTCCAGCAAAACCTGAAAACACCTCCTAGGTGGCAGTTATCTTGTGTCAGTTTGTAAATTCCATCAATAAATGTATTTTTCTATTTGGGTTTCATAACGGCTACATTATGAAATGCAAAAAAATTGAATAACCTGCCACTTTATGAAACTGAAATTTTATTTTTTTATGTTGGCAGCAAGTAGGGTTCGAATTTTAGGCTTACTTCGATTTCGTTGAAACTTGTTTTTTAGGCATTATGGATTCGACAAAAAATTTTTATAGAAAACTTTAAAATACTAACTTTGCAAATAGATCATTTTTACTAGATATTTATCTGAAATGCCTATACTCGGAAATATATAACATGTTGACGGTGTCCGTCAACTAATTTATAGTCAAAACTATAAAACAACATAACCTAAAAATAATAGAAATATCTTCCAGTTTATGCTCTATTTCTATAGTTTTATTCAATAAAGTACTATTTTTATTTTTAATACAATATAGTATTATACATATTACTTTATATATACATATTTATTGTTACTGTAGACATTTCCTGGGCATTAATTGTTATTCCTGTCAAATTCTGTGTCGAGACAATATTTTGTTAGTATTATTTATTATTTTGTTCAATATTTTGAACTTTGTTCTGCTCGCAATATAACTCAAAGTTTTGCATATCTTTTTAAAAGTTTTTCTAGATTATTTTCTGCAATTTCTCGTATTTCTGACGGAGTGCAACTTTCATCCTGACTCATTTTTATTAACTTTTAATAATATATTTATTTTTAATTATGACGGATGGGAAGAAGCTCTGTTGTGTTCAATTGTTTCTATCATGGCATATTTGATACTAGTAACATTTTATTAATAATTGTAAAAGTATTGCCAACCCAAAAAGAAAATATTAATTCAAATGGAAAAAATCTACTATATTTTTTAAAGTTTTTCAGACTTTAAAGACCCAAATAGAAAAAGTATTATAAAATACACGGTTCATAAGACAATTAGAGCACTTGTACTTTACTTACTTACTTCCTTATTAAACGCGTGCTCTAAGATAATATCTTATGAAACTCGTATCTTAATATACTATTCTATCTAGTAGCATGTAAAAGAAAAGGATCAAAATACATTTTTCTTAGTTTATTAATTCCTCCAATATGTGGTCTTTGCTGGAAAATATTTTTCCCGGCCGAAATACTGTATACTTGCTAATTGCTTAAAAGGACCGGCCCGTCACGACGGCGACGATTGCTTCTTGTTTCCGTTCTTTCCTTGTCTGCTTCTGCTTCTTTGCATGTGACCTAAACTGCTCGAAGCTGCTTCTTTACTTGTGATTTAAACTGCTTGAAGCAGTCGCAGTTCCAAAGAGCCGATCGGCCGCGACGCCCTACGATTGGTTCTGCTATTCGCAGTCGCAGCGACGCCGGATAGGTATTCTCCGAAATATCACTGCGATTTTTATGAAAGCGAAACAGAACGCGACTGTGACAAGGGCGAAGCAGTGACAAAGTAGCATGCTGTGAAATCGCAACCCACTTCTAGTTTTTCGCAACCATTGAGCTGTCTGCTCGCCAGTGTGTGTGTGTGTGAAATAAATGTATAAACTGTAATTTATTGAAATGCAAAAGACACACACTAAACTTAATCTTTCTTTCCCTTCTGCGCCATTTGAAAAGTATGATGGCTTTTCTACTCGCAATTAGGTACATTCACCTCATATTTCATTCCCGTACTATGTGAAATATAAACTATTTATATCAATTTTCGGGTCCTTAACTTGTGCAGGCGGTATCATTGACTCTGAAAATCAATTCCCAACTAATCATCTCATCACGCAATGCCCCCTGTGAATTATTGCTTTGAAAGATGCTCGGTATGGTTTCTTTAAATTATGATAAAATAGTGGGTAGGTTCAGTCTAATAACGGCAATAAATTTTCTAATCAAACACTAGAACATCGAACACAGCTTGCAATTTATTGTAAACATGGTTATAATACCTCGTTCTTAATTTTTGATTTATTAGAAATAATTTAAATGAATAGAGGTTTCGAGTTAAGAAAAAAAGATACAGGCTTTAAATTTAAAACTATTCTAATTCTACAATTAGAGGTTCGAAATGGTAGTACAGCTTGTCGTCTCGCTCTGTGGCTACCAAAACTATTTAAAGAATGCAGAGATATTATCGATGTTATCAAATTACTTACCAAAAATCTAATAAGTGTTATGAAATTAATTATTTATACCTCCTATGAATACAGAATTTAACCTAATAGTTAAAAAGTTAGAAAATATTATTATTCGGACTGAAAAACAGAGGTATTTTGAGTTTTAATTAATATGTTCGCACCTCACTAATTATAATTACCGGACGAAATTAAAATATTAATTCAATAATCTATTTACTAGTAAATCTGACAACATGTGAATATGCATTTACTCCAAACATTTAGTCGATTAATAGGATCACTTCCGCCTCTATTTTATTTCACAGCATTAAACAGAGACAAAAATATAATATGCGATTGATTTAGACACGCCTCCGCAGACATAGGCCAGAGACATGACACTGCTATGCGCCAGACACGCTATGATTTTTGACCAGCGGCAGCGAAAGGTGGAGGTTACGTGTATTATATAATTAATAGCGTAAATAGTAAAAAAAAACTTCATTGCGTCTTTCTCTGTATTCAAAATTATTGCAATGGCATATATTCGTGGAAAAACTTTGCATGGCCAATCTCGGGAAATTATTGCTAATTTTTATAATGCTTGTAATGAGGAAGCCAGAAATAATGAATTTAATTTACCGTTACAATGAAAATTGGACAAGGTATACAGGAGCTGGTATTCATTCACAAGGAAGATGAGGACTGGAAAGCAAGTAATCCTGAAAAGTTGTTATCGTCTCCCGTCAAGAAAAGGCCTTGATTATCAGTTATAGACAAATTAAAATTTGACTTTAGTGTAATAGGACGCACTATCGATAAGTTCTATCTAGAGTTTATAACAGATATGTAAATTTAATTAATATATATAATAAAATAATTTGTACTGCTTGCAAAAATAATAACGTTACGATTACTATCAAATTAAATACCGAATTAAGAAAAATATCAAAAATATATACAGTGTGCCAAGTATTTTTATATTTAATTTTAAAATAATAGTAGCAAGCCCATGGATTGTCTCTATGACCTGTTTTCTTCCTTCCCCCTTATGGATACCGCGTAGCCACAGATCCAAACGATAAGCTATACATATCTACTTTCTTATTTATTGTAAATATTGTAAAAAATTAATAAATCCCTACCTTTTCAACATGGTTTGATAGGCCCCAATACAAATATACAATTTACAAATTAATTAAATTTTTTAGCGCCGATTTTCAGAGGTAAATGAAAAAGAGAATTAATTAATATCGAACCATTTTTTAACAGAGCATGGTAAACCTACGGACTAAAAAATACACTTTAGTCACGTGGTTTATATATTTATTTTTAAATAGAGTCCTAAAATAATTTAAAATTTTATTTTGACGGATTACATTTTTTTAAATTCCTCAAAGATTAAATTTGTATCCTTTAGGGATTAAATGATTTTTAATCCCTTATTTTGAGGGTTTAAGTATAGAAACAGAACCCTAAATTACTGTCAGGCTTAGGAGACGACAAAAACACGTTCTTTTTTTTTAGAAATTTTTAATGATTTTTTTTCATTTTGTTAAAAGTAGGTAATATTTCTATTTAGGGTATTTAGTAGAGGTGCAGAACTATCGATACTATTGATAGAGCTGTCGCTATCGAACTGTCGATAGTATTATCGTTCTATCGATAGTAATTATGTCTAATATAATGACCTTTTTTTTTTAGATGTCAATTGTAAATTTTTCCCTGGATGACTACTTTTTTAGATTTTGATAATCAAAGTGATGACCCTTTTTTAAATATTTGTACATCTCTAGGACTATCCATAATATCGATAGTTTGGCCCTTTTACTATCGACATGTCAAACTTGAGCATTTTTGTGTTTTTTGGCGATTTTTGTGAAATTTGGCGATTTTTGTGAATTTTGACCATTTCGTGGTTTTTAGCGATTTTTGTGGTGTTTGGCGATTTTTGTGATAGTTTTCCACCTCTAGTATTTAGTAAACACAATCACATGTTAATTTTTTTGGTGAATAGTCCCGGGATACCAGGATTAGATACTACATATCTCGAAAATCCCGGGATTGTAACAAAGCTTCGGGACTGGCAACCCTAGTCACAATAGTTACATATTTAAAACCACAAATCACAGTACATGAAGTAAGTTCTAAGCGATTTCTTGGAAACTACTAATCAAAAAATAATAAATTATTATTAGGAAGAGATTTAAGCGAAAAATGGAAAATATAAATTTATTATATTTATTAAAAGTAGTTTCTGAGGAAATTAAGCAATATAATTAATTATGAGTGATGGTTACCAGATGAATAAAATTTGAAGTTAACCACTGTCTAAAATAAATTAATACTAAATAATTAATTTACTCCGTTGTCTTTATTAAATTTTCATTACAACGAACAAAGTTGTAATAAAAAATTAATAAAGACAGTGGAACCCGAAAACATATCTATTATTCAATAGGCATCATTACCTACGACCTTCAAACAAAGAGAATATTTAAATGTATAATTAAAAGGTCTCTTTTAGTCTATACATTAAAAACGCACAAATGTATTGGTGAAAATAGAATTTGTTTGTAAAGAAATTATTTGTTATATACCCAACTACTTGAAATATTTACAACAAAAACCGGGTATCTAAAATAAAATGTATTAAAAAATGCATCGCCTTTTCGTTAACAAAAGTTTATGGATCAAAGTAAGTAAATTGAAGCATTGTTCTTATGTCTCGCATCAAACTTAGTTAACTTGTCTGACAATATCGCAATTGTGTAGGGATTTTCTGTTTTCATCATATTTATCGCATTGAATATACAGGGTGTTACTCAATAAGATGTACTTATTAATGGGTGGTGATTCCTGGATCAATTTTAAGTCGAAAAGGTTATACAGGGTGTTATGGAAATGACTTATTATATTTGAATGGGTGACTCCTTGGATGTCCTATAGAGAAAGTCTACATTATTATTTTTTTTAAATCGAATATCTAAATACTAAGGTAAAAATCCTTTTTACCCTCATACTGTCGCGCCGTTCCATCTGGATTCACTTAGCAATAATGTGGGTCACTAGAGTATACTAACAGTGTTGTCAGATCAGACCGCGTGTCTCGCCCTTGCTTGGATACCGGCCGCTCTCCGCTACCGTTGCTTCAGGATGTTTCGAGACTCGGGCATGGAGTGACGCTGTCGAGGGTTCCACGTGCTTGATGTATACGAATTTTAAACGTTTTGTTAGTTGTAGCAGTACCCGATTTTTTTCCCGTTGTGAAATAATTCATAATAATAAATGTTGTGATGTGATTTCAAATTTGTGTGATATTATCTACTGTTGGGCTGTTGAAAAACATACTTTTTGTGTTTTATTTTTTTATGGAATTTAATTATAAAACGGATTATTTTAAAATAAGATCGAAGGTAAGAGAGTATGTACCTTAAAATTTTTCTAAAAAGTTTGAAAAAGAAGTGATAACGCGTGTCAAAGACGTCTTGTTCTCAAAAACCGAGCACCTGTTCTGTGTTGCAATATGACAACACCGCCTATAATGCGCTAACCTCTTTTAAACCTCGAGACTGCCTCAATAAACTATTGATGGCGAAGGTGCTCAGGAGCGGCCACGTAAATTTTGAGATTTCATATAAAGTGTATATTTCGCTTAATAATTTTTTTTTTCTTCAATTTATTTTCATCTCAGGATTTGCCGGTTTAAATATAATAAGTAATTTCCATAACATCCTGTATACTCATATGTCCTAAGTTCAATTTTTTTGGTTTTTATCAAAAATCACGAAAACAGTTTTAAATTTTACACTATTATGATATAAAACCACACATTTTTACCCCGAAAAGTTTTCTTTTCTCAAGGCAGAGGCGTAGGTACAGCTACGCCTCAATATAATGTTAACCAAAAAATACGTCACTGATACTTTCGAAACTATTACTTTATTATCAATAATTATTCTATTTTAAATAAAAAAAGGTCTCTTTCATCTTTCTCTTAAAACTTAACGTTTGGAAGAAAATAACATGATAATAAGAATTATTATATTATTATATATTTGTTATTATAATATTTTATGAAAATCATTATTAAGCAAGAATTGTTTAAATAATAGAATATTATTAACCAATATTTGGAAGTACGCTATTATTTCCGGCGATCTTAAATCATAAGGCGCGAAGCGCAATATCTCTGCCTCCATCTTACCCTTAAACATAATTAATTACTTATGGGCGATGCTTCCAAAAACACCAACAGCTCAACAAATTAGCCCAGGCAAAATATAAGTTAATATTAGCTCTACAACATTTTAATATGACGATGAAACGAAAATTAAATGACTGCAGTTACCTTGGGGACAAGGCACACAGTCCTTCGTCCTTTTGATGCTGGTCCCCTGGCAAGGAAGTCCGCCATTACTGGGAGCGGGATTGTTGCATGTCCTCGTGCTCATTTTTCCGGTCGCTAAGACGTCTTCGCCAGGACATCGGCAATCGTTCCATGTTCCCCATGCTGACCATCCACCATTAACTGTAAAAAAAATACAATTTTGTGTTACATTTCGTTATCCTCGACTGAAGAAAACAGATAATGATTTGATATATTAATTAAAATCTCATAATCGAAACAATTAATTAAAATTAAAACAAAAATATAATATTATGTGTTAGTGTTAAGGTGCGCTCCGAGTTGCCGTAACGTATGCCGTAAAACGTAAGCCGTAGTCGATCACATATACAGGGTGGCCAATTAGTGCGACAAAGCTCAATATCTCTTTTACCGCTAGGGATGGCGGAAAACTAAATACTAAATACTCACGAAATTTATTAAGCGTTAAGAGGTGCAGATTTTAAAATTATTTTCGACTATACAGGGTGTCCCAAAAAGGCGGTGTGATAAAAATTTCATATTTTTTAAATGGGATACTATGTATATTTTTACATATTTGAATTCACCGTAAAATTCTGTACATAGCACCGTAATTATTTGTACACATTTTTGCAACGTTGCCAAATAGATTGGAAAATTCCTAAAATTTGTGCAAAAACATGGTTCAATGAAATGTGTAATATTTCTTAACTTATAATAATTTGAAATAAAATATTTTTATGTCGGAAAGAGGAATGTTGACAGAAGTCCCCTATGATAACACATATCAATATTATTATACAGGGTATTTTCTATGGATATGCCAACATTACGAACTTGAAACCTGAGTTTAGTAAGTTTTTAAAATGAAACACCCTGTATATGATTACTTTATCTTGTAGATATTTTAATCCTCTCTAATTTTTATTAAGGTCTTTCTATGCCTATCTCTACCAATCTTGGTGGTATTTCAATTTTTATTTAAACTAGAGCAAAAAAAAGTGGAAGTATTTTACCATTGTCCTTTTTCTTGTCACCTATGACAAAATAAAAACAAAATGTTGCAATTTAAAAAAAAATTATTTATTCATACGGGAGGATACGACACAAAAATATTTTAGCGATCAAGCTATTGAGCTAATATGGCACCAATTAAAATCCAATATTAGGAGAAATAATATTTCTCCTACATTAAATGCATCTGTAGTAGAATTAATTAAAAACGAAGTAAGAAAAATTTCTGTAGACAGCTGGAAAAACTGTGTACAGCATGTACTTAAGGTGGAAAATTCTTACAATTGTATGATTACAAATGTTCAACCCTTAATTATAAGTTTAGGCTTAGATGAAGATAGTGATAGTGATACAGAGTTAAATTTTGAATAAATTATCAATAGTTTCTTAGAGTTTAATTAATTTTGATTGTACTTGTTATCCTAATAGTTATACTCTTAAATTATATTATTTTCAATTATCATTAATTGTTATCATTATTTTACATTTATTATAGGTACCTAAAACTAAAAATACCTATCTATTTATTTTAAATTATAAAAATAAATCATGTGGTGTGGTATACATTTTCAAGCCTGCCCTGATCCCATTTATTGAGCTTTGAAGAGGTTCAGGCGTATACAATAGGGTTTAATCAGGTAGTTTATTTATGGCAGTAAGAATCAACGGTATAATTCTGCAACAACTATACCAATAGTTCAAACATATCTTTTTTAGTTTCGAGATATTTCAATAGACCACTCGCCATGAATCGCCCTGTATATCTGTGGAAACTAAGTATTTTGTTATGTTATGACTTTTATAGCCATATAGAAGTTGTTAAGCAAAGGTGTAGTTTTGAATCAATTTGAATTATAATAATTTAAACTAAACACAACTTGGTTAAAAGACAAAGTTTAAAATTGATTGATATCTTGAAATATTAAACGGCTTTGCAGCTGGAAACCTTTAGCCGTTAGTTATTTTTCAATTATACAATGACAGCGTTTAAGTTAGATATTAATTGGAAATTATGACATTCTATTTGGATCTTCATTACCTACAATTATATTGTATCCGCATAAAAATTTATGGTTTAAAAATTGATGAGAAAGTTATTTTAATGGCTTACGATGATACCTTATTAACATTTAAATTATTAAAGTATAATGTTACATGGAAAAAAGACTATAGTAAAGATTTTATTGTAAAAGTTCCCATAAAATATAGTATTAATTATATTTTTTATTAGTAATACGTACCAAAATAATATTGTAAACATAATTTACAAAAAACTATAGTTAGGATTTCTAATAAATTTACTACTAAAATATATTGTAAATTTTACAACAAAAGTATGTATACGGGTCAAACACTATGATAAAAATAGTAAAATTATGATAGTAAAGATTTTATTGTACGATTTCCTATAAAATATTGTATTAATTACAATTTTCATTAATTAATCCGTATAAAAATAATAATGTAGACACAAATTTTTAAGAAAGTTTTTAGCAAAATACGTAAATTTTAACGAATGATAATGAAAATAATTTATTAATAATTCCAGCAGTTAATAGTTTTAAATGTATGTTACATTTTACTGACGACTATTATTGCAGGTACTTTAAGTATTTGTTTATTGTAAAAAGGACCAAGTATAAATAAAGTGAATGAAAGGCTTAAATCATATGCAACGGATCACTCGGATTTCTATCTTTGTAACGAATAATGCGAGGGAGCTTAACAGTAACGTAACATCGATCACTGAAGTCAGCGACGCCGACGTCGGATACGGTTAGTACAGGGTATCCCATTTTCGACACTTTTATAGGGTATCTCCGTTATTGTTAGTGCTATCAAAAAGTAATGTAGGTGTCATGTGCTCTTTTTGGATCAAGCTTAAAATGATAAAATCAAAATTTGAAAATTTTCGCTCGCTTAAGAGATACGGGGGAAAATCAAAAAATTGACAATTTCAAAATTACCCTATATTTTCTTAATTAAAAGAAATACAGAAAAATGTTTCATACAAAAGTTTCTTTATAATGATTTTTTAATTATCTGCAGTATCTAGAATAAGTATACGCGGTCAGGAAAAAAAGTTATCGGACCTAACCCCATTTTTTTAAATGGAACACCCTGTATATTTTAATTTAAAAACATACCATTTTAAATTCTCTTTTCAAGTATATAACACAACATGGATAATATTGGTTTCCTAGGCGATTTATTTAAACCATATTAGCTTAAACCACAGTAGGCCATGAAACAATAGCTAATATCCTAGAGAAAACTATGTTGACATTCTTGTTGTTATTAACATTTAACGTCAATTTCATTTTTACATATTCATTTGTGAAAATGACTTATCAACATTTTGATAAATTTGATATGATATCTATCATCCATGGTGTGTTATAAATTTGAAAAGAGAGTTTAAAATGCTAAATTCTTAGATTCAAACATACATGTTGTTGTTGTAACTTTCTTAGCTGACCCCGTATACCTATTCTGAAAACGGCGGATTATTCAAGAATCATTATAAACAAACTTCTATATAAAACATTTTTTCTGTATCTCTTTTAACTAAGAAAATATAGGGTAATTTAGAAATTGTCAATTTGTTGATTTTCCCCGTATCTTTTAGCGAGCGAAAATTTTCAAATTTTGATTTTACCATTTTAAGTTTGACCCAAAAAAGCTCATGACACCTACATTACTTTATTGATAGCACTAACAATTACGGAGATACCCTATAAAAGTGTCGAAAATGGTACACCCTATACGTGGATGAGTGATCGCTTGCGAATTTTTACAAAATATTTTAGTAAATTTTATAAAAGATTTTACGAAATTTTAGATTTTGGTACACAAAACAAACAAACCCGAACAAAGGATTTTGGTGTATTTTTTCAAAAGATTTCATTAAATTTTACAATGATTTTTGTAAATTTTGCAAAAGATTTTAGAAAATTATATAAAAATATTTTTGTAATTTCTACTAGAAACTTAGGTTAACATTTCGCTATAATTTAATGGCAGTCTTTAATAAATTTATTCCAGTCACATATAGAGTTCATTTTACTAATTTAATAGTAAATTTAACTAAGTTTTTCTTTCCGTGTATATAGGTCTTATACTTTTGGGGACCTATAGAGCTGAACATGTTTTAAAACAAGCCGAACTGCATTGATCCAACAGTTTTTTTTAACCTTTTTTTATGCGGAAAAAATAAATTTCAGGAAAAAATCCATCAATTGGTAGTAAGATCAAAGGACCCCGCAGTTTTTAAATGGAAATTGGGTTTCACTCAAATTTACTAAAAAGTATTGCATCATACGAATTGTATTATCCTGATAAAATGTCTCCATGGGCGCAATGAAAAATAATGACAGGATTTCGAGATACGAGCCATGCAAGGTGGTGATGTTTCAAGTCCAAAGGTCGTATCTGACCGGTACGTATTACGAATAATATGATCAATATATTCACGTATATTCTCATAAACATCGTACATATAAATATAGATAGATATCTACCCTCTTCATGTATATGCACACATACACGAGATTTTCGGATTCAATGCCACCCGAGAATGAGAATATACGTGAATATATTGATCATTATTCGTAATACGTACCAGTCAGATACGACTTTTGGACTTGAAACATCACCACCTTGCATGGCTCGTACATATCTCGAAATCCTGTCATTATTTTTCATTGCGCCCATGGAGACATTTTATCAGGATAATACAATTCGTATGATGCAATACTTTTTAGTAAATTAGAGTGAAACCCAATTTCCATTTAAAAACTGCGGGGTCCTTTAAATTATGTGTTGTTTTTATTTCCAAGATTCCTCCTTTTAACCATGGAGTAGTTTAATAAAATTAACCTAAACTACTTTGTAGCCTTCCTATTGGTAACCGCTGTTGCCTTATTAGGTTTCGGATCTGTACAACAAAGAGTAAACTTTAAAATTCCTATTACGGTTTTACTGAGAAACTTCAATCAAAGCATAGTTAATGCTTTGAGCTAAATTTAAAGTTTTTCCGTCGGGTTTGTACGAATTAAATCGACAAATGTATTTTGCGATTAGTTTCTCATACAAATAAAGTTCAAATTTTTATTCTCTATAGAAACAAAAATTTTCTTCAAAAATAAAAGTTGTCTTTTGTGAGAGAAATAAAGCAGAAGCCGCCCGCCCGGTTGGTATTGAACTACTTACCGTATTAGGGACGATGGATTAAAAAAAATTATTTTAAGAGAGACTTTTTATTAATTTTTAAATTCCATCAAAGAATAAAAAGATATGTATGAAGCTGTTATTTACCATTTGTTTTTTAAAGCCGTCAGAGCCAACTAAAGTAAGTGAACTGTTTAAAAATATTAATTTCGCAATATTTCGAAAACTACAAATTTTCGGAATAGATAACCTTACACCAACTTATCCTTATTTGCTCAATAGAAAATAATTATAACATTTGGGAGTTTACATTTGAAAATAGAATTAAGTTTTGAAGTTTTTTCAATTTCATTTTTGATCTTTTTGTTTGAACACTCTGTATTAACAGGTATCAAAATATTATAAAAATCTATTAAAGCAGGTCCTTTTCAGCAAGAAATCCAATGCAAATAAATAATAAAGGCTTTCATAGGAAAAATTAATAATTATTTTAATAAATTAATTGATTCAGCCGATACTACGTGGAAATCATATATCTGTGAATCATATGATTCACAGATTAGTAACTCTTCCTTTAAACAAAATCAATTTTCAAAAAGAACTCAACATCACAAAACAAACAGCAGTAAATAACGGTTATAACTCAAATATCATTGAACAAATTTAAAAAAAGAAAACTTACAAAAAAACTATTGACCTAGTTTATCCTAATATCAAACCTTCCTCAAATAAATTTAAACTAATCTCATTCATTGGACAACCAGCCAAAACAATAGGTAATTTTCTAAACACTCTTGACATTAATGTGGCTTACAAAACTAATAACTCTTTAAGCAAATTTATTAAAAAAAATAGAACCAAAAAAGACAATAACAAAAAATCTGGTGTCTATAAATTAAAATGCAAAGATTGACCGAAAACATACACCAACATAGGCCAAACAGGTAGACAATTCAATAAAATACAAGAACATTATAATAGTTTCATCAAAAACAAAATCGACTCAAACTATGCTATTCATTTACTTGATAACAAACATAATTTTGACCCATCTTTTAAAATTTTACACACAGAAAATAAAGGATTTAAACTGAATCTGTTTAGAGTCTATGGAAATTAATAAACTTAAAACTACGGATCTGTGACTTAAGGACCAGTTAGGTTTAAACTTATTTTGTTGACCTACACATTGTAAAATCCCATCAGGTAACTCTATTCAATTACAGTTACCATAATCTTGGGTTTTCCCGACATTGTAACCCCCTCTCTTTCCTTCTTTATAATTTTAATAACGTCAATTTGTTGTACATTTTTCATTAGATCTTTATTATATCACTTACATCTGACGAAGCTATAGTATAGCGCAACATGATATGTTACTTTTTATAATATAGTGGAAATTAACAAGTTCAGTGTTTTACTTCTTCCCATAATATTATAATTATTTTAAGGGCTGAAAAAGTAATTTTAGGCATAAAACCTTCAATATGTAAAACACGCTTGGACTAAGATATGATATACAAAATATGCCTAGAATCTTGTGTAGCATCCAAAAATTTAATAATATATAGGGTGTTTCATTTCAAATAAGGAAGTTAACACCGACTTCCGGTATGACCGGAAGTGCCACCATATTGAAAATATCTTAGACGAGTTGCCCCCATCAATATTAGCATACTGATGGTCAATATTTTCCTATGGAAAGATTTCCATATATAGATCGAATTGGTTCCAGGTGGGACGCTTTCTTCGCAATTACAATACCTTCGATTTCGAATTTTCATATTTTTACAGTTGAAGCTGATTTTGATAATTTTTCCATAATCAGAGTGACCACTTTTTAATAATTGTGTATGTGGTTAGCCCATAAAGTAACAGTAGAAATATAAAAATGTAAATTTAATATAAAACAAACCCAAACAACTAATAATCAATGGGCATCATTTAACTGGTTAGTAAAATATTCTTATTTTTGCAAACAGAAAAATGTAATCGGTCAGCCAAAATGGCTAGTTGGTCAGCAACTTATGGACAGAAAACATTTCTGAATCGGTCAATAATTAATGTCATACTAGAGAGCTCTTAATTATTTTGGTACGCAAATTAAATATATAAGCTGCTATGAGCGGTCCACTTTTAATCAGATATTGATAAGCAATCAGCGGGTAAGCAAAATATTTAATCTTGGTCATCAAAAAAAAAAGCAATAAAACGTGAAATAGTGACAGTGCCCTGGGAAAACAAGTGAAAACCCGCCCCCGCTACACCTTTTGTAGCCGATTTCCTTCTGTATTCGGCAAAAGAAAACACAAGAAAGTTACATAAATTGACAGTACCGATTACTCAAAACAAACGGAATCCAATGATTTATATTGATAACCATTCTTTAAATATGCAAACCGATGAAGTAAACTGGTTGTAGACATGTTTTTTTTCTACTGACCAATTGTAAAATCTTGCTGATCAAGTAATCATTTCGCAGCTCGACTGTTAATTAAGCGGACACATGATATTACAAGCGGACTGATATCGGTTAAATTGTTGACAGTTGGTAGCATATTTTGCAGAACAATTGTTGCAGCCTGATTTTTATTTATTGCAAGCAAAATCTTTTCTTAACCAAATGATTTAATGGCTATTTTTTGTTGCGAACCAATTTTAATAACGGCCAACCATTTAATTACTTCTCATGATCAATCCACCTTAGCGTTTTTTACTTCATGTAATCTTGTCGTGATAATGTGACAGGACGAAACAAAATGCCTTTAACAAAACAGATAAATTGTAGTAGGACATGGTGTCTCAATAATTTTTAGCTGGCTCCATATTACAAAGAATAATTGGGTTGTCCGTTAAAACAAATGGATATGTCATAAAATATTATCGTTATTGCAGTTTAAGTATTTTACATGGAATTTAATTCAACATCAACGCAGAAATGCGCTGTTATTTGTTTTTGTCTTGTATCGTTTCGCTCTTAAGGGACCTAATCGATTTATGCACCAGCAATCCTCAGCAGCTAGTATAAAACTGACAATTTTTTTAAATTAAATTTTAATTGGTCTACAAAATAGTGATGAAATATTTCTTTTCCTACTACTTGAAAATGAAATAAAGGCACGCTAACTTGGCTTGAGAAGGTCATACCTATATCACACGCGTGTTTAAAAAATTTTCAATACCAGTGCAGGGTAGTATATAAGGGTCAGTGCAAAATAGTATATTACATACCAAGACTTCGAAAGAGTGTGTATTAGGCTTACCGCTCGAGTTGTGTACTATGGTTTTTCTACGACTTCATATTAATTTTTATGTTAAATTATCGGAATATCCTAATAAAACATTATGAGTCGGTACTCGCATGGTTATCACCACACTAGTCCAGGGGTCGGCAAGCTGCGGCTCTTTAGTTCCATACGCAAATATTATTTATTTTATCGAAAAAAAACATTAAAAAATCGTTCTGAATCGATTAACGAGGATTAGGCACCGATTCTATTTCTCAGCCACTTGTACTCGCCTTACACAGCACCTCTCCCCCGTGACACGCGTCGTTACTGTCGTCAGTCCGTCGAAAGCTCTCGAATGACAACGTCGTCGCATGTTTCTATGTAGGTTTTAATTCGTTTTCGACGCAAGACAATTTGGCGTCTTCACCAGTGCTTTGGCTGTGACCAGGGGTCGGCAACCTACGGCTCTTTCGATGTCAAGTTGTGTCTCTTTCGATATCAAATTGCCGCCGTTCGTGGCTCTTTAAAAACTGAGAAATTGTGTATTATAACATTTGGCTCTTCCGTCTCAAAAGGTTGCCGACCCCTGCACTAGTCAATATATATTTTTGATACACTTTTTCATGCCACTCCCTGGGTTTTTCTGGTAATAAAATATTTGCTGCGGAACCAGCTTGTAATGTAATTTCCCGTGGCGTTCACTCAGTCTGAATATCGTAGTCACTCATACTTTACCCAAAAATATCCAAATTAAAAATTTGCGTTGTCAAGGCGACCCGATAGAATTCACTGCATACAATCTATTTTAAACATTGACGGTTTTGGCATATCACGGGTAATGTGATTTGCGGAACTGTTGTGTAATACATATATTACGTAAGAGTCATTACATAACAGTGGACAGTGTGTAAGTAGGTTCTTACTAATATTGAACAAAATAATAAATAATATTATTGAACAAAATATTGTGTCGACACAGAATCTGGCAGGAATAACAATTAATGCCCAGGAAATGTCTACAGTAACAGTATAATACTATATTGAAATAAAAATAAAAATAGTACTTTATTGGAGTAGAAAAAATATGTTCCTACTTCTTCGCAGCCCTCTCATGGTATTTTATTGAAACTTGTACTGGCTTGAAGGGATGAAACGTAATGAATTTATATATAAATAGTTTTGCTCGTTCTAAGCATTTAATTAGTGTAATAGTGAATGTACCTAAACCACAGGGCTTTTATCAGACTTCATCTTTCCCTAGATATTCCGAAGTTTATTTTTAAAAATAAACTTAATCCAAAATATTTAGAGCTAGCTTTAAGCTAGTACAAAAGCGAAAACTTCGTTTAATTAAGGTTTGAATATATTTTGGCAAAGTAATAAACTTTAAAATTCCTATTACAAATTTACGAAAATACGGCCAACTGAAAAGCTGAAAAGCTTAAATCAAAGCAAAGTTAATGCTTGAAATAGTACATTATATACCAAGGGACTAAATTATGTCTTAATCCTAAGCGCAAAGGTTGTTGCAGGAGTTCCATGCAGGATAGCACAAACCCTTGAAATCTCTATTTTTGTCCCACAGAAAAAGATTTTGCTTTAACCCCACACCATTAAATTAAATGGCGTGTTACAGTCAGATCCATGAATAAGATCTTAATTTAAAGCATATTTAATTTGGAAAGATTTTCGTTTTGATCCATATAAAATATTATTTTCTCGTATTTCTAATGGAAAAGAGCATACTTTATTGGGAGAAAATCGTAAAGAAAACTAGATTTAGGGTTCGCTTTACTATCGTTATGATCTCTTGATATTACATGCACTTGACTTGAGAGATAATAATCTATGGTAATTTTAATAAGAAAACGACTAATTTCGGTCGTCCTTGGTTGACGTCGTTGGTTGGCAACCAAACCGGCACCAATACGGCGGGGTTGCCTATATGACGGCGACATCATTGCGCGCAAGACAAACGACGAGCAACCTTTAAAAATATGACTGGTAAAGGGGGTGCGTACCAACCCATTTTTTCACTCATAAAATTTAACTGTCTACTGCGCATCCCATAAGTGGTACGTATCCATAGATATAGGTCGATGGGCACAAGTGATGTAAAAAATACTTGATTGTAGTAGATTGATTAGAAATATTAACCATAGTTTTTTATAAATTATGTGTACAATATTCTTTTGGTGCAGATTACACTGGGAAACAAATTTCAACTTTTTTTTTGTTTCCTGAACAAAACCTATTTTTTTGGATTCAACTGTACCCAAGTAACTAAAAAATACCTATTAAAGATTTTAGTTGGCTCGCAAAAAAAAAAATCTCAATTATTTGTTACAAAATTTTAATTCATAGGCATATACAATGGACATACAAAATACAGATAACAATATATTGTTGGTTCAACAAAAGCAACTAAATAGCACATTTTTATCATTGAATCCAAAGTTTAGACACTCATTTTGCGCTTCTTAGCTTGCCTTTTGAAAGCAGCCTCTGGGGCATCTCTCGTAATAGTCCAGCAGTAGTCGGCTAACATCTCACAGTTCCATTTTCCCTGATATCTTCTTTCCATGTTCGAAATATCCTGGTGGAACCTCTCACCGTGTTCGTCACTTACAGCACCACAATTTTCCGGAAAGTAATCCAGATGAGAATCCAGGAAATGAATTTTCAACGACATATTACACCCTAGGTTTTGGTAACACAAAAGAAGTTGGGCAACCAGGTCTTTATAATTTTCTGCTTTTATGTTTCCCAAGAAATTTTTTGCAACCATTTTAAAGGCATCCCAAGCGTCTTTTTCCTTGCCTTCAAGTATGGAATCGAATTGCGCATCTCCGAAAAGTTTCCTAATCTGGGGACCCACAAATATTCCCTCTTTAATTTTAGCGTCACTGATTCTAGGGAACTTTTCTTTTAAATAACTAAGAGCACGGCCTTCTTTGTCCATTGCCTTCACAAAATTTTTCATAAGTCCCAATTTTATATGAAGTGGCGGTAGTAAAATCTTTTCTGGGGCAACTAATGGCGCGCTGGTCACATTTTTCTTTCCTGGCTCAAAAGACTCTCTCGGTGGCCAAATTTTCTTTCTGTAGTGATCCGATCGTGCTCGACTGTCCCATTCGCAGAGGAAGCAGCAGTATTTGGTATAACTTAGCTGCATTCCAAGCAAGATCGCCACAACTTTTAAATCCCCACAAATTCGCCATTTATATCTTTCATATTGTATGGTCTCAAGTAACAATTTCAAATTGCTATATGTTTCTTTCATATGGACTGCATGACCAATTGGGACTGAAGGCAATTTGTTTCCATTATGGAGTAACACAGCTTTAAGACTTACTTTTGAGGAATCAATGAAAAGTCTCCAGTCTTTTGGATCATAGTCCAGATTTAAAGCTGCCATTAATCCCTCAATGTCCCTACAGGCTACCAAATTGTTATCCATGTTAAAAAATGGTGTTAGGTTTTTCTGACGGCTTCGGTACACAGAAACTTTTACTTCATCTTCAAGTAAATTCCATTGTTGCAATCGAGAGGCCAATAGTTCTGCTTTTGTCTTGGGCAGTTCCAAATCCCTTATAAGGTCACTTAATTCACTTTGACTTATTTTGTGAGGCTTTTTACTTGGAAGTTCACAGACAAAATCGGAGTCTTGCGAGGTTGATGGGCCGGCGACATTTTCCGGTACACTACCGTTTGAATCCTCTTGATCATCATCAGAATGAAGGGTATATTCCTGAGGTGGATTAGGTATAGGCAACTCGTCACTATGAGGCACCGGGCATATGGCGGATTGTAAATTTGGATACTGTATCGCAGACCTTTTTTTCTCTGAAAAGCCTTTTTTGATGGGAGGTGTCAAACAAAAGTAACAGTCAGTAACGTGGTCTTTCGGTTCTCGCCAGATCATAGGAACAGCGAAGGGCATCTTACGGTTTTTTCCACTTAGCCAGCCGCGAATGTTGGACGCACATTTGTAGCAGCAGATATGGGGAGCCCAATTTTTATCCTGGTCTCCAACTTTGCAGCCAAAATACAAGTGGTAAGCCTTTTTTATTAAAGGGCTAAGCGTACGTTTTTGTTTCACAAAAGTCATTTCACCACATATATAACAGAAATGACCCGGCTTATTTACACAAACTCGCGACATGTTGCTCAAAACTCTCTAATTTCTCAAATACGAACAGCTCTCGATCAACTGGTGGTTGAAATACAACTAACTGACAATTTAGGATTTATATTATATGTATTTAAACCCCTTATAAAGTACACCTGTTATAATAAATCCAGGTATTTCTCATTTAATGGTGAAATTTTCCCATATATTAAGGGCAGGTAGGTAAATTATCATAATTGGGATGGATCTATAAAACCGGAGCCAACTGAGCCTTTTGCAAGACAGATTGTTAATTAGTATAATAAAATAAGTAAGATTTTGCTATTTTGGTCTCGGAAACATTTTTGCTGTTCCCCAGTGTTATTAATAAAAAATGTAATTAATACTATATTTTATAGGAAATCGTATAATAAAATCTTAACGATAATAATTTTACTATAGTGTTTCCTCCGTGCAACATTTAATAGTATATTAAGATACAAGTTTCATAACTTATCATAAGACATTATCTTAGAGCACGCGTTTAGATTTTTCCATTTGAATTAACATTTTCTTTTTGGGTTGGCAATACTTTTACAATTTAATAAAATGTTACGAGTATCAAATATGCCATGATAGAAACAATTGAACACAACAAAGCTTCTCCCCATCCGTCATAATTAAAAATAAATATATTATTAACGTTAATAAAAATGAGTCAGGAAGAAAGTTGTACTCCGTCAGAAATACGAGAAATCGCAGAAAATAATCCAGAAAAACTTTTAAAAAGAATAAGCAAAACTTTGAGTTATGGTGCGAGCAGAACAAAGTTCAATATATTGAACAAAATAATAAATAATACTATTGAACAAAATATTGTGCCGACACAGAATCTGACAGGAATAACAATTAATGCCCAGGAAATGTCTACAGTAACCATAAATATGTATATATAAAGTAATATGTATAATACTGTATTGTACTAAACAGACTAAATTTTCAAACTTTTATGGAAGTCATGGGTTCTCTGGATTGGTCTAGTGTGATGCACGTGAATGATGTTGAAACTGCCACCAATAACTTTACACAGATTATATCAGATACCATAAAAAAAACTACAGAAACAAAAACTTTTGTTTG
This sequence comes from Barypeithes pellucidus, assembly GCA_963991005.1. NCBI lineage: Eukaryota > Metazoa > Arthropoda > Insecta > Coleoptera > Curculionidae > Barypeithes > Barypeithes pellucidus. The sequence goes on along the minus strand of OZ022557.1, from coordinate 18,496,825 downwards.
TAGGGAATTTAAAAAACTCAAACCATGGATAACGAATGGTATAATTTATTCTATAAAGCATAGAGATAAAATGAAAAAGAAACTTTTATTAAACTATAGTGTAGATAATGACAATAAATATAAAACATATCGAAACAACTTGAGTAAAATTATACAAAAGTGTAAGAATGAGTACTACAAAAAAGAAATTGACAATGGTAGAGGTGACATTAGAAGGATGTACAAAATAATATCAGATGCTACCAATGAAAGATCAGATAAAATCAAAATTAGTAATCTTCAAATAAAAACTGATAATGCACATCCTTCTGATGATAAATCTATAGCCAACTATTGCAATAAATTTTTTACTGAAATAGGCATCAAAATGTTTAAAAAAATAAAAAAATATTACACCTTTTGTACATGAATATCAGTCAAATTCGTCTATGTTTTTAAAACCAGTGAATGAAGGTGAAATAATTAAACAAATAAATTCTCTTAAGAACAATAGTGCCTCTGGCATTGATGGTATTGGCTCCAAAATCATAAAATGCTCTCATGTTTATTTGCTAAAACCTTTAGTCCATATCATTAATTTAGTATTTCAGACAGGTGAAGTACCCAGCCATTTTAAAACCACAGTAGTAACTCCAATTCACAAGGCAGGCGACAAGACTGATATAAATAACTTTAGACCAATCAGTGTGATAAACAATTTCTCAAAGATTTTTGAAAAATGTCTGAAGGACAGACTGGTTGAATTTTTTAACGTAAATAATGTCTTATCAAAAAACCAATTTGGTTTTACTAATGGCCTTAGTACCACTGATGCAATTTACCAACTTACTAAGCAAGTGACCGACAATCTAAATAAAGGGAATAAATGTCTGACGGTGTTCCTGGACCTGGCCAAGGCATTCGATACTGTACCCCATGCAGCACTCCTGGATGTACTGGAAACCTATGGTGTTAGAGGAAGGGTGTTGGGCGTATTGGGGAACTACCTCCATGATAGGAAACAGGTCCTAAAAATTGGCAACACTCTTAGCGACCCCTTAACAGTAAAAATCGGCATCCCGCAGGGAACAGTCTTGGGGCCCATTCTCTTCATAACATATATTAATTCGCTAACCAACTTAAATGTTAACAACGGCACAATTATTTCATACGCCGACGATACTGCAGTAATTTTTTCTGGTGAGAATTGGAATGACCTTAAAAATTCAACCAACAACGGTATGACTCAAATAATAGATTGGCTCGATTCATATAAACTTACTTTAAATATTATTAAAACTAACTATATCGCATTTTCGTTGACCGCGGCGAATAGACCAAATTTCAATAACATAAAAGTAAAGAATCTGGATGATTGTATAAATGAAGTTACCCATATCAAATATTTAGGAATTATAATGGACCAAAATCTTAAGTGGGACAAACATGTACTCAAACTCACAAAAAATATAAGATCATTGTTGCACAAATTTTATATATTAAGAGACATATTAAGTAAAAAACTGTTAATAAGTATTTACAAAGCCTTAATCGAATCCCTACTTCGATATGGACTTGTCGTATGGGGTGGTTTATATACAAACTCTTTGTGTCAACTGAACGTTGTTCAAAATTACATATTGAAAATTATTTTTAGGAAAACCAAGAGATTCCACACTCAACAATTATATTCTGAAGACATCATGAATGTTCGCTCACTTTACGTTTTGAGTACTTGTTCTTTTGTGCATAATAATAACAGATTGAAGGCATTTGTGGATCATACATACAATACTAGAACCAGAATGAATAGACACTTAAAAATACCAAACAGTAATAAAAACGTGAACTTGCGATTTATTAATTATCTGGCTCCAAAAATATATAATATTTTAACACCAGAATTGAAAAGTATTAATAATATAAAAACTTTTAACATAAAATGTAAGTCCTTTATTACAACAAACTGGTCGAAGATATTGTTTTAAAAATTTAAATATTGTTTTGATCTTTGTTTATAATGACTTCCATAGCTGTACCTTTTAAATACTACTATATTTAAGATTTACTTTATGCTAATTGTGAATTCTTTAAGATATAACACAAATTTTTCCTTGCACATACAGATGTTTAGTCATCTAGGTGCATGTTCTAACAAGTTTTGTAGAACCCTATTTAGTATCATACTATATTTTGTATATCGTTGTGTAATCAAAGTTGTTAATAAATGATTGATTGATTGATTGTATTGAATTAAAAATAAAAATAGTACTTTATTGAATAAAACTTTAGAAATAGAGCATAAACTGGAATATATTTCTATTATTTTTATGTTATGTTGTTTTAGAGATGTGACTAGAAATTAGTTGACGGACACCGTCAGCATGTTATATATTTCCGAGTATAGGTATTTCAGATAAATATCTAGTAAAAATTATCTATTTGCAAGGTTAAAGTTAGTCTTTTAAAGTTTTCTATAAACATTTTTTGTCGAATCCATAATGCCTAGAAAATTAATTTCAACGAAATCGAAGTAAGCCTAAAATTCGAACCCTACTTGCTGCCAACATAAAAAAAATAAAATTTCAGTTTCATAAAGTGGCAGGTCATTCAATTTTTTTGCATTTCATAATGTAGCCATTATGAAACCCAAATAGAAAAAATAATTTTGTTTATTTTGCCTCGAAATTCACTTAGTACATGTGATCGGAATAAAACCAAACTTTTTCATTTAAAAGAAATACCTACTCCGAAATTCATACTACGCTTCCGCAAAACTGCTTAAGACTTTAATTCCAAATTAAAGTCTACTAAATCCTTTAAGTTGAACTTCCGAAATTGTCATTCTTTTTTCCCGTTTTGCGTCTGCATTTGTCAGTAAGCCGTACGAAAACTATTTCGGGGTCGATTTTTCTCTCAACCGCACTCATTTAATTGGCATCACTGTACTGGCATTGACATAAATTTTGTTAATTGGATTATTCTAGAAATAAATTCCAAAATAATCATCATTATTTTTAACATGATTTATGATCTAGGATCATAACATGCTCTGTACAGGGTGGCGAACTAAACGGGGTACTCGGCTGTATCTCGGAAACCTTTAACTACAGCTTCCGGAAAAAAATATTTATTAGAAACGTTGCCAAGAGAAATTGCTGGAAATTATTTGTCAATTTCTCTACAATTTGCGTAGATAAGGTATATGGAAAATGCTTACAAATAAATCCCTCATGTATCATGATCAACTGTGTTTATATACTTTTTCGCTAACCTTTCAAATAAAGTGGTGGGGGTAACGAAAACATTGATTTGGAAAAAATTCAATATCTCAGGAACGTCTTATCGGAAAATATTAAAATGAGTCTCAAGTGTAGCGGACAGAGCAAAGCTTTTAAATGACGCTAATTATACTATTGTCCGATAAGGCGTTCCTGAGATATTGAATTTTTTCTAAACCAATGTTTGCATTACCCCCCTCCCCACTATATTTGAAGGGCTAAAGCAGTTCATCATGATACATGATAGATTTATATAAGTATTTACAATATACAGTGGAACCTCTCTTAGGCGGATACCTACGAGACCGTCTAAATCTGTCCGCCTAATAGAGGTGTCCGCTCATGGGAAATTTATTATTAGGTAATATGTAAATGCAAAATTATTACTATGTATATGTATGTACAAATAAACATAACATAACAAAAATACACTAGTTTTAGTTAGGATGTAGTACTAAAAAAAAATCTAATAACGTAGTTTGACGTGTTTGCGTTTTAAAACTTGCAATCTAGAAAATGTAATTCCAACTCTGATAACAATTCCATTGCTGTAGTCACCTCTATTCTTTGCATACTATTATAATTCCTTTACTATACTAATGGCTTGTTGATAATTGGTGACATTTGTTTGATTACTGCATACAACTTCTTCATCAGAGTCGTCAGATAGTGATGTGGTTGTAGGTTGGACTACATAATCGGTATTAATGTGGTCACTATCATCTTCTAATAGCACATTGCTATCAATATTAATGAACTCGCCCAAACCATTGTTATCAAATTATAAACTTCCACAACGTCAATATTCTCTTTCAGACTCAAAACGCGACATTTTTGTGCCATTGTTTACGATTTTAACCTTACAACTCACAAATAAACGGCGGACTGCTGTCGGGGAATCACACATATTTTCATTCGGCGAAGTCCTTTCGCGCTGCCACGCATAAGCGATTGGTTGACGGTCTGTTTTCAGAGAGTTTTTGCACCGTACTTATTAGTATCCCAAATACTTTACCCGCCCAAGGAAGAGTCCGCCAAAGACAGGTTGATTTTCATGGAATTCCGGACTATGACAAAATGTCCGCTTATCAGAGGTGTCCGTTATGAGAGGTTCCACTGTATCTAAGCAAATTGTAGAGAAATCGACTGTTAGCAAATTACTATTAGTGTTGAGCCCTTTTGCGGCCGGCCTACAAACTGGCAAATAATTTCCAGCAATTCTTCATGGCAGCTTTTCCTATAAGTACTTGTTTTCCGGAAGCTGTATGGTGAACGGTTTCCGAGATACAGCGGCGTACCTCGCTTACTTGGCCACCCTGTACAATTGCCGCTACCTCTAATAAATTAATTAACAATAAAAATGATTAGGCGATACTGTGTACCTAGTTACGTAAGTAATGTCAATCAAAATTTTGTCAAATATGACGCCGAGTGTCAAAATCTACATCTTAAGTTCAAGTAAAAATATTTAAAAAAATTATCTAATATATGACTTGCAGTAATGTTTAGTTGGCTAAGTAAAGTACCAGAGATGGAACCGGAAGTTTACAGTAACGTGGTTGAAGGCCTAAAAAGCATCTACAAGAACAAACTTTTGCCCTTAGAGCAACATTATTTGTTTAATGAATTTCATTCTCCGCCGTTAAGTGATGCTGATTTTGATGCCCAGCCTCTTATTTTATTGGTAAGCTTTTATCAAAATTTTCTGAATTGTTGATGTGATCGAAGCCTGTTAAAAAATGGGATAGTTTGAACGCCCTTCCCGAGGTCGTTTTCCCCAACGAATATAACCTCCAACGATTCAAAACGAACGTGAATCGCATTTTGCGCACATGCACCACTCCCAGAGTGCCCTAAAGGATTTTTCCTATAGTGCTTGTGTTTGATCTTAAAAAAAAAATTCAAGATTTTAATCAAAAAAATATTAACTGATACATGTCCCTAATTAGTGACAAATAACAATGTATATTCTCGTTTCATTTTATATAGTTAAGGGCCGATATCTCAAAGTTATCTTAAGGTAAAGAATAACACAAGTTTGGCAGTATATTAAAGTTCTTCTTAACTCTAATCTAAGGAAATATATCTACAACGACGTGATAATTCCACTTAACGCGTGAATAGACCCTCAAATTAATTAATAAATAGGTTTTTAAGGTTTACCATAACGTTAAGGCTACCTTAGCTAAGGTCTAACTTAAGGTAACATTCAAATATCGACCCTAAGGGCAGATATTTCAGTCACCTTAAGGTATAGAATGACGTAAGTAATCCTTAAAACAAGTTTGACAGTTTTGTTCCAACACCCTATTTTTGTATCGAAACTGTTGGTAACGATTTTGTGTGCAGGCGTTAATTTTGCACTGTTTATTGTCGATGCACAAGGGACGCAAGGTTGGTACGTCCTTGTGATCATTCTCTGTATAAATCTTAGCTGATCGTTTGTCTGATTAGTTATTTGACTAAGAAAGAAGATTAGTTAATAACTATCATAACATTCATAAATCATAACCCTACTTTTGTTGCTTGAGTTCTTCGTCTAAGCGTTTTGTTGTATTTAATAATTATGAAAGATAACAAGGTATGTAATGGTACGAAAATCTTGTAGGTTTGGGAACAGTATTACACAAATTTAATAAGAATAAATTAAATAATCAAAAAATTAAAGAGGGGTTAAGCAACAACTCCTACAAAATAAGGCTAAAAGAACTGCATGAATGCCAGGAATACAAAAAAATTGTTAAAATTCTTACGACGCAAGTCAGTAGGGGAGACCGAGGAGGGCTGTGACAATTTTTACTTAAAAGAACATATCTCAACAAACAAACAGAATACCATTATGAATTGCATGCCCGCAATGTAGCTCAATTCTTGCTCTTTTAAAAACAGTCATCAAAGTCAATAAAAGTTATAAGGTTTCTGAGAAAATTTACGAAAACTGAAACTACTCCCTTTGTCACAACTCTTCTAACGCCGAGGTAAATTGTGACAGGTACCAAGGTAAGTTGTGACAGCTGTGTATCTAGACTAATTTTAATAGATAAAATTAGTTTTATATGAATTATTAACAAAACACAAGTTTTTTTGTAGGAACTACAATAACATGAAACATTAACTAAATCTTTTATAAGTAACTATGGCATTATTATATCAAACTTAGGTTAAGAATTGACCAAAGCAAACGAACAGGAACAGAAATAAATAGAAAAAAACATTGCAAAAAGTGTGTAAAATAAGCTAACCAGAAAATAACATCAAGTCAAATCAAGTAGCGAGTCTATAAACAAACAATCGTGCGCTGTTATCAGCTCGCTAACGGCCATAGATTCCGATAAATCGTCTTTGTCACAATTCTACTCTGTCACTGGTTTGCGAACGATCACAAATTTGGTTGGAACACAAACGGAATCGCCCGATACACCGTTTTGTGTCGGTTGGAACGCCCTTCGACTAGTACGCATGAGCGTGACCGTACATTGTACGATTTTTAACGTGGTTGGAACGAACCTAATATTGCCTCTAGCCGAAGATATACCCCAAAAACAATTTTCTTTCTTAATTATCAATTTACATAATAATATCAGAATTTCTATAAAGATAGCCTTTTATAACAGTTTATTTATAATTTAAATTTCCCGTCCTCTCAGAGAATATAACCACCGAAATGTTTTATACATGATTTCAATAGAACACCTGCGAAATCCTGCACAGATATTATACACGTCTGCCGCTTTAATTTTCTCCATTTATCTCTCCCTTTCAGGTCGGACAATACTCCACCGGAAAAACCACTTTCATAAGATATCTCCTTGAAAGGGACTTCCCCGGGATGAGGATAGGTCCGGAACCGACCACTGACAAATTTATAGCCGTAATGTACGGTAAGTAGTGTGTGGATTTTCTTGAAGTTTTGGTACAATTGAAAAGATTTAGCGCCTTGGGGGTATCCTGGTAACGTTTGTTAAATCGTTTTATAGTATAAATTATTCCAGAATGTTCCATAAATATTTAGCGAAAAGCATTTTTCCTTTGTGAGAGAAAAATCATAATTTCAAGAGATTCGAAAGGTCCATTTATATGTTATAGGAAGATTGACAATTGTCGTAATGTCCATTTAATTTGTTGGCAGCCTAACTCCTCGAGATGGAGTTCGTGTCATTCCCGATTTTAAATTTAATTTGTTATGTGTGAGTGAAAAGAAAAAAAATGCCTTATTTAAGTATGAAATGGTTCCTCTAAGTGCCTGTTCTCACCAAAGCAACTAATGTTTAAATACGCGTGTACCCCCTGACTTAAGGCAACTCAACTGCAACGCAATTAGTTGCTTATGAGTTGCCCGGCATACCGCGTCGCCGTTGCCAGTTGCTTCCAATCGCGGTGTCATGGCTGACGAGACAGCAATATATTTAACTTTTGTGGCTCATTCGGTAAAACCCATGGAATTAATTTAACCGGATCATTATTTAATTCCTGTGTCACTATATACGAACTATGTCTCTTTATGGTATAAGAAGGGTTAACCCAAAATTGCCGCTCAGTTTTTTTTTTTAAGCTTTCTCAGGAGCAAGTATGTTGCGGCTATATCTTCATCTGACGAAGACGGCATTTTGCTCACGTCAAAAGAGACTTTAAACCAGGTGATCCCAGTGGGAATGCAAGAGCAACTCATCTGAAGTTGCGGTCGCACTGCAGTTGCGTTGCTTGCCAGTTGCTTTGGTGAGAACAAGCGAGCAACTCAACTGAAGTTGCGGTCGCGTTGCGGTTGTGTTGCGGTTGCCAATTGCTTTGGTGGGAACAGGCACTAATAGAACGTATAGAAACAAAACCATTTATTTGGGATAAAACAAATGACTGACAACACCGATAATTCATTCCACTTTATCTTGTTTGATCAGCTGAAAAAGGAAACTGCACGTAGGTTGAAGGAATTAAAAACTTATAACTCCAAACTTCTTTACCATTCAGGAAATGGACAATAAGACCTGTCAAAAAATCTCCCTAGATCTTGAATCAAAACACAATTGATAAATACAAACATGAAATTTACGATCTAAGGAAAAAAATAGAAAAAAAATCATAATCATTCCCAAACAGTTTGAAGATCTGGGTGATATAAGGAAGAAAAAATTATTGAAGAGATATACAGAGATAACCTCTATGAAAAAATGAAGAACATGAATGCTCACCTTATTTTAAGATGAAAATGTGGTATACAAGTTTTTTGCATGTCGCTTCGTTTTCGAAATACAGGGTGTTAAAAAAAATGTTGTATTTTTCATTTTATTCATTAATTCCAATGATTTGATAATGCATATGATTAAAAAACTTTGAATAATGAACTCATGTGAACAAAAGTCAAATAAATTGCTGCAAATGTCCTCCATCAGCCATGGAACGAAGCAAAGCCTACTCGTATAATTTGAAGATAAAAATACGAAAATAACTAAAAAAATTAAGGTACTCTTTTACCCAAATACCCACAAATGAATTAACTGTAAAATTTAATATTGACCCAAAGTAAAGTGCTCTAATGCTTTATGTTTAACAAATTATATCATTAGAATATCGTTTGGCATTAATTAATCAAATGAAAAATACAATATTTTTTAGCACCCTGTATTTCGAAAAGGAAGCGACATGCGAAAAACTTTTATACCACATTTTCGTCTTAAAATCAGGTAAATATTCATGTCCTTCATTTTTTTTTTAGAGAGGTTAGGAAACACCTTGTATAACTTGAAGGAGTTTTGCCTTTTTTATTTCGCCTTTTGCGACGTAGATATAACAAATAAAGGAAATATAACTTGTTAATAGCCGGCAATTTTCTATTTTTGTAAATAGCACAATGAATTGATACCTGGCCTTCCAAAATTTACCGTCTGTCGTTATCGTGTCGGTGTCGTGCTATGTCGGTGTCGTATCGTTGACGTGTCGTGTCGGTGCTGTGTCGGTGTCGGTAAGCGTGAAAACGCCTATAGGCTTGATAACTTTTCTAGTTGCATTTTACTGATTTTTTTTAGAGAACTGTAGGTACAACTATCAGTTTTAACGTGTCATTCACAGAGTTGTACATATACTTCTATAAAAAAATCACTAATATCGGACTAAAAATAAAAATGTAACTAAATCAAAATTTCGTAACGACCTTTTTTTGCACATGAGTATATGTCTAATTAATATCACTCTATGATTATATATAATTTAATTGTTATTTATAATTTATAAATAACAATTAAATAATTTTTCTTGTAATTTCATTAGGTGAAAAAGATGGCGTGGTGCCAGGCAATGCTTTAGTTGTGGATCCAAAGAAGCAATTCAGACCCCTCTCAGCTTTTGGAAATGCTTTTCTGAATAGATTCCAGTGCTCCCTAACAAATTCTCCAGTTCTGAAAGGAATGACCATTATCGATACTCCAGGAATACTTGCAGGTATTATGCCAGGAATACTTGCAGGTATTATTGTCTCTAGAATTATCTGTTTTCCGTATATTCTCGAAGTCAAAATACAGCGATTTTGTTGGTAATGCTAGATTACTACAGAATACAGAACTACAGGAACTAACAGGATTTTCTTTTTTAATAATTGTGTTTATAGCGATTTTCGGAATTTACTTGCAATAACGTGTTTTCTGCTTATTTTCCCTCATGATAAATTACAATGAAGAATACATTTTTACGGGAAAAATGGTATTTGGTTCTCATACAACGTCTCCGTTTGACTCTAAACCTAAAATCCTCAAAGGGATGCTTGTAATTTTGCGATATGTCAAGAATTCCTTTAAGGCAACGACGCCGACATTGAAAAATTACTGAGATAAAATTGTCATTTTTTTTTCCTGCTTTGCCTGCTAAAGAAAATATTTTTTCTATTTGGATGCACAAAGTACTCAATGCAAAAATTACCCCAAATGCTTTTCTCTGCATTTAAAATCAACAATAAGCGGCACCACTGATGATCTCCTGTCCTTAAGAGTATAAGTAAAGTAAATGCTCTTACATTATATTACTAACATAATTCTATACAGGGTACATCAAGTAAAGTGGCCTATTAGAAGCATCTCGAGAACTAAATGAGATTTTATTTTGAAAATTTGGCTCTGGCTATAAGAGATGGTTTTCTATGTTTCTAAAATATTTTGGATGGTGCAGAATTGCCGGATCATACCGAAAGTGGTAGCAACTTCGGACTTTTAAATGAATTACCCTATATATTATATTTTTTTTGGAATCTAGGTAAAAAATCTAGAACAGTTTTCTATATTAAGTGTTCCTATACCTATCTTCAATATTTTCGGACTAATAGCGAAATTAAAAATGATCTTATAAAAATACATTTTTTGGTAGTTGGCTGTGGAATGGATTCATAGAGACAAAATAATGAAAAATCCATTTGGCGTTACTTGAAGACCTAAAACGTCAGGTAAAATATTATATGTGGACGGGACTATTAAAACAGTTTTGCCTAAGCAAACCCACGATGAAGTCTCCACTCGGCCAAGCTATCTTTTGCCAAACGTATATAATATAAAACTTCTTGCACAAAGACAAGATTTTCTCTGTTTTTTTGGGAAAAATCCAATTTGCCATCCTTTTCAGGTGAAAAACAGCGAATAGACCGCGGCTACGACTTCACCGGAGTTCTCGAATGGTTTGCTGAGAGAGTTGACCGGATAATTTTGCTCTTTGATGCCCACAAGCTGGATATTTCCGACGAATTTCGACGATCTATTGAAGCGCTCCGAGGCCATGACGACAAGATCCGTATTATACTTAACAAGGTAGGGCTTTTCACGTGAGTTTCCGATGCAGTATGCATGTCTAAACATATGGTTAAATGCAATTGATCGTGTAGAAAATAAGCATAAAGGATATACAGGGTGTTAAAAATCGAAGTTCATTGTTCATTCCGAAGATATTCGCAAACAACCGAAAGTCGCCGTTTTGGTTTTAAATTCTTTCTGGCTTTAAGGCCAATGTATAAACTTGACGTTCTGTTTGCCGGTGCCGCTTGACAGTGGAAGTTATTAATTAAAAACATTGAAATGCATAAGACCATTTATATTTGACGTTGACGGTGCCGTAAATTTCACACAAGCAGTGTTCTTAGATTTCGAGCAGAAGTTTTGTCTTTCAAATGCCATCCTCAGTTTAAAATAAGGACCTGTATTTTTTTGCATTTATGTAAACTTGAGATCCGATGTAATCTTAATACAAAATACTTTTATTAAATATCAAAGTTTCTATCCCATAAAAAACATCTTCAGCAATATTTTTTTACTTTACTTTCCTATAATACCCTAATTCATTAATTTTTAAGTACTAGTTCAACGAACTGCGTTCCAAAAATGGACTTTTCTTAGATGGTGACTTTGTTGTCCATGTTAAAGAATTGTAAAGGGCCCGGAGTGACTACCTCTGGATCGCTAATCATTCTACTGAAAGTAGAGTCTGCACAATAATATTTTTTATTAATAACCTAAGAACCATAAATCTCAGTATAGATAAAATCTAATTACATCCATTTGTGCAGCGCAATTTCTTAGACAGAGAGAGACATTTAAACCATCTTTGAAATGACGTTCCACATGACCGCCCTTCTTATTTAAGATTTTAAGGGTAACATCTACTCCTCCCACGACGACTGCAATTTTTTATTAAAAGCGTCACAAAAAAATTGACTGGTATTTCCAATTATTTATTGGAGGCAATTAAGGATCGAATCGATACCCTGTATTTTGTAGGCCGATATGGTGGATCATCAACAGCTGATGAGAGTTTATGGAGCCTTGATGTGGTCATTGGGAAAAGTGTTACAAACACCTGAAGTTGTCAGAGTATTTATTGGTACATTTTGGGATAAACCATTAAGGTAATGAATTGGTTTCCGAAAATCGGCTTTTTTTTTAAATAGGGCTGAGTAAATGGCTCGTTTTTCATTGGTTACCAGATTATAAATTCCGATAGGCGCGCAATGGTGAGAGACTTTTAAAGATAGTAATGAGAAGTCAGGCAAATTTGAACTTTTTTACACAACTAGTTTAAATCTGGAGTACGATGCTGCCTATTTAATTCAGATTAAAATCAAAATATCACTTTTATAATTAAAAGGTTTAAACTTGTCAATATTTGACATCGTTTCTAATTTTTTTGAAATAATTTTCGCTTTGAATATTTCTAATCGCCGTTGGGGAAAAAGTTACAATGATTAAATGGTACTACGGGGGAAATACTATCTATAACATAACATATTAACATTGGCATACAATTCCATATTCCATTCATAAAACTATTGGAAAGTGAAGCTGTAATTGTGTGAAATGTGATTGAAAATCAGTAATGGGTGGAAGAGAGAACTACATGTTTGTTGGCTGAATGGCAACAATGTTGAAGTCTGGTTATATCAGATGGTTAAATATTAAAACATAACCAAACTTACCGATGAAAAGATAAAGGTGAATATTAGTATTAATTCATATTTTGGCTCCGGGATTGCAGCGCAGTAGTACAATAGAAATAGATGTTGCCAGGGTGCAGTTGGATTAGTTCAAGATTCGCTTGATACTTTGAAGTATAATAATATGTTTTTATAGAATCCCTCATCGTTTCACAGTTTATAGTAAGAAATTTAGTTTAAGAGCAACTGCGGACCAGTTGTAATTGTCAAATTAATACATTTTTAATTGGCATCTTGCAAGATACCTTTGCGATAAATATGTCAATCTGGCTATGCTGCAATAATGACCGATAGAAGTGGGAAATACTGTTTGTATTCGTTGCGTACGCTAAAATTTTTTTTTTATGATCAAACACAAGCACTATAGGAAAAATCCTTTAGGGCAGTCTGGGAGTGGTGCGTGTGCACAAAAACCGATTCACGTTGGTTTTGAATCGTTGGAGGTTATATTCGTTGGGAAAAACGACCTCGGGAAGGTCGTTCCGTAAGGATGAAGCCCTCCAGATGAAAGAATTCTTAAATAATGAAGTTCGAGGAGTACTAAGCTTAATCAGTCAAATCCCCAACCTGTCTTCGATGTTCTAGGCTGTTGAGGTTCTTCGTCAGCTCGTGGTCTCCTATCAGACGAATGGCCCTCCTTTCAATGGAATCGAGTAGCCGAAGAGTATGCTTGGGTGCAGAGCTCCAGACATGAGAGCACTATTCTAGTGATGGTCGAATCTGGGCTTTGTATAGTTCCAAAAGTTGTTGAGGTGTGTACAACTTTCTCATTCGGAAGAGTACACCAAGTTTCTGAGAAGCTATTCTGGCGATTGCCACAACGTGGTTATGCCAAGACGTGTTTCCTCCCGGATTGACGCCCAGTAAATTAATAGATGAAGCCAATGGGTTTGCGGGTCCGTCCATGACTATATCCGGTTCTGTAATGTTAACCTTTTTAGAGAAATCTGCTGCCTGGGTTTTTTAGCGTTAAATTCGACTTGGTTACTGTCACCCCAAACCAAAATTTCTTCCAGGTTTTTGTTGAGGAGTGATACTTCATGCTGCCTGCGAAGATGTGCGTCGGCAGCCGATGTTTACGCATTCAAAGAGAAAGATGAGATAAGTGTGCTATCGTCAGCAAAACTAAATATTGAATTTTTCGTTTTCACTAGACGGTCGTTAATGTAGAGTAAGAAGAGACTGGGAGACAATATGGACGCTTGAGGAACACCGGCATTGATAGAAATCCGTCAATCGCCACTTGCAGAGAGCGGTCCATAAGAAAGCTATGTACATTTTTCTATCTGTAGTTTGTAATATCTTGACTTAGATAAATTTTTAATCATTCATTTGCTGGTGTAAATGTGTCACGGTCCGCACTTCCTAGTTTTTCATTTTAAAAATACATTTTGTTAAATATCTCTTAAATTACTAGGAAAATAAACTTTATATTGAACAAGAACATAATTCTTATTGTTGTCTTTAAAAAGTTTAAGTACATTTTTGAGCTACAATAAATAGGGGAGCGAATATTTGACCATCCTTCAATTTATGTGGGATATCCTACGTGTCCTGACCGGAAGTACCACCCGGTATATTTGAAACCAATAACGAGCTAACAATGTGTAAATGAAATTTATTAATGTAAAATAATATTTTCTTGTAATCGCGAAAATCATGAAAATAAAAGCGAGGGTGATGAAAAATGATGGTGATTGATGGATAAACTTTTCCAACGCATCAATTAATTAGATTCAATTATCGACACTCGAACACCTCAATGTCTCTGTTTGATTACTCTGAAAAAACTGTAATGAAGGTCGTTATTTATATTACTTCTAATAATTTATATTACACGACTTTTATAGATAATTTTATTCTTTTAAGAATTAATATTTGATTTTGATTACTTCTATTATACTTAACTGTCAATTGACATGACACACAATCTCAGATAATAAAAAATGCATGTTAACTTATTGAATTTCACGATTATCTGTTAATTAATTATTACTAGGGCTCATACGATAATTTTAAGAATGACCTACAAGATAACAGCTTATATCGTCATCGCATTACATCACTAGTGATTTAAATGGTCGTAGATAAAATATTGTAAATAGATAACATGCACAGAGTAAAGTCCTGGTTATTATTACATTTCGTTAAGAAATATTTCGGTGGATTGGAACGGAAAAGTTCGTCGTTGGTCATTTGGTCGCATGTGTGGTTTTTACTGCAGTACAAGCACGTGGTTAAAAATGGACGATATTAGTAGATTCATTTGTACAGGGTGATCACGTATTATGTCGCCCCATCTTAACCTTTTTATTTTACGTACTTGAGAAAAATTTAAACGATGGGATACAAGGTTTTTAAAGTAGTATTTGCAATGGGAACAAATATCATTTAGATCTGTTGATTTACAAGTAGGGTTGGTTTTACTCAACATGATGTTGATGCCCTTTGTTATACACCTATTTTATAATATGCAACCAAGTAATTTACGAAATAACCTACAGAGTTATGTACAGGATATATAAGACGACACTAACTTGTGATCGTATGATATTAGTAAATCATAATAAATTACTTTTGCATAACTTATTAAGGAAAAAAACACTTTTTGAAGTGATAAGGGACCCCGAATTGAGTAACGGGCCTAGGGCCCCTATAACCAGAAATAGGCACATTGTATATTCCGATTAATTAATAATAATAAAGTCTGAAAAATAATGAGCGCGTATAGTTACGCCGATTCTTTATTCTGCTGTAGATTTTCTTGCCCTGTTGCCAGTTTGAGGCCTAATTTACTTTGTCAATTTAAAATCGTATTTTTTATTTTAAACTCTTTTATATTTTGGTTCTTTTTGAGGCCCCTTTAAATACGAGGCCATAGGCTGGAGCCTAGTATGCCTAGTGATATATCCGAAAACGAAGAACCGATAACCCATGTCACTTAATAATGACACACGTCAAGCGGAACAACTTTTCGTTGACGAAATTTCGTCGATATCCAATCTTTTGGATTGGAGTTTTTCGGCTGCAGATTATTAATTTTGTGAACTTTTATTTTATTAACTATGAGTGTAAAATACCATAAACTAGAGTTTAGTGCCTTAGAAGATGAATTGTTGATAGAAAGTAAAAGTAAATAGATAGAGGGTAAAAGAAAATCCATCCATATATGCAACAAGGTTAAAAACTTTTAAAGACATACAAATGAAGGAGAATATTTGGAAAAAATAGCGGTAGAATTTGGATCAAATAAAACAGGTATGTTCAACCCTACTGGTAAATCAACAGACCTAAATGATATTTGTTCCCATTGCAAATACTATACAGCTTGTCGTTTCGTTCTGCGGCTACCAAAACTATTTAAAGAATGCAGACGAAATATTATCGATGTTGTCAAATTACTTACCAAAAATCTCATAAGTTTGATGAAATTTATTATTTACATCTCCTATGAATACAGAACTTAACCTAATCGTTAAAAAGTTAGAAAATATTATTAGTCAGACTGAAAAGCTGAGAGGTATTTTGAGTTTTAATTAATATTTTCACACCTCATTAATTTTAATTAGCGCACGGAATTAAAATATTAAGTGAATTATCAATTTAATAGCAAATCTGACAACATGTGAATACGCATTTACTCCAAACATTTAGTCGATTAATAGAATCACTTCCGCCTCTATTTTGTTTCACAGCATTAAACAGAGACAAAAATATAATATGCGAATGATTTGGACACGCCTCCGCAGACATACGCCAGACACATGGCACTGCTATGCGCAGATGCGCTATGGTTTTTGACCAGCGGCAGCGAGTGGTGGAGGTTACGTGTATTATATAATTAAAGGCGCAAATAGTAAAAAAAACTTCTGTGCGTTTTTCTTTGTATTGCAATGGCATATATTCGTGGAAAAACTTTGCAGTTCTAATCTTGGGAAATTATTGCTAATTTTTATAATGCTTGTGATGAGGAAGCCAGAAATTATGCATTTAATTTGCCGTTACAACGAAATTTGGACAGGGTCTCCATGTATACAGGAGCTGGTATTAGCATGATTAAAAAAATTCATAAGGAAGATGAAGCAAAGCAAATAATCCTGAAAAGTTGTTATCGTCTACCGACAAGAAAAGGTCTCGTTTATCAGTTATAGACAAATTAAAATTTGACTTTAAGGTAATAAGACGCATTATCGAAAAGTTATATCTAGAGTTTAAAACATGTATGGAAATTTAATTAATATATATAATAAAATACTTTGTACTACTTGCAAAAATAATAACTGTTACTGATGTTACCGATTACGATTATCAAATTAAATACCGAATTAAGAAGAAAGCATGAATTTATTAAGGCCTATCGTCAAATATATATACAGTGTGCCAAGGGGAATTCTTTATGATTGATTTTAAGACCAAAACCCATTCTTTACAAAAAAAATCCGGTTTGTTTAGACTTCTAATTAATAAACAACATTGTTTTATAGATTTTAGTATTTTTATATTTAATTTTGAACTAATAGTAGCACGCTCATGGATTGTCCATTTGACCTGTTGGCTTCCTTCCCCCTTACGGATACCGCGTAGCAACAGATCCAAACGACAAGCTATACTTTAAAACCCTTGTATACCAATCGTTTTAATTTTTCTCAAGTACGTAAAATAGAAAGGTTAAGATGGGGCCAACAGTACTTTATTTTTGCTAATTCCTAATTCATCTGCGATGTGTCTTATTTGATGCCCATTTCTCAATCGGGTGTAAATGATCGCTTTTTGATCGACGCGACGGTTAACGCGGGTATTTTTTAAAAAATGTTTCGTTCGACGCGTCGCGTCAGTGACAAAATTAAATCAAACTCACAACTTCAAAACAAACTAATAGTCTCGGAGATTAAATTACATTTTGTTGTCCCAGTTTTATTTCGGCCCGATGGTACATAGATTTTAATTTCTTTGGAAATTTTAGATTTGATATAAATCGAAAATTATTTGAAGACGAAACTCAAGATCTATTTAAAGACTTCCAAGGCATGCCGAAAAATTCCGCCTTACGAAAACTCAACGATCTGATCAAGAGATCTCGACTCGCCAAAGTTCACGCGCTAGTCATTGCCGAGTTGAAAAAAGAAATGCCGATGTTTTTAAAGGACAGCAAGAAAAAGGACTTAATACGGAACCTGGAACGGGTATATGAAAAAATTAAAAAAGAACAAC
This sequence comes from Barypeithes pellucidus, assembly GCA_963991005.1. Classification (NCBI taxonomy): domain Eukaryota; kingdom Metazoa; phylum Arthropoda; class Insecta; order Coleoptera; family Curculionidae; genus Barypeithes; species Barypeithes pellucidus. The sequence goes on along the minus strand of OZ022557.1, from coordinate 18,478,897 downwards.
AAATATCAGATAGTGATTTTCCGGATATAAGCAAAATGCAACAAAACTTAATGAAGTACGACTTTACGAAGTTTCACTCGCACAAGCCGAAGTTGTTGGTTGTCGTTGATCAGATGTTGGGCGAGGATATCGCGAAGCTGATGGCTATGATACCTCACGATGCCAGTCCACCAACTTTGTTACAGGTAAAAAAATATTAAATAACAGAAAAGTTTTGGACTTGCATTGTCTTTATTTGTTATATATCACCTTAGATTTTTCGTAGTTACGAAACTTATCACTTATACCGGGTCCATACCGGGCTTCTAGTGTCTGTTTGAAGGTTGTAGACAATTGTGTTTCTTGAATAACAGAAAAGTTTTGGACTTGCATTGTCTTTATTTGTTATATATCACCTTAGATTTTTCGTAGTTACGAAACTTATCACTTATACCGGGTCCATACCGGGCTTCTAGTGTCTGTTTGAAGGTTGTAGACAATTGTGTTTCTTGAATAACAGAAAAGTTTTGGACTTGCATTTGACACTCTGTACATAGGTACGCATTGGCGCATCGGACATAAAACTCCCCTTTATTTATCATAGACTGTGAAAGTGAATAGAAATATAATAGATTATCTGTGGAGTTCCGCAATATGTTTTGAATTCAATATCACTTTAGACAAGGACAAAAGTTACAATCGTAGTTGAATAACATGCCGAAAATTTAAGGGCTGGTTAAATGGGAGGTATTCATGATTTTTTCGCTGTCGCCATTTCGAAAGCGATATAACTAGCGACCGAGACTTGGCTTCTTGGCTACTACTCTTATGATAAAAAATAGAACGTCAGTTTTTGGCACAATTTCAATTTTTTTTCGAAATTATAAATTATTTTGGGGAATACGTATATCGGAACGCTAAACACGTCTATTATAATGTTTATGATATCAGGCTTTGTTTTGATATTTTTCTCCTGCCTATTTTTATTGATTCGTATGAGTTTTATGACGGTGAAGTGATGACGCAAGTTCTGGAGAAAAAAAAACCATTGAATCGCCCAAGAAAATTGGTTGTACAGGGTGTCCCATTTTCTATCTCCGTAACTGTTAGTGCTATCAAAAAAGTAATGTAGGTGTCATATACTCTTTTTGGGTCAAACTTAAAATGATAAAATCAAAATTTGAAAATTTTCGCTCGCTTAAGAGATACGGGGGAAAATCAAAAAATTGACAATTTCTAAATTAGCCTATATTTTCTTAGTTAAAAGAGATACAAAAAAATGTTTTATACAGAAGTTTATTTATAATGATTGTTGAATAATCTGCCGTTTTCAGAATAAGTATACGGGGTCAGGTAAGAAAGTTGTCGGATTTAACCTAATTTTTTTAAATGGAACACCCTGTATATTTTAATATAAAAAGATAGCATTTTAAATTCTCTTTTCAAATATATACACACTATGCATGATATTGGTTTCCCAGGCGATTTATTTAAACTTTATTACTTTAAACCACAGTAGGCCATGAAACTAAAGCTAATATCCTAGAGACAACTATGTTGACATTCTAGTTGTTAATAACATTTAACGTCAATTTCATTTTTACATATTAATTTGTGAAAATGACTTATCAACATTTCGCAAAATTTGATATGATATCTATCGTCCATGGTGTGATATAAATTTGAAAAGAGAGTTTAAAATGCTATCTTTTTATATTAAAATATACAGGATGTTCTATTTAAAAAAAATTAGGATAGGTCCAATAACTTTCTCACCTGACCCCGTATACTTGTTCTGAAAACGGAAGATTATTCAACAATCATTATAAATAAACTTCTGTATAACACATTTTTCTGTATCTCTCTAGGGTAATTTAGACATTGTGAATTTTTTTTATTTTCCCCCGTATCTCTTAAGCGAGCGAAAATTTTCGAATTTTGATTTTACCATTTTAAGTTTGAGCCAAAAAGAGCACATGACATTTACTTTTTTGATAGCACTAACAATAACGCGGAGATACCCTATAAAAGGACACCCTGTACTTTTCTGCATAAAAGTCGAATCTACATAAAAAAAGAGATACTACACCACAATTTTTCATAAGAAACTTATTTCCTGTGTTCTTTTCACTTATAATGTGATATAACCGAAGCCTTGTACATGTCTTACCAATGTATAGTTAAGTCTTATCTGATAAGACTACCGTTTTGCCAGGTTGGTTACTGGGCAACAGAGAATATTTTAATATTGTAAATATGTAAAGTAAATTTTCCAAAAAATAAACAAATTGAACTCAAACAGACACAGAACAAAAATAACAAAGAAATCGCATTACCATTCTTAATATAACGCCCGTTTTAATTAACGACTAACAGAGCTGACGTTTTCCGATTAAACTCCGATGAGACAATATTAATTGTGTTTGTTAATATTTCCACGCCGCCTCGCTCAATGAGATCGACTATCTCGCGCTCAATCGTCGCAACGTTCGTTCCAGTCTCTTGGAAAATCGGAAATTAAAAACCGTGCGTCTCAATGGCGAACAATGGCGTATCGCAATCGAAAAGTTTCAAAATATTTTTGTGTAAAAGATGAAATTTTCGAATTTGTCTCTACAGGGTGTTATGGAAATGACGTATTATATTTAAACCGGCAATTCCTGAGTTGAAAACAAATTGTAGATAAATATCCAAAAATGGCGCTTTAATTTAATATGCCCTGCACATGACCTGACGTCAAACCAAAATTAAGCACGTGGTGACACTGGGAGAAAGATAAACAAAACAACATATGGCGGAAAACGTCAGTGAATTTTGAGCAGTGTTGTCACTCTTTAGGAAGTCAATGACCGTTTGACAGATTGGAAGTTGTTTATTTTTCAGAGTACATTATTATAAACTTTTACGTTCAGTTCAGTTCGCTGATTTATAAACTTGAACTGATTCGAACCAACCGCCGCGGCGTTTATAAATGGTCAGGTATGTTATCATTTGTTCAATTCGAACGACACCCGTCGGAGTTGAACAACTTAAATGCCACTTTACCCGTTAGAAAAAACTGCAATTTTATTTACCTTTTCGGCCTTATTTAAAACCAACTTAATTTATAAGAAAACACCAAGTAGGTAATCCAAACAAAAACCGGCACAATAACCTCACAAAACACAAAAACAAAAGCACAAATTCACATTAGTTTTCGCGTAAATTTGTATGCATCTCATGAACACATATAAGTACCATTCGATCTGAATTAGTATTTTGAAGTGCTACTGTGTAGACAAAAATATGCCTTTATTGTATAAAGTATCATCCGGTGGTCTGGAAATAATATAATTGTTTCGGGTTTATTCGGTCGATCGATATTGCGTTATTTGGAAATATCTAAAATACAGCGTTGTCACTTTGGATGTTTTATATGATTATATTCATAAATTGCGGAATTTCCTTCTGTAATATTACTTTCGTGTATAATTCGGAAATGGCAACCGCGCTATTTTTCCGAATATGTACGATGCATTCGACCCGTTTTTGGACTCGTCTATATTAAGACTGAAGGGGAGGTCCTGTTGTTGTCAACATAATGATTTCATCATTCTTCATTAAAGGATTAAAAATTGTTTTTGCCCATTGGAAATTAGCGATTTTACTATTTCTGACTTTTGCGAAATAATTTGTATCTTATCTTCTGTGTGTGCTGTTGTTCTATGTGTACGACAGTACAAAATGGTTCGAAACCGGTCTGCAGGTTGTGACATCCCATCAATGGAAGAGGCTTCCTTTTCTTGGTAGTACCATTCAATCTGAATTAGTATTTTAACGTGCTACTGTGTAGACAAAAATACGCCCTTATTGTATAAGGTATCATCGGGTAGTTTGGAAAATAATAATTTTTCCATACATTGATTGGACAATATATTGCAAATAAACCGTAAGAACATATTCTTTTACTTAAATTCTATACCTTAAAGTAATTTTCCGATTGTCTTGGGTAAACAATAGTGAAATTCTCAAAAATTTGCTTCGTATATTAAAAAAGATTCATTCAAACTCGACATTTATTAATATTGATTCTCTAGTACTCGACAGCCTACTTAGAAACGCTTTTTGAAAATGTTGCGGGCCAATGAGACAGTTTTATCACTTATAAGGAACATGCAAATTTTATCAGTCCAATCACATGTGAATGATGAAAATGAAACAATTTGATTGGTCGGAACAGTATATTTGACAAGCGATGGAACTAATCATCAATTCAATATGCTGTTACTAGTCAAATAGGATATCAGAAAGAGTTATAGGGGATATAATAACTGTTAAATTATATCTGACTGGTAACATAAACCTACCAGTTCGGTTAGAATTTGACAGGTTCAATTTTATTTTCATGACACTTGTCACGTTGGCGTCGTATCTGGCTTGATCATTGCTCTTACGAGATCGTTTTTCTACTTTGTCCTTGCTTTGATCGAAATTTATATTATGTAAATAATAAGAAAAGTAAATATAAATGGTAATTTAAGTACATTAACAATCTTTTATAAAATTATTATATCATAAATATAACTTATGTGCGTAGATATTATTTCTTTGGCACTTTTATGAAGAATGAAAACGGTATCACCTTCGTACAAGACACACGATGCATCAGTGTCAATCCCTTTTTTGTTACTGACTGGCCCTTTTCCAAAATATCCAGTCCCTTTTGATACATCTAAAATTAATTATCTGTTAACGTCTTCTCATATCTACAGGGTGTCCGCTAATTAATGGGACATGGAAAAACCACAAACTCATTACGTAAAAATATTAGGATTTAATTATACTTACTTAGATCCGAAAGTTGATATTAACTGAGATACAGGGTGTTAAAGTTAAAATTTCATTTTTGTTTTTCTCTAATAACTTTGACAGAAACCAACGGTTTTTTACAAAATTTGGCAATTATGGTTTTTTTAGGATGAGAAACTGATTTTTTGGTGAAATTTTAATGTACAATAATGTGGCATTTTTTGCACATTTATTCGGTCATACCTTTTTTGCGCCTTAGTGTATTTAAGTTTTTAATGAAAATAATATTTTTCTCATACTTATTACGTAAAAAAGGTATACTAAGTTGAGGTCGCCCAGAGTTACCGTTTCGGAGATATTTGCATGTAAATTGCTTAGTGCGCAAATAATATTTTGTTGCTTCTTACCAATTAACTTTTACATGCTAATTAATGTTCTAGTAATGATAATTGGGAATAATTCTTTAATTTACTTTAATTAAAATAACTTTAACCCTAGAAAATATCGTGTCGAAAGTAACCAACAGCAATAAAAAAAAAACTTACGATAAACTCAAAAATGAAACATTTTCTGTTCCATAGCAACTTCATAACTAAATTTCATTTGTTTCCTCATAGGTTACTTTGAGAAAAAAAAAATCTTGTTTGCAAATTAATAGTAATTGGGCAGGGTACACTAAACAATTTAAATGCAAATATCTCCGAAACGGTAACTCTGGGCGACCTGAAATTAGTATACCTTTTTTACGTAATAAATATGAGAAAAGTATTATTTTCATTGAAAACTTACATACACTGAGGCATAAAAAAAGTTATGACCTAATAAATGTGCCAAAAATGCCGCAGACAGCGCCCCCTACATTACACATTAAAAGTTCAGCAGCAAAAAATCAGTTTTTCATCCTAAATAAACCATAATTGCCAAATTTTGTAAAAAACCATTAGTTTCTGTCAAAGTTATTAGAGAAAAACAGAAATGAAGTTTCAACTTTAACACCCTGTATCTCAGTTAATATCAACTTTCGGATATAGGTAAGTATAATTAAATCATAATATTTTTACGTAAGGAGTCTGTGGTTTTTCCATGTCCCATTAATTAGCGGACACCCTGTATACTTTTGTCGGTTATCTGAACTACGATTTTCGAAACGAAAGAATGAATCCATAAATTTAATAAATAGTACTAAACATATACTGGATGTCGATCTGAAATTTCCCACCCTAATATATCGTTACCTGTAAATAATATTAAAAATCGGAAAGTAAATTTTTTTTTTGAAGGAGGACACTTTTAGCAAATATTTTCATCCTTCATGGTTCAACCTTCTTGGAGGGGTAGATGGGACCTTTAAAATCTTAAATGGCAAGGGAGTTAAGCGACAAATCAGGTGGCTTAAATCTCTTTCCAATAATACCATACTTAATTTACTATTTTTTGAATAGTACTTTCCTAGCAATCGCTTTCCGAAATGGAAAGTAATTAGAATTACCCCTACGCCACTGCTTTTAGGTACGTGGCGGCGCGTTTGACAACGTGGAGAATAGATTCACCCCATTTGGATACAAGAGTGGGGAAGGTTGCAATGCGGGCTTCGGAGAACCGGACTGGATCGTAAACAAGGAGAGAGCGTCGTATGATGCAGTATTCGAAAATTTGAATCCCATTAACGGGAAGGTATCCGGAGCTTCAGTAAAGGTAACTATAATCCATTTCGGTCAGAGAACCTTACTGGATTAGTAAATGTTAAAAAAACTATATGGATGTTTTAGCTGTGTTCTTTTCTTGCACCGATTAAGTTTAATTATATTTATGATACAATAACTAAAGGTAAGATATCTAACTGCACCAATTTCGTCTGCCGCGCGCAGTGATGTCACAGGGAGAGTGATTTTTAAATTTCTTATGGAAATTTATATGTTTCATGTTCATGTTATTTTCTCAAAGTGAATTTTGTCTATCAAATGTGGCATATATTAGTTTTTGTGCATCACCTTTAATGAAAATTTGAAATATTTTTGTAATGTTTATTCATTTATTTTTAAAGCGATTTTACTCTTTTTTAAAGTGGGTTTAATTCCAACCCATAAAAAATATCCATCCGTCCAATCGTCAACCTATTACTTTTGATCAAAGATTTCTGGCAACACCGGTCGCCACGTAGTGCCGTTTGCCGTAGTTTTCCATGGAAATTCTGAAGGTTAACTAGAACTGTTTCTTATTTAGTCGTGTGTGTTAAAATAAATATCTGAATTTTCATGCGCTGTGTTCGGTTGTGATATGGATAACTAGGCAAAGAAATTTGATAGAAATCTATAAGGTGTTTCCGCTTTCTTAAGGATAAAAACTCTTACTTCTTAAGTATTTTCCACTGAAGCTGACGAGGATATATGCCTTCGAAACACGCATGGAAATTAAAATATTGTTTATTTAACTACTGAAGCAGACTATGAGTTTCTTTACCTCTTTATAATTTCACTCCACTGAGAGATTGAATATTTTAAAAAAATGTTTAATTTGTTTATAACTAGGTCATATTTTAGCTTTAATCTTTGTTGTATGTTCCTGAAATAAATATACCTAACTACCATGATATTATTCTTTTATTTCATATACAATTAAATGCCTTTGCCCGAACAAACCTTTTAATACCTTTAAAAGAGAGCTGACAGCAATATAAATCTCCATAAGAGATTTAAAAATCATTCATCCGGTGACGTCACAAGCCACGCCTCCATCGCCGTGGATTCATACCTTTTAGTTATTTATACCATGAGTTATAGCTAAATGTTGGTTTTCCTGTGATTCAAACAAATTACAAACATTTTTTTGCAATCTATTATAGTGTAAACTAATTTTAAAATTTATGATAAAAATTGAGTCTTTTAAACTCAAGTTAACATCAATCTAAAATTTAAAAATATTTCATAGCCATGTAGTGGGGAAATAAAACCTGTGAGGTAGGAAGTAGGAGTAAATAAATAAATAAAATAACAAAGTATGGTATTCTTTCTCGTTGATTACGAAGGTGAAGAAAGACAATTATACATTGAGGTCACTTTGATGAGTTATGAACAAACCCGAGATCGACACATTGTTCTTGTAAAGGGAACGCAGAAATATGCAAATTGGTTCATTAAAAAACGTTAGGAAGCTATAAAAAAAAAAACTGTAGAGGTATTTTTAAATTTACTTTTTGCACATCCTTATTGCAATTAAGCAATAAAAAAAGGCGAGAATTTGTTAATTTAAGCAATAAGAAACATTAAATTAAAAAGAAAAATGGTGTCGACGGAATTTTCAAGCTCTCGCATAGTTATGGTTTATACGAGTAGACTTAGAAAAGTATTCTTCCTAACAATCGAAAAAAAAGCATTAGAAAAAGAATTGTTCCTCTTTGCCTTTAAAATATCGCCTATCTCAATTATTTATCATTAGCTACTATATTTTTTTTAAATAAGTTTTTGTTTTCCAGGATGAATTTATGAAATCCAAGTTACCCAACACCGTTCTAGCTAAAATATGGAAACTTGCCGACGTCGACAAAGACGGATTTCTGGATAGAGACGAATTCGCGTTAGGAATGCATTTGATCAACGTCAAGTTAAACGGAAGCGACATTCCCGTTCAATTGCCAGAACACCTAATACCACCGAAAAAGAAAGACAAAGTATATACCATGCGCTAAGTATATAAACTGAGCAACGTAAAAAAAACAGTTTTTTTTTCTAAATTAGGGTAATTTTCAGTTCACGATGTTGGAGCGGTGCCATAGCGAAGAGGACGATATTACTTCGAGCTGGTAAATTACTATGTAGTTTTAATGTGAATAAAAATAAACTATTTATCTTGTTGGTCATTCTTAAGTTAATATTAAGATATTTTCATATCTCGTTTGTTATTTAGTTCGCTTTGGGTACAAAATGGCTGAAAGTTAGACAGTCAACCAAGATTCGTTAAGGCGAAATTCCTCTGAGGCAACATTTAAGTAACATAGCATGCTGCAATGAAGCATGTCTTTTAACGGAAAGAATATGAAGCGACATCGTTTAAAGTTTACGGCAAGGTCGCATATCAGATATCTGTCTACAGGAGATGACCCGAACAAACCCCAACCTCATTTTAGAGCAAGACTATTTACATATTACGGCGTGGCGGCATATAAGCATTAAAATGTAAATTTTTCGAAAATTTGATATTTTAAAACCCGCTTGTAGGTAGCTTTATGCATTTATGGGGTTCATAAATGTTTATCACCAATATAGCTGCAATAACCTTGCCTCAGCGTCTCCAAATTCACCAACCAAATATACCCAACGTTTCGATACCAAACGTGAATATAACGTGGGTCACATAAGTTTTGGCACAAATTTCAGATGCCATAAAATTGGTAATAAAAAGAAAATATCAAGATCCCTGGTAACAAAAACTTAACGTTGACAGTTCAATTTTTAAATTGATTACGTCGATATGACTTACAAATTAGAAATGCGGAAAAGTATTTATAATTTAGTTGAACGGGTCCCTAAATCCGAAATAATACGCATTTTTAAAAATCAAAATATGTCGCGTAGAACCATTTATCCGACAATTGCTGAATGTGAGCAAGGTATTCCTTGCATGAACCTTCCAAAAAGTGGAAGGCCTAGAATTTTTATCAGAGTAAGATCAGGAAGACTGGTAAGAAGGGCGAAAAACACACTTGGTACATAAACAGGAAAACTAGCACGACAATATCGAACATCTAAGAACACCATAGCGCGGGAACTATCGCGGAATGGCCAGAAATACCGAAAAAGAAGAAAGACTCCGAAATATACAGCCAATCAACTAGCCAGAATCCCGAAATGCTGCCGTGCATTAAGAAGAGTATATTTTTCTAACAACCTGGTGATAATTATGAAAAGTAGTTCACACTAAGCAATACCGAAATCAAGGGAAATGATGATTTTTATACTGCAGGGGTCACTGATAATGTCAAATTAAAACAACAGGCCAATTTCGCTGATAAGGTGGATATAGTGGTGAAGCCCTAGATAGTCAAAGGTATATCGATAATGGTCTTACGACACTGGTTAATTTTATTGAAGAAGAGAATGCTCGAGACAATGTTATTTTCTGGCCAGACCTTGCGCGTCCTGTCACTATGCAAGACAAACCCAAAATTGGTTTACAGACCAAAACGTACCATTTGTTCAGCGAAACCATAACCCTCCGAATCTTCCCCAGGCTCGGCCCATAGAAGATTTTTGGGCTCTTTTAACTCGAAAAGTTTACGATTGAGGATGGGAAGCACAAAATCAGGAGGAACTTCGACGCAGGATATATAGAAAAATCCGAGACCTAGAAGACCATGGCCCTCTATATTAATTTAAGTTCATAATTATGTTGCTTATGAAACAATTAATTACTATGTATTACAAAACCCTTATGGGATATACGTTATTTGTACAAAAATAAATAATATTCTATTCGTAATCTAATACCTCCAATATTCTCTGTCGTAACAGGACATTTTTAGGTTATTTAATAAATATAATTTCCCAAAATTACACCTCATTACGGCTAGTGCCGGTATTGATGGCGTGACTCAATAACAGGCATTTCCGTTGAAATTGAAAATTATATTTGTAATAAGGTCATCAATAATTTAATACAAAATTCAGTGCGGTTGATATTGATCCATATATTTGACGTGTATTTTTGTCCTGGATTTAAATAATAAAACAGTCGGTTGTTTAGAAGCTAACAGGTATATTTGTGTACGGATGAGAACTACTACAGTTTTTTGCCTAACAATGATAAGAAAATACTTTTCGAGATTCTCTTGTAATCGTATTTTCAATACTCAATTATTTCCTTTAAGAAATCAAGCGATTTATTGCTAAGCGATTTTTTTACTATACTAAAAACTTGTCTCTTGTGTCGCTCGCAAGCATGGTGGCACCCTGATCTCTTTGATCGATAAGAAGCGATTTTAGTCACATAGAGAGAGACAGTTGTACAGAAATCAGTCGATTTATAGAATTCCATAGTGCTCGGAGTCCCATTGCTGGAGTTTGGTCCATTCCTCACGACTCCGTATTTACGACTACATACAAAAAAAATTCAACCATATATGGAATTAATCCGGTGATAATGTATTTTCATCGAGATTATTATGCGCGATGCAATAAAGACCTTTATTGTATGGGCGAATAATGGGCGATAATCTGCTGGTATATACGTGTATTTTTTGATTGCCGAATCGGACTTGCCTTTATGGGGTGTTTTATTGCCATTTCCGTTGTGTTATATATTTCTTTACAATGAAAACATGTTTTATAGTGACATAAGATTTAATTCTACAAATCACGGTTTAATGGATCTTTTTACTGGCAATTGAAACGTGGAAACGCTATTTGTAGGTGTATAACTTTTTAAACGACACTAGATTTAATAGATTGAAGGTAGTATTTTACGTTTTAGTATTCTATTAGAGCTTTACAATGTAACATTTTAAAGTCAACATATTGTTTAATTAATATTTTCATTTATTGCAACATTAGAGACCCTTGGCTAATGACGATTGAAAGTTCGATTGAATTAACCGTTACTTAATAAAGATCCATTTATTACCACAATGGATAAAGATAGAGAGATAGAGATAGAGAAACTGACTAGAAATAGAGACACAATAATAACAGCATAGCAAAAATACAAAAAGGTGAAGCAGGCAGAATATTATTGAGGAAATGTTACGAAGATAGAAAAAATAAGAACTTAAAAATAATTAACAAGAAGACGATGAAGCAGAAATGGAACCAAGAGAAGAAAAAGGAAACTAGCTGTATTCCTTGTTATATTTTGGAGGGTGAGGGTAGGTGATTCTCTGCCTGATGAAGTTCCGGCGACGTCGGTAGTATTATATTGCCCTTATGGTTCTAACTTTAATGGTGACACTGTAGAAGTAGAGACACAATAATAACAGCATAGCAAAAATACAAAAATGTTACGAATCTCATCTTTCTCTTTGAATGCACAAACATCGTCTGCCGACGTACATCTTCGCAGACAGCATGAAGTATCACGCCTCAACAAAGACCTGGAAGAAATTTTGGCTTGGGGGTGACAGTAACCAAGTCGAATTTAACGCTAAAAATCCCAGGCAGCTGCTGTTGTACTCTTCCGAACCAGAAAGTTGTACACACCTCAACAACTTTTGACACTATACAAAGCCCAGATTCGACCATCACTAGAGTACTGCTCTCATGTCTGGCGCTCTGCACCCAAACATACTCTTCGGCTACTGGATTCCATCGAAAGAAGGGCCATTCGTCTGATTGGAGACCACGAGCTGACGAAGAGCCTCGACAGCCTAGAACATCGAAGACAGGTTGGGGATTTCACTCTCTTTTACAGATATTTTCATGGAAAGTGCTTAGCTGACCTTGCTCTCTTAATTCCGCCCAGAGCGGCGAATATCAGAAATACACCACATCCATATGTTGTTAAGCTTAGTACTCCTCGAACTTTATTATTTAAGAAATCTTTCATCTGGAGAACTTCATCCTTGTGGAACGACCTTCCCGAGGTCGTTTTTCCCAACGAAAATAACCTCCAACGATTTAAAACCAACGTGAATCGCTTTTTGCGCACACGCACCACTCCCAGAGTGCCCTAAAGGATTCTTCCTACAGTGCTTGTGTTTGATCATAAGAAAAAAATGAAGATAGAAATAAGAACTTAAAAAGAAAGAACAAGCAGACGAAGAAGCAGAAGATGAAGTTCCAGCGACGTCGGTAGTATTGTGGGGTTTTGTGGTTTCTTTGGTATTTTTTAATATTTTTACGTTTATAGATCTAGCTCTGGCATGGCAGACTGAACATCTATAGTGCAGTAGGTATCTTGGAATAGAATACGTTTATATGTAAATATGAGTGAATTAATAACTGTCGGCAGAAAGAAAACATGTTATGATTAATGTAACTGACAAAGCCTCCCGACGCAAATCGGTAATAAAACTGCATCATAATTATTCTCCGTAGACAGCTCATATTATGTGTTGAGAGAAAACTTTAATCTTTATAAACTTTTTCATGGACCAGGTGTTAAAAATTGTGAATAAATTCACTGATGATGTGTCGAACTAAACTAGCCCCAGTAAAGTTTTCACTGTTGTGTTTAATGGAGCGAGCAAATCGCCCAGTTTACGTTGTACTTATCGATGTCTCGAAGCGTCGTCGGCGGCAGTTAAGGTGTAAGTAATTTATAGCATATATTTTCCGCCGGGGTTGTAAAATTGTAGCGAAGCTTGTACTTAATGGGAATAATATTTTTCGTATTATTTCAGCCACCGACATGAAACAAGCATGAACCAGTTATTTCTATCTGCCTTGTACACGTCAATGTAACGCCCGTTATTACGAAAATAAACACAACAAAAAAGACACGGGGATTCTATCTGTAGAAGTCCCGTTCCTTCTTATTTTCTGTTTTCATTCTAACAGGGCACCAGTTTGATATATATACAGGGCACACCAAGTAAAATTACTTATTAGAAGTATCTCGAGAACTAAATGAGATTTTATTTCCAAAATTTGGCTGTAAGAGAGTTTTTTAATTTTATAAAATATTTTGGATGGTGCGGTATTGCCGGATCATACAGATAGTGGTAGCAACTTCGGAATTTTAAATAAATTATCCTATATATTATATTTTTTTTGGAATCTAGGTTTAGAGCAGTTTTCTGTATAATATCATATACATATCTTTAACAGTTTTTGAATTATAAATAATCTTGTGATTTTTTAACGCCGCATCGGGACCTGAAAAGAAAATCATATCTTTTTAGCGGTTACAGCTAGAAAGCTGAAATTTTTTTACAAGACCATCAAAATTTTATAATTTTGAATATTATTTAATTCGTTTTATACAGGGTGTCTCCATAGCGGTATTTCTGAGGGAGATGAATTATTGCAAAAATCTTCTTTTTTTTTTAAATGGGACACCCTGTATTTGATATGTTTTGCTAATGGAGGATCGAATTTTCCATCTAATGATATAAAGTGCTACTATACCTATCTTCAATATTTTCGGACTTATAGCGAAATTTAAAAATTATCTTATAAAAATACATTTTATGGTAGTTGGCTGTGGAATGGATTTATAGAAACAAAATTATGAAAAATCCATTTGACGTTATGTCTGTGTTGTTGTAAAAAAATAGTTAACAAATAAGCAATTTATTAATAAATAAATAAACAAAATTAAAAAAATACCAATAAAATAACTAATAACTAAATTGTTGGCTCTTAAACATTCATGAATTGTGGTCATAACATAATCATTTATCACCTTTTTCATTTCTTCCCCTCCTAGAGACCCCAGAGCTATTCTTACTCGATTTTCCAAATCTTCCCTTGTTGTGACGGGTGTCTTGTATACTATTTATTTAATTCTAACCCATAGATAAAAATCTAGGGCGGTAAGTACCGGAGACCTTGGGGTCATTTCCATGGACCTCCTCGGCCAATCAACTTTTTGGGAGTCATAGGAGATTCATCAGGATGAAGTTATTAAATTTTCTGCATGTTCTAGATAAAACTCTACCACACTCCCCATGAATATAAAATAAACTTAAAATATCTAAGCTCGAATAATGTGAATTAGCTATTTTTATTACAATAACACAAACATAACGTCAAATGTATTTTGTTTCTATGAATCCATTCCACAGTCAACTACCAAGAAATATATTTTTATAAGATAATTTTTAAATTTCGCTATAAGTCCGAAAATATCGAAGATATGTATAATTATATATCATTAGAAAATTCGATCCTCCATTAGCAAAACATATCAAATACTTTCTATTTAAAAAAAATATGATTTTTGCAATAATTCATCTCCCTCAGAAATATTGTTATGGAGACGTCCTGTATAAAACTAATTAAATATTGTTCAAAATTATAAAATTTCGATGGTCTTGTAAAACTGTTGTCAAAATTTCAGCTGTCTAGCTATAACCGCTAAAAAGATATGATTTTCTTTTCAGGGCTCGATACGGCGTTAAAAAATCACAAGATTATTTATAATTCAAAAACTCTTAAAGATAGGTATATGATATTATACAGAAAACTCTTCTAGATTTTTACCTAGATTCTGAAAAAAATATAATATATAGGGTAATTCATTTAAAACTCCGAAGTTGCTACCACTTTCGGAATGATCCGGCAACACCGCACCATCCAAAATAAGTAACTTTTGTTTTTGCCTGTATAATGATCAGTATTTTTTGAAAACTAAAATTGAGGATACCATTCCAAGATATAAGTTTACACTTTATTTCACCAAGATAAATATTTAAAAAGTTACAGGACTATTTATAAACATGGCTAACATTATCTTTATCCGGAATTTATTTGGGGAGTGTATATGACATTTCTTAATCCGGTAGTGTAAAACGTGAAAGCAGGTATGAAAGACGTTCGTTCCAATAAGGGCTTCATAAAAGTAAGTACTTTCCGCACGTACGAACGCGACGTAATGTCTAATTAACAGAAAACGACAAAGAAAAAGTATGTCAATTCTCCGAGCTCCCTGATTGGCTTCGCTGGAAAGTTGTTTACAACGTACCTAAGAATGTGAATTGTTTATTCTAAGTACCTAAGACTGTGAACCGAAGCCCTATGCGCCTTTATTTAAGATCCTTAATTTCAGCATATAATCACAGAAGACGCTTTATGATTCGCAAATAATGTCGTGCCCGTACTTCAAAAAACAACATTCGAAAAAAAATATTTGTGAATTTCAATTAAAATCTTGATCATGTTAATTAATAGATTTTAGAAAACTTTTTGATTTTGATTTTATCGGAATAAAGGAACGTGTACAAGTTGTTTGCATTATAAAATCAAATAATTCATAGCAAGAAAATTAAGTTTTTAAATAAATCTTATAATTTTATATCAGAACTACCGCACTATTTCGGAGACTTTGTTAGATTATTGCAGCTATCGGGTTTGGTTCATGCCGTGCCGGGCCGAGAAATTATTGTTGATTCTATTTACAATCTAAGCAAACCATAAAAACTTTTTTTAGTACCATGCGGTGAACAATTTAGTACAACTTATACTTTCCTCACATTAACCCTTAACGCTCTAGCTTATTTTATGATTAATTATGTAAGTGTTGCAGCTGTTTTATTACCGGCTTGATCCAGCAAATTATTCACGTTTGCGATCCTATTTCGTGGGGTTTAAAAGAAATTCTAATCTTAAAAATAACACCTGTTTCGCGATGTCGGACTAATCTTCGGTGAAACAGTATTTTGTCTTGCAAATTGATTCATATATCAGGCACGTGGAATCGTAATAAAACCATATTCATTTAGATTAAAGAACGTGAAAGTTTAAAACCGGTATAATTTGAAGAGGAACCTCCCCTAGTTAAGTGGATTTCTGCATTATGTAGTATGTGTTGTGATTTATCGTCGACCGTAACTACACTCACAGCCAGTGTTGCCAATCTGAATTTGTGAAATTACACAATTAGCTGAAACAATTATACGTTTTTCAGTCACACAAATACACGATTTTGACACACCATTCATATTTTTTAAAAAGCAAGTGCATGAATGTTTCTAAAAAAAACTATTTTGACTGTGAGTATACTTAGGGTGGGTTGTATAAAACAAAGACTTAGGTTCAACGGAACACCGATCAACCTGTGAACTACGTTCATTAAATATTACGTTGTACAATATAAATTCAACTTTAGTTCAGCTGAACTACGATCAGTTTATGTTGGCATTACTATTAGTTAGTTACTTTTATTTTTTTCTAGATTTTTTACATATTAGTTACGTTATAATAAATAAAAACAAACAGCCCAAACATTCTTGTTAAGCATAATCTTTGTAAATATTCATTGTCTGTTCATTTAATAAATTTATCAGGATTTCTCGGGTATGTCCGTGTTCACAGTATTGACTGCAGTATCCACAAAACCTTCACCTTATCAGTTATAATTTCATTAAATTCTTACATTTTTATAAACAATAAAATAACGATAATTTACTGTACCTATTGTATAATATGACACTGACCTGACACAAAAAATATATATTTAAGGTTAGAAAGTGGCTTGAATCGACAGTGGACGTTCACGTGAACTCCTGATTTGAACTTAGATCAGTATAGAATACTGTTTGTACAACAAATTTTTTACTTTGAACTAGAGTTCAAGAGTGAACTACAGTTCAAAGTGTTTATACAACCGGCCCTTAATGTGTTGTCATTTCTGCATTAAAGAAAAAGAACCATGCCATACATACCTATATGCACCAATATGCAGAAATATCGTACGAATTTACTTGATTTCAATTAATTGAATTAAAAAATTTAGTTCTTGAAAATACTTTACATCAAATCCAGCAAAGTGCAATAAATGAACAAAATACCTAAAAATGACCATTCATACAAAGCCCATTTAAACCAAACTACTAGCTTGTCTATATTTATTTAAATATATATTTATATATATAACGCACGCAATTTCAATTAGCCCAGTCTATATGAAACGAGAACGTTTTAATGTTCCCTTATAATTGCAAAGGCAGCATTTTAGTTTGATCATAGTAATTTGTCTTGAAGTTTGTCTGCCGTTAATATTGTGCCCCAAAAATACTTGAAAGCAAAGTAGTCTTTCCTCGGGAACCGCATCACCGGTATAAGCGTGGTGACTGAGCTTCCGAAACTAATTATTTTTAAAAATAACTTACCATTAGTTGTGCAGAGAAGGGTCACGGATACAGATCCAGTGGCGTATAAGAGTTAATATTTTGCATAAAAGTAATCAAGGAATGTATAATTGATATTCCCGGGGCCAGGTATACCATGATGTGGAATCTATCTGTCTAGTGAAAACCAAAAATCTATTATATAGCTTTGCTGATGACAGCACACCTGTCTCATCTTACACGTTGAATTCTGAAACATCGGCTGCCGATGCAGATCTTCGCAGGCAGCATGAAGTATCATGCCTCAACAAAGATCTGGAAGAAATTTTGTCCTATGTTAATAGTAACCAAGTCGAATTTAACGCTAAGGAAACCGAGGCAACAATTTTCTCTAAAAGGGTTAACATTGCAGAACCAAATATAGTTATGGCAGGGCATACAATTCCATTGGCTTAGTCTATTAATTTGGTGAAAGGTGAGCTATTCGTCTATTCAGATACCACGAGCTGACCAATAATCTCGACAGTCTAGATCATCGAACACAGGTTGGTGATTTAAGACGAAGGTTCGACTGACTCTAGAGTGACGAATAGCAGAGATACACCGTCCACATGTGGTTTATTTTAGTTACTGTACTACTCTTTGTAAAGTATCTTTTGGATACACCACTGTTCGTCAGCATCCGTGCAGGTCATGATGTGTTCTGAACATAGGTAAAAGGTGCATATAATTAGGAGGGAGACAAGAGGCCTCGAGTGGTTTTCGGTGTTGATTAGCGTTTTCTCTAAAAGGAAGGAAATGAGGAATAATGATCTTTTCATTTTAAAAAGTTGGGGATAAGCTGTAACAAAAATATTCAGGATTTTCTATAATTTGCAAGAAATACGTTCTGTATAGATTGTATTTGCTAGAAACTTCAAGTCAATATTAATATTGGGTATTTAGGCGTACTCTGATATAGCAAAGCTATGCTGTTGAATGTAATAGCCATTGACCAATACCACAAGATAATTTCTTAGGGTTTTCTGCCTTTGAAAATATTTTACAACGAAAATTAATAATTTTTTTTAAGGATTAATTTTGCGCTTAGAATGGAGCTAGTTATTTTTCCTACGACCACCTATGAAAATGAGAAAAGAAGCACATCCAACTTGTCTAAAAAGTGTCTTCTATTACATGTGTGTTTAACTTGGTTTGTTTATATCAGTGTAGTTTAGACTTGTGTCGGATTTGTAATCGTTGTTTGTGATATTGTATTTGATTAGACTGACCCAGGAGCCTTGACTTACTTCAGATTGAAAGAAAATCTTCTGTGGACAGACATTATAGATTTGAACTAGTGGTACTTTGTTTTATTTTATTATAAAGGGTAAGTTGGAAATAATAGTATAACAATTTTTAATAAATTTGAAGACTGTCATTACTTACTCCCTTGGGAGTGTTTTCGTTGTGCCCTACCGCCAGTAGAAGAATCAATAAATCAGAATTTAAAAACCGCGTGGCCGCGAAATAAATTAAACTAGCAGAAGAACGGAAGCCATCGCGGTGACCTTTTGTATCAAATTATATATATTGCGAACCTCAATTTTGGAAGGAGAATACTACCCATTCATGGATGAAAAGACTCCAATCTACATACAAGGGACAAATTCGAGTACATCGACCAAACGGAACAAAATTTGAAAAGCGTAATGCTAACAATCTTGCTTTCAGATCAGGGCGCTTTTCTGTCAATGCATGGGGTTGGATAACTTACTAGGTTTTGCTGCTGAAAATTATCGTCAAGTCCTAGAACATACTAGGCTTCCATCTGTTGTCTTCGTTTATTCAAATAATTCTTTCATTGAGCAGCAGGATAATTGCCCAGTGCATACTGCAAATGTTGTGACGTACTGGTTTCACAATAATAATGTAGAAGTGTTATCTAGGCCTTCTAACAGTTCGGATATTAATCCGATAGAAAATGTATGGGTTATAATTGTAAAGGAAATGTATCATAATTCTAATGAATTGTGGGAAATAATACATCAATGCTGGGAAGAACTTGACCCAAATATTGAAAGAAATTTAACAAACTCCATACCTAATAGATTGGCACAGGATGATCGAAAAACAAGGTCCCATGACCAAATATTATTTTTTTTAAATCATTTATTATTCTTATTTGATATATTTTAGTTGTTGTTCATATTATTATAAAATGATATCTACTCACCGCCACCCTGAAATTTTGGTTCAGTTTGATATTTTATAACTTTTTAATTTTTATGCGATTTTCATGATTTTATTATCAGTTTGTAGATCTTATTGCGTATTTCCTTAATTATTTTATAAAGTAACATTTTTCGATTAGGCTATATTATACAGGAGCAAATCAAACGGTAATTTTTGGTTGTAATTTCAAAACACCCTGTAGGAAAATTGAGGTGGATAATTTTATTTATATACTGTTTCTTATAATCTTTGATGTATTCTAAACATTTCGTTTTTTGATTCATTCCATTATCTCATTTCTGCTAGGAGCTGTAAAATTTTAAATGAAACGCTGAGTTGAATCCTATTTTTTATTAAGAAAAACAGGTATATCATAAAGTTAATTAACAAAAACAATTTTAATATCCTGTATTTCTTCCTCTCGCAGCAATGACAGCTTGCAGTCTTCGTGACATCGAATGAATAAGGTTGCTTATCCTTTCTTGAGGGATAGCCTGATATTCTTCAGTCAGCGCCAGTCGTAAGTTTTGCAAGGTTTGTGGTTGTGCAGGACGGCGACGAACGTCTCTTTTAAGTTGATCCCAAAGATGTTCGATTGGGTTGAGATCCGGGCTACATGTGGGCCATTCCAATCTTGGAAGTCCCACTTCATCCAGATATTCGCTCATTACATGTGTAACGTGAGGTCTAGCATTATCAGGCATTAAGGTAAATTGGTTACCAATGAAAGGAGCAAATGGAACAACAACTCCTTGGAGGATTTCCTCAATGTAACGGTGGGCGGTTAAAGCTCCATTTTCAACAAACCCGAACAAATACAAGATTGATGAGTGCTTCAGTAGAAATACCCGCCCAAATCATGACTGAACCGCCATGATATGATATTCGTTCTAATATGTTGCAGTCAGTATATCTTTCATTTCTACGTCTGTATACTCGCTCACAACCATCCGGCGACCTTAAACAAACCTTGGATTCATAAGTGAATAGTACTTAAGAATTTTATCACTGTCAAACATTCGGTCACAATAATCGCGTACTTAGTCAACGTCGATAATTTTTAACCGAAAACTTGACATACATTTTCTAAAAATATCATCGTTTCATTTAAAATTTTGCAGCTCGCAGCAGAAATGAGATAATGGAATGAATCAAGAAACAGTATGTAAATAAAATTATCTTCCTCAATTTTCCTAGAGAGTGTTCTGAAATTACGACAAAAAACAACAGTGTGATTTACTCCTGTTTAATATAACCTAATCGAAAAATGTTACTTTATAAAATAATTAAGGAAAAACACAATAAATTGATCTACAAACTGATAACAAAATCATGAAAATCATATAAAAAATAAAAAAGTTATAAAATATCAAACTTGACCAAAATTTCAGGGTGGCGGAATTTTATGCCGGCGAGTGTATTTTACGTTTCCATTTCATAAAACTTTTTATTTAATTTATATTATACGCAAATAATTTGTATTTTTGGCACCTTTAACATAAATGATAACCTAAAAGTAATAATCAGTCACAAAAGCCCGTTCCAAATAGCTTAAATAACAGAAAAACTAATCATAAGACTTGTTGTTGGGTTTTTCATGATAATACGTCCTCGTATGGAATCTACCACTTTCAACACTCGATATGTAATATACTAAAAATGAACTAAAACAGGACAATGTTTAAAACATTTTATAATGCAACCATCATACCTAAAGGTAATAATTTTCTTACAAACAATTAATACAAAACCAGTACCCTCGCCCCGATACAAGTGTTAACAGTAAATCAGTGTTTTATCCACCCCTTTTTCAGTAATAACCTAGCTTTCATAACAACAACGAATTACAAGAAAGGGGTGATATTTCCCAGGAAAAATAATTGTATTGGCACTAAACCTTGTAGAGCGGAAATTAGAAATGAGAAGTAAGTAAGTAATGGTCGGTCACGCAATGTTACATGTATGGTTGAAATTGGTC
This sequence comes from Barypeithes pellucidus, assembly GCA_963991005.1. Classification (NCBI taxonomy): domain Eukaryota; kingdom Metazoa; phylum Arthropoda; class Insecta; order Coleoptera; family Curculionidae; genus Barypeithes; species Barypeithes pellucidus. The sequence goes on along the minus strand of OZ022557.1, from coordinate 18,457,220 downwards.
TGTCTGGATTGGATCGTAAAAACCAATAGAAATTAAAGGAACGTGTAGATTTTTAACTGAGCTCTCAAATCGATAAACAGCGATACAATAAATTTTATACAGTCGAGAAAAAACAAGGCAACTTTATTACGTTTGAAACTAATAAAAAAGGCTTGTAAATTGTACGTTATTCTTTTTCTTATGCAATAATAGGTGATGAGATCGCTAGTAAAGCGATTTCACGTGGAAAAGCCACTTTCTTTCTGAACTGTGTTAATTGTATACACAGGATTGAATATGAAAACTTCACACCCCTTCCTCTTCCACTAATTAATATTAAAAATTGGATAAAGGACAAATTTTTAAAGATTACTTGTGGTTTAATCCCCTAACCAGGATTCGAATATGTCATGACTTTTATAGAAGAATAAGAAAGTCTTGACTTTTTGGATTAAGTAATTCAGACTTTCTCGATTTGATTGTTTTTTTTCTTCATAATTTAATATGTCAAAAGTCAAAACAAATACAAAGTGAATTGCATATTATATCTTTTGATCTAATTGTACGTGCCTACGTTAAACTATAAAAGTCTAAAGGACACTAAAATACTAAAAGACATAACATAATAGCAAAACATAATTTTGTTGTTAACAACACTATTAACACTATTGAATGATAAAAAGTTTTGGACTTGCATTGTCTTTATTTGTTATAAATCACAACGTTTCAACTGGTAAGTATCTCCAGTCGTCTTCAGGTGAATACTAAATAAGATAAGTAACTACAGCTCTATTTATACTAGCTATGTGAAATTGTCAATTTGTTGATTGTCCGTATCTCTTAAGCGAGTGAAAATTTTCGAATTTTGATTTTACCGTTTTAAGTTTAACCCAAAAAGAGCACTTGATACCTACATTACTTTTTTGATAGCACTAACAATAACTGAGATACCCTATAAAAGTGTCGAAAATGGACATACATTTTATTAACAATACATTTTTGAAAAAAGTCATTTAATTTAATTTACGAATTAAATCATTGAGTGAATTCATGTGAATTAATTCTTAAGGAGCCTCTTACTTAAATGGGAAGCGTGTCCAGTCTCACATCATTTTAAACTCGTTCCAGTAACACCTTACTTTATTATTTTTTGATTAGTACTTTCCAAGAAATCACGTTCCAAGAATGGAAGTAGACGTAAACAAACAAAAACTTGGCACGAGTTGGAAGGCCCCATACAATCATGCCGTGTTGCCGCACTTTCTACTTCAGGGCCTGTCTAGGGATACCGCGGCCAAGCGCCACCAAATTCTCTCAAATGTTATTTATTTCATTTGTCGTATTTCTTTAAAATTAATTTCGGCTATAAATATTATAGCCATATCCGCCTTACCCTAAATGACGTCGTGTGAGCTTCAATTTGGAATGGGGTCAAAAAGAAAATAATCATAATATTATATAGGTCAGATTGTAATCCCCAATGAACTACAAAGATAAGGGTATAGAATTATTTAATTATAATAACAAAATACCTATTTATTTAAGTTGGGTTTAATTAATGAGCATGCAACTAAATTAAATTTGATATATAGAACCTGCATGCTTACAGATGTCTGATAAAATATTCTGGCAAGCGAAAAGTGGGACATACAAAATAAGGTAAATAATATCTTATTTACGAGCGGTAATAAAATGTATTATTTGTGACACGAGCTCCAAGGGAGTGCCCTAAATCATCAGCGTAAATAGTCAAAGAAATAGTCCATTTTCTCCAAGAGATCTGTTTAATAGCGTAAATAGTACCTATATAGGGTGTTGAAAAAAGGTCGGTACACCGGAATAACTCCGGTGCATCGCATTACAGCGGAAAACGTCTAGGGAAAAAGTTGTTTGGATTTGAAGGAGGAATAGTTTGCAATTTAAACCACCCCCCACTCCCTCAACCCCCGGGCGCGGGTGGGGGTAAGTTAAGATTTTCAAATGGAATCCCATATTTTTTATTGGAGTATTGTGTTCTCTGACCAAAAATAAACATCTTTTGTCCGAATTTTTTTTTATTCAGGCCCCTCCTTCACCAATAATCACCATGAGAGAGACAGACTAAATCAGAATCGTGCGAGAATCAAGTTTTATCCCGGAAATACTCTTATTCTCTGTCTTGTACTAAAAATGCCCATGGAAAAAGTTGTTTGTATTCCACGGGCATTTTTTAGTACAAGACAGAGAAAAAGAGTATTTCCGGGATAAAACTTGATTTTCGCACGGTTCGGATTTTGTCTTTCTCATGGTGATTATTGGTGAAGGATGGGCCCGAATAAAAAAAATGTTCGGACAAAAGATATTTATTTTTGGTCGGAGAACACCATACGCCAATAAAAAATATGGGGTTCCATTTGAAGATATTAACTTACCCCCTCGCCGAGGGGCTGAGGGGGTGAGAGGTGATTTAAATTGCAAACTATTCCTCCTTCAAAACCAAACAACTTTTTCCCCAGACATTTTTCCGCTGCAATGCGATGCACCGGAGTTATTCCGGGGTACTGACCTTTTTTCAACACCCTATATAATGGAAATTTTTAAATATTTAAATTATAATAATTAATAAGCCCAAAGAATAAGAACTATGTTGAAGAGGTGAAACAAAGCTTGAACAATATTAACCGAATTAAAAAATAAGAAATTATAAATGTTCAAATGTATTTGTGATTGAAGAAAACCTTGTAAACATTACTTGTGTGAAAGGCACTTTCTCAAACTCGCTGGATTACCGAAGTATTTTCACTTCAACATTCGTTATGTAATATGCTAATTACTCATACTATACTATATCCAACGAACGAACGGAGATCGTCACAACAATATCACAAAAACTATAAAGTTAGAATGTTTGTGCAGAGTTGCAGTAAGGGTCGATCGGAACATTAGAAAATTTTTGAAAATGTAACACATGCAAGTATGTACAAATTAATGAAAATTTGAGTCACGAGCAAACGACATTTACTTGGGTAGCATTCAACCCTGTGTAAATACCGCTTCCATACTGTAGAGAAAAGCCTTGCGCCGCACATCTTCTGTGCATTACACTTGCGGCATTTACACTATTTTTATAAAAATGCATAAAACTTATATAAAGTGAAACCTCTCATAACGGACACCTCTAATAAGCGGACATCTCTATTAAGCGGACATTTTTTCATAGACATGAACTAAGTGTATGAGATTCCATGAAATCAACCTCTCTTGGGCGGACTCTCCTTTGGGCCGACGCGGACAGGCTGTTTTCATACAAAGAGTGTGAAAACCCTTATTTAAATGAACAACAAATTTTTTAAAGTATTTGGGAGACGAATAAGTACGGTACAAAAACTCTCTGAAGACAGACCGGCAACCAATCGCGTATGCGTGGCAGAGCGAAAGGACTTCGCCGAATGAAAGTATATGTGATTCCGAGACAGCAGTCCGCCGTTTATTCGTGAGTTATAAGGTTAAAATCGTAAACAATGGCACAAAAATGTCGCGTTTTGAGTCTGAAAGAGAATATTGATGTTGTGTAAGTTTTTAACTTGATAACAATGATTTGGGGGAAGAAGTTGAATGCAGTAATGAAACAAATTTCACCAATTATCAACAAGCCATTAGTATGGTAAAGGAATTACAAGAGTATGCAAAGGATAGAGGTGACTCTACAGCAATGGAATTGTTATCAGACTTGGAATTACATTTTCTAGATTGCAAGTATAAAACGCAAACACGTCAAACTACGTTATTCGATTTTTTTAGTACTATATCCTAACTAAAACTAGTGTATTTTTGTTATGTTATGTTTATTTGTACATACATATACATAGTAATAATTTTGCATTTACATATTACCTAATAACAAATTTACCATGGGCGGACACCTCTATTAGGCGGACACATTTAGACGGTCCCGTAGGGGCCCGCCTAAGAGCGGTTTCACTGTAAACATCAATTTTACGGTTTCTCCATTTTCAAAAATTTTGTTCCGGTCGACCCTCAATGCAATTCTGCACAAATATTCTGACTTTGACAGATCCCGTGATATTTGTTTTGACGCCCTCCCTTCTTTTATTGGATTAAATATCATTACTAATTAATTATTGGTAACTTTGACAGCTAACGCAAATTACCTGACTATCATTACAAACGACATTTTTTATTCTAGCGAAACTTTTCGCCAAAGTAAAATTTTCCGTAAATTGACGAAAAAAAACCCATTGGATGCCGACCTAATCACTTAATCTTTTTGCCGTGTTTACTAATTAAATTTTTGGACTTCAATGAGAGAAGCAACTAATTACCATTTTATTTGCCGCGTTTACCCAAAAACCAAACCGATTCAGAACAAAAGAATGAAGTAATTTAAAAACAGTAATACTAAGATTTGACCCGTTTCCGATTTAATTGCTTTCGTACAGCCCCGGAGCAATTTAAAAATGGAATTTTACTGATTTTAGTTCCCCCAGTTTCCAAACTCCTTTTAGTTCCTGTGTCGAAAAAGTAATTCGTTTCAATTAGCGTTCTTGGGACTCTTATTCGTATCAAATAATTCGGTTTACTTGAAAAGGTTAATTGATATGGATTTGTTCTTGTTATTTTTTTTATTTTTGGGGGGAAATTTAATTAAGGTAATATATGGGGATTGCTATGCGATTAAAGGTAAACACAAGAAGGTTGTAAATAATTTATAGCGTTGTTCAGGTAGGGTCGCCCTTTAGTTACATATATCGGAGTTTATTTTGTGTTCGACAAATGATACAAAAAACGGATAATGCAGCAGGATACTCGGAGAGGTGATTCTATATGTTAAAATGAAGGAAGTGAGACAAAAAGTCCAAAAACTCAATACTTTTCGAGTTACGGCCTGTCAAAGTTAATTTTTTCTTCAGATTTTTAACATCTAGCGGTTAGTTTTTAAACTATCAAGTTGTCACACTCGATTATAAAATTGTTTGTCTACAGTGCGATTAGAAGGCACTTTACGTGAAATTCAAATATATTTTTTGGCATCTTTTTTGTTGGTTTTGACAGTTACTGGAAAAGATATATGACAATTTAAATACAAAATAATACCTAATAAAAAAGGTACCCTCTATTCGAGTCGATTAACTACACAGTTTAGGCGCAAACTGGAATGAAAAATATTGGTTAAAACCAGTTTCTTAAATGGAAGCCACAAAAATATTTATAAACTCACCGGCACAAAATTCCGCCACCATGAAATTATGGTCAAGTTTGATATTTTATAACTTTTTTATTTTTTAATCGATTTTCATGATCATTTAAAATTTTGCAGCCCGCAGAAAAAATGAGATAATAGACTGAATCAAAAATCTAAATGTTTAGAATACATCAAGGATTACAAGAAATGGTATGTCAATAAAATTATCCTCCTCAATTTTCCTACAGGGTATTTTGAAATTACAATAAAAAACAACAGTTTGATTTACTCCCGTATAATATAGCCTAATCGAAAAATGTTACTTTATAAAATAATTAAGGAAAAACACAATAAAAGGATCTTCAATCTGTAAATTATAAAAATCGCATAAAAAATAGAAAAGTTATAAAATATCAAACTTTTTTATTTATTTATTTATTTCTTTGGGACACAAACAGGATATACCCAACAGTAGGTCCACAATTTACATTTTAGTTTAAGTTCTACAACTAACAACTAACAATAAAATGAAAAGTTTCAAAACACATTTAATATAATATTAGAATCAAGCATGAGAAAAATCTTTTATTGAATTACACAAAGAAAAAAAAATATATAAATTATATTTCCAGAAAAATAGATTTAAGTGATTTTTTAACGGTATCAAGGGACATGAAAAATAGATCTATATTGTTGCAGTACGTATTTGCGAGTTTTAGCATTCTATTCAAAGGTGAATTTGCACTACTATTAGTATGGCTAAATGGCACATTAAAAGTCTTAAAGTCCTTGGTGGCACAGTCACAGGTATTAACATTAAAAACTCCATAGAGTCAACCTTCGAGTTAACAGTCTGATATAAAAATAAAATATCGTTTTAGTGCCCTACGATTTTCTAAACTTAAGATTTTGAACGTTTTACGCAAGAATTTATAGTTTACATCTAGATTATTTCTATAAGCCAATGTTTTAAGAAATTTGTTTTGCACACGCTCAAGCCTCTGTATATAGATGTTATACATTGGATTCCAAACTGAGGATGCAAAGTTCAGGCGACTGAATACGTAGGCATACTAGAGGGTTAGTAACGCATTGTTACTTCGCAGCTGGTTAGTTTGCCTGTTGATAAAGCCAAGCATGCGGTACGCGCTGTTAACAGCAGCCTCGATGTGTTCATCAAAAATCATTTTCTCGCCAAAAAGCACGTCAAGATCCCTAGCTCCATGCTCTTTCCTTAGTACATTTGCGCCTATAGTGTAGTTAAAAATTATTTTGTTATAATTTCGAGTGAAACTAATTGCAAAACACTTTCCAGCATTTAAAAATAATTTATTGTTATCACAGTAATTTTTAAACCTGATGAGATCTTGTTGTAACTCCTGGCAGTCGTTATAATTGCGTATTGTTTTAAATTTTTTTAGGTCATCTGCATAAAATAAATGTTTAGAAAATCTGAAACAATCGCTTATATCATTTATGAAAATAATAAACATAAGTGGCCCCAAGTGACTTCCCTGAGGTACCCCCGACGTAGAGACGAAAGGTTCTGAATAAGAACCAGCGACTGAAACAATATTTTCTCGATTCGACAAATATGACCTAAACCACTCGAGCATAACCCCGCCCACCCCGACCTCTGCTAGTTTGATCAAAAGTAAAGCTTGCTCGATTTTGTCAAAGGCTTTGCTAAAGTCGGTGTAGACGGAGTCAACCTGAACACGCTCATCAAGGCTACTAAGAATGTATTGGCAGTAATTAATAAGATTATAATCGATTGACCTGTTTGCAAAAAAACAATGCTGTTCAGGGATTATGATTCTTTTTACTAAACAAAATAAATGCTTGTATACTACTTTTTCAAATATTTTTGCAAATGTACAAAGCTTACAAATGGGCCTATAGTTCTTGATATTTTTCTTGTCACCGGACTTAAACACTGGCACAACAATTGTGAAAAACTTGACCAAAATATCAGGGTGGTGGAATTTCGTGCCGGCGAGTGTAGTTTTTAACAGTTTATTACTATCTTTATGTTAACATGTAGAATCACATCTCGTATCCTGATGCATTGTCCGAATAACCTGTATATCGGTTGTCCATATGTATAGATGGAACTCTCTTAAATATGGAATATTAACTTTTTAAAGCAAGTATCCCAAAGAAATATTTCATAATATGTACACGTGAAGATATATTTCCCTATTTCGGCTAAAATTAAGGGATACATTCTTGTTTCAAGTTCCCAAATAACATTTTGGGGTCTGATTCTCTATTTTCCGGTCGGTTTCTCCCATTACCATAAAACAAGAGAATTAGGACTAAAATAAACTTCGCACGTGCCGGAACTTGTTAGAGAAAAAAACATTAAACAACAGTTTTGCTACTTAAAACGTCTTTTGAATAATTTATTGCCTTATTAGAGTTTTTACAGTATTTTAACAAAGCCGATCCGCTTAAAAACGGCGTTTTAATTTCCCTGGAATATTTCAGAAGGTGATTAGGGCGCTGTATAGGAGTTTTACCATAAAAGAGACATGATAATATAGAATGGTTAATATAGATACTATTAAAACTAAAGAAGTGATTTGTATAAGTTAACCTATTTTGAATTTTACAATCCAATATATAAATAGAGTATTTCCCATACATTATGGGTCATAGAACAACTGGAGACACCAAACATTGAACTAGACCGAATATTTTCGAAAATAAGCCATAATTTGAAAACGGTTGAACTGACGCTGTAGAGAGTTATAAGTGCTTGACGTATACGAATTTTTACCGTTTTGTTAGTTGTAGGTACTCGATTTTTTTTCTGTTATGAAATAATTCATAATAATAAATGTTGTGATGTGATTTCAAATTTGTGTGATATTATCTACTGTTGAGCTGTTGAAAAACATACTATTTGTGTTTTTTTATGAAATTTAATTATAAAATGGATTATTTGAAAATAAGGTAAGGTAGTATGTACCTTAAAATTGTAGGTTTCTTTTTCTAAAAAGTTTGTAAACGAAGCGATAACGCGTGTCCAATAGGTCTTGTTGTCAAAAACTGAACACGTGTTCTGTGTTGCAATATGACAACATCGCCTATAATGCCTTTTGAACCTCGTGACTGCCTCAATAAACTATTGATTATAAAGGTCCTCAGGAGCGGCCACGTAAATTTTGAGATTTCATATAAAGTGTATATTTCGCTTAATAATTCAAAGCGCCATTTATGGTTATTTTTCTTCAATTTATTTTCATCTCAGGATTTGCCGGTTTAAATATAATAAGCCATTTCTGTAACACCCTGTATACAGGGTGTCAATTTGAAAATTTTCCCACCGTTAATATCACGATTCCAGTAAATAATATTAAAATTCAAAAAGACAAGCAAGAATTTTATAGTGGTTTTAAAGAATATTTGTAGCATTCGTAGTTTTGCCTCAAAAAAGTAATAAGTTATAGCATTATTGGAAAGATATTTAAACTACCTTTTAAATGATGAGCCACTTGATCTCCTTCCCATTTAAGATTTTAAGATATTTTCTCCACAGAGGTTGCAAATTTAAAAGCGCCCACCTTCACAATTAAACTGACGTGTCTTTCCGATCTGTTTTTGCCTGGAAGCGATATACTAAGGGTGAGAAGATGTGAAATTGACACCCTGTACAACAACCCACCCAGACCGCACAAAAGAATGTACCTTGTACAAAACGAAAAAAAGTTGCTTAGATCTTCCCATGCTGTACAATATATTCATAATGGACATACAATAACAGTGAAATATTGTTTAATAAAACGTAACATTGTTCATTACCAACCAAGTCGTAACTAGGTACATTGATATTAATTTATAAACTCAATTGCAGAAAGTTAACCGAATATAAACAGATCAATTAATCAATGCCGCAAAACATGAATGTTTTATGGTAAAACAGTTTACAGTGGTCGAAAAAATCGTGTAATAAATCAGTTACCTAGCAAGGAAAAACGTGAATTACTGTTATAAATTTACATTTTAAATTAATAGCAAAAAGTGATATATGTATATTGCATTTTACGGCATACATACACACATATATTGTACATCAAAGGCAGATTGATTATTTTATATGCAATAGAAATATTATACGAAGCTGCTCATTAAACACAAAGGCATTGTAAATAATGTAAAGTTTGTATCATAATCAGACGTTTCATTGCTAAAGTAAAATTGTATGGCCCAGCTATTACTGAATATCGAAAACAATGCGAGCAAGAAATTAGGCTATCCTGATGTTAGTTGTGTTAGTTGTAAAAATCGTAATTAGAACAAGTAAATCAGCAATATAATAAATTCTAATATAATGTTATTATCAAATCCACCTAGACAAACGTGAAGATGAAAAATGATCATTTTCTACAAAATTTAAATGAATAAAATGAATCTCTATTTGTTTTCATATATGTGGCAACGCTGTAGCCGGGGTCTGTCTTTGGCTAAGGGACAAAATAATGCAATATTTTTTCATAGCATGTCATTCAGCTAATAAGAAATAATTATTGACTCAAATATAAATCAATTCAACACAATTTGTTATACTGACTCATCATAAAGTATATCATTAAATATGTTTCACCAAATTTAACATCCTACATTAAAACAAAAACTTCATTGGGTTAGTGTTATTTCTTATGTAGTTCCGCTCTTCGTGGTGCCGCTAAAACGCACGGAAATTTGTCTCTACAGTTAGTGGTGACTGGTGACATGCGGGGAGGAAATTGTGTGTTTCTTTATTATACCTGCGTTGGCGTTTTGCTAATATTTTTTTTTTATAAATTACGAGATAGATCAGACAATAATAAGAAATAAATATTTACAACGGATATAAAGAAGAGGGTACTAGTATTTAAATAATAATACCAGTAACAAGGACATTTTGAGAAGAAAACTATAGTTTTGGATTTTCAAGAAGAATCCAACTGTGGAATTAACACAGTGTATTTATTTACCACTAAATAAATTATTGTTTGAGCACGCCTATGATAAGACCCTTACTGCCATGGTTTCTAGACATTTTTCTCCCCTCGCTCTTCATACAGAAACGTTCAAATCGAACTGGGCAAACAATAATAATAGAGTTTTCGGCTAATACGGGTTTCCTAAGTGTGTTGTTATGTTGAAGCGGCGATAAATGATAGGAGTGTCGATATTAGTGAGTGAGCTGATTTGATTGTTTGGTTGATTTCAACTCATCCCTCCAATATAAAATAATGACATAATTTTCTCCGCTTCGTCGCTCTAACATAAACGCCCGAGTAACACGATTTAATTATTTCTTGGAAAATAGTGATTATTATACAGGGTGTCCGGGAACATGTGGGAAATCTCCCGGATATGAAGAAAACACGTGAAAAGAATACTATAGGTTCATATAAACTTCTTTCGTATCGGCCTCCTCTTCTGAGATATGGGCTCCCAAAGAGCACCAATGGAATCAAGTTTTTTACACATAATTATTGAACCACCTGGTATATTTCAATTATTTTTTAATATGATGTATACCAGGTAAGACCCGTCAAATTACTATCCAAGAAACTGTTGTGAATTACTCACAGCTGCAGGGACGGACTAGCTGTAACACTCATGGGCCCATTTTTTTTACGGCCTGTATGATGAGAACTTTGGATAATGTTTTTTACATACCTTTAACTATTGGCTAAAAATTACGTACTCTTCATTCATGTCGCTAATCCTAACCGTTTTCGGGAAAAACGTCATTTTATTTACACCAGTCCCCTAAATTCTCACGGGTTAAATATGAAAAAGCGGAATTTTGAAGGTTGAACATTTGATCGGAACAAAGATGTATCTTTTACTGAAATACGCCAAATACATGATGTATACGAAATACTGTTTTTTCGAAAACGGTTTCTAGAAATTTTTTATAGAAAACTTTAAAATACTAATCTTTAACCTTGCAAATAGATTGTTTTTACTAGATATTTATCTGAAATACCTAGACTCGGAATTATATAACATGCTGATGGTGTCCGTCAACTAATTTCTAGTCACAACTATAAATCAACATAACCTAAAAATAATAAAAATATCTTCCAGTTTATGCTTCTATTTCTAAAGTTTTTTGGGGTAAAAGTTTTTCTAGATTATTTTCTGCAATTTCTCGTATTTCTAGCGGAGTACAACTTTCTTCCTGACTCATTTTTATTAACTTTAATAATATATTTATTTTTAATTATGACGGATGGGAAGAAGCTTTGTTGTGTTCAATTGTTTTTGTCATGGCATATTTGATATTTGTAACATTTTATTAAATTGTAAAAGTATTGCCAACCCAAAAAGAAAATATTAATTTAAATGGAAAAAATCTACTATATTTTTTAAAGTTTCTCATGCTTTAAAGACCCAAATAGAAAAAGTATTATAAAATACACGGTTCATAAGACAATTAGAGCACTTGTACTTTAGAAAATTCCCCGTTTCGCGGGTCGTTTTCTAAATTAAACGCGTGCTCTAAGATAATGTTTTATGAAACTTGTATCTTAATATACTATTAACGATTTAATCCGATATCGGACTTCATAAAACGAACCGATTTTAGCTATAGGATCGCGTTAAGCGGTATCGAAAAATATTACCGGTGCCCCATGCATACCAACCATGAAGTTTTTATTGGGTAGCTCATATGACGAATTTATTTAGAGTGAGGTGAGTAACTAAAATTGAATAAATCCCTTTGATATATAATTTGACGAAATTTACAAATGACGAAATGTTGACTGTATAAATAATTTGAAAATTTCTAACTAAACCCGTGTTTGTATTAGCAGAGAGAACGTAATATACGTTTATCTAGCAGTTCAGGTATAATCTGCGCAAATTTCCACAATTTACTCTGCTATTATAGGCGTATTTGTTCTAGGACGTAATTTGTTGAATTTAAGTTACATATTTTCTTAAGCGTTTGCCTTTAGGTCTAGCCAGCAATTTGTTATATCACGCAGGCAAGAATATTGTTATTAAAGCAATTTTAAGATTCTTCAGTTTAATGTTATGTTGAAGAATGATTTTCGTAGCCAATAATATATACGGTGTCACAAATACGTTGCTCACCATTGGGCTGTCGGAAACAGCGATACGAAATCAGTTAAATTGGTGCAAAGTTGCGTAATTATAGGCTTAATAATATGCCGCAAAAAAATCAAAAATAAATGCAGGGGCTTTCAAAATATTTTGAACGATCTAACTTATGTTTTGGTTTTTATTTTTCCCTAAGCTTGTTCGAAGAAATACAATGAAACCTTTCCTAACGGAACCTCTAGTAAGCGGACATTTTTTCATAGTCTGGAACTAAGTATATGAAATTCCATGAAAATCTCTTGGGCGGACTCTCCTTTGGGTGGACGCGGACAGGCTGTTTTCATACAAAGAGTGTGAAACCCCTTCTTTAAACGGACAAAAATTGTTTAAAAGTATTTGGGAGACGAATAAGTACGGTGCAGAGACTCTCTGAAGAGACAGACCTTCAACCAATCGCGTATGCATGGTAGAGCGAAAGGACTTCGCCGAATGAAAGTATGTGTGATTCCCCGACAGCAGTCCGCCGCTTATTTGTGTAAGGTTAAAATCGTAAATAATGGCACAAAAATGTCGCGTTTTGAGTCTGAAAGAGAATATTGATGCTGTGGAAGATTGTAATTTGATAACAATGATTTGGGCGAGTTCATTAACATTGATAGCAATGTGCTATTAGAAGATGATAGTTAATCCATTCCTACCGATTATGTAGTCCAAACTGAATCCACGTCACTATCTGACGACTCCGATGAAGAAGTTGAATGCAGTAATCAAATAAATGTCAACAATTATCAATACGCTATTAGTATGGTAAAGGAATTATGAGAGTATGCAAAGAGTATAAGTGACTCTACAGCAATATAATTGTTATCCTACTTGGAATTACATTTTCTAGATTGCAAGTATAAGACGCAAACACGTCAAACTACGTTATTAGATTTTTTTAGTACTACATCCTAACCAAAACTAGTGTATTTTTGTTATGTTATGTTTATTTGTACATACATAACATAGTAATAATTTTGCATTTACACATTACCTAATAACAAATTTCCCATGAGCGGACACCTCTATTAGGTGGCCACATTTAGACATACATCAAATACAACCGAATTGAGAACCCCTCGTTTTTTGAAGTCGGTTAATTAAAATCTACATGCTCAAAAACCGATAAAAAGGCATACAATAAAATCACTCCTTCAAGCATATGAATTATAAAACCGTGTTAAACGTGACAACAGTGTACGAATTTGAAGTGATTTTGTAGGATGAGGTTATGCTTGAAATCCTAAAGAATTTTCTTAACTCCGTCAATTCCGTAATAATCCAAGGTTTTTCTTACTTCGATTGGAGTAATAGTCATCTAACTTCTTATAAAATAATTCTGAATGCTTCGATATTTCAATTTAAAAAAAAAAATCACTACACAGATGTTAACAAGAATTACAGCGTTCGACTAAATCCGGCAAACAGGGTAACTTAAATCATTTAGTTAAGTACAGCGTTTGACTGAAAGAATTCCGTCATTACAGGGAATGCCTGATACTCTTAGGCAAACGGTGTACCAAACGTAGAGTTACACTATGTGCCGGCAATACGTGAAATGACTAGGCATTTCAGGGAATGACGTATTTCACTAATTGACGCCGACATATATATAAAGTAATATGTATAATACTATATTGAATAAAAAATAAAAATAGTACTTTATTGAATAAAACTTTAGAAATAGAGCATAAACTGGAAGATATTTCTATTATTTTTAGTTTATGTTGTTTTATACTTGTGACTAGAAATTAGTTGACGAACACCGTCATGTTATATATTTCCGAGTATAGGTATTTCAGATAAATATCCAGTAAAAATGTACTCTTTGCAAGGTTAGCATTTTAAAGTTTCCTATAATAAATTTTTGTCGAATCCATAATGCCTAGAAAACTAATTTTAACGAAATCGAAGTAACCCTAAAATTCGAATTGCTGCTAACATAAAAAAATAAAATTTCAGTTCCATAAAGTGGCATGTTATTAAATAATGTAGCCATTATGAAACCCAAATAGAAAAACATCATTTTGATTTACCCATGTATATCACCTAATCAAAAAATGTTAATAATTAAAAGAAGACAGGATAATCCCAATACATGTATTTAAAAACTGGTTAAAAAATCATTACAATAGGATTAAAAATACAAAAGTTATAAAACCTAAAACAAAAACAAACAAATGGTGGAATTATGTGCCAGGGAGTGAACATTGTTTTCCGATCGCCTACACGTCAGACTAAAAATAATTCATTTTTTTTTTAATTCTCGGTCCCCATTTAAAGCGCATTTACCTTACACGTAAGGGCGTGATTTGCTATCAATCGATTTCTTCTATTTCTTGTTTCCTTATATTTTAACTCATACCCATAAATTACCCAGGCTATACGAGAGCTTTCCGAGATACAATTTGAAAGATAGAACATAAACACAGCATTATTTGTAGAGCAACGGCGGACACGACAAGATCTAGTCACGAAAATGTCGGGTGTTGATTTTACTTTCAATACGGATCGTGTTGTTTTAGCGCCGAAGCGTGTACCACGAGAATTACGAGCGTTTTTAGATTCGAGGTAAATATTTATTTTCTGTTGGCTTGATTTGTGTCTTGCAGAAAAATCCCTGTTGTGACAACGGCGACAAGGATAGATTTAGTGGTGTAATGTCACGTCTGGCTGGTTGGAAATTTAGTATACAGGGTGTTATGGAAATGACGTATTATATTTAAATGGGTGACTCCTTGGGTGCCCTAGAGAAGCGCTACATATTTTTTTTTAAATCGACCGTTTTAAAAGTGGGGTCCAGCCCCATAAACCCACAGTTCATCCCGCGTCACTGTAATACGTCACCCTGTGGTGGCATGTCAGAAAACAGGTGTTACGTGGAATGTTGCCAAACTTAATGCAAAACTGAAATTCCATATAAAATTATAAAAATAAATTATTTATCTACCTACTTGTATTTATCTTTATACCTAAAGAGCGAGGAAATCCACGCACAAACACAATCAGATTTTTTTTCTTTTTCATGGGAACACTCCTGGAAACACTTTATGCTCGAAACATTCCATCAAGTCAAACGTCCAAAACAAACTACTCGTTTTAATTTCGTCAATAAAAACAATGTCAAATAATATACAAAGTTTGGACGCGTAGCCCGAAATGCATTATGAAACAATTATTATACGCGTACCTTCTGAAAACAAAGTGGATAGCCGAGGGCGTAAATGGTAAGCAACAGAACCGACCGTATTCTAACGCGTATCTTCTAATACTGACACTTGCAAGACGCACGCTTGTACGCCTAGACTTACGTTGCCCCGGCGCCCAATGGATTTTATGAAAGAGATAGAGAGATGACGGTGTGAGAAATCAAATTAAATCTTCGTCGGTCTTGTCATTTGGAGTAGAGCTGAGCTAATTTAATTTTTTGCGCTTCTCAAGTACAGTCGCAGTATTATCCCTTACCTTAATTGATGGATATATCACTACTATCATTTTATTCAATTCAGGGAAGAATCTCGTTTATCACCATAAGAAACGCATTTAACCGATCTTAGTCCGTCCCGTAACGCCTATTATTAGGATTCAATTACCGTGACCGTGAAATATCAAACTGTCAAATATTGCCCATCTCTATTCCGAATTTTGCACGTACCATTTCGTTCGTTCGTAGATAAAATGTTATTCTTAAATTGAAAGAATTTTATTTAAAGTGTGTGTTTTCAAATTAGTTAAATAAATAAATCTAAGCGAGAAAAAAAGGACCAAAATTAAAACAGTTTTCCAGTGTATTCTTTCCTTGTGAATAGCTGCTATTTGTGAGGTTATGTGAGAGGTTTTTTCCTAAAACTTACTTACCGTCGGTTTTCTGGAATCATATTTGTTCATAAATGATAGAATGAAAAATTGTTAAAATTCTAATTTGTTTTCTAACGAGTTTGCCGTATAGATATGACAACGCCGACCGTCGTCAGTAGCGGTCATGTAAATTTTCAGATTTCATATAAAGTGTATAATTTCGCTTAATAATTCAAAGAGCCATTTATGGTTATTTTTTTTCAATTTATTTTCATCTCAGGATTTGCCGGTTTAAATATAATACGTCATTTCCATAACACCCTATATAAAGGGACGCAATTTTTATAAACTGTAATTACTCAATCACGGATGTTTTAAAGTAGGTACATATTAACTAATTACATTTTTTTGCAGGTTAGTCTAAAAAAATCGTTTTTATAATAATAGTATAACATCAGTGGCGGCGCCAACGGTTGAGTTTCAGTTGGGCGACATCAGGCGTATAATTTTTGAGAGTAGGCAGCAAAAATGTGCATTATTTCGGGTAATAGGTACACATTTTTGTATAATTTAGATTTTTTTTTGTAGTCTGTGCTTTTTTTTTAGATATTAAACTGTTGACAGGGCGCCAGGCCAAGGGGCAATCACCTCTCTGTAGTTACGCCACTGGCGAATAGTCGGGCGAGAACAATTTGGGTTGGGCGCCTGCTCATCGGCACCGGCAAAAGTGGAACAATATTAGTATATGTTTACGAAGCATAAAAAGGTATACTAATATCAACAATTGAAAGTAAAATTTCTTCCAGGGGCTGTTAGCCCTTAGGAGAGCAGCGTATGACCGATGAACTTGGGTCTGGGCCCACATGAACGCCCTCGGGATTAGCCATATTAAGCGAGTGAAGAGGAAAAAATTGAGAAAAACAAAAGCAAATGAGACGATCCTAACCTGTTCTTATTTTATAAAATTAATCCTGTAAAATTCTTACCAACCTGTATAAATTAAATCTTACTTTTTCATCCAATATAAAAAGGTTTTTAACTGAATCTCAGTCAAGATATAAAACGGTAGCTTGTATGCGTGTGCTTACGATAATAATCTAAAATTTTAATCTTAAAACGTATCGTATCTCTATGGATTTAACGTTCTTGTCGTGTCTCATGATAGTGACGACAATTTAAAAGACTTTATCGTATATAAATTACAGTATGGTCTCATGCGGGGGTGAAAGGAGAATATAAACCAAAAAATGTAAATATATTTTTTCTTTAAAAAGCTCAATACAGTCAATACTACCACCCACGAGTTTGAATCATAAATAATTTTTATTTCGTAAAATATTAAATTAGTATCAAATACCACCCGGGTGGTCTGGGAAATAATAATTTTCCCTATTGGTATTTGATATTAATACCACCTGACAAGCATAGACTTTTTATTTCTTAAATAGATTAAATTAGTATGTTAAAGTTTTATAAAGGATCATATCAGCAGGGCGAGTTTTTTAGGGGGACAAGTGCTATAATAGCTTTATAAGATATGTACTTTACACTAAATTTTCTAGTTTACGTCTTTTTTAATTAAAAAATCCACATTTAAAAAAAATATAGGCCTTATAAATTTCGTAAATATTTATGTCTAAATTTTTTGTTGGTAATACTATTAAATTATGATTTTATCAAAGTATAGCATTTGGTAAATAATCCGTGCCTGTAACTTTCTTAAATAATTAAACAATATAAACCGGGATGAATTTAATACCTTCTGAGTTAAGGGAGATTGCAAAGCTTTAATTTGAATATTTGTAAAATATTATAGTGCTGCGTTCAGCTTTATAGGTGTGAGGTTAGTTTACTAATTGTTTCTGCAACCAAACATACACGATCGCATTATCAACCTTTAAAACCGTTAACGGTTTCGAAACAAGCTCAGTTCGATACTTAAAGCGGTGTCGAACTAGCTTTAATATGAAAGCAAAATAGAAAGTAGTTATTTTCGGGGTTGTTTGGGACTGTTCCGAATTTTAGTTAGTCCGAATTCAAGACAAATACATTTATACATGCAACATGGATTCAGTAAGGTCATTTCATCCAGACCGATGATGATTACTGTTGCAAATATATCGATATTAAATCTTTCATTTATACATAAAACTGACTTTTTCTATTGTTAGGCTAGGATAGGAATCTTATAGAGCAGTGGTGCGCAAACTTTTTTCATTTGCGACCCCTTATTTTGTGTAAAATTTTGTCACGACCCCTGGATAGACAGTAGGCGTGAATTTCTTTGAATTTGGCGACCCCCAAAAATTTTCTAGCGACCCCTCCGGAGGTCGCGACCCACGGTTTGCGCACCACTGTTATAGAGGACAATTAATGTTTTCTACAACATGACATACACTTCAAAAATTGGTCATATTCTTTATCGTATGAGTCTCTGGAACAGGTTTTGCGTTGCCTTTTCAGCTTTTTTTCAATTTCGTCGGGAATTTCAAAACTTTGTTCCATTTTTGATTTTTGATTTTGACACATAAATCATTTGAATACTTATCTCTCTAGCAACAAAACGCAAGCTATAATAATGTGAACGTAATGTCGCAGGTAAAAATAAAAAATTGGTAAATCAAATTAAATTTTAAAAAAATATTTATTATTTAAAACGAACTTGTATGGCATAAAAGTTTGTATGCGCCACGGGTACTAATAGATATATACCCTCGGACGACTTATGAACCCTCGGGCCTTAAGCCCTCTGCTTTGTGAGACTGTCGCCCTCACGGCATAATCATGTACTTACACATAAATAACTATTATAGGCTTCATTATTATAAACGATACGTTGACGTAAATATGTTTTGAAATTCTATCGAAAACTTACTTCCTAGGAAGAATTTCAAAAAATAGGCCTAGAAAATATTTCAGAAAAATTTTGATTTCAAGTACATTCTTGGGAGAATACTTTTGCGTATTCAGCCAATGAAACATTTACGAGAATAAATCCGTCCAGTTTAAATGAAGGTTGTGAAAAAGTAAAGGCCATTTAAATCATGTTCGGTTTTTTCTGCCCATTTACGCGACCCAAAATACTGTGATTGTATTTTTCTTCCTGGCATTTTTATTTATGTGCGGTCCAGCGCTACAACCAAATCGTATTAGAGAAGCTTCAGTCAATTCGTTATCAGCAATTGTTTATAAAAGGACGCGTGACGCCAAAAATATTAATTTTCTAAGTGACTGTGATCAATCGTTGAATTTATATACAGGGTGCATCAATCAATTTATATACAGGGTGCCTCCGATTAAGTCGGAAGTATTCGTTATTATTAGAGCTACGATGTAGGTTCAATTAGTAAACTGGTAGCATTTTTTCCGTTGTTTAAAATTGCAGAAACGAGAAAGCAGTTAAATGTCGCATTTTGCATTATTTTAAAAATCCAGTTTTTCAAAATGAGCACCAAATAATATCATAAGCCGTGCTTTTAGATGGTTACCATTTACCCTCCAAATTCCATATTTCCTATATATCCTATACTTCCGGCTGATAGTGCATAGAATCTTTTTTGTTCATAAATTTATTTGCTACCGACATATAGAATATCCAGGGTCTTCAAATTATTTTTATTTTTTTTCAATATTTTGAAATAATGTTCACAAAAACTTTAATTCGACTTTTTGTTATATGACCTAACCTTTATTTTAAGATGTACACCTCTCCAAGTAGCTTGATCCATTATCGGAACACCTTGTATAATAATAATAATATATTCTTTAATACTTGGCTAATATAATAAACTTGGATGACGTAATTACACAAAAAGGCTTTTACTAAATACAGCCAGGTGCGCTTTTTATCACATCGGGAAGAGCATTAAAATAACGATTCACCTCATAAAAAGTGTGTTTTAGAGCAACCGATTTGATATGGTTAGTTGGTTAAAGGCGAGATCGGGTGTGAGGCCCGAACTTCTATCATTGCATCCTTCCGGCTTATTGTGTACCCCGTTCTTGTTAGAAGATGTTTGTTCCTTCTATAAGGTCCAGTAACATTCTACCAAGCCTGTCATGTGGAAGGTTGTCTCCAAGTTGTATGTTCCCCAAGATATTTTGTCTTCTGCGAGACAGCGCTACGCAGCGGTATATTATGTGTGAGGCGGTTTCATCTTATTCGCCGCATTCAATGGATCCGTTGTTTATACCTATCCGTTGACGGTATTTTCGCAAGTGGCAGTGGACCCATCACCTGTTTCAACTGGGGCCGTGTTGATGTACTGAATGTCATAATTTCTTGCCGATCTGATATTATACTCATCGCAGTCATATCTTCTCTCTCAAGTTATGAGTTTGCTAATGAGGCAATACATTGTTGTCGATTTTATGTGTTAAATAGCTCCTGCCAAGCTCTAGCTAACATGAACATAAGATTTATAACCTACTAAAAATATGCTAAATTTCTCTACTATTTCTACCAGCATCAACCTAAACAACGGTGGCAGGTGTCCCCAACATATTAATATTACAAGGGGGAATACACAAGTGCAAAAATGTTAGTGCGATGATTTACGTAATAAATAGCGCGATGCGAGAAAAACGACCAGAGACACCTGCTAACATGCCCTGAGCCGCTTGGATTAAAAATACTTTTATGAGTTTATATCGCAATGTTTTATAAGAATCACTGCCGATAACAGTATACACTCTCCAATCGGTAGATCATAGCTTGATGTGTAACAAAAAAAAACCGCAAGAATAAAAGTGCAAAATGAAAATGCGTATATGTATTTGCACAACGAATATCGATTTTGCGAAGGATCGAAAGATCGATATTCCTCAAGTACAGGGTGTCCCATTTTCGACACTTTTATAGTTGTTAGTGCTATCAAAAAAGTAATGTAGGTGTCATGTGCTCTTTTTGGGTCAAACTTAAAATGGTAAAATCAAAATTTGAAAATTTTCGCTCGCTTAAGAGGAAAATCAACAAATTGATAATTCCTAAATTACCATATATTTTCTTAGTTAAAAGAGATACAGAAAAATGTTTAATACACAAGTTTATTTATAATGATTGTTGAATAATCTACCGTTTTCAGAATAAGTATACGGGGTCAGGTAAGAAAGTTATCGGACCTAACCTAATTTTTTTAAATGGAACACCCTGTATATTTTAATCTAAAAAGATAGCATTTTAAATTCTCTTCTCAAATTTATAACACACCATGGATGATAGATATCATCAAATTTTTCAAAATGTTGATAAGTATTTTTCACAAATGAATATGTAAAAAATGAAATTGACGTTAAATGTTAATAACAACTAGAATGTCAACATAGTTGTCTCTAGGATATTAGTTTTTGTTTCATGGCCTACTTTGGTTTAAAGTAATAAAGTTTAATAAATCGCCTAGGAAACCAATATCATCCATGGTGTGTTATATATTTGAAAGGATAATTTAAAATAGTATGTTTTTAGATTAAAATATACAGGGTGTTCCTTTTAAAACAATGAGGATAGATCCGATAACTTTTTTACCTGACCCCGTATACTTATTCTGAAAACGGCAGATTATTCAACAATTAATATCAAGAAACTTCTGTATAAAACATTTTTCCATATATCTTTAACTAAGACTATTGGGTAATTTTGAAATTGTAAATTTTTTGATTTTCCCCCGTATCTCTTAAACGAGCGACCATTTTCAAATTTTGATTTTATCATTTTAAGTTAGGCCCAAACAGAGTACATGACACCTGCATTACTCTTTTGATAGCACTAACAGTTACCGAGATACCCTATAAAAGTATCGATCACCCTGTACATATATCACTTTTCCTGCAATAAAACTCGACTTGGATAACGGATAAATAAACTAAATAGGTTGTCACTCCGTTTCTCTATAAATATCGCCATTAACTGATTGCTTTGTCTTTGCTGATGTCTTTCGTTAACATCGGCTGTAGTATTTCTAATATGTGGAATTAGTGCATCCTGAGTAGCGACTTTTATTTTGTAAACTTCATTTTTGAACCAGCCCAATAACCAAAAGTCCAGTGGTGCAAAGCCTGGAGATCATGGTGGCTAACTAAAGTTAAATCACTGTTACATTGACACTGACGCTCTGTCAGAACAACAAAATTTATTCAAACAATTTTGAGCATCGAACGGATTGATTCAGATGGCTGGTACGTCATAATATGTGCAGATAAAAAGCGAAAAACACTTTTTACGTAGAATGTACCTGACTGTTTGTTTTACCATTCTTGCGTCTTTAAAATTATACTAATACGGTAAAATAACAATATTGTTAAAACTTACCATATACAATAATCTGGGAGGTGGGCGCGGTTCTCTTAGCAGCAATATTTTCTGCTACACAGGTATAATTTCCGGTATCCTGAGTCCGGGCCTGTCCAATAAGAAGATGACCCTCGGTCGTGACTAAGACCGAACTGTCCGACTGTAATACTTGCCCCCCTCGGAGCCAGTACACACGGGGAGGAGGCATGCCTTGGGGAGGCATGCATTTTAGTTCAGTGTGCTGGCCATTTTCTACTCTGACCGTTGGTTCTGGATTGATTTCAAATTGCTTTTTTAGATCTGAAAAAAATATATTTTTATTAATATTTTGATAACAAGTACAAATTGAGGAAATTGGGTGTCTGGTGGACTGACCCTTATAGGTAGGTTTTAGGTTCTTTACCGTGTAGTTATATTATGTATACTTTATGTAACTGTTGGATTAAAGACATTACCAAATAGCCGTTTCATGTGTAATTGTTTAGGTTTGTTTTCCAGTTGTGAAATTAGGATCAGGGCGTTATGGAACTGACGTATTATATTCAAACCTGCAATTCCTGAGATAAAGACAAATTGAAGTAAAATAGCAATAAATGGCGCTTTAAATTCATTCAGCGGTGACCTGACGTCAAACCAGAAAAACACCTGTGTGGCACTGCGATACATGTAAGCAATCAAGGAATTCTGGCCGGTGTTGTCATATGTACACCTTAAACTCAAATAAAATACAAATAAAAAACATATGGAATAGTAATAGCCACCTACGTCACTAGATCAAATGCCAATGGCCTCTTGACGCCTTACATCGGCTGAGCGAAGTAGTTTCATATAGCGCCGCACGCGTGCGTCTATTAGTTCAAGACCAACCAGCGGCCGGATACGTTGTGTCTTGTCGATCACCAACACGCTCTCAGCGACCCGCTGCCAGTACATAAATAATCTTTGAATATTGTTTTTATTGACGCGTTTCTTCTGGACGTCAAATTTCTCGCGTGTAATAAAATCTAATAATCTGTAGTATAATCTGTATTATTGTATTTTCAAAAGCTAACTATCGGTTCTGTTTCACTATTACTGTGTGTAAATAAAGTGTTTCCAGGAGTGTTCCCATGAAAAAGAAACAAAAAATGATTGTGTTTGTGACTGGATTTCCTCGCTCTTTCGGTATAAGGGTAAATACAAGTAGGTAGAAAATTATTTATTTTTATAATTTTATATGGAATTTCAGTTTTACATTAAGTTTGGCAACATTGCCATTGGCTCTGGGTGAAATGTTGTACAGTAGCGGGACTGACCTGTGGGTAAGAGTGTTTATTACCCCACTTTTAAAACGGTTGATTTAAAAAAAAAATAAAATATGTAGCGCTTCTATATGACACCCAAGGAGTCACCCATTTAAATATAATACGTCATAAATGGTTTGCCGTTATTAACAGTCGACCTGGGAAATGATTACTTGGTCAGCAAGAGTTTACAATTGGTCAGTAGAAACAAACATGTGTAGAAGCAGTTTACTTCAGAGGTCCCAGGGCACTGTCAATTTATGTAACTTTCTTGTGTTTTCTTCTACCGAATACAGAAGGAAATCGGCTACAAAAGGTGTAGCGGGGGCGGGTTTACATTTGTTTTCCCAGGGCACTGTCACGATTCAGAAATGTTTGCTGTCTATAAGTTGCTGACCTACTAGCCATTTTGGTTGACTGATACATTTTCCAATTAGCAATCGCAATCATAAGAATATTTTACTAACCAGTTAACTGATGAACAAACCCATATAAAATTAAGTGATTTGAAGATGGATTATAAATTGTATGACAAAAAGACGATATTTAACATTAAATCATACCAATGAGTAACTCTTATTCGCCGTACTTTATTCAAACACAGTCACCCTAAAGGTATTTGTTTTCCTTGTAAACTTGTCAGCTTTGCCGGAACAAATTAGCGTTCCAAATCCTGCGGCAAACTTGCTCGTTAACTCCTTTATTTGTATTGTTACTCCTCTTAAACCCGTCAAATTCTTCGGCATTTCCACTTCTAATTTTATTTGTTGGTTCCTTCGTTTGGTCTTTCATGACCCAAAAACGTCGTAAGGAACAAAACTTAATTAAATATTAAGACTTGCAGGAAAACGACGGACGGGTCTAATTTCGTCTCAACCACTTGTTGATTGGTTAAATTAAAGTAGATGGATACGCTGGATATTTTGTACATTTTGGATTTGTCTTGTACCTTGTAATAATTTTACATAACTTGTTTATTCTAGTGTTGGAAAAAAACGATGATTTTAATAATCGAGTACTTGATACTCGAGCGATTTTAATAATCGAGTGAATCGCTTGAAATTACAGTTCACCAAGAGATGACGTCATCGACTGCTTGACCGGCAGCCTAGCCGTTTACATGTGATCAGGTAGGGTATTTAGCAGGCACGTAACTACGGGTGGGAACAGGTGTTTAGCTAAAGAATTGTAGTAGCCACCAAAAAAATTCCAGAAATTTATTTATTTGTGAATAATGAATTTTTACCACGTGGCTCGATACCAAACAAAAATACTGCAAAAAATTACCCAAATATGTATTTATTGTTCGGGTTTATTCTTGTGCTTTTTTAAAACAAAAAGTATTACCGAGAGTTATTTTTAGTCACATCTTTCTCAATTTACGAGCATAAAATAAGTAGATATTTAAAATGGCTTGTCAAATTCTTCCACTCTAAATTATCAGGTGCGCACTGTATGCCCTTCAAAAATTTAGGCTTAGTTACGCGACTGGCAAAATAAGAAAATAGGTAATTATTTTTTTAAATTCATTAGTTACCTAAAAGTTCCTGTTTAAATTTAAGAATGTTTACTTTTGGTTACCAAAAAATTTGTCGATACCTATGTTTTGTTAACTATTTTGCTCGTTTTCTTATTTTCCATTTTTAAGAAGTCTTCTTGAGTTTAATAATAAAAAGTTCCTGTTTAGATTTAAAAATGTTTACTATAAGATTACCAACGAATTTTTCTATATATTTTGTTAACCATTTTGTTCGTTTTGTTATTTTTATTTACAATCTCTATTATTATGTTATTTTTGAGAAGTTGTCTCGAATTTATAGTAAATAAAAATTTAAAAATTATATCCTTTAATTTTTTAATATTAGCCAGTTAAAACAAAACTTTACAAAACGCATGTCGAAATGACTCCGCTAAGGGATTTGGCATACTTTCTTATATGCACCTTCTCGTTTATGTGCCTTTAAGAAAGACGTATGTCACGTACCTGCTCAGCGTCAAACTCGAACGTCGCCAATCGGATGGCGTGGCGCGTAGACCGATCTAGTAGGTAAGAAGCAGATTTTGTCTTGTAACCATAACTACAGTTGTTGACAGTTGTCTACCTAGTCTAGTTGTCACGTATTTAAGTCATTAACCTTAACAAATTATTAAAAAAAACATGAAAATCTTTAACACCCTGTATTTCACACGTTTAGGACATATGTTAACACCCTGTATTTCACACGTTTAGGACATATGTTCTTATGAAGTTTCTTTCTGAAAATGGACCAAAGAATAACCTCCTTAAATATTAGCATGATATTAAGAAACACACTGTATATCTGCGTAAATATTGTTAAAATGCTATTTTAGGTACTTTTCATAAAAGTTTCACAAAAATTACTAAAGCCGTTTCCTCGGCCTCGTATACAAGCATTTTAGTATCTTATTTACTACATAATTTATATTTTAAACTAGTGGACACCCACGGTACTCCGTGGGTGTCGTAGAGAAAGTCTACATACTTTTTTTTAAAATCAAATATCTAAATACTAAGGTAGAATCCCTTTTTACCCATATACTGTCACGCCGTTCCATCTGGATTCACTTAGTAACAATGTGGGTCACTATATTATACTAACAGTGATGTCAGATCACACCATGTGTCTCGCCCTTGCTTGTATACCGGCCTCGCGCCACTATGGTTGCTTCAGTATGTTTCGAGACTCGGGGGTGGAATGATGCTGTCTAGGGTTCCACGTGCTTGACGTATACGAATTTTAAACCTTTTGTTATTTGTAGCATTACCCGATTTTTTTTCTGTTGTTGAAATAATTCATAATAATAAATGTGGTGATGTGATTTCAAATTTGTGGGATATTATCTACTGTTGGTTCTGTTGAAAAACATACGTTTTGTGTTTTATTTTTTTTATGGAATTTAATTATAAAACGGATTATTTTAAAATAAGATAGAAGGTAAGTACCTTAAAATTGTAGTTTTTTTTTAAGTTTGAAAAAGAAGTGATAACGCGCGTCAAAGACGTCTTATTGTCAAAAATTGAACACGTGCGTTTCCAATTCTATGTTGCAATATGACAACATCGCCAATAATGCGCTAACCTCTTTTGAACCTCGAGACTGCCTCAATAATTGATTGCCAAAGTCCTCAGGTGCGGCCACGTAAATTTTGAGATTTCATATAAAGTGTATATTTCGCTTAATAATTCAAAGCGCCATTTATGGTGGTTATTTTTCTTTTATTTATTTTCATCTCAAGATTTGCCGGTTTAAATATAATAAGTCATTTCCATAACACCCTGTATATAAAAAATATTCCCGGCTAGTCAATTAAGTTGAATATCTGGATTTTGAAAACTATACAGGGTTATTCACGGTGGATGGAAAACTGGGTAATATGATTGTTAGAATAATTGTTTTGAAGATTTGGTTTTCCAGAAAACCGACCATGGTCTATCGTTATAGAATATTTTCGGTAATGCGGCCTTACCGCTTCTACCTAAAACCGGCGACAACATCGTTCATTTAAATGGAACTCCCTATATATCTACACATTTTCAGGTTCTACATTTATTTCTGAGCAACTTTTCTAAATACTACCCTATACCTAATTGTTCCGTTTTTAATTATTAATAATTAATTTTTTCTTGAACAAAAACATGACTTCTAAAAAATATGATTTTATCCAAACTCTAAAATATTCCTAAGTTGAAATGTTGCGTACGGTTTAAAAATGCCTTTAGGTATTTGATTTTTTGGTCATATCTTAGTACAAGCATACGGAGTGGTCCAAAAATAATTGTTTGTAGGCACTTGAAAAAATGACAGAAAAATGTGTTTGACAACCCGTATGTCAATACCGATTTGGAAATCTGATAAAAGTAGCTTTTAAGACGATGCCGGAGTCAGTCGAAATCTCCGATTTGACCCCTGTTCGTTTCACGCTTGGAAGGCACGACGCGAATTGGATCTTCCCTTGCAGTTAGAATAATACGTCGAGCGTCCGCCCATAATCGGTACGCCGACAGAAACAAAGATAATCGGAAGAAAGAGACTGCACGTGATCGGGGTCTATACTTCAATTTTCTACGCTGAAAAACGGAATTTTCGCTTACCATGAAAACGGTATATTTAAAAAAAAAATTTTAACGAAAGATGTCTAAATTTTCGAACTCGAGGAAAGTTCATCATTTTTTTCTATATGGAGCAATAAAAAGAATTACTTCTAAAAATCCTCCGAAACAAAAAAAATATAGACTTTCCACGAGTTCTAGTTCTATTACAAAGTTTTTTCCTTTGACATTTTTTTTCTAAAACAGGAAGAAAACTCGTTTATAGGTACTCCGGAATCCTGTTAGCAATGTATACTTGTTTATATTTAACTCTTCAAATTCTCGATTTTCCTTATAAACAATTTTTAGTAGTTGAGTTCTCTCCCACCACAGCTTAAAAAAAAGTAGTGGTCAGATCCATTTCACCTAAATCACTTGTTGAATGATTTAATTAAATAGGATTTATTTTGTTAATGAGATGAATAAATTAGGTATGTGATAACTTAATCCTTAAATGGTAGCAACAGCAATTTAACCTGTCATTACATTATTTAATTTCGTTTTAATTGATATATCAAAATTAGTATAACGGACCGCATGACGGGCGTAAAAAATTGCTGTCCCTCCTAATTTGGAAATAACTTATTTCGATATGGCTACTTTAAGAATATTGCTTTTAAATCTTTTTGGGATGTAAAACTTCAATACTTCAATACATATTTCGAATCTCCGCTTTCGACATCACTAATCCTAAGCAATAACTGTCATTACCTCTCGTGAATAATGTACAGGGTGTTATGGAAATGACGTATTATATTTAAACCGGCAATTCCTCAGATGAAAACAAATTAAAGAAATATATCAGAAAATGGCGCTTTAATTTAATATGCACCTTATGTCAAACCAAAAATGACCACGTGGTGCCCCTGCCAGGAAGGTAAGCAAAGCAACATATGGCGAAAAACGTCAGTAAATCTTGAACAGTGTTGTCATATCTTCAGGGTAAACTCTAACTAACTAGAAAATCAATAACCGTTTGACAG
Source organism: Barypeithes pellucidus (assembly GCA_963991005.1). NCBI lineage: Eukaryota > Metazoa > Arthropoda > Insecta > Coleoptera > Curculionidae > Barypeithes > Barypeithes pellucidus. The sequence continues at coordinate 18,428,482 of OZ022557.1, read as the reverse complement.
ATTCCAAGTTGTTTATTTTTCAGGGTACATTATTATAAACTTTTACGTTCAGTTCAGTTCACTGGGAAACAATCTCTGATTTAAAAACTTGACTGACTCGAACAAACCGCCTCGGAGTTTATATAATGGTCAGGTATGTTCTCACTTGTTCAATTCGAACGACACCCGTCGGATTTGAACAACTGAAATGCCACTTTACCGTTTAGAAGAAAAAAATGCAATTTTATTTACCTTTACGGCCTTATTTAAAACCAACTTAATTTATAAAAAAACACCAGGTAACCCGAACAAAAACCGTCACAAAACACCAAAACAAAGTCACATATATTCACATTAGTTATCGCGCATTTCATGAACACATCTAAGTACCATTCAATCTGAATTAGTATTTTAAAGTGCTACTGTGTAGACAAAAATACGCCCTTATTGTATAAGATTTCATCAGCTGGTGGTCTGGGAAATAATATAATTTTTCCATACATTCATATTTGACATCTGAAACTAAATAAAACCTTTGAGCCAGTTCGTGTCTTGACGTTGTCTGTTCGGGTTTACTCGGTCGATCGATCGATATTAAGCTCATCGGTAAAAATACAGCGTTGCCACTTTCGATGTTTTATAAGATTATATTCATAAATTGCGGAATTTCCTTCTGTAATATTACTTTCCTGTATAATTATGGTCTCGGAAATGGCAACCGCGCTAGCTCCAATTAGTTTTGTTAAGAAAGAAAGCACCTTGGACTCGACTATTTATTTCGAAGGGTAGTTCCTATGTCAACATAATTGTTTTATTTTATCTTTAGTAAAGGGTTAATGACTCATAGAAATTAGCGTTTTTTTATTTCTGAATTTCTATTGCGAAATAATTAAGTGCTGTTGTTCTATGTGTGCGGTAGTGTAAAGTGTAATTATGGGTTAGTGTTTAGTGCTTTCGTGTAATCTGATAATAGGTGCATATCTTCAAAAACACTACTTGGAAACGCGTGGGTGTCTGTGTGTTTCTTTAAGTGATTTAGTGCAATTTGCACGTGATGAGCATAAAGCATTTCCCATAGAAAAAAGAACTGAAAATGTCTGGATTTCTTACTCCTGTCAGCGTGGATTTACTTTCTAAGTAAGCTAAATATTTATAAGAAACTAAATTTTTACATTTTTACACAGTTTGGCAACATTGCACCTAACACCTGTTTTCTGATATGCCATCATAGGGTGACATGACGAACAAACCCGAACAAACGCCGGATGAGGTGTGGGTTTAAGGAGCTGGACCCCACTTTTAAAACGGTCGATTTGCAAAAAAAATATGTAGCGCTTCTCTAGGACACCCAAGGAGTCACCCATTTGAATACTAGGGGGGCATAGCCCCCCTAGGCGCTCCGCGCGGGGCTCCGCGGACCCTCTTTTTGCGACAGATTCGCCTATATGTGTTTTGTTATTACCTAGATATGACCGCCGATTTGCGTGGATGCATCGAGAAGTTTGAATGCAGGTTGATGCTTTAATTGGTTGGCCACACTCCTGCGGACTGTGTTGGGGGTACATAGCACCCAAATTCGTTTATTATAACATATGTTACCGTTTCACATTTTAAGGGACCAGCTATAACCGATTGCGAACAATCCGTTCACTATTTTACGTATCGAATAGAAAAAAATATTTAAAAAATGACAGCTGTCAAAAATAAACAAAATTTTCGGATTCCTTGCATTCGAATTACATAGAAACGATACCAAACTTGCGAAATTCCGTTGACCTTGTACCTATTATTGAAGTAAGAAACGTCAATTTGACAGCTGTCAAAAAATAGATAAAAATTTCGGATACCTCATTCTCAAATTATATCGAATCGACACCAAACTTTTGAAATTCTGTTAACATTGCACTTATTCTTTACTAAGGAATCCTCAATTTGACAGCTGTCAAAAAATATATAAAATTTTCGAATTACTTATTCCTCAAACTATATAAATCCCCAAGTATTTTCGATTTTAATTTTTTTACATTTCTAAATAATTCAATGCAAATGCCTTAAAAATTTGAAGAAATCGATATATTTCGATTTTATTCGAAAAGTATTATCTCTACGGTAAAATTGTATATATCGTAAAGATGCACTTTGATAAGGTCTACAAGAAAGTAGTCTATCAAATTTTCTGTATCTGCTATAGTTGTTGAGTTATTGAGCAAATCATGATTTCTATATTCCTGCAAATATCTCAAAAACGATTACATTTGAGAAAAAAAGTTTCGAACAAACAAAATATACTATTAAATTCTCTATCAGAAAGGAAATATACAAATTTTTCCTATTGGTTTAGATTACGGAGATATTTAAGAAAAACTGAAAAATATCAAGAAATTTTGAAATTCTTAAAAATTCAAAAAAAAAATTATTAAATATTCTTACATTTCATATAATATTTGATGTATACTGATAGAATAAATATATTATGTTTAGAAGGAAACCATTAATGAGTTACAAAATGCGACAGATTCTCACTAGGCGCTAAACGCGCAGGGGCCTCCGGCATCCACCTACATGCGTTTTTGTTATTACCTAGCCGCTCCGCGGCAGGGCTCCGCCGTTCACCTGTATGCGACAGATTCGCCTACGTGTGTTTTTGTTATTATTACATAGAATTGACCACCGATTTGGGTGGATGCACCGAGAAGCTTGAATGTAGGTTGATGCTTTAATTGGTTGGCCACACTCCTGCGGACTGTGATGGGGGTACATAGCACCCAAATTTGTTAATTATAACATATGTGACCGTTTCACATTTTAAGGTACTAGCTATAACCGATTGCGAACAATCCGTTCACTATTTTACGTATCGAATAGAAAAATATATGTCAAAAATTACAGCTGTCAAAAAATAAATAACATTTTCGGATTCCTTGCATTCGAATTACATAAAAACGATACCAAACTTGCGAAATTCAGTTGACCTTGTACCTATTACTGACTTAAGAAACGTCAATTTGACAGCTGTCAAAAAATAGATAAAGATTTCGGATTCCTCATACTCAAATTATATAGAAACGATACCAAACTTGTTAAAACATGTCAACAAAAAAATATCAAAAATGACAGCTGTCAAAAAATAAATACATTTTTCGGATAACTTATACTCAAATTATATAGAATCGATACAAAATTTTTGAAATTTTGTTAACCTTGCACTTATTCTTTACTAAAGAATCACCAATTTGACAGCCGTCAAAAAATAAATTTAATTTTCGGACTCCTTGCATTTGAATTACATAGAGTCGATACTAAACTTGCGATATTTTGTTCACCTTGCACATATTACTAACCTAAGAAACGTAAATTTGACAGCTGTCAAAAAATGTATAAAATTTTCGAATTCCTCACACTCAAATTATATAGAAGCGATACCAAACTCGTGAATTTTTGTTAACATTGCAACTATTACCAACGTAATATACGTCAATTTGACAGCTGTCAAAAAATTAATAAAATTTTCGGATTGCCTGCATTCGAGTTATACGAAATCGACACCAACTTTACGAAATTATGTTATCATTACGCCTATGATCGACAGTTAACCGAAATCAAAGAATTGTTAAAATGACAGCTGTCAAAATATGAATTAAATTTTCGGATTCCTTGCCCTCGAATTATACGAAAACGACACCAACTTTGTGAAATTCTATTAATCTTGCAATTTTTACTAACAAAGAAAACGTCAATTTGACAGGTGTCAAAAAATAAATAAAATTTTTTAAATTCCTTTAATATTACTAACATAATGTGCTACTTGATTTTTCTTCAAATTGACAATTTACTAAATTATTCCTATTTTTCCACAAAATGCGAACCGGCCCTATTAAAAATTTGCTAAACATCCCATGTATTTTCACGAATTACGGTAAAAGCCACGCCTTTCATACATTTCGAGCGAAAGTTAGAAATTTTGCTGTCACCGTTACGAATTTTCTTAATTTTCTCCAAGATCGAACATCTTTATGGTAACTTTATATACATCAAAATGTTCGGAAAAGATGAGGGAATCAGATAAACCTAGAAAGAAATCTCCAAAAGGAAAGCTATGGAAGATATAGCAGAGTAAACTGAACTTTTGAAAAAAATTTTTTTGACAAAATTTATAAAATATTTTTTTTATCCGCCAAAGGATATTTTTGGATCACGCAGTCGATGTTGAACGTAAAGGTAATTTATTCCTTTAAATGATAGGCTAAAGAACGATTGAAAAAGTTACATACACTAGCGTACAGATGGGTTTTAGTAAGAGGATGTCAAAATTAGTGCTTATTGCTTAATCGATTGTAGTTATTTTTGTATAAGAAATTAAGAAACTAAATTATGGTTGATAATCCTGTTTTGATGTGCTCTTTCTGATGACATATATAACATTTCGATCAAATATTATTTTACCCCATAAAAAGCAAAAAAAAAATTTGACGAAATCATCAAGTTCAGTTTTTCGCAAATTTCTCCATTTTATAGGCCCTTTAGCATGATATGATGTATTGTGAAATATTAGTATTTGAGATGACCTATCCACCGGTTCTAACCCGGAGCAAATCTATGCGACCCAAGTCGAATAATTAATTATCGAAAATGACCCTGCATTTTAATGCTTCCCAACTTTAAAAAAATCAAAAAATTGACTTCCCGACATTTTATTGAAAAAATCTCGCGACGAGTTTTTCTAAATAAGTTTCTTGATAACATACTAGAATATAAACTGAATCGCTTAAGTTTTACGAGACCGGCAAGTCGTAGAAAAAAATATTTAATTTTTTCACATTTTCTGATTATTTCATTTAATAACTTATGAACGGAACACCCTGTATAATGTCGTACATCGGCTAAAGATACGCCATATATACCAAAGTATACCCCAAAAGTTACATTGCTCCAACGTGAGCCGTTTAGAAGAAATGAAATAAATTGTGTCAAGATGCACCATTTTTGCATGCTCCCATAAGCCCAATGTAAATAGGTCGTTGCAGACCATTTTGGAAATCGGGAAAATGGTAGGAAATTTTCCATTTTGGGCAACGATAGGGGTCATTATCGAAAGCCGAAATCCCATACAATCTTTTCCATACCATTTCCATTCTCAAATCGGTCAATTAACGTCAGCATCTCGCTAAGAAAATGGCTATTTTTGGCCTATTTCGACCGAATTTTGACAGCCAAAATATTTAGTAAAATTTCGTCCGTCCGTCCGTTAAAATCCGAGTAAAGTTCAAGTCCAGCTTGCAAATTTGCAAAAATTGGCCGTCCCAGCTCGGTAAATTGTCGTTTTTCTCCCGATTGGAAGGAAATTTCGAAAATTTTGAAAAATAATAATGTGGTGAGAAATGATGGACGATGCAAATGCGCATATAGAGAACTCTCCGAAATGATATTTGTAAGAGTTATTCGTGACTAAACAGAACTTTTAGTGAAAAATGGTTGAAAATGGATATACTTAATTTTTTTTAACCCTTTAGATCGTAATTCGAAACGCGCTCTTGGTATGAATCTTCAAGTACCATCATTCCGCGTGACGAAAAAGCAAAAAAATATGGAAAATGTTAAATAGGAAAGCGTATAGACGAAATTTAGTGTAGCGGTGACAAAAGTATAATTTCCAAATTTCTAAAATTCAATCGTTAATAGTATTTTCGGTTTTTAAATCGAAGAAACGAAATTATACGTATCGAGTGTGATTTACCTCGAACTTTCCGGTAAAGTAAACTAAATTTCGATCAAAAGCCGTTTTTACCTCGAAAAAAATGAAAAACCGTCCATTTTTACCCCGAAATATCAACTTGTTCAGTATTTTCAAATTTTTCCCATCTTCTAATAACTTTAGGTATAGACAGATGTATTGATGGCACCTAGTTTTTGAGATGGGAAATCGAAAATTTGAAACCGCGTAACCCTCGGACCCACCCAGTTCGAGCTATTCGGTACTCGAAATGACCCTGTTTTGTCAAATTTCGACTTTCAAAAATTCTTTTAAATTACTTCTAATCGTCGTACGTCACCCAGTTTCAATAGGGTTCTGTAGCGACCGGTCCACTCCACGTTCCGAAAATTTAAATCGAAAAAATTGAGTTTTGCGACTTGAAATGGATTTCAACGGGAATCGCGGAAAAGTCGACTTTGACGCTTAATAACTTCGAAACGGCACACCCTGTATACTCGAAAATTTGAGACAATACGCGCGCACTATCCAAAAGTAAAACCAAAAAGTTTCGTCGCTTCGACTCTGACAGTTTTTTCTCCAAAAATACGCAACCTCGAAAATGTCGAAAAACACGGCAACATCCGAACTCAAGGTCACGTACTGGACGTAATACATAGCATCCGAAGGGTGCTATGTAACTAGGGGGCATAGCCCCCTAGGCGCTCCGCGCGGGGCTCCGCGGACCCTCTTTTTGCGACAGATTCGCCTATATGTGTTTTGTTATTACCTAGATTTATCAACCGATTTGCGTGGATACACCGAGAAGTTTGAATGCAGGTTGATGCTTTAATTGGTTGGCCACACTCCTGCGGACTGTGTTGGGGGTACATAGCACCCAAATTCGTTCATTATAACATATGTTACCGTTTCACATTTTAAGGGACCAGCTATAACCGATTGCGAACAATCCGTTCACTATTTTACGTATCGAATAGAAAAAAATATTTAAAAAATGACAGCTGTCAAAAATAAACAAAATTTTCGGATTCCTTGCATTCGAATTACATAGAAACGATACCAAACTTGCGAAATTCCGTTGACCTTGTACATACTACTGACTTAGGAAACGTCAATTTGACAGCTGCCAAAAAATAGATAAAAATTTCGGATTCCTCATACTCAAATTATATCGAATCGACACCAAACTTTTGAAATTCTGTTAACCTTGCACTTATTCTTTACTAAGGAATCCTCAATTTGACAGCTGTCAAAAAATCTATAAAATTTTCGAATTAGGTATTCCCCAAATTATATTAATTCCCAAGTATTTTCATTTTTAATTTTTTTTTAATTTCTAAATAATTCATGCAATAAATGCCTTAAAAATTTGAAGAAATCGATATATTTCGATTTTATTCGAAAAGGATTATCTCTACGGTAAAATTGTATATATCCTAAAGATGCACTTTGATAAGGTCTACAAGAAAGTAGTCTATAAAATTTTCTGTATCTACTATAGTTGTTGAGTTATTGAGCAAATCATGATTTCTATATTCTTGCAAATATCTCAAAAACGATTACATTTGAGAAAAAAAGTTTCGAACAAACAAAATATACTATTAAATTCTCTATCAGAAAGGAAATATACAAATTTTTCCTATTGGTTTAGATTACGGAGATATTTAAGAAAAACTGAAAAATATCAAGAAATTTTGAAATTCTTAAAAATTCAAAAAAAATTATTAAATATTCTTACATTTTATATAATATTTGATGTATACTGATAGAATAAATATATTATGTTTAGAAGGAAACCATTAATGAGTTACAAAATGCGACAGATTCTCACTAGGCGCTAAACGCGCAGGGGCCTCCGGCATCCACCTACATGCGTTTTTGTTATTAACTAGCCGCTCCGCGGCAGGGCTCCGCCGTTCACCTGTATGCGACAGATTCGCCTACGTGTGTTTTTGTTATTATTACATAGAATTGACCACCGATTTGGGTGGATGCACCGAGAAGCTTGAATGTAGGTTGATGCATTAATTCGTTGGCCACACTCCTGCGGACTGTGATGGGGGTACATAGCACCCAAATTTGTTAATTATAACCGTAATGTGACCGTTTCACATTTTAAGGTACCAGCTATAACCGATTGCGAACAATCCGTTCACTATTTTACGTATCGAATAGAAAAAAATATGTAAAAAATGACAGCTGTCCAAAAATAAATAACATTTTCGGATTCCTTGCATTCGAATTACATAAAAACGATACCAAACTTGCGAAATTCCGTTGACGTTGTACCTATTACTGACTTAAGAAACGTCAATTTGATAGCTGTCAAAAAATAGATAAAAATTTCGGATTCCTCATACTCAAATTATATAGAAACGATACCAAACTTGTGAAAATATGTTAACAAAAAAAATGTCAAAAATGACAGCTGTCAAAAAATAAATACATTTTTCGGATAATTTATACTCAAATTATATAGAATCGATACAAAATTTTTGAAATTTTGTTAACCTTGCACTTATTCTTTACTAAAGAATCACCAATTTGACAGCTGTCAAAAAATAAATTTAATTTTCGGACTCCTTGCATTTGAATTACATAGAGACGATACTAAACTTGCGATATTTTGTTCACCTTGCACATATTACTAACCTAAGAAACGTCAATTTGACAGCTGTCAAAAAATGTATAAAATTTTCGAATTCCTCATACTCAAATTATATAGAAGCGATACCAAACTCGTGAATTTTTGTTAACTTTGGAACTATTACCAACGTAATATACGTCAATTTGACAGCTGTCAAAAAATTAATAAAATTTTCGGATTGCCTGCATTCGAGTTATACGAAATCGACACCAACTTTACGAAATTATGTTATCATTACGCCTATGATCGACAGTTAACCGAAATCAAAGAATTGTTAAAATGACAGCTGTCAAAATATGAATTAAATTTTCGGATTCCTTGCCCTCGAATTATACGAAAACGACACCAACTTTGTGAAATTCTATTAATCTTGCAATTTTTACTAACAAAGAAAACGTCAATTTGACAGGTGTCAAAAAATAAATAAAATTTTTTAAATTCCTTTAATATTACTAACATAATGTGCTACTTGATTTTTCTTCAAATTGACAATTTACTAAATTATTCCTATTTTTCCACAAAATGCGAAACGACCCTATTAAAAATTTGCTAAACATCCCATGTATTTTCACGAATTACGGTAAAAGCCACGCCTTTCATACATTTCGAGCGAAAGTTAGAAATTTTGCTGTCACCGTTACGAATTTTCTTAATTTTCTCCAAGTTCGAACATCTTTATGATAACTTTATATACATCAAAATGTTCGGAAAATATGAGGGAATCAGATAAACCTAGAAAGAAATCTCTAAACGAAAAGTTATAGAAGATATAGCAGAGTAAACTGAACTTTTGAAAAAAAAAATTTCGAAAAAATTTATAAAATATTTTTTTTATCCGCCAAAGGATATTTTTGGATCACACAGTCGATGTGGAACGTAAAGGTTATTTATTCCTTTAAACGATAGGCTAAAGAATCGTTGAAAAAGTTACATACACTAGCGTACAGCCGGCTTTCAGTAAGAGGATGTCAAAATTTGTCATTATTGCTTAATTGATTGTAGTTATTTTTGTATAAGAAATTAAGAAACTAAATTATGGTTTATAATCGTGTTCTGATGTGCTCTTTCCGATGACATATATAACATTTCGATGAAATATTATTTTACCCCATAAAAAGGAAAAAAAAATTTTGACGAAATCATCAAGTTCAGTTTCACGCAAATTTCTCCATTTTATAGGTCTTTTAGCATGATATGACGTATTGTGAAATATTAGTATTTGAGATGACCTATCCACCGGTTCAAACCCGGAGCAAATCTATGCGACCCAAGTCGAATAATTCATTATCGAAAATGACCCTGCATTTTAATGCTTCCCAACTTTAAAAAAATCAAAAAATTGACTTCCCGACATTTTATTGAAAAAATCTCGCGACGAGTTTTTCTAAATAAGTTTCTTGATAACATACTAGAATATAAACTGAATCGCTTAAGTTTTACGAGACCGGCAAGTCGTAGAAAAAAATATTTAATTTTTTGCACATTTTCTGCTTATTTCGTTTAATAACTTACGAACGGAACACCCTGTATAATGACGTACATCGGCTAAGGATACGCCATATATACCAAAGTATACCCCAAAAGTTTCATTGCTCCAACGTGAGCCGTTTAGAAGAAATCGAATAACTGGTTTCAAGATGCACCCGGTTTCGGCTCTCCCATAAGAGCAATGTAAATATGTCGTTGCAGACCATTTTGGAAATCGGGAAAATGGTAGGAAATTTTCCATTTTGGGCAACGATAGGGGTCATTATCGAAAGCCGAAATCCCATAGAATCTTTTCCATACCATTTCCATCCTCAAATCGGTCAATTAACTTCTGCATCTCGCTAAGAAAATGGCTATTTTTGGCCTATTTCGACCGAATTTGACAGCCAAAATATTCAGTAAAATTTGGTCCGTCCGTCCGTTAAAATCCGAGTAAAGTTCAAGTCCAGTCGGCAGATTTGCAAAAATTGGCCGTCCCAGCTCGGTAAATTGTCGTTTTTCTCCCGATTGGAAGGAAATTTCGAAAATTTTGAAAAATAATAATGTTGAGAGAAAAGATGGACGATGAAAATACGCTTATAGAGAACTCTCCGAAATAATATTTGTAGGAGTTATTCGTGACTAAACACGACTTTTAGTGAAAAATGGGTGAAAATGGTTATATTTAATTTCTTTTAACCCTTTAGATCGTAATTCGAAACGCGCTCTTGGTATGAATCTTCAAGTACCATCATTCCGCGTGACGAAAAAGTAAAAAAATATGGAAAATGTTAAATAGGAAAGCGTATAGACGAAATTTAGTGTAGCGGTGACAAAAAAATAATTTCCAAATTTCTAAAATTCAATCGTTAATAGTAATTTCGGTATTTAAATCGAAGAAACGAAAATATACGTATCGGATGTGATTTACCTCGAACTTTCCGGTAAAGTAAACTAAATTTCGATCAAAAGCCGTTTTTACCTCGAAAAAAATCAAAAACCGTCCATTTTTACCCCGAAATATCAACTTGTTCAGTATTTTCAATTTTTTCCCATCTTCTAATAACTTTAGGTATAGATAGATGTATTGATGGTACCTAGTTTTTGAGATGGGAAATCGAAAATTTAAAACCGCGTGTCGCTAGGACGCACCCAGTTCGAGCTATTAGGTACCGAAAATGACCCTTTTTTGCCAAATTTCGACTTTGAAAAATTCTTTTAAATTACTTCTAATCATCGTACGATACCCAATTTCAATAGGGTTCTGAAGCGGTCGGTCATTGTCATACTCTGAAAATTAAAATCGAAAAAATTGCGATTTGCGACCTGAAATCCGGATCAACGGGAATCGCCGAAAAGTCGACTTTGACGCTTAATAACTTCGAAACGGCACACCCTGTATACTCGAAAATTTGAGACAACACGCGCGCACTATCCAAAAGTAAAACCAAAAAGTTTCGTCGCTTCGACTCTGATAGTTTTTTCTCCAGAAATTCGCAACCTCGAAAATGTCGAAAAACACGGCAACATCCGAACTCAAGGTCACTCTCAAGATGTAATACATAGCGACCGGGACGGGCGCTATGTAACTAGGGGGGCATAGCCCCCCTAGGCGCTCCGCGCGGGGCTCCGCGGACCCTCTGTATGCGACAGATTCGCCTATATGTGTTTTGTTAGTACCTAGATATGACCACCGATTTGGGTGGATACACCGAGAAGTTTGGATGCAGGTTGATGCTTCAATTGGTTGGCCACACTCCTGCGGACTGTGATGGGGGTACATAGCACCCAAATTTGTTAATTATAACATATGTGACCGTTTCACATTTTAAGGTACCAGCTATAACCGATTGCGAACAATCCGTTCACTATATTACGTATCGAATAGAGAAAAATATGTCAAGAATGACAGCTGTCAAAAAATAAATAACATTTTCGGATTCCTTGTATTCGAATTACATAAAAACGATACCAAACTTGCGAAATTCCGTTGACCTTGTACCTATTACTGACTTAAGAAACGTCAATTTGACAGCTGTGAAAAAATAGATAAAAATTTCGGATTCCTCATACTCAAATTATATAGAAACGATACCAAACTTGTTAAAACATGTCAACAAAAAAATGTCAAAAATGACAGCTGTCAAAAAATAAATACATGTTTCGGATAACTTATACTCAAATTATATAGAATCGATACAAAATTTTTGAAATTTTGTTAACCTTGCACTTATTCTTTATTAAAGAATCACCAATTTGACAGCTGTCAAAAAATAAATTTAATTTTCGGACTCCTTGCATTTGAATTACATAGAGACGATACTAAACTTGCGATATTTTGTTCACCTTGCACATATTACTAACCTAAGAACGTCAATTTGACAGCTGTCAAAAAATGTATAAAATTTTCGAATTCCTCATACTCAAATTATATAGAAGCGATACCAAACTCGTGAATTTTTGTTAACATTGCAACTATTACCAACGTAATATACGTCAATTTGACAGCTGTCAAAATATTAATAAAATTTTCGGATTGCCTGTATTCGAATTATACGAAATCGACACCAACTTTGCGAAATTATGTTACCATTACGCCTATGATCGACAATTAACCGAAATCAAAGAATTGTTTAAAATGACAGCTGTCAAAATATGAATTAAATTTTCGGATTCCTTGCCCTCGAATTATACGAAAACGACACCAACTTTGTGAAATTCTATTAATCTTGCACTTTTTACTAACCAAGGAAACGTCAATTTGACAGGTGTCAAAAAATTTAAAATATTTTTTAAATCCTTTTACCAATATTAACATAACGTACTAGTTGAATTTTCTTCAAATTGCCAAATTATCAAATTAAGCCTATTTTTCCAGACGGTGTGCATGATTTATTCAAATCTGATGAATTTAAACACTTGCCCTTGTCTAATTTTCACTAAATAGTGTAAAAGCCACGCCTTTCATACATTTCGAGCGAAAGTTAGAAATTTTGCTGTCGCCGTTACGAATTTTCTAATTTTTCTCCAAGTTCGAACATATTTATGATAACTTTATATACATCAAAATGTTCGGAAAAGATGAGGGAATCAGATAAACCTAGAAAGAAATCTCTAAATGAAAAGTTATAGAAGATATAGCAGAGTAAACTGAACTTTTGAAAAAAAAAATTTCGAAAAAATTTATAAAATATTTTTTTTATCCGCCAAAGGATATTTTTGGGTAACGCAGTCGATGTGGAACGTAAAGGTAATTTATTCCTTTAAACGATAGGCTAAAGAACGATCGAAAAAGTTACATACACTAGCGTACAGATGGGTTTTAGTAAGAGGATGTCATAATTAGTGATTATTGCTTAATCGATTGTAGTTATTTTTGTATAAGAAATTAAGAAACTAAATTATGGTTTATAATCGTGTTCTGATATGCTCTTTCTGATGACATATATAACATTTCGATGAAATATTATTTTACCCCTTAAAAAGGAAAAAGAAATTTTTACGAAATCATCAAGTTCAGTCTCTCGCAAATTTCTCCATTTTATAGGTCTTTTAGCATGATTGATGTATTGTGAAATATTAGTATTTGAGATGACCTATCCACCGGTTCGAACCCGGTGCCAATCTATAAGACAGAAATCGAATAATTCATTATCGAAAATGACCCTGCATTTTAATGCTTCCCAACTTTAAAAAAATCAAAAAATTGACTTCCCGACATTTTATTGAAAAAATCTCGCGAAGAGTTTTTCTAAATAAGTTTCTTGATAACATACTAGAATATAAACTGAATCGTTTAAGTTTTACGAGACCGGCAAGTCGTAGAAAAAAATATTTAATTTTTTGCACATTTTCTGCTTATTTCGTTTAATAACTTATGAACGGAACACCCTGTATAATGACGTACATCGGCTAAGGATACGCCATATATACCAAAGTATACCCCAAAAGTTTCATTGCTCCAACGTGAGCCGTTTAGAAGAAATCGAATAACTGGTTTCAAGATGCACCCGGTTTCGGCTCTCCCATAAGCCCAATGTAAATATGTCGTTGCAGACCATTTTGGAAATCGGGAAAATGGTAGGAAATTTTCGATTTTGGGCAACGATAGGGGTCATTATCGAAAGCCGAAATCCCATAGAATCTTTTCCATACCATTTCCATCCTCAAATCGTTCAATTAACTTCAGGATCTCGCTAAGAAAAAGGCTATTTTGGTCCATTTCGGCCGAATTTTGACAGTCAACAAATTGGGTTAATTTTATTCCAAGGCATGCTAATTAAAATCGACGAAGTGTGCAGATTTGCAAAAATTGGCCGTCCCAGCTCGGAAAAACGTCGTTTTTCTCCCGATTGAAAGGAAATTTCAAAAATTTTGAAAAATAATAATGTTGAGAGAAAAGATAGACGGAAAGAATACGCCTATAAAGAACTCTCCGAGATGATATTTGTAGGAGTTATTCGTGACTAAACAGAACTTTTAGTGAAAAATGGTTGAAAATGGTTATATTTAATTTTTTTTAACCCTTTAGATCGTAATTCGAAACGCGCTCTTGGTATGAATCTTAAAGTACCATCATTCCGCGTGACGAAAAAGCAAAAAGATATGGAAAATGTTAAATAGGAAAGCGTATAGACGAAATTAAGTGTAGCGGTGACAAATTTTTGCATTTCCAAAAAACTAAAATTCATTCGTTTATAGTAATTTCGATATTTAAATCGAAGGAAGCAAATTATACGTATCGAATGTGATTTACCTCGAACTTTCCGGTAACGCAAACTAAAATTCGATCAAAGGCCGTTTTTACCTCGAAAAAAATTAAAATCCGTCCATTTTTACCCCGAAATATCAACTTGTTCAGTATTTTCAAATTTTTCCCATTTTCTAATAACTTTAGGTATAGATAGATGTATTGATGGTACCTAGTTTTTGAGATGGGAAATCGAAAATTTAAAACCGCGTGACCCTCGGACGCACCCAGTTCGAGCTATTAGGTACCCAAAATGACCCTTTTTTGTCAAATTTCGACTTTCAAAAATTCTTTTAAATTACTTCTAATCGTCGTACGTTACCCAGTTTCAATAGGGTTCTGTAGCGACCGGTCCACTCCACACTCTGAAAATTTAAATCGAAAAAAATGAGTTTTGCGACTTGAAATGTGTTTCAACGGGAATCGCCGAAAAGTCGACTTTGACGCTTAATAACTTCGAAACTGTTCACCCTGTATATTTTAAATTTTGAGACAACACGCGTGCACTATCCAAAATTAAAACCAAAAAGTTTCGTCGTTCCGGCTCTGATAGTTTTCTCGCAAAAAATTCGCAACCGGAAAAATGTCAAAAGATACGACGACAACGGACGAACTCAAGGTCACGTACTGGACGTAATACATAGCGACCGGGACGGGCGCTATGTAACTAGGGGGGCATAGCCCCCCTAGGCGCTCCGCGCGGGGCTCCGCGGACCCTCTATATGCGACAGATTCGCCTATATGTGTTTTGTTAGTACCTAGATATGACCACCGATTTGGGTGGATGCACCGAGAGGCTTGAATGCAGGTTGTTGCTTTAATTGGTTGGCCACACTCCTACGGACTGTGATGGGTGTACATAGCACCCAAATTCGTTCATTATAACATATGTGACCGTTTCACATTTTAAGGTACCAGCTATACCCGATTGCGAACAATCCGTTCACTATTTTACGTATCGAATAGAAAAAAGTATGTAAAAAATTAGAGCTGTCAAAAATAAACAACATTTTCGGATTCCTTGCTTTCGAATTACATAGAAACGATACCAAACTTGTGAAATTATTTTAACCTTGCACCTATTACTGACGTAAGCACCGTCAATTTGACAGCTGTCAAAAAATTGATAAAAATTTCGGATTCCTCATCCTCAAATTATATAGAAATGATACCAAACTTGTGAAAATATGTTAACAAAAAAATGTCAAAAATGACAGCTGTCAAAAAATAAATACATTTTTCGGATAATTTATACTCAAATTATATAGAATTGATACAAAATTCTTGAAATTTTGTTAACCTTGCACTTATTCTTTACTAAAGATTCATTAATTTGACAGCCGTCAAAAAATAATTTTAGTTTTCGGACTCCTTGCATTTGAATTACATAGAAACGATACTGAACTTGCGATATTTTGTTCACCTTGCACATATTACTAACCTAAGGAACGTCAATTTGACAGCTGTCAAAAAATGTATAAAATTTTCGAATTCCTCATACTTAAATTATATAGATGCGATACCAAACTCGTGAATTTTTGTTAACTTTGGAACTATTACCAACGTAATATACGTCAATTTGACAGCTGTCAAAAAATTAATAAAATTTTCGGATTGCCTGCATTCGAGTTATACGAAATCGACACCAACTTTACGAAATTATGTTATCATTACGCCTATGATCGACAGTTAACCGAAATCAAAGAATTGTTAAAATGACAGCTGTCAAAATATGAATTAAATTTTCGGATTCCTTGCCCTCGAATTATACGAAAACGACACCAACTTTGTGAAATTCTATTAATCTTGCAATTTTTACTAACAAAGAAAACGTCAATTTGACAGGTGTCAAAAAATAAATAAAATTTTTTAAATTCCTTTAATATTACTAACATAATGTGCTACTTGATTTTTCTTCAAATTGACAATTTACTAAATTATTCCTATTTTTCCACAAAATGCGAAACGACCCTATTAAAAATTTGCTAAACATCCCATGTATTTTCACGAATTACGGTAAAAGCCACGCCTTTCATACATTTCGAGCGAAAGTTAGAAATTTTGCTGTCACCGTTACGAATTTTCTTAATTTTCTCCAAGTTCGAACATCTTTATGATAACTTTATATACATCAAAATGTTCGGAAAAGATGAGGGAATCAGATAAACCTAGAAAGAAATCTCTAAACGAAAAGTTATAGAAGATATAGCAGAGTAAACTGAACTTTTGAAAAAAAAAATTTCGAAAAAATTTATAAAATATTTTTTTTATCCGCGAAAGGATATTTTTGGATCACGCAGTCGATGTTGAACGTAAAGGTAATTTATTCCTTTAAGTGATAGGCTAAAGAACGATTGAAAAAGTTACATACACTAGCGTACAGATGGGTTTTAGTAAGAGGATGTCAAAATTAGTGCTTATTGCTTAATCGATTGTAGTTATTTTTGTATAAGAAATTAAGAAACTAAATTATGGTTTATAATCCTGTTTTGATGTGCTCTTTCTGATGACATATATAACATTTCGATCAAATGTTATTTTACCCCATAAAAAGCAAAAAAAAAATTTGACGAAATCATCAAGTTCAGTTTTTCGCAAATTTCTCCATTTTATAGGCCTTTTAGCATGATATGATGTATTGTGAAATATTAGTATTTGAGATGACCTATCCACCGGTTCTAACCCGGAGCAAATCTATGCGACCCAAGTCGAATAATTAATTATCGAAAATGACCCTGCATTTCCATGCTTTCCAACTTTAAAAAAATCAAAAAATTGACTTCCCGACATTTTATTGAAAAAATCTCGCGACGAGTTTTTCTAAATAAGTTTCTTGATAACATACTAGAATATAAACTGAATCGCTTAAGTTTTACGAGACCGGCAAGTCGTCGAAGAAAATATCAAATTTTTTGCACATTTTCTGATTATTTCTTTTAATAACTTATGAACGGAACACCCTGTATAATAACGTACATCGGCAAAAGATACGCCATATATACCAAATTATACCCAAAAAGTTTCAATGCTCCAACGTGAGCCGTTTAGAAGAAATGAAATAAATTGTGTCAAGATGCACCGTTTTTGCAAGCTCCCATAAGCCCAATGTAAATTGGTCGTTGCAGACCATTTTGGAAATCGGGAAAATGGTAGGAAATTTTCCATTTTGGGCAACGGTAGGGCTCATTATCGAAAGCCGAAATCCCATAGAATCTTTTCCATACCATTTCCATTCTCAAATCGGTCAATTAACTTCTGCATCTCGCTAAGAAAATGGCTATTTTTGGCCTATTTCGACCGAATTTGACAGCCAAAATATTTAGTAAAATCTCGTCCGTCCGTCCGTTAAAATCCGAGTAAAGTTCAAGTCCAGTCATCAGATTTGGAAAAATTGGCCGTCCCAGCTCGGTAAATTGTCGTTTTTCTCCCGATTGGAAGGAAATTTCGAAAATTTTGAAAAATAATAATGTGGTGAGAAATGATGGACGATGAAAATACGCTTATAGAGAACTCTCCGAAATAATATTTGTAGGAGTTATTCGTGACTAAACAAAACTTTTAGTGAAAAATGGGTGAAAATGGATATACTTAATTTCTTTTAACCCTTTAGATCGTCATTCGAAACGTGCGCTTGGTATGAATCTTCAAGTACCATCATTCCGCTTGACGAAAAAGTAAAAAAATATGGAAAATGTTAAATACGAGAGTGTATAGACGAATTTAAGTGTGGTGGTGACAAAAAAATTATTTCCAAATTTCTAAAATTCAATCGTTAATAGTAATTTCGGTATTTAAATCGAAGAAACGAAAATATACGTATCGAATGTGATTCACCTCGAACTTTCCGGTAAAGTAAACCAAATTTCGATCAAAAGCCGTTTTTACCTCGAAAAAAATGAAAAACCGTCCATTTTTACCCCGAAATATCAACTTGTTCAGTATTTTCAATTTTTTCCCAACTTCTAATAACTTTAGGTATAGATAGATGTATTGATGGCACCTAGTTTTTGAGATGGGAAATCGAAAATTTGAAACCGCGTGTCGCTAGGACGCACCCAGTTCGAGCTATTCGGTACCCCAAATGACCCTTTTTTGCCAAATTTCGACTTTGAAAAATTCTTTTAAATTACTTCTAATCGTCGTACGTTACCCAAAAACAATAGGGTTCTGTAGCGACCGGTCCACTCCACACTCCGAAAATTTAAATCGAAAAAATTGAGTTTTGCGACTTGAAATGTGTTTCAACGGGAATCGCCGAAAAGTCGACTTTGACGCTTAATAACTTCGAAACTGTTCACCCTGTATATTTTAAAATTTGAGACAACACGCGTGCACTATCCAAAATTAAAACCAAAAAGTTTCGTCGTTTCGACTCTGACAGTTTCTTCGCAAAAAATTCGCAACCTCAAAAATGTCAAAAGATACGACGACGACGACGACGACGACGACGACAACGGACGAACTCAAGGTCACACGTAAGCCGTAATACATAGCATCCGAAGGGTGCTATGTAACTAGGGGGGCATAGCCCCCCTAGGCGCTCCGCGCGGGGCTCCGCGGACCCTCTATATGCGACAGATTCGCCTATATGTGTTTTTTATTACCCAGAGTTCTCAACCGATTTGCGTGGATGCATCGAGAAGTTTGAATGCAGGTTGATGCTTTAATTGGTTGGCCACACTCCTGCGGACTGTGATGGGGGTACATAGCACCCAAATTCGTTAATTATAACATATGTGACCGTTTCACATTTTAAGGTACCAGCTATAACCGATTGCGAACAATCCGTTCACTATTTTACGTATCGAATAGAAAAAAATATGTAAAAAATTACAGCTGTTAAAAAATAAATAACATTTTCGGATTCCTTGCATTCGAATTACATAAAAACGATACCAAATTTGCGAAATTCCGTTGACCTTGTACCTATTACTGACTTAAGAAATGTCAATTTGACAGCTGTCAAAAAATAGATAAAAATTTCGGATTCCTCATACTCAAATTATATAGAAACGATACCAAACTTGTTAAAACATGTCAACAAAAAAATGTGAAAAATGACAGCTGTCAAAAAATAAGTTCATTTTTCGGATAACTTATACTCAAATTATATAGAATCGATACAAAATTTTTGAAATTTTGTTAACCTTGCACTTATTCTTTACTAAAGAATCACCAATTTGACAGCTGTCAAAAAATAAATTTAATTTTCGGACTCCTTGCATTTGAATTACATAGAGACGATACTAAACTTGCGATATTTTGTTCACCTTGCACATATTACTAACTTAAGAAACGTCAATTTGACAGCTGTCAAAAAATATATAAAATTTTCGAATTCCTCATACTCAAATTATATAGAGGCGATACCAAACTCGTGAATTTTTGTTAACATTGCAACTATTACCAACGTAATATACGTCAATTTGACAGCTGTCAAAAAATTTAAAAAATTTTCGGATTGCCTGCATTCGAGTTATACGAAATCGACACCAACTTTGCGAAATTATGTTACCATTACGCCTATGATCGACAGTTAACCGAAATCAAATAATTGTTAAAAATGACAGCTGTCAAAATATGAATTAAATTTTCGGATTCCTTGCCCTCGAATTATACGAAAACGACACCAACTTTGTGAAATTCTATTAATCTTGCACTTTTTACTAACCAAGGAAACGTCAATTTGACAGGTGTCAAAAAATTTAAGATATTTTTTAAATCCTTTTACCAATATTAACATAACTTACTAGTTGAATTTTCTTCAAATTGCCAATTTATCAAATTAAGCCTATTTTTCCAGACGGTGTGCATGATTTATTCAAATCTGATGAATTTAAACACTTGCCCTTGTCTAATTTTCACTAAATACTGTAAAAGCCACGCCATTCATGCATTTCGAGCGAAAGTTGGAAATTTTGCTGTCACCGTTACGAATTTTCTTAATTTTCTCCAAGTTCGAACATCTTTATGATAACTTTATATATATCAAAATGTTCGGAAAAGATGAGGGAATCAGATAAACCTAGAAAGAAATCTCCAACAGGAAAGTTATAGAAGATATAGCAGAATAAACTTGACTTTTAATAAAAAAAATTTCGAAAAAATTTATAAAATATTTTTTTTATCCGCCAAAGGATATTTTGGGGTCACGCAGTCGATGTGGAACGTAAAGGTAATTTATTCCTTTAAACGATAGGCTAAAGAACGATCGAAAAAGTTACATACACTAGCGTACAGATGGATTTTAGTAAGAGGATGTCATAATTAGTTATTATTGCTTAATCGATTGTAGTTATTTTTGTATAAGAAATTAAGAAACTAAATTATGGTTTATAATCGTGCTCTGATGTGCTCTTTCTGATGACATATATAACATTTCGATGAAATATTATTTTACCCCTTAAAAAGGAAAAAGAAATTTTTACGAAATCATCAAGTTCAGTCTCTCGCAAATTTCTCCATTTTATAGGTCTTTTAGCATGATTTGATGTATTGTGAAATATTAGTATTTGAGATGACCTATCCACCGGTTCGAACCCGGTGCCAATCTATAAGACAGAAATCGAATAATTCATTATCGAAAATGACCCTGCATTTTCATGTTTTCCAACTTTAAAAAAATCAAAAAATTGACTTCCCGACATTTTATTGAAAAAATCTCGCGACGAGTTTTTCTAAATAAGTTTCTTGATAACATACTAAAATATAAACTGAATCGTTTAAGTTTTACGAGACCGGCAAGTCGTAGAAAGAAATATTTAATTTTTTGCACATTTTCTGACTATTTCGTTTAATAACTTATTAACGGGACACCCTGTATAATGTCGTACATCGGCTAAGTATACGCCATATATACCAAAGTATACCCCAAAAGTTTCATTGCTCCAACGTGAGACGTTTAGAAGAAATCGAATAACTGGTTTCAAGATGCACCCTGTTTCGGCGCTCCCATAAGAGCAATGTAAATATGTCGTTGCAGACCATTTTGGAAATCGGGAAAATGGTAGGAAATTTTCGATTTTGGGCAACGATAGGGGTCATTATCGAAAGCCGAAATCCCATAGAATCTTTTCCATACCATTTCCTTTCTCAAATCGGTCAATTAACTTCAGGATCTCGCTAAGAAAAAGGCTATTTTGGCCCATTTCGGCCGAATTTTGACAGTCAACAAATTGGGTTAATTTTATTCCAAGGCATGCTGATTAAAATCGACGAAGAGTGCAGATTTGCAAAAATTGGCCGTCCCAGCTCGGAAAAACGTCGTTTTTCTCCCGATTGAAAGGAAATTTCAAAAATTTTGAAAGATAATAATGTTGAGAGAAAAGATGGACGGAAAGAATACGCCTATAAAGAACTCTCCGAGATGATATTTGTAGGAGTTATTCGTGACTAAACAGAACTTTTAGTGAAAAATGGTTGAAAATGGTTATATTTAATTTTTTTTAACCCTTTAGATCGTAATTCGAAACGCGCTCTTGGTATGAATCTTAAAGTACCATCATTCCGCTTGACGAAAAAGCAAAAAGATATGGAAATTGTTAAATAGGAAAGCGTATAGACGAAATTAAGTGTAGCGGTGACAAATTTTTGCATTTCCAAAAAACTAAAATTCATTCTTTAATAGTAATTTCGGTATTTAAATCGAAGAAACGAAAATATACGTATCGAATGTGATTTACCTCGAACTTTCCGGTAACGTAAACTAAAATTCGATCAAAAGCCGTTTTTACCTCGAAAAAAATCAAAAACCGTCCATTTTTACCCCGAAATATCAACTTGTTCAGTATTTTCAAATTTTTCCCATCTTCTAATAACTTTAGGTATAGATAGATGTATTGATGGCACCTAGTTTTTGAGATGGGAACGCTAAAATTTAAAACTGCGTGACGCTCGGACCCACCCAGTTCGAGCTATTAGGTACCCAAAATGACCCTTTTTTGTCAAATTTCGACTTTCAAAAATTCTTTTAAATTACTTCTAATCATCGTACGTTGCCCAGTTTCAATAGCGTTCTGTAGCGACCGGTCCACTCCACACTCCGAAAATTTAAATCGAAAAAATTGAGTTTTGCGACTTGAAATGTGTTTCAACGGGAATCGTCGAAAAGTCGACTTTGACGCTTAATAACTTCGAAACGGTTCACCCTGTATATTTCAAATTTTGAGACAACACGCGCGAACTATCCGAAATTAAAACCAAAAAGTTTCGTCGTTTCAACGCAGACAGTTTCTGCGCAAAAAATTCGCAACCGGAAAAATGTCAAAAGATACGACGACGACAACGGACGAACTCAAGGTCACCCACTGGCCGTAATACATAGCGTCCGAAGGGCGCTATGTAACTAGGGGGGCATAGCCCCCCTAGGCGCTACCCGCGCAGGGGCCTCCGGCATCCACCTATATGTGTTTTTGTTATTTTATTATTACCTAGCCGCTCCGCGGCGGGGCTCCGCCGTTCACCTGCATACGACAGATTCCCACTAGGCGCTAACCGCGCAGGGGCCTCCGGCATCCACCTACATACGTTTTTGTTATTACCTAGCCGCTCCGCGGCAGGGCTCCGCCGTTCTCCTGTATACGACAGATTCGTCTACATGTGTTTTTTTGTTATTATTACCTAAATTTGACCACCGATTTGGGTTGATGCACCGAGAATGTAGGTTGATGCTTAAATTCGTTGGCCACACTCCTGCGGACTGTGATGGGGGTACATAGCACCCAAATTCGTTCATTATAACATATGTGACCGTTTAACATTTTAAGAGACCAGCTATACCCGATTGCGAACAATCCGTTCACTGTATTACGTATCGAATAGAAAAAAAATATGTCAAAAATGACAGCTGTCAAAAATGAACAAAATTTTCGGATTCCTTGCTTTCGAATTACATAGAAGCGATACCAAACTTGTGAAATTATTTTAACCTTGCACCTATTACTGACGTAAGCACCGTCAATTTGACAGCTCTCAAAAAATTGATAAAAATTTTGGATTCCTCATACTCAAATTATATAGAAATGATACCAAACTTGTGAAATTATATTAAACTTGAGCATATTACTAACCTAAGAATCGTTAATTTGACAGCTGTCAAAAAACATATAAAATTTTCGAATTACTTATTCCTCAGACTATATAAATCCCCAAGTATTTTCGATTTTAATTTTTTTACATTTCTAAATAATTATTCAATGCAAATGTCTTAAATATTTGAAGAAATTCATATATTTCGATTTTATTCGAAAATCATTCTCTCTACGACAAAATTTTATAAGTCGTAAAGATGCACCTTGATGAGGCCTACAAAAAAGCAATCTATAAAATTTTCTTTATTTATTATATTTATTGAGTTATGGATCAAATCATGATTTTTATATTTATGCAAATATCTCAAAAACGACTACATTTGAGAAAAAAAGTTTCGAACAATGTATTTACATCATTAAATTCTCTATAATAAAGGAAATATACAAATTTCACACACTGCTTAAAATAACGGAAATATTTAAGAAAAACTGAAAAATATCAAAAAATTTTGGAATTCTTAAAAATTTAAAAAAATTATTAAATAATTTTTCATTTTATATAATATTTTATGTATATTTATAGGAAGAATATATGTTTAGAAGGAAACCATTAAAAAGTTTCAAAATATAAAATATTTTGACTCTTCGATTGTTGAATTTCGTTTTATTGCACCTCCAAACTAACAAAAAACTACAAAATTGGCAGCTGTCCAAAATTAATTAACAATTTCAAATTCCTCATACTCAAATTATATCGAAATGATACCAAACTTGTTAAATTATATGAACAAAAATATGTCAAAAATGACAGCTGTCAAAAAATAAATTAAATTTTCGAATTCCTCATATTCAAATTATACAGGAACAATATCAAACTTGTGAAATTTTGTTAATATTGCACTTATTACTAACCTAAAAAACGCCAATATGACAGCTTTAAAAAAAATGAATAAAATTTTCGAAATCCTTGCATTCGAATTAGCCGAAATCGACATCAACTTTGTGAAGTTCTGTTAACCTTGCGTTTATGACTGACAATTTACCCAAATCAACGAAATGTAAAAAATGACAGCTGTCAAATAATTAATTAAATTTTCGGATTCCTTGCCCTCGAATTATACGAAAACGACACCAAGCTTGTGAATTTCTGTTAACCCTGCACTTTTACTAACCAATGAAACATCAATTTGACAGGTGTCAAAAAAAATAAATAAAATTTTTTAAATTCCCCTAATATTACAAACATAATGTGCTACTTGATTTTTCTTCAAATTGACAATTTACTAAATTATTCATATTTTTCCACAAAATGCGAAACGACCCTATTAAAAATTTGCTAAACATCCCATGTATTTTCACCAATTACGGTAAAAGCCACGCCTTTCATGCATTTCCAGCGAAATTTAGAAATTTTGCTGTCACCGTTACGAATTTTATTAATTTTCTCCAAGATCGAACATCTTTATGATAACTTTATATATATCAAAATGTTCGGAAAAGATGAGGGAATCAGGTAAACCTAGAAAGAAATCTCCAAAAGGAAAGTTATCGAAGATATAGCAGAGTAAACTGAACTTTTGAAAAAAAAAATTTTGAGAAAATTTATAAAATATTTTTTTTATTCGCCAAAGGATATTTTTGGGTCACACAGTCGATGTGGAACGTAAAGGTAATTTCTTCCTTTAAACGATAGGCTAAAGAACCGTTGAAAAAGTTACATACACTAGCGTACAGCCGGCTTTCAGTAAGAGGATGTCAAAATTTGTGATTATTGCTTAATTGATTATAGTTATTTTTGTATAAGAAATGAAGAAACTAAACTATGGTCCATAATCGTGTTCTGATGTGCTCTTTCCGATGACGTACATAACATTTCGATGAAATATTATTTTACCCCATTAAAAGCAAAAAATAATTTTGACGAAATCATCAAGTTCAGTATTTCGCAAATTTCTCCATTTTATTGGTCTTTTAGCATGGTATGATGTATTGTGAAATATTAGTATTTGAGATGACCTATTCACCGGTTCAAACCCGGAGCCAATCTATGCCACTCAAGTCGAATAATTCATTATCGAAAATGACCCTGCATTGCCCATGATTTACAACATTAAAAAAATCGAAAACCTGACTTCCCGACATTTTATCAAAAAACTCTCGCGACGAGTTTTTCTAAATAAGCTTCTTGATAACATACTAGAATATAAACTGAATCGCTTAAGTTTTACGAGACCGGCAAGTCGTAGAAAAAAACTATTTAATTTTTTCACATTTTCTGATTATTTCGTTTAATAACTTATGAACGGAACACCCTGTATAATGACGTACATCGGCTAAGGATACGCCATATATACCAAAATATACCCAAAAAGTTTCATTGCTCCAACGTGGACCGATTAGAAGAAATGGAATAAATTGTGTCAAGATGCACCGTTTTTGGACCCTCCCATAAGCCCAATGTAAATAGGTCGTTGCAGACCATTTTGGAAATCGGGAAAATGGTGGAAAATTTTCCATTTGGGGCAACGATAGGGATCATTATCGAAAGCCGAAATCCCATAGAATCTTTTCCATACCATTTCCATCCTCAAATCGTTCAATTAACTTCAGGATCTCGCTAAGAAAAAGGCTATTTTGGCCCATTTCGGCCGAATTTTGACAGTCAACAAAATTGGGTTAATTTTATTCCAAGGCATGCTGATTAAAATCGACGAAGTGTGCAGATTCGCAAAAATTGGCCGTCCCAGCTCGGAAAAACGTCATTTTTCTCCCGATTGAAAGGAAATTTCGAAAATTTTGAAAAATAATAATGTGGTGAGAAAGGATGGACGATGCACATACGCATATAGAGAACTCTCCGAAATGATATTTGTAGGAGTTATTCGTGACTAAACTGAACTTTTGAAAAAAAAATTTTGGACAAAATTTATAAAATATTTTTTTTATCCGCCAAAGGATATTTTTGGGTCACGCAGTCGATGTGGAACGTAAAGGTAATTTATTCCTTTAAACGATAGGCTAAAGAACGATTGAAAAAGTTACATACACTAGCGTACAGATGGGTTTTAGTACGAGGATGTCAAAATTAGTGCTTATTGCTTAATCGATTGTAGTTATTTTTGTATAAGAAATTAAGAAACTAAATTATGGTTCATAATCGTGTTCGGATGTGCTCTTTCTGATGACATATATAACATTTCGATGAAATATTATTTTACCCCATAAAAAGGAAAAAAAAATTTGACTAAATCATCAAGTTCAGTATTTCGCAAATTTCTCCATTTTATAGGCCTTTTAGCATGATATGATGTATTGTGAAATATTAGTATTTGAGATGACCTATCCACCGGTTCAAACCCGGTGCCAATCTATAAGACCGAAATCGAATAATTCATTATCGAAAATGACCCTGCATTTCCATGCTTTCCAACTTTAAAAAAATCAAAAAATTGACTTCCCGACATTTTATTGAAAAAATCTCGCGACGAGTTTTTCTAAATAAGTTTCTTGATAACATACTAGAATATAAACTGAATCGCTTAAGTTTTACGAGACCGGCAAGTCGTAGAAAAAAATATTTAATTTTTTGCACATTTTCTGCTTATTTCGTTTAATAACTTATGAACGGAACACCCTGTATAATGAAGTACATGGGCTAAAGATACGCCATATATACCAAAATATACCCCAAAAGTTTCATTGCTCCGACGTGAGCCGTTTAGAAGAAATGAAATAAATTGTGTCAAGATGCACCATTTTTGCATGCTCCCATAAGCCCAATGTAAATAGGTCGTTGCAGACCATTTTGGAAATCGGGAAAATGGTAGGAAATTTTCCATTTTGGGCAACGATAGGGGCCATTATCGAAAGCCGAAATCCCATAGAATCTCTTCCATACCATTTCCATCCTCAAATCGGTCAATTAACTTCGGCATCTCGCTAAGAAAAAGGCTATTTTTGGCCTATTTCGACCGAATTTGACAGCCAAAATATTTAGTAAAATTTCGTCCGTCCGTCCGTTAAAATCCGAGTAAAGTTCAAGTCCAGTCGGCAGATTTGCAAAAATTGACCGTCCGAGCTCGGTAAATTGTCGTTTTTCTCCCGATTGGAAGGAAATTTCGAAAATTTTGAAAAATAATAATGTGGTGAGAAAGGATGGACGATGAAAATACGCTTATAGAGAACTTTCCGAAATGATATTTGTAGGAGTTATTCGTGACTAAACAAAACTTTTGGTGAAAAATGGGTGAAAATCGTTATATTTAATTTCTTTTAACCCTTTAGATCGTAATTCGAAACGTGCGCTTGGTATGAATCTTCAAGTACCATCATTCCGCGTGACGAAAAAGCAATAAAATATGGAAAATGTTAAATACGAAAGCGTATAGACGAAATTCAGTGCAGCGGTGACAAAAATAACATTTCCAAATTTCTAAAATTCAATCGTTAATAGTAATTTCGGTATTTAAATCGAAGAAACGAAGATATACGTATCGGATGTGGTTTACCTAGAACTTTCCGGTAAAGTAAACTAAATTTCGATCAAAAGCCGTTTTTATTGAAAAAAATCAAAAACCGTCAATTTTTTCCCCGAAATATCAACTTGTTCAGTATTTTCAATTTTTTCCCATCTTCTAATAACTTTAGGTATAGATAGATGTATTGATGGCACCTAGTTTTTGAGATGGGAAATCGAAAATTTGAAACCGCTAGACGCTCGGACCTACCCAGTTCGAGCTATTAGGTACCCGAAATGACCCTTTTTTGCCAAATATCGACTTTGAAAAATTCTTTTAAATTACTTCTAATCGTCGTACGTTACCCAGTTTCAATAGGGTTCTGTAGCGACCGGTCCACTCCACGTTCCGAAAATTTAAATCGAAAAAATTGAGTTTTGCGACTTGAAATGGATTTCAACGGGAATCGCGGAAATTTCGACTTTGACGTTTAATAACATCGAAACGGTTCACCCTGTATATTTTAGATTTTGAGACAACACGCGCGCACTATCCAAAAGTAAAACCAAAAAGTTTCGTCGTTTCAACTCTGACAGTTTTTTCTCCAAAAATACGCAAGCTCGAAAATGTCGAAATAGTCGGCAACGGACGAACTCAAGGTCACGTACTGGACGTAATACATAGCACCATTTTGGTGCTATGTAATAATGAATCATTTCCATAACACCCTGTATTATTACTCTAAGCATTTAATCCCAATTAGAGGACTACTTAAAGGGAATAATACGATGCTCTAAAACTTTTATATTAGAACATTTTATTATTAAATTAAAAGTTCTGACGAGGGCGCTCTCATTAAACAGTCTCAGTAAATGCAAAAAACGCGTCTCGGCCGATTTTATTACAAGATGCAATGAATAATTCATCGAGAAATTAAGCGCTTAAAGTTTGCGAAGACCTCAGTTAATGAAATAATAAAGTAGTTTTCGGGCGACGAAAGCGAAAAGAGACAGAGACTCCTTCTGCCCTCCCGATGGTAATAAAGACATCGAACGTTTGGCCGTTTCAGTATTTAGGAATGTTTAAATTAAAGCGCCGTCCACAGACAAGGTTTTACCTGACGTTTTACATGAGGTTTTACTTGTTCAGGTAAGACGTCCGTCTTATTACGAATGTGTCTTGATAGAGAGAATGCGGGCAAAAACAAGAACCTAAAAGCAATGTTTTCTCCATAGCGACCTTACAAAACTGATCTGAAATATGAACAATAAACTGAGTGTGTATAGATACGGGTTTGAAAACCGTTTCCCTGACAATCTTACTTGAAGAACTAAAACGCCAGGAAAAACCCCTTGTGTAGACCGGGCTATGATAGCCATCTTGCTTGACAGTCTTACTTGATTGAAGACCTAAGACGTCAGGCAAAACCTTGTTTGAAGGGCAATGAAGATCCGTCTGAAGCTAAAATTTAAAGAAAATCCGAGTTTACACTAGTTAATATTGTAGTATAGTACAGTACGTTTTACGAAAATTGGATACGACTTAATGATTTCCTGGGTCGGTCCCATTGTGTAGACAAGAGCTTGGCAATAAACAAGTGAAGTATGAAGGGACGGACTAAGGAAAACAAGTAATGATATGATTATATTAATGTAATCAAATGAAATAACATTTTTTTAAATATTACTGGTCATATTTATTTACATTTATAATGTCATTCTATAGATAGTTCTGTTTCGCTATCGCTATCCTCATCAAAATTAATTATAATTGGATTAATTGTACGATCCAGACTAATATACGAATTTTCTACAGTTATTACGTGACGGACTGAATTTTTCCAACTACCTGGGGGAATATCATTAAAGCATTTTCGTATTAATTCTACAACAGTAGAACTTAAAGTCGGAGAAATATTTTCAGACCTAACCAGTGATTTTAACTGGTGCCACATATGCTCTATGGGGTTAAAAATGCAATAATAGGATTGGATCCGTAGCACTGTATGTCCAATTTCTTCTGCCAATGTGTCACAAACATATACTTTTTTTATACAAAATGTCTTTAAAACTTCTAAAAGATCACTTTTTTTATAACTTTCTTCAAAATATATATCATTCACCGACATGTAGTTCTGAATCTCCAATTTTGTATTATTTGAGCTTGGAGCTTTATGTAATTAGCGACTGTGATAGCTCGCATTGTCCATTACTAGCACGCTATTCTGAGGAATGTTTGGTAAAATACAATTCTTGAACCATTCCTCAAAAACTAACAAATTTTACCACAAAAAGATATTTAAATATAAATTAAGCAACCTAACCTACCTGATGTGCCTATATTTAATTATAATTATTACAATCCGGTCCTTTCCACATAATAATAATAAAGGGTCATAAATAATGGGATGACCCAGGTACTTTTACGACAGTCATTCAAGTTATATCCATTTTTCTTGAAACAATCAATTTTTATAGGGTTAAACTTATTTCAGCATTCTGGTTTAATTAAATCAGAAGTAACCAAAGTATACTAAATTGTCCTAGCCTAAAATATACAGAATACTAACCATAATTATTATTAATTAAAATTAATTATTCAAGAAGATCTGATCCGCCTTGAAAACTATTGTAAGCGCAATAGCTTATTTCTTAATATAAAAAAATGATATATAGTCTCTTTTACTAGGAATCGTGATCCTATATCATTTACTTACTCGATCAGTAATTCTGAGCTGAATCGAGTTTCTGAAGTGAAGGATTTGGGAGTAATTTTTGACAGTAAGCTGATCTTCGATAGCCATATTAATTCATTAGTTTCTAAGACCTTTCGAATGTTAGGTTTTATTAATAGGCAAGCAAGATATTTCAAAAATGCAAAATCATATTTAGCTTTATATTATGGTTTTGTGCATAGCAGATTGAATTTTGCTTCGATTGCTTGGAACCCTTTCTATTCAGTTTATATAAATAGATTAGAATCAGTACAGAATAAATTTCTAAGAACTCTCTCAGTCAAAGCAAATCTTGATAACCATCATCGTAGTTACCACTTTCTTTAATGTGAATTGTCTCTAGATTGGCTGAGACTAAGACATCATTTTGGAATTATGACTCGGAAGTTATGTTCTTGAGTAAAATTCTTTGTAATAAGGTGGATTAACCTGGTTTGTTCAGTAAAGTTACTTTTAATGTTTCTCCTCGTCAATTTAGATCAGGTACTCTCTTCAGTATACCCTTTAGATACATAAATAATTCTCAGTATTCCCTTTATGCAGAATGATGAGATTATCAAACTTATATTATTGCAATCTTGACATTGATTTTTTTAGTGTACCACAAGCCGTGATGAGGAGAACAGTAAAGGAATATTTATTGGAGTGATTGTTTAAGGTTCCTTTGTTTTTTTTTCTCTGCACTATCAAAGTAAATAGATTATAGTTATTATAGTTTTTAATCTATCCTTTTGTTATCCTAATTCGCCACATAACATAGTAAGTGGATACTGTATTGGGCTTTGCCTGTTTGTTATCTTGAATAAATAAATAATTAAATAAATAAAACATATTCTCGTCCAATCACAACGTCGAGCTGTTATTCCTCTTTGCTACCACAAAAGTTCCACGTTGTCAACTACACTTGATATAATTTATAGAACCAAGTACATCCAAATGGACATACTCTATCGAAAGCAACCCTCAGATTGTTTCTGTCATGTCATCACAACAGAAGGAAGGAAAATTCGTATTTCTCTTAAAATTCAATCCATTGAGATTTCATTTTCTTTACGATTTTTTCAGCTTTTTGTTGTTTAAACATGACATGACAACCCGAAGACAATTCTGTTTGTACGGTGTGCGTTTCGCTAAAATCTTTTTGTCCCTGAGAGAAGGCACTTTAAATTCAGAACAAATAAAATGACAAAACGACGATTATTAGATGATGTATGTTTTCAAAATGTTTTGAGTCAATATTTGCGTATAGAAAACCTCAAAATAAATCCCGAGTAAACATTTTAAGGAAAAGTGGGGTTGATTGAACAAGAATCTTTTAGCTTCCGGTTAGTTGATTCCGTTTGATTGTTAGACAGAATACTTGCACTCGTGTTACAGGCACGATCAAAAATGGTTTTTAATATGTTTATTGTGAACATAATTCACAACATACAAATTTAAATCCCTTCACGATTTAAACTATTGTGTGCTTTCGCTGGAAATTGAGGTATTAGCTCTCTCTGTTTCCGCGCCCTCCATGCAAAACACACCTAAAAGGTTATAAATCTTCTCTTGTTTACTTATTCAAATTCATATACGTAAATCGTTCTAAATACCTGGGTGAAAATCCAGTCAGACTACCGGAAAACACGCGGAGAAAGAGTTGTTTACGTATGTTCTATAATACTAGCATCTGTAGACAAATAGGGAATAGCATAAATTTAAATAGAACACCTTTACTGCATTCTTGAGCTAGTTAATGCCAAATAAATTTAGAATAAAGTATTGAAAGTTTAAAAACAAAGATATATCTTCTCATTTGTCCCGTGGATATTTGATAGTGATCCCGATGGATTGCGGGAACATCCTTAGAAGTCGCACCATCCAGATGCACTATAGGTATGATTGCGTCGAGTCGAGTTTGGCGTGGCTCGTGACGTCATTTGTACAGTAACTTTCAAATCTCTTATGGAGGGTTACATTGCTGTCAGTGTTTTAAAGTCTTTTTTGAAAGCATTGTAAGGTTTTACGCATGTAATGGTATATGAAATAAAAGAATAATATATGGCAAGTATTTACGTATATTAATTTCATAGAAGTATGACACACAAATACCACTAAAAAAGAAAAGATTCCGACAAATTTTTGCCGCCATTTGAGCCGGCCGACGATAGCCGAAGTATGCCGAAAGTTGCTCGGCGACCGCTTCTGGCTTTGAAACAGCGTTGCCAGTCGTTTACAATAGTAATATATCCATTACTATCTTAACAATTAAATTTTTAACATTCTTGTTGTGGGGCTCCCATATGAAATTTATGTTCAATCAATTTTTGTCACATTCGCATAATCGTTACACTCTGTAAGACCATCACCTGATAATCCACCTAAATCTTTATTACCACAGTCGACATCAGAATAACTACCAGTTCTACAAGAATTTCAAAAACTAATGTTGTAAAGTTTTAATATTTATGTAGGTATTACAAATTTAAGATAATTTATTTATTTATTACATAGCCTTTAACAAAGTCTTCCACAAGTTGCCTTTTTCCTCTTTGCTACTGACGATATTTTCTACCATCGTTCTGTTGAACTTTTCTTGCCAAAGGCAAATTATTAGAAGGGATAGTTTCTTCTTTGAGTACTCGTAGTGATCTTGTTTTTGATGAATATCCCAGTAATTCATCCCTTAAATTTCTCACATAATCATTTGAATTAAAATGGGCTGAGCATATTCGTGCGGATGTTACACTAAATTTGACTTTCCGACAACACAACCGTATCCATTCTAATTTTTTGTTTGTATCCTTAGGAAAACGGAAAAACCTTATATTTCTATCAAATTTCTCAAATGTTGTAATTACAGGTATAATAATATAACAATAATAAACAAAACTGTTTTACAAGAAATGAGTAAAAATAGAATATGCCTATATTTTTACCTCACAGCCTGCTTATCCATATCAGAATTTTATGAAAATTCAGATATTTATTTTAATAACACAAGACTAAATAAGAAAAAATTCTGGTGAACATCATAAAACAGTTAACTTACTGGTGAACTTACAAAATTTCCAAGGAAAACTACGGCAACCATGCAGCAGTGTTGCCAGAAATCCTTGATCAAAAGTGTTGACGGTTCGAAAACTAATAGAATAGTAAAAACGGCGTAAGAGTACGAAAAAAAGGTTTACTATGATATGGGGGTCACCTCCAGATTGAACATAAATTTCATATGAGGAGCCCCACAATAAGAATGTTAAAAATTGGATTGTTATAATAGTAACGGATATATTACTATTGTAAAGGACTGGCGACGGCCGGCTCAAATGGCGGCAAAAATTTGTCGGAATCTTTTCTTTTTTTAGTGGTATTTGTGTGTCATATTTCTATGAAATTAACAAACGTAAATACTTGCCATATATTATTCTTTCATTTCATATACCATTTACATGCGTAAAACCTTTCAATACTTTCAAAAAATAGTTGAAAACACTGACAGCAATGTAAACCTCCATAAGAGATTTAAAAATGACTCTATAGATGACGTCACTGCGCACGGCAGACGAAATTGGGACGGTTAGATATCTTACATTTAGTTTATCGTATCATGATCTAGATATATGTAGCTTCGCCGAGGTCTCTAGTGGATAAGAAGTGGAACTAAAGAACGTAAAACTGTGCCGAAAATTAAACCAGCTTGGGAAACAATAGTGGTTTACCACGGATTAAAATAGGGTCGCCAAAAGGCAGTCCCTTGCTTGATTATACATCCGATCGGATTTCATCAAATTATAAAGTTTTACCATTTCTTTTAGTTTTCGAAAGTAGGCTTCTATTATCTTGTTCTTAATTCTTAGCATATCTTTAGTCTCCATATCTCTAATGGCTTCCAAGGAATTATTTATAAATCCGAAATGTATTTATCCAGAATACATCCAGAAATAAACCGCTTGCATAAAACATTTTAATTTTGCCACAACGCTTCGAATCGAAAACACAGAATCCTTTGCAATATATTTCGTACGGACTAATCCCAGAGGTTTTCCCCAGTGTCTCCGTTTCTGCAGTGAAAAGTACGCTTTTGAATGTAGGCTTTGGCTTAAATAATTCCCGGTACTAGTTTAAATTTCCATATTCTAGCGAGATGAAGATTTATAACTTTACATTCGTCCTATCCTTCCCAAGGGTAATATTAGTATGCTATTGTGTGGAATTACTTTAAAAATATGACAAAGTTACATTCGGGGAGAGTTCTATTTGAAAATTAGGAAATAAATATTTCTGACAAAGAGACCATATACTATTAGTATTTTTTTTTTCATTAGGCGTTTATTGAGGCTATAAAATGGTTATAAATTTTATAATGAGGATGATAGAATTTTACAAAAGTTGCAGTAACTAGGCACTAATTTAAGTTTCTTGATAGAAAGCTTAAGGGCAATGTTGCTAGACAGCACAATAATTGACGATGTAATTTTTTTTTTATGATCAAACACAAGCACTATAGGAAAAATCCTTTAGGGCACTCTGGGAGTGGTGCGTGTGCGCAATGGCGGTAGAAATCAGTTCATATTAACTTAAACTGTACACAAAACCATACACACAGTAAAATTTGAATATTATTAGTTTCAGACTAGAATTAAAGTGACTAGAATTCACTGAGAATGTTTGTAAACTCTAGTTTTAACTAGTTAAATCTAGAATTGACTAGGAAAATCGGGATTTAAGTGAAATCTTGTTATAACGGTAACATACATATATAATTTGCCGTTTATGAATACTATTTTCTAAATATTTTCCTAGACACCAAGCTCTTAAGGATGAAATGTTTATTCTTAATGATGGGACATTACACTCCCGGTTCCCAGCATTGGTTGTTATAGGTTATTCAAACAAAACGCTATTTTTTATAACAAAAATTGTTGTTAGGTAAAGAAAGTTTATAAGCACTGATGAACCACTATTTATTCTGTAATTTGAAAAAGCATCCAGAACCGAAGATGGCGACGAATAACAACAAACAAATAATGTCGGGCCGGCTCTGACGCGATCGATAAAATTTCCACCCTAGTGCCCAAAGTCAATAGGCCCGCGCCATCTCCCATAGCGGGGACACTTTTGGATTTTGGAACATGTGTATTGCAATATACTGTTTATATATATGTGGTTTTCTCCCTTACTTACATTATCCAAATTTTAAAATAGTTTTTCAATAATGCATAGCAGATTTTTCTATAAATTTTCCAGGCTATAATAAATTTAATTAACATCTATCGGGGTATTGTTATCATTTCTTTGGGTGAAAATAGGAGGGTTATGATAATGAAATAATTTTAAGGAAAATATTGGATAAAGATGAAATTCATTATGAGAATACGCGTGAATTGTTGTGCCAAAATAACGGACCTTATATCATTAATGATCGCTCTTTTAGCAACAAAACGTGTCACTTCTCTTTTAATACATACAAAGAAACTGGCATAAAAATCGACAAAGAAGGAGCGTATCATGACAACTAACAGAAGCGTCGCACAATTTCCAGTCACAACTGTTTGTTCACGCTTCTCCAGCAAATCCTTTTGATATGTGTATTTTTAGCAGAAAGAAAAACCTGCAACAAATAAGTTGTCAAGGAGAATTGTCGCTCGAAGGCTTGCTAAAAATGATAAATGTTCGGAATGGCTTCACTTGAAGGCGAGAGAAATGGAAAGCCTATGACAATGGAAGTTGCTCTTTTTGATCAGTGTATTTTTCCATTTATTTTTCCTTTATTTATAGAAAAATACGTGCTTATTTTCCTCATATTTCGGAGATCGTTGACTGTAATATAGACGGAAATATTATATTCAATTTAATTTTTTATGATATGAAATCTTATAAGTCTGAAGCGTATGCTATAACATAAAAAATTAAATATACAGGGTGTTATGGAAATGACGTATTATATTTAAACCGGCAATTCCTGAGATGAAAACAAATTGAATAAAAATAACAATAATTCGCGCTTTTACTTAATAACCTAATTATATCACCTTATGTCAAACCAGAAAAAATCACGTCATAGCACTGGGAGAAAGATAAACCAACTTGTGACAGATGTAAATATGTAAACAAAGCAATAGGTTATGTCCAAAAAGTCAGTGAATTTTGAGCGGTGTTGTCGGTTAAATTCTTTAGAAGGTCCAATAACCGGATGACAGAAGAAGAAGTTTATTTTTCAAGGTACATTTCTAAATTTTTACGTTCAGTTCAGTTCAGTTTGCTGGGAAACAATTTCTGATTTATAAACTTGCACTGACTCGAACGAACCGCCGCGGAGTTTACAAATGGCCAGGTATGTTCTCATTTGTTCAATTCGAACGACACCGTCGGATCTGAACAACTTAAATGCCACTTTACCCTTTAGAAAAAAATGCAATTTTATTTACCTATTCGGCCTTATTTAAAACCAACTTTATAAAAAAACGCCAAGTAAATAACTGGAACAAAAACCGACACAATAACCTCACAAAACACCAAAACAATGCCACATAAATTCACATTAATTTTCGCGTGGGTATGCATCTCACGAACACATCTAAGTTTTTAGTATTTTAAAGTGCTACTGTATAGACAAAAATATGCTCTTATTGGTCTGGGAAATAATATAATTTTCCATACATTATATTATACAGGGTGTCCCAAAAGTAATGGGACACAGAGCAATAGCAGACTCCTTAAGGCGAAATAATGCGATTTATTCAAACTTGCCTTATCCCAAAATTGGTCAAAGTTTTAATTTTATTTTCGTTTTTTTGCGATTATTTCTTAACAAAACGACATAACAGCACAAAATTAGAGATTTTGGGGTTTTTTGAGATGAGGAATTCAAAATTATCCATATTTTTTGTGTAACCAGTAGAGGGCGCTATCAATGGCATGCCCCACTTATTTTAGCTGGCATAACTTTTTTTAGGCTACGTATATCGATCCGGCTAATAAAAAATAAGGTTACTTTACTTCTTTTACATCAAAAACATATACCTTATTGAAGTCGCTAGGAGCAACCATTTTCGAGATAATGGCATTTCATATGTCCAATTAATCTAAATACGTGGTCCAAAAGCAACGGAAAGAAAATCGAGCTACGGTGAATTTCTGACTTAAAATGATTGTAAATCAGCTACATTTGCTAGGTGTCAAAGTTAGGTTAGGTAAATACTTAAGGTTAACTTTTTTTCTAATAAAAAAGCTTTTTCATATGGAATTAGTAATTTTATTCCGATCAAAAATTTTATTTAATACTTATTAAAATCATTTAAAATTAACAAAATAGTTAGAAATAAAAATGGTAACGCCGTGATAGCAATTGTTCAAAATGGCCACCATTGCCCTCAATACATTTTGCTATACGTTTTACAAAAGACTGTCGGATTTTAAACAGGAGATCTTCATCATTTCTGAGCAGATTAACAGAATTTATAATTTTTTCATTTAACTCATTACGGTGGTTTATTGAACTGTTATAAACAATGGTTTTCAAATAACCCCAAATGCAAAAGTCCATTGGATTAAAATCGGGACTTCGCGCCGGCCAAATCAACGGGCCACCACGGCCTATCCAACGTTCAGGGAACTGTTCAGTTAAATAATTTCGCACTTGTCTGGAGAAGTGTGCCGGCGCCCCGTCTTGCATGAAATACATATTTTGCCGGACGTTTAGTGGTACATCTTCTAAAAGCCCTCCAAGTTCATTTTGTAAAAAATTCAAATATGAATCTCCGTTTAGAGTTGGCGGTAATTCAAAGGGGATGATCTCCAATAATTCCACACCAAATGTTGACCTTAAACTCGTGTTGGAAATGTCGTTCAACAACTAAATGCGGGTTTTCATTTTCCCACGCATGTCTGTTTCGATAATTGAATACACCCCGTCGAGTAAATGTCGCCTCGTCCGTGAACAACACACGATTTAGAAACATTGGATCTGTATTTTGCAAATTTTGGAAGAAATGAGAAAACTGAAGTCTGGCTGGAAGATCAGGCGGCAGTAAACACTGTACGGGTGTAAAGTGGTATGGGTACAGGCCTTCATCATGAAATATTCTAACAATTGAAGATTTACTTACACCTATAGCTGCCTTCAATCTCCTCGAACTCACTTCTGGATTTTCCGCTACACGAACTAAAATATCTTCTTCCTGTTCTGGTGTTATATTTTTTGGACGGCCCGAAACATCTTTTTTTTGTCGAAACGAACCAGTCTCTCCTAGTCGGCCATAAATATTTTGAAATAATTTCCGGTTTGGTTGCCTTCTATTCGGGAACAGTGCTTGGTACCTGCGCCCTGCACTCCGGCCATTAAAATTTTCTTGTGCGTAAATACAAAGCATATCACGCATTTCTGCATTGGAAAATAAATTATGTCGAGGCATTACTAAAAAATTGAATAATATCTGCGTATTGTACTTAGAAAATTAATAACTTTGACAGATGATACTTTGTGTAACATGTTATTGCCTTAGAAACGTCGTTGTTTTTAATCAAGGCTAGCTGTGATAAATAATAATAATACGAATACACAAATATTTTAGTATTCTTGCATTAGAAATAAATATGAAATGCCATTATCTCGAAAATGGTTGCTCCTAGCGACTTCAATAAGGTATATGTTTTTGATGTAAAAGAAGTAAAGTAACCTTATTTTTTATTAGCCGGATCGATATACGTAGCCTAAAAAAAGTTATGCCAGCTAAAATAAGTGGGGCATGCCATTGATAGCGCCCTCTACTGGTTACACAAAAAATATGGATAATTTTGAATTCCTCATCTCAAAAAACCCCAAAATCCCTAATTTTGTGCTGTTATGTCGTTTTGTTAAGAAATAATCGCAAAAAAACGAAAATAAAATTAAAACTTTGACACTCTGTATCTTGGTTGTTATCAATTTTGGGATAAGGCAAGTTTGAATAAATCGCATTATTTCGCCTTAAGGAGTCTGCTATTGCTCTGTGTCCCATTACTTTTGGGACACCCTGTATATAGTATTTGACATCTAAAAATTTTGAAAGTAACTAAACCCGTTTGACATATTCGGGTTTACTAGGTCAATCGATATTTATCTATTTGTGCTGAAAATACAGCGTTGCCACTTTTGATGTTTTATAAGATTAAATTCATAAATTGCGGAATTTTCTTCTGTAATGCTTTCCTGCATAATGATAGTCTCGGAAATGGCAACCGCGCTAGTTAGACGAGACCATTTATTTTAAAGGGATGGAAGGATGGGAAGGATGGGTCTATCAACATAATTATTTCATCATTCTTCTTCAGTAAAGGATTAATAAATTTGATTGATTAGAAATTAGCGATTTTATTATTTCTGAATTTCTATCGCGAAATAATTCGTATCCTATAGTGGCTGTGTACGGTAGTGTTATTAATTATGAGTTAGTATTTAGTGCTTTTGTGTAATCTAATAAGAGGTGCATATCTTCAAAAAAACTGATTTGAAACTCGTGGTGTTTCTTTAAGCGATTTAGTGTAATTTGTTCTATGTTCTTTTTTCTCTCGACGATATGCCGGTTATATTCTGAGATTAGAAAGAAGAGGCCGATTGGGATTTAGTGGGTATAAGCTTATTATGCAGTCCCACACTATCATTAGGGCACGTGATGAGCATAAAGCTTTTCCCATAGAAAAAAGAAGTGAAGGTGTCTGCGTCCTGGATTCCGTACAGCGTCCTGGATTTACTTTCTAAGTAAGCTAAATATTTATTTTTATAAGAAACTAAAGTTTTACATTTTTACATAGTTTGGCAACATTGCGCGTAACAGGTGTTTGTGATGCACTGCTACATGGTGCTGTGATTCATTACCGCGGAGTCACATGTGAGTAAGAGGGTTTGTTACCCCACTTTTAAAACGGTCGATTTGAAAAAAAATATGTAGCGCTTCTCTAGGACACCCAAGGAGTCACCCATTTAAATATAATACGTCATTTCCATAACACCCTGTATTCAGTAATATTTCACAGTAAATATATTTCGTAATTAAATCGTAACGAAGAGGTTGCCGGAACTGGCTTAGGTAAAGGTAAAAGAATAAACTCGAACAAACTACAAGTTTCTTTTTAAATGGAACCCTGTAGTTTATTTATCTGTATGGGATATGGGACGAATAAAAATATGTACTTACATTAAGGGCACCAAAGCAACATATCGTTGGACAATAAAATATAGCAACGATATTAAAATCCCTACATAAGTTATGGTTACGCGTTATGATCGTGTATTATTAATCCACTATATATCTAAAACCCCCGATAATCCGGCATGGAGCAACTTCCGTAAATCATTAAAAAGAAAATTGCAGTGCTTTTCTGGGCTGATGCGTGTTCGCATCAGGTTTACAATTTCGCATACTCTTCCATAATTTATAGGTTATTTGGACGAGAGATTGCGGGTCCCCTCTGCTTCATCATCGAGCTTACACTGCCTAAGTTTTATAATGGTTTCTTCAATGATGCATAGCATCTGCAAAAGTTGGGATCTGCGCTATTTTGGGCATTATTAAAATTTTAACGGGCTATATTAAATTTAATTAATGTTTTGCGGGGTATTTTAATGATTTCATCGCATTTTTCTGGGTAAAATAGGCGGGTTATGAAGAGAAGTAGATAATTTTAAGAAATATTTTCGTAAATTACGAAATTCATTTTGTAAATTACAACAGAAAGAATTCTAAAACAGCTGGCTCATTGACTTTCTCACATAAACAAGGTATAATGATTTTAATATAAGTACAGGGTGTTCCATTTTCCACACTTTTATGGGGTCTCCGTAATTGTTAGTGCTATCAAAAAGTAATGCAGGTATCATGTGCTCTTTTTGAGTCAAACTTAAAATGGAAAATTTAAAAATTATCGCTCGCTTAAGAGATAGGGGAGAAAATTAAAAAATGGACAATTTCAAAATGACCCTATATTTTCCTAGTTAAAAGAGATACAGAAAAAAAAATTATATAGAAGTTTCTTTATATTGATTGTTAAATAATCTTCCGTTTTCAGAATAAGTATACGGGGTCAGGTAAAGAAGTTATCGGACCTAACCTCAATTTTTTAAAAGGAACACCCTGTATATTTTAATCTAAGAAGATACTATTTTAAATTCTCCTATCAAATATATAACATACCATGCATGATATTGGTTTCCTAAGCGATTTATTTAAACTTTATTATTTTGAAACGTAATAAAAGATTCAGATTAAGGTAAAAAAATCAAATCATCGCAAATGTTCGGAATATGTCTTTAAATCGTTACCGTCCGCGAACAAAATATACCTGTTCCCTTATTTCTTCGTTTTTCCACTTTCAATATAAACTGATATCATATCAAATTTTTCAAAATGTTGATAGGCCATTTTTAAAAATGAAATTGACGTTAAATGTTAATAGTCAACATAGTTGTTTCTATGATATTAGCTTTTGTTTCATGGGCTATTGTGGTTTGAAGTAATAAAGTTCAATCAATCGCCAAGGAAACCAACATCATTCAGGGTGTGTTATAGATTTGAAAGGCTAATTTAAAATACTATCTTTTTAGATTAAAAGATCCAGGGTGTTCCATTTAAAAAAATGAGGTTGGGTCCGATAACTTTTTTACCTGAAACCGTATACTTATTCTGAAAACCGCAGATTATTCAACAATCAATATAAAGAAACTTCTGTATAAAACATTTTTCTGTATCTCTTTTAACTAAGAAAATATAGGGTAATTTTGAAATTGTCAATTTTTTTATTGTCCCCCGTATCTCTTAAGCGAGCAAAAATTTTCAAATTTTTATTTTATCATTTTAATTTTGACCCAAAAAGAGCAAGAGTAAAAGTAAAATTTAGTAGTGCTCGCTCAAGTAGAAAACCGCTCGAGTACTCGATTATTCAAATAACCGACATCGCTCGATTATTAAAAAAACTGCTCGAGTTATAAATTCACGCGAAAATCGTCGCTTGTTACTTATTACCTTACACTCCATACCCGAGATTCCCTTGATGCCGACCGAAATGTGCCGCATGGTAGTGTGATCGGTCGAGTTAAAAAACTGCTCGTATATTCGAGCAGTTTTTCGCTCGATAGGAAATACTACTCTAGCTATAAATACAAGCGAAAAATCGAATATCGTCGCCTTTCACTTGGTATCCGATTTTTCTCGAAGCCGCGCGCCATCCGAAATGTGACGATTGGCGACGTTCGAGTTTGACGCTCAGAAGGGTGACATGACATACGTCTTTGTTAAAGGCAAATAAACGAGAAGGTGCATATAAAAAAGTATGCTAAATCCCTTAGTGGATTCATCGCGACATGGGTTTTGTTTTGACTGGGACGGGTAGCCAGCGGCGATTGCAAATTTTGAAAATATTAAAGGATACAATTTTAAAAAAATCAGAATCCTTAATAAAAACTATGGACTAAACTTCTAAAACTTACGAAAACAACCCCTGATGTTTTATCAACACATTTTCTTAGTCATAAAAATGTCAAGTGATTAATCGCTCGAGCGATTCACTGGATTATTAAAATAGCTCGAGTATCAAGTGCTCGATTATTAAAATCATCGGTTTTTCCCTACACTAAAATTTAGCTAAAAATATTAAAACTAACCATAATTTATATCTTTATATGTGACTGCAATAACTTTTATTAAGAACTGCCATTAAATTACAATTTACTAAAATCTTTTGTAAAATTTAATCAAATCTTTTGTAAAATTTATTTAAATCTTTTATATTCCCAAGCGGGCACCCATCCAAGTACTAACCGTGCCCAACGTCGTTTGACTTCAGTGATCGATGGTTTAGTTCCTGTTCTCCAAATATTATTTGTTACGAAGATGAAAAACCGAGTTATCCCTTGCATATGATACAATAATAGTCGTCAGTGATTAAAACCACTAAATTCATATTGAAACTCATTATTATTAACATTGACAAAATAATTAATGATAAATTTTGTTTCATAAAAATTGTTGGAGTGGGCAATTCGATGCGTCTGACGAGAAAAACTCAAGAGACCGTTTTTATGTAGAATTGACCAGGCTAATAAGAAAAAATATCTGCATGGAAAAATATTAAATATTAGTGGCGTACCATATTTTTTGTAAAAAATATCAGAGGACATGTTTGCAGGGACGCCACTGGTGGTACAATTGAATAAATTTTCTAAGTAAAATGTGTGGTTCTATATCCTATTAACCCATACCAAAATTGAACATAATATCTAAAATATTTTCGGAGAAATTAAATAGTGGCCAAAATTTTTCGCCAATCCCCACTCGTAGCTGATAAAAAAAAACAAATTGAATCCGGCCTGATCCCCGTAGTTCGATTAATAAACTACTTATTAGCATTTATGTAATATCCCCTCTCCCCCCCCCCCCCTATAACTCTTCTCCTCATTTCTCCACCACACCCAGCCTCCGGCCCATCAAAGTCACCCGTTGATTCGGGAAAAACTGATGCCCCAACTCAGCGCTTTCTCGAGATATAATTAATTAAATTTTATTGTTCTTTCAGTTAAAAATCGCGATAATTCGCGAACTCATTGAGATATCGGGATCAGGTTTGTTCGGGTTTGTTCGGGTTTGTTCGAGCTGTTAAGCACTTCAATTTTGCCCTTTACATTTTTTTTGTAGCATCAGAACCGGCTAAGTTATTTAGGAAAATCCGTTGTAGATTAGATTTACGGGGCGTGCCCCCCACCCCCCCCAATGCGGCCCCCTTTACAAATCATGTCAGAATGTCGAGAGGATCCTACTGTATGGATTGGGGGAAAAAAATACTCGATTTCGTCGAGGGATTTTCGAGCCGTTTATTTCGCCAAAACGACTCCACTATA
This sequence comes from Barypeithes pellucidus, assembly GCA_963991005.1. Classification (NCBI taxonomy): domain Eukaryota; kingdom Metazoa; phylum Arthropoda; class Insecta; order Coleoptera; family Curculionidae; genus Barypeithes; species Barypeithes pellucidus. The sequence goes on along the minus strand of OZ022557.1, from coordinate 18,383,857 downwards.
ACAATTAGATTAAATTTACATTAATGAAATTTAAGTTACAACACTTATAAAAAACACGTTTTGATTAACTTCGGCGCCAATGAACTTTCCCGTTTTATTTTCTTCTTTCCGACATAATAGTTTCAGTACACCCGATTTATCTTTTAGATAAGACACAACCAAAGTTTTTCCAAAAGTAATTAATCTTCATAAAGGTACGTATAACATTTCCGTTTAAGATATATACTATGTTTAAAGGAGTTTTGTTTACAATGTTCTGGTCAATGAGATTCCTTTAAGTTTTCCTTCTTTTACGGTTTTAAAGTGTAAACATTTCAAAAATACACGGATAATCTGTAAGTACAAGTAGGATTGGAGAGAAGTTTTCGTAAACAGCGATAAACAAAGCTGAGAATTTAACGTTGCCGTTTAGCGTTGCAACTCGCTGAGGGCCTTGCCGGGCGCTGAGCACGATAAGCCTTCTAGTTCTCGAGATGAAATAAACCTAGGTATTACAGTGCCGGTTCTTCCACAGGAGCACATGCGCACGTGCACCCCCAAAACAAAATGAATAAAAAATATTAATTTATATTCATTGAATATTATTTATCGTATAAAGTCCGACCCTCCCTAATATTTTATCGTACCATCAAATTAAAAAACTCCGACCCTCCCTAATATTTTATTATCCCGTCAAACCAAACTGTATAGATCCGGCAACCGTGCCTCGGTCGAGGTAAATGACGATTTTGATGAGACTTGCTCACACGTGCGATTAAGTAGTGCAGTTTCTGTGTAGTAACAGATGGCGGGTGGCAGCGGGGGATAGCGGGACTATGGCGATTTAACATGGAAAAGGCGCATAGTTTTTGTGTGCACCACGCTGTTGTCTGTTCGTGCATCTAGTTAGAAATTCGAGCGTGTATATTTTAATGTTGTAATATTATATATTTATTAAGTTAAAATGAATAGTTGACGGTGGACTATTTAAGAAATAACTTTGCTCCTTGAGTTTGGAGTGAAGAATGCGGGAACTCCTAAACCCGAAATTAATTTAACGCAGACCACAAAAGGTAAATCTAGGGACTTTATTAGAAAGTTTAAAAATTAAATATATGAAAAAAAATTTATAGAGGGTATTCCAAACTTAATGAGGCATTGATCAATTTCTACAATTAAGAACCGAAGAATGGACTTTACGCTTAAGCACTATTGTGTAGGGTCGATAAAGGTGTACTTCGATAAATGATACTCGATATGATTTTAAACCATTTTATTTAATTTAAACTAAGAAACACTGAAAATATGAAGAATGCCAACTTGTCAGTCTCTTAGCTCGATTCGTTCTCGTCATAAAACAGTTAACTATTGTTCTCGTCTTGGTTGCGCCAATTGACGTAGCCGTAGATGGCGTAGTGGTATTAGACATCATTCGGTTTTCTTGATAACTCGTAGATGGCGGTAGTAGTATTGGACATCATTCGGTTTTCTTGACAGCTCGTAGATGGCTTTAGTAGTATTAGTAGTGGAGTGTATAAATATTGTTACGAGGGTTGCATGCGACGACGTCAAGATCCGACAGCTATACACACTAAGAAAACCATTCTTATTTTCCAAAAGTTGTATTTCCTTGTGTAAAATTAAAAAATGTTTTACCTAACGCATTTTCTTATTACTTTTTTTCTTTCTACATTTAAAACGCCTAGAAAGTAATTGTTTGGTCGTTACACAAAAATAACATTTTAAAAATAATTTCACCATACTTATGAACCCCCCTCTATCATAGGTCACGAGCCGCCACTGCCCCCCCCCCCCCCCCCTCCCTCCCCAACGAGGTTTCACCAACCCAAACCGAAGTTCTGGATTCGCCCTTGGCTGTGTACGTATGTTGTTTGTTTGTTCGGGTTTGGTGGTGGTTGTATTAGAAATAATTTCAATATTTGGTGATGGATAATTACGTATTTACCTGCATTTTTATAACAATTTTAATATTCATAACTAAATACCTACATATAAAAAAAGAAGTAGGGGAAAGTCGGGTAAGATGACGAAGCGGGTAAGATAACTAATGATATTTTTTTTTGTCGTCGCTATTATTATAAATGCCCTGTATGGTGGTGCCATCTCCTCGAGAGTAGACAAATTAATTTTCCAAGGCAAATCATGATTTCATAAGCCGTCGTTGCTTTAAAACACGTGTGTTTGTTTTCCGGCAAACTGTTATAAGAATATTGTTGTGATTTTTAACATTTTCCTGTAAATTTATAAGGTATGTTTATGTAAAATTGTGTTTAATTATTGATGATAGCTGTTGTTAATTGCATGTGAATATAATTTTTGTTCATAGTTCGTGTACTGTGAAAATATAGTTAGGCAGTTTAAACATAACCTTCATGGGTAAGATGACGCGGTTAAGATGACGAGATCGTCATCTTACCCGCATTTTTTTTTAAACGTTGATAATTTTCTTTTCTTTACAGAATGCCACAAAAATATATTAGAAAGACCAATCGGCGATCTTGGAGTCAGATAAATTTAACAGCAGCCTTATTAGCTATAGATCAAGGCCAATCTTGCAATAGCGCTGCTGCACGATACGAAATTCCGGAAGCAACCTTACGCCGCTATATTAATAAAAGACGCGAGGGGAAGGATCTGCCAGAACATGGTGGAAGACACCGTGACACTTTTAGTGTAGCCCAAAGTGAATGTCTTGCTACATACATTAGAGACATCGATAGGAGAGCATTTGGACTTACAAAAACCCAACTTGGACGACTGGTATTTGAATATGCAGAACAAAATGACATACCTCATAGATTCAACAAAAACTTAAAAATGGCAGGAAAAGATTGGATAAAATCTTTTTTAAATAAATACAAGATAAGTCTACGAACACCTGAGGCTACATCGGTAGGACGCCTTATTGGTTTTAACGAAGTCGCTGTTCAAAAGTTCTTCACAATTCTGAAAGAAGTCCGTGAAAAATACAATTTTGATGCAAGCCAAATATATAATGCGGATGAAAGCGGGCTCTCATCTGTGCCAACAAAGTTGCCAAAAATTGTATCTCCTACTGGGTCTCGACGCGTTGCAAGAATCGTTAGTGCAGAGCGTGGGAAAAATACCACCATTGTCTGTGCCGTCAATGCACTGGGTAACTATGTTCTCTCCTTTTTTATTTTTAAGCGGATGCGTATGAAGGATGAACTACTTTTTGGAGCACCTCCAGGGTCAACAGGAAGAGCTCAACAGAATGGCTGGATGTCCACCGAGATATTTTTACAATATTTAAAACATTTCCAAAAATATACTAACTCTACGCCTGAAAGACCCAGTCTTTTGCTTATCGATAACCATTCTTCGCACATTTCCTTAGACGGAATAAATTTTTGCAGGGAAAACGGGATTGTTATGGTAGGATTTCCACCCCACACCACTCACAGGTTGCAGCCTTTAGATGTGTCATTTTTTGGACCTCTTAAGACATTTTTTTCACAAGAATGCGATTCATTTGTTGTCAATAAACCTAATGAAGCCGTGACTGATAAAAATATTTGCCAGATTTTTAATAAAGCATATCTAAAGGCTGCCACGGTTGGAAATGCTGTGCAAGGATTCAGGCGATGCGGAATTGAACCATTTGATTCTCATATTTTTGGCGAAGAAGATTTTGCTGCAACTAAAATGTCAGAGAGAGAGATTTCTTCTCAAGAAACTGTTCCTGAAGCACAATATGACACAGTAACTTCGCAAGCAGGGATAAATTCTTCAGAGTATTCATCGGAAGATGAGCTGCCCTTAATTCACTTTGTACAGAAAAATTCTTCTTTATCTGTTCCAGGAGAAAAATTACACACTGAGAATAATATTCAAGCAAATCATAACTTTATCCAACTAGATAATACTAATGACGCCAGCTTAGCACGCCCAAATGTATCAAGTGTTAAAAGATGCATTTTTGGATCATCTTTTAGTGAAAACGCCGAGTGTTCCAGTTCCAGTGGAATCCAAAAAAAAGATATCTTATCCCAGTGTTGCGTTAAAAAAAGTAAAATAGAAGAAACGATGTCGCTATGGAAAATACGTCCTTTTCCAACATATGAAAGATCAGAAAACAAAAAAGGAAGGAAAATTGATGCAAGTATTATTACCGGGACTCCAATGAAAAGACAGTTAGAGGAAAAGTTAGCGGCTGAAAAGCAAAAAGAAGAGGCTAAAATTTTAAGAAAGCAGAAAAGGGAGGAAAAAAAATCCAAAACAAATAGAAAGAGTCAGCCGAAACTCACTGATGAAAATAAGGAAGCAATATGCCCAGGATGCAATGAATGTTTTGAAGATCCACCCAGAGAAGACTGGATTCAATGTTCCAAATGTCAAAGATGGTGGCACGATTCCTGTACCGACTATTCTGGAGTGGGAACGTACAAGTGCGATTTATGTTAATGTATACTTCATCTTACCCGCGTAGGTTCGTCATCTTAACCTACTAGTGGGTAAGATGACGAATTTTTCATACAACCCGAATTCTTATTTGTTTAAATAGTCTGATTAGTTTTTGATAACTTATATTATATTTTTATGTACATTAGACATTAAGGTTTGCATGTAAATTAACGCACATTAAAAAAAATGTAACCAACGTTAAAAAATAAAAAATAACTGTTAACATCGCCAACTTACCCGACTTTCCCCTACGTATGCCTCCTCTAGGACACCCCAGGAGTCACCCATGTGAAAATAATAAACCACTTCCATAATTTACATCATGTACAAAGAGAAATGAAACACTTGTAATATTTTTTTATCTCGTCGAAGCATCTTGCGTAAATTTATCCTTGTAAAGGAATAGTACGGCCGCTTTTCCAGAAAAAGGGTTTAATAATACGAGACGTAACACATGGCGTCGCAATATCGGGTACGTGATTCGAATATAGATTGGGATTAGCGAATAACCCGGTTACAAAGCAATATATTTCCGTCGAAAGCTTAAAGCTAAAATGCCAATTTCGTAAAGCTTGAAAGCTCAAATATTTTAAAGTATCCGTTCGAAAGAGCAAAGCAATTTTGTAACAGCGTTTTAAATAAAAGCGTCTAAAAAGTTGATGATATACGAGGGCACAGCGATAAGTACCTGTGTTTGACGAAAGAGGGCGCCATAGTATCAAATCTATATTTCTCCTTCAAACGACTATTGTTAAAAGCTGGACCGAATCTGTGTGAAGCAAACAACTTTTGCTATTTTTCAATCATAGAACAAATTCGGTATCATCAGTGATTAGATTTCTGTTTTTGGATGGAAGAATGTGTGAGCAAATCAAAGAAGAGTTGGATGCTGTCTATGGGGACCATGCACATTCGATGAAAACAATCATATATTGGTTTAATGATTTTAGATATTAAAATTAACGATATTGTTTTGATTGGCCACCGAATGAAGGTGCGTCAGATTGTTGAGAAGGTAAACATCTCCGATGAAACCGTGTGCGTACTATGCACATAAACAGTATATTGCCAATACGAACGTTCCAAAATACAAAAAGTGTCCCCGCTATGGGAGAGTTTGAGTTTGCGCAGTAGGGTGGAAATTTTATCGATCGCGTCAGAGCCGGAGAGAGACATTATTTGTTTGTTGTTATTCGTCCCCATCTTTGGTTCTGGATGCTTTTTCAAATTACAGAATAAAAAGTGGTTCATTCACATTGTTGTCCGTATATTAGTGCTTATAAACTTTCATTACCTAACAACAATTTTTGTAAAGGAGTTTTTAATTTGTTGTGAATCGATTCGCTGTTTGGTGGTTTAGTGGCTTGTTTTGTTTAAGATGAAAGGGCACGAGTGCATGATGCTTTTATGCGAAAGTCGTGGATCAATACCAGGTATAAAATATTTCAGGTATGTACAGGGTGTCCATTTTTAGGCACTTTTGTAGGGTATCTCGCTTATACTTAAAGATAGAGGGTTGCGGTTTCGCGGCACTACTTTTGTTTCATTTGCGTACTAATTTTGAGAAAAGTGTAGTTTATTCAGCTATTTTTAAAAATAAATATATACTATTTCCTATTTTTGAAACGCCCAGAAAATGCCTAAGTTAATTACTTAAAAATATATAGGGTGTCCCATTTAAAAACATATATGTTTGGTTCATAACTAAAAAACGGATGACGCAATAAGGAAACAAACTGCTCCACTGGATTCTACGGAAAAAGTTCTATAAGAATACCTTTTCAACTATCTAATAAGTTAAAAGACAACTGAGATATGGGGGGTGTCCCAAAAGTGATAATTTTCATTTTCACCCTGTATCTCAAAAACCAAGAGGGCTATGAAATTTCTGTTAACGGCATGTTTAGTTTTACAAAAAAGTAGCAGAGTGCCGCGAAAACCGCAACCCTCTATCTTTAAGTATAAGCGAGATACCCTACAGAAGTGCCCACAAATGGACACCCTGTACATATATACGAAAATCTTTTGTTTATCACATTATCCGATCTTCGCAACCGAATTTCACTAAAAAGCTTGTAAAAAAAGAAGAGAGTGTCACTCGTATACAATATAATATATATGTGGTCACTACCTAACCTTAAAATCATTGCATTGGTAGCTGATAATAATTTCCAAAATAGTCAATATAGTAAATATTTATTCTTAATTTATAGTTTAGAAAAAAGTGAGGTTAAGAAACATACGACGTCGGATGAAAGTTGTTACAAATATTCGGACGGGATTTGGCACCAAAAGTTTACACCAATCACAGCACCGTCGGATCATCATATCGTCAGAAATCGTATGCATGGAACGCTGTCCTAAATCGAACTAATCGAAATTTTGATTGCAATATTTTTCCTAACTAACCAGTGAAATTTACATTAAAAAAGTTCCGGTCCTGTCGAATGTTTACTTTCACAAGAAAATTTCCGAGCTGCGCAAACTCACAACGCCTCCTTCGATGTCCATAGCGGGGACATAATTGCAGATGGTATTAGCAATATACTGTTTATATATATGTGATAATATCTTGCACGAATATTTGGGCATGATGAAGCTATAGGCGCCATGGGTGTCGCGGTTACTCACTATCGACCAGAAGCGGAATCGGGTCACAGCAGCGTTTGGACATGGACGCTACTGCTTATGCCAAATATAAACCAATAATAGTCGTAGGTACATAGTTTATAGTAGAAAAAGAAAATCGTTTCAAAATTTCCTTCCTTTGTTCGGGTTTGTTCGTTTGTTTTATTTTGTATAATAGAAATAAAAACTGAAAGAAAAACGTTATCGCTTATTTTTCTTATTAATTTTTCAAACTTCCTAGGACCTGTTCAATTTACAGAAAAAACCCATTGTATTCGTCGAAAACTCTTTGTTTGAAACTTTCAAAACTTTGCTCTATTATTTTCCTCGGCAAAATATCGCTTCACTGTTATTTACTAATGAATTTTTAAGCTGGGACTTTAGTTAGATCGTTTTTATATGAGAATGGACAGGTTTTAAAACAGTAATATTTTAAGCACGTGTTGTTTTCACAGATAATTTTTATGATATTTTTATTTTTTAATATTTAAAACATCTGGCTATCTTTATATTGTTTTTCTATTTTACGTTTTTTTAATAAATAGTGGTGAGCGATATCGTGATGTTTTGATATCAGTGAAATTAATGCGTGACGTGCAAAAAATATTAATTTAACTTAATATGGTAAGACTTTGGAGTCACGTCAGTCGGTTGTTTGTTTTTTCTAACAAAGATAGAAAAAGAGATGGGGATTCTACAGATAGAATCCTCATCTCTTTTTTGTTGTGTTTATTTTCGTAATAACAGGCGTCACATTGACGTGTACAGGGTGTCCGATTTTCGACACTTTTATAGGGTATCTCCGTAATTGTTAGTGCTATCAAAAAGTAATGTAGGTGTCATGTGCTCTATTTGGGTCAAACTTAAAATGGTATAATCTGAATTTGAAAATTTTCGCTCGCTTAAGAGATACGGGGGAAATTTAAAAAATTGACAATTTCAAAATTACCATATATTTTCTAGTTAAAAGAGATACGAAAAATATTTTATACAGAAGTTTCTTTATATTGATTGTTGAACAATCTGCCGTTTTCAGAATAAGTATACGGGGTCAAGTAAAATAGTTATCGGACATAACCTCATTTTTTAAATGTAATATCCTGTATATTTTAATCTAGAAAGATACTATTTTAAATTCTCCTTTCAAATATAAAACACACCATGGATGATTGGTTTCCGAGGCTATTTATTAATTTTATTACTTTAAACCACAGTAGACCATGAAACAAAAACTAATATCCTAGAAACAACTGTGTTGACTATTAACATTTAACGTCAATTTAATTTTTACATATTCACTTGCGAAAATGACCTATCAACATTTTGAAGAATTTAATATGATATTAGTTTATATTGAGAGTGAAAAAAAACGAAGAAATGGCGCAAAATGTATTTTTTGTTCGCTATCCGGAAAGACGGTAACCATTTAAGGACATATTCCGAACATTTGTGATGATTCCCGTTATTTTTTACCTTAATCTGAATCTTTTATTTCGTTTCAAAGTAATAAAATTTAAATAAATCGCCTAGGAAACCAATATCATCCAAGGTATGTTATATATTTGAAAGGATAATCTAAACTAGTATCTTTCTAGATTAAAATATACAGGGTATTCTATTTAAAAAAAGGAGGTTAGGTCCGATAACTTTTTTATCTGACCCGTATACTTATTCTGAAATCGGCAGATTATTCAACAATCAATGTAAAGAAACTTCTGTGTAAAACATTTTTCTGTATCTCTTTTAACTAAGAAAATATAGGGTAATTTTGAAATTGTCAATTTTTTGATTTTCCCCCGTTAAGCGAGCGAAAATTTTCAAATTTTGATTTTACCATTTTGAGTTTGATCCAAATTGAGCACATGACACCTACCTTACTTTTTTGATAGCACTAACAATTAACAATAACAATAAAACTGTCGAAAATGGGACACCCTGTACAACGCAGATTGAAATACCGAATTCATGTTTATTTTAAGTCAAGAGACTTGCAAGAATGGATCAGCTGGAATGGCCTCGCAGGTAATCTTGCAGCATGTAAAACGGCCTTAAGATGAGGATCCAAATTACCATCTAAGTTACAACAATTGAATTAAAAAACATGGCGCTTCCTGGCGGGCTAGAAAGGGACGAAAGTCATCAGCTGATCAGTATTTATGTTCATGAGGTTTTAACCGTTAATAATACAGTTTTTTTAGTTAATTTTTGATATTTAGATGTTGTTTTGGGGTATCCGGCAAGTTTCGGGAATACCGGTGACAAAAATTTGAAAAATGTTCATATTTGAAATTGTTATTATTATTCTGATTATATTTTGAAACGCAAATTTCTCATACCCTTTTCCAATCCTTTACGAATCCAGTCTCAGATTAGAAAAAATTTTGGTTAAACCTTCACATGAAATAGTGCCTGCTGGGCAACCTGTGATTAAACGCAACCCTTAAGTAAGGAGATTATCCACTCTTTAGTATTGTACGTTTTCTTATATAACGATATCTTCCAAATCCTGAAAGATTTCTCAAAACTAAAACGCATTAACCTAAATTCTTTTCTAACGTTAAACCATTGGACGTCCGCCAACAAGATGCAGTATAGATGCAATTCTGTCAATTTGAAAAATTCCTTTACTTGAACAGTGCTAAGTGCATTCTTGTGTTTCCTATACTTTTATTTACTTTAGACATTGCATAGTAACTAAACATACTAGTAATCGCATAAGAGTATTTGGGCCTATTTCAGACTGTCAGATTTTATACAGGATGTTGCCTAACCTCTCCGAAAAAATGATGGAGGTGAATCCGCACCTTATTTTAAGACGAAAATGTGGTATAGAAGCTTTTGACATGTCGCTTCGTTTTTGAAATACAGGGTTTTAAAAAAAATATTGTATGTTTCATTTTATTAATTAATGCATATGATTTAAAAACTTAAAATATTGAACTCATATGAACAAAAGTGAAATAAATTGCTGCAAATGTCCTCCATGATGTCTCTTACGTGTTGGAAAATTTCTGGATTGGCGCGAATCGTATTAAAACAATCAATAATAGGCAGTCGAAGGTCTTCTTCAGTTTCAATAGGAGTTGTTTAAGGTGACCCCAGAAATAAAAATCCAATGGATTCATATCCGGCGAACGGGGTGGCCATGGGTCAGGTCCTCCTCTACCTATCCACCGAGCAGGATATTGTTTTTTTTTCTTTTTTTTTTATGATCAAACACAAGAACTATAGGAAAAATCCTTTAGGGCACTCTGGGAGTGGTGCGTGTGCGCAAAAAGCGATTCACGTTGGTCTTGAATCGTTGAAGGTTATATTCGTTGGGAAAAACGACCTCGGGAAGATCACAATGATGAAGTCCTCCAGATGAAAGAGTTCTTAAATATTGAAGTTCGAGGAGTACTAAGCTTAACCACATATGGATGGGCGGCAGTGGTTCGTCGTGTATTTCTGATATTCGCCGCTCTGGGCGGAATTAAGAGGGCAAGGTCAGCCGAGCACCTTCCATGAAAATATCTGTAAAAGAGAGTCAAATCACCAACTTGCCTTCGATGTTCTAGGCTGTCGAGGTTCTTCGTCAGCTCGTGGTCTCCAATCAGACGAATGGCCCTCCTTTCGATGGAATCCAGTAGTTTAATTAAATAGTTTCTAACAAACACGTATTGCAAAGTGAGGGGGAGCGCCTTCATGCATGGACCACGTTAAAGTTCTCGATCTTAATGGCACTGCTTTCATCAATTCTGGCAATTCATCTCAAAGGAAGAAGACGTCAATAGTAAGTCGATTTGGAAAAAAATACGGTCCAACTTAGCTCCAATAATCCCTGCCCAAATATTAAACGAAAATTTATACTGGTGATGCCCTTCGATGACAGCATGAGGATTATCTTCAGCCCAAATATGGTTGTTGTGAAAATTCATGAATATCAATATAATCGTTTGGCATTAATAAATAAAATGAAAAATACAATATTTTTTCAACGTCATGAGAAAAACTTATATACGACATTTTCGTCTTGAAATAAGGTAAGGATTCACCTCCTTCAATCTTTCAGAGAGGTTAGGAAACACCCTGTATAACTACTATTAGAAGTAAGTTATTGCTACTGTAACCACAGTTTAGAAAAGCGAGATTATTACAGTCGCCAACTGTCGCGCTGTCCAAATACGTATGTGGAAATCCAATAAATGATATAATATTTTTTATACCAGGTATTGGAATTTTTTCTCAGTGGAAGTTTTTAAACTGTATAATAATTTTCCATTTGACGATTTGGATCCGATATTTTTTTCATGAAATTACCTTAGACACATTCACATAAAATATCATCTTTTAATACGTACGAAAATGTGCAATATTTTGCTGAGTTTTATTTGTTATTTGGGTCAATAAACGACTAAAAACGCAGCAGATTAATAGCGCGTATTAAGAATACCTTAAGCATATCTACCAAATTAACATGTCTGGGCTCAACCCAGCATGCGGCAAAGTTGATTCAAATTTAAATTGGACATGCAACAAAAAATCCCTTTAAAAGTTTTAATAGTATACATCACTTAATTAAATGGAGTTGTGAGATCCTCGACTTACAAATGATGGACCCTAGTGTGCTCCAAATATGATTAAAATGACAGTGGATTTTTTCGAATTCTTTGTTACTATTGTTACCAGATGGTACAGATGTATAAAAATATAAACTTTCGTTAGGGAATAGTATATTTTATTACCAGCAAACAGATTTAACTCGCAAATGGTAAAAGACAGCGAATTAAACAATAATATATTAAGATAGAAGTTTCATAAGACAAGAGCACTCGTTTAATTTAGGAAACTGATCTCAACGAAATCGAAGTAAGCCTAAAATTCGAACCCTACTTGATGCTAACATAAAAAAATAAAATTTCAGTTTCATAAAGTGGCAGGTTATTCAATTTTTTTGCATTTCATAATGTAGCCATTATGGAACCCAAATAGAAAAAGTATATTAAAATTTTATTATTTAACTTGTAACTTTGAAACCCTGTTTGTCGATAATGAAGTCAGATAGGAAAAATATTAGTATGAATTACTCACATTATCTTGCCTTCCCATATAAGCTCTATCTTTTATACTACTAGTCTCTGGACACCCTGTATATGAGGAAAATATACAGCTGTAAGTACAAATCGACATTCAGTATAAACATGATCATAATTGAGCAAAGCTAGGTTCCTCACTTTCTCGGCAAATACATGGGCCGTGAAAATAAAAAATAATTACAAGAATATACGACAAACGAAAATTAAATTCAGAGAATAAAATAAGAACTGCGGAAAACTGCGCGTGAAAGCAAATTATTGGTGTTCCCTTTTTTGTTGGCCTTCTCTCGCTTGTTACCTTGGGCGCAAAAAATATAGGAAACACAATTTCGTTCAACAGATTCTCAATAAAAATGGCTCAAGGACCTATGAAAAAGGTAAAGTTACAGAAAAATAGACCTATATAGGAAGGAAAATTGTTATGTTATTCCTTTTGTGATCGGTTGCTTTGATATTTTAAATTCAGTTACAGGAAAAAACTCTCGTATCCCATAAAGAAATGTAACAAATAGAAAGATGTGCCTACAGTAAGGCCGGGAAAAGAGTGAACGTGCCTCATAAATTTACAATAATACAGGGTGTTATGGAAATAACCTATTATATTTAAACCGGCAATTCCGGAGATAAAGACAAATTGAAGAAAAATAGCCATAAATGGCGCTTTAAATTCATTCAGCGGTAAAAGTGACCTGACGTCAAACTAGAAAAACACCTGTGTGGCACTGCGATACATGTAAGCAATCAAGGAATTCTGGCCGGTGTTGTCATATGTACACCTTAAACTCTTTAGACAAAATAAAATAATTTAAACACTTTTCCATTCTACAATACCTTTTTGTACAATTAATTGAAGAACATTTAGGACGGACTATGTTTTAAACAACCCGAAAAAACATATGGAATAGTAATAGCCACACATTGGCTGAGCAAAGTAGTTTCATATAGCGCCGCACACTTTCGTCTATTAGTTGAAGACCAACCAGCGGCCGGATACGTTGTGTCTCGTCGATCTCCAACACACTCTCAGCAATCCGCTCTGTTTTTTCGGTTTACGCGTGTATCTTGCCCGTCCATAAATAAGCTTTGAATATTGTTCTTATTGACGCGTTTCTTTTGGACGTCAAATTTCATCGCGTGTAATAAAATCTAATAATCTGTAGTAAAATCTGTATTATTGTATTTTCAAAAGCTAACCATCGGTTCTGTTTCACTATTACTGTGTGTACATAAAGTGTTTCCAGGAGTATTCCCATGAAAAAGAAAAAAAAACGGATTACATTAAGTTTGGCAACATTGCCATTGGCTCTGGGTGAAATGTTGTACAGTAGCGCGGACTGACCTGTGAGTAAGAGTGTTTATTACCCCACTTTTAAAACGGTCGATTTAAAAAAATAAAATGTATCGCTTCTCTAGGACGGACACCCAAGGAGTCACCCATTTAAATATAATACGTCATTTCCATAACACCCTGTATATTGTGTGTCTTTTTCTTTTATCAGTTAATGAAAAGGGATAAAACAAACAACTTTTGAAACGAAATTTAATTTCAGTGCTAGTGTATTTAGACGGAAATAGGAAAATTAAAATATTGGCATGTTATTATTTGTTAATATTGACATTAAGAAGTGGTGTTAATAATAGTTATAATCATATTTCCATGGCTAACCTTTCCCGCTTAATTCCTCCTAGAGCGACGAATAGCAGAAATACACGACGAACCACTGCCGCCCATCCATACGTGGTTCAGCTTAGTACTCCTCCAACTTCATTATTTAAGAATTCTTTCATCTGGAGGACGTCATCCTTACGGAGCGACCTTCCTGAGATCGCATGTTCCAACGAATATATACTCCAGCGAGTCAAAACGAACGAGAATTGCTTCACGTGTACACGCGCCACTCTCCGAGTGTCTTAAAGGATTTTTCCTATAGCGTTTGTGTTTGATACTATAAGGGTATCATTTAACTGGTTACCAAAATATTTTTATTTTTGCAAAAGAAAAATGTAATCGGTCAGCCAAAATGGCTAGTTAGTTAGCAACTTATGGAAAGCAAACATTTCTGAATCGGTCAGTAATTAATGTCATACTGGAGTGCTCTAAATTATTTTGGTACGCTAATTAAATATATAAGCTGCTATGAGCGATCTACTTTTAATCAGATATTGGTATAAGCAATCAGCGGGTAAGCAAAATATTTAATCTTGGTCATAAAAAAAAAAGCAATAAAACGTGAAATAGTGACCTGGGAAAACAAGTGAAAACCCGCCCCCGCTACACCTTTTGTAGCCGATTTCCTTCTGTATTCGGCAAAAGAAAATACAAGAAAGTTACATAAATTGACAGTGCCCTGGGGAAACAAGCCCACACTACCTTTTGGGCTTTGACTGCTACACCGAATGAAAACAAACGTACGCAATTAGCTACTCGTATCACGCGACTGCTTTCGCTCCGCCCACAATAACAAACTTTGCCGATTATTCAAAACAAACGCAATCCGAAGATTTATTTTGATAACCATTCTTTTAATATGCAAACCTCTGAAATAAACTGCATCTAGACATGTTTCTTTCTACGGGCCAATTGTAAAATCTTGCTGACCAAGTAATCATTTCGCAGCTCGACTGTTAATTAAGCGAACACATGATATTACAAGCGGACTGATATCGGTTAAATTGTTGACAGTTTGTAGCATTTTTTGCAGAACAAGTGTTGCAGCCCGATTTTTATTTATTGCAAGCAAAATCTTTTTATGCTGATCAAATGATTTAATGGCTATTTTTTGCTGCGAACCAATGTTAATAACGGCAAACCATTTAATTAGTTCTCAAAAAATAATAATAAATAAATAAATATGCTCTTTTTGTAAAATGATGCCCAAGTAACCAAACATGACTAACGTTCCTTAATTTTAGTGAATCTCTCTCTTATATTGTTGCCACTCTGATTTATTGGCTGTATCACAAAATCTACCAAGATAAATTGATTTCTAAGAATGTACAACACCATCGGTTAATCCTTAACCGTTAACATATCATTTTAAAAGGATTAGTTACTTTCGAGCATGTAATTTTATCTTCGAAGTGATTAAGGTTTCCCGTATCTGAATATCTGTATTCTTTATGAATATTTAAATTTAAAATATTGCCTTTTATATTCCGCTGCTAACAAATTATGTGAATTAATCCTTTTAAGAACTGCTGGTAAACTAGGTACCTATCAGGAGGTACGTCAGTGGCGTATTTAGGTGGAGGGGTGCAGCGAATCCGGAACCCACGCCGAAAGGCGAGAAAAGCTTCCTTTTGGGTAAATATGAATAAATCTTAAAATTAAAATCATCCAAAAAAAAAAAATTTTAGCCATTAAATAGGTTTTAATTTTCCATTATGAAGAAGTATTTTAAGAGATGGCCAAGATGCCCAGGCACCATGGTTTTGCAATTTACATCTGAGCTTTCCATATTTCAAACAATAAAAAAACTTAAAAATATATTAGGTCATTACTGTATCGTTTAAAGTTAGATTAATGTTCTTTTTTTTTCTATTTTAAAATTAAAGAGCCAGATAGGAGTATCAAGAAAAGAGTGAAAAAGGAATATACAAACTTATTTAATCCAAACATCGGTTGGTTAGGAGATAATAAACCCACCCCCAAACTCACAGTCTGCTCCACCAGTTTAATAAATAAAATATTTTTAAATTCCTTTCTTCATCCTTTTTTTCTTTGTTGATAATAATTTTCGGAGTTTATCCAAAAAAAATTAAAAGCTAATAATGTTTGCTCCTTTTCATAGTTTTTTCTTTATTATTCTAGCTTTTTCACAATTTATTGATGAATTATTTTTCAAAAATTTTTCTGCTCCAAAAGGTTAAGAAAATTTTTTCTCTCTTTCATTAGCCTTTTTGAAATATTACTGAAATTATAATTTAATCTTTTTAAAAACAACTTAATAAGTTTTTCTCTGTGTCATGTGTCATAAGTTTTCGGCATATGTACATATATTTTTTCACTGAAGAGGGTATATACCTACGAAACATGTATGAAATTTAACTGTTGCTTATTGAACCAGTGGAACAGACTATGTATGAGTTTCTTTACCTCTTCTTAAAAAAAAAATACATCGAATATTAATTTATTCAATTTTAGGAAATCAAATAGCCAGTTGGGTGGATTCTTAACGAATTCCGGTCGTGGAACTGAAAAATTCGCACTCTTTAACTTTCCCGCAGACATATGTGGGCAATTTCCCGGGTTCAGATAGAACACTTAAAAATAACAGGAGAAGTACCTATACATTTTTCTTCCTACGGCCTCGCCTACAGAGATACGGGCCCATAACGGACGTCCCTGGAAATCGTTGTTTTTTAAATAATTTGCTTTCGAAAAAAAGATATTTTTGTTCAATATGATTTATATTCAGTATAGGTAAATTTTATTATTAAGTTAGTAACTAATAAGACAAAGGAGAAAAACCGCAAATTTCAAGACACTACCATAAACTGACACTGGCATTAATATTCTTATTTAAATCGGTACATGTGAAAAAATCATAGCAACAATGAGGGAATTTTATGAACATTAAACAACAACTAATGCAAAAATCCATATTGAACAAAAAATTTTGTTTTTCGAAAACAGTTCACTATCGACATTGATCAAGAGTACCTTTTTTTCAGCTTAAGGTTTAGAGTATCCAAAAATATTATTGTCGTTCCTTCATCATACAAGGTGTACAAAAAAAACATTTTTGTGTTACTAAACTTAACTAAATAAGCCAAATGTATTTAAAAGAGCGAATCTTAAGGAGACTCATCTACTAAGCATTATACTAAAAAATTATTAAATTACACCTAGTACTTAATAAATTATTTAAAAACAACGATTTCCAGGGACGGCCATTATATGCCCGTATCTCCATAGGGGAGGCCGTAGGAAGAGAAATTTACAAGAACTTCTCCTGTTATTTTTACGTGTTTTATCTGAACCCGGCAGATTGCCCACGTATTCTAGGACACCCTGGATATAAAAGTTAAAAATAGAAAAATTTCTAAAAAAATTCATCTTCTACCTCCTTATGGCCTCAGGATGCACACTCCATACAAATAAAATTTTCCTAATAACTTAATAATCACATTATCTTTACATTTTAGAAATTTAAATATTCTCTAGGGACGGATTTAACTGATTAATCATGGATAAGAATTAATGTCATCAGTTTTAAGAAACCCACACGCATCTAAGCAAGATAATTTAATAAACCTAGATAAAAAGAACGATTAACTGATAAGAAAAGACCGGAATTACCGGAGATCAGTCAATTATTTATCAGAATAAATATGCAAAATTATGCACAGACTGATAAAACGGAGATGCATATCTAGCACACATAAGTAACAGTCATTTAGATTTTAAAATGCATTTACTGATGATCAACGAGCAAAGAGCAATACAAAATGATCTTCTTTGAATCAAGATTTTCTGTCAAGTAACATTGTGGGTTAACTGCACTATAAGTAGAACCATGTTTGTGTTTCTGTCTTCTAAAAGAAAAAAGCATAACTACTTATTTAAAATAGAACATACCATCCTGCAATTGAGCAAATTTTAATTATTTCTTGGAAAATATTCATTATTATATAGATTTAACTATAATGATCCCAAAATAACTAAATTCTAGGAAAAAGTACCTGAGAGAACATCTTTAACATATTGACGCAAAATCTTTTTCATTTGGTAAAAATGAAAAAACTATGCGTGAAAAATAAACTAGTTAAACATATTTATTTCGGTACCTAATTCTAAGATAATTTTGTTTTGGAACCGCTGATTTTGCTCAGCCGACTACAGTGAACCAGTGGAATGTTCGGTACGATCAAGTATAGCGAAGGTATTGTTAACTTACCCGTCTTACTGTTTAACAACCTTTAATGATTTAATCCGATATCGGACTTCATAAAACGAACAGACTTTATATTTATTTTGTCTCCTTTTATTGCGGAGTCATGCTTAAAACATCTGTGTATTAAAATTAAATACTGTTATTTTCCCTGTATATACAGGGTGTTATGGAAATAACTTATTATATTTAAATGGGTTACTCCTTGGGTGTCCTAGAGAAGCGCTACATATTTTTTTAAATCGAATATCTAAATACTAAGGTAAAAACCCTTTTTACTTACATGCTGTCGCGCCGCTCCATCTGGATTCAGTTAGCAACAATGTAGGTCACTAGAGGAAACTACAGTGATGCCAGATCACACCGCGTGTCTGGCCATTTGCGTAGATAACCGCCGCACGCGTATTGATATGTTTAACATTCGTAACGTTGCTTCAGTATGTTTCGATACTCGGTGTTGGGACGACGTTGCCGAGGGTTCCACGTGCTTGATGTATACGAATTTTAAACCTTTTGTTAGTTGTAGCATCGCCCGATTTTTTTTCTGTTGTGAAACAATTCATAATAATAAATGTTGTGACGTGATATCAAATTTGTGTGATACTATCTACTGTTGGTTTTGTTGCAAAACATACTTTTGTGTTTTATTTTTTTATGGAATTTAATTATAAAACGAATTATAACATCGAAGGTAAGAGAGCATGTATGTACCTTAAAATTGTAGTTTTTTTAAAGCTTGAAAATGAAGTGCTAACGCGGGTCAAAAACGTCTTGTTGTCAAAAACTGAACACGTGCGTTTACAATTCTGTGTTGCAATATGACAACACCGCCTACAATGCGGTGACTTCTTTTGGAGACTTGAAACTGCCTCAATAAATTATTGATTGCGAACGTCGTCAGTAGCGGCCACGTAAATTTTTAGATTTCATATAAAGTGTATATTTCGTTTAATAATTCAAAGCGTCATTTATGGTTATTTTTCTTCAATTTATTTTGATATCAGGATTCGCCGGTTTAAATATAAAAAGTAATTTCCATAACACATTGTATATATCCATTATGCCAAACCCGAACAAACACCGACACAAAACTTATTTCGGCGCTACACGTATGCGGTATTTATTATGCCAAATTTTCCCTTTAGGTCATCAGGAATTTATACCCACCTAAATTTTAGGCAACAAGCCTTGAGCCATAAACCTCAATTTCTTGTCCTTTCAATTTTAAAGGGATTGAGGGATAATTTATAAAACTTGAGGGAACGCTTAGGGAGAGAGGATAAAAAATAGTACGGTGTTTAATATTTTCTTTTTATAAAGTACATTTGAATAGCAGGAGTTTTGACATTTAAAGATGTAATAGCTAACATTTCTTTTTTGGTATCACGGAACTCTGAAATTCCCTTGATGTTCTATTCCCATAGATCTACAGGGTGTTATGGAAATGTCGTATTATATTTAAATGGGTGACTCCTGGGGTGTCCTACAGAAGCGCTACATATTTTTTTTAAATCGAACATTTAAAAAGTGGGGTAATTCACCCCTAAACCCACCGGTCACTCCTCGGCATATTCATATATGATCATATTACATTGCCAAGCTGTGTAATCAACAGATGTTCAGGCACAATGTTGCCAAACTGTTTAAAAGTATAAAACTTTAGTTTCTTATAAAAATAAATATTTATCTTACTTAGAAAGTAAATCCAGAACGCGATTAAGGAATCCAGGGCACAGACACCTTCAGTTCTTTTTTCTATGGGAAAAACTTTATGCTCATCACGTGTCCTGATGATAGTGTGGGAGTGCATAATAAGCTTATCACTAAACCTCATTCGGCCTCTTATTTCCAATCTCGGAATATAACCGAACAAATTGCACTAAATCACTTAAAAAAACACATAGACACCAACGAGTTTCAAATTAGTTTTATTGAAGATATGCACCTATTATCAGATTACACGAAAGCACTAAACACTAACGCATAATTACACTTTAAAATAACACTACCGCACACATAGAACAAGAGCACTTAATCATTTCGCAATAGAAATAATAAAAACGCTAATTTCTATGGGCCATTAACCCTTTACTAAAGATAAAATGAAACAATTATGTTAACAATTGACAGGAACTTTGAAATAAATAGTCTAGTCCACCTTGGACTTTCTTTCCGAGAACTCTCCGCTACTTGAGCCAGCGCGGTTGCCATTTCCGAGACTATAATTATACAGGAAAGTAATATTATAGAAGGAAATTAAGCAGTTTATGAATATAACTATAACTATAAACATCAAAAGTGGCAACGCGGCAAGATAGACAACAGACACGTGAAGACAGGAACAGGTTCAAAGGTTAGTTTCAACATTTTTAGATGTATGAAAGAATTATATTATTTCTCAGACCACCAGCTGATAAAATCTTATAAAATAAGGGCGTATTTTTGTCTACACGGTAGCACTTTAAAATACTAATTCAGATTGAATGGTACCTAGATGTGTTCATGAGATGCGCGATGTGAATTTATGTGACTTTGTTTTAGTGTTTTGTGACGGTTTTTGTTCGAGTTACCTGGTGTTTTGTTTATAAATTAAGTTGGTTTTAGATAAGGCCGAAGAGGTAAACAAAATTGAATTTTTTTCTTCAAAAGGGTAAAGTGGCATTTCAGTTGTTCAGATTCGACGGGTGTCGTTCGAACTGAACAAGTGAGAACATACCTGACCATTATAAACTCCGCGGCGGTTTGTTCGAGTCAGTTCAAGTTTATAAATCAGAGATTGTTTCCCAGTGAACTGAACTGAACGTAAACGTTTATAATAATGTACCCTGAAAAATATACAACTTGAAATCTGTCAAACGGTTATTGATTTTCTAAAGAGTTTACCCTGAAGATATGACAACACAGTTCAAGATTCACTCACGTTTCTCGTGTTCTTTTGTTTACCGTCCTGGCAGGGGCACCACGTGGTAATTTTTGGTTTGACATAAGGTCATGTAAAGGGCATATTAAATTAAAGCGGATTGGATTTGGTTATTTTTCTTCAATTGTTTTCATTTCAGGAATTGTCGGATTAAATATAATACGTCATTTCCATAACACCCTGTATATCCTATAGAAACATGAATGTATTACCAGGAAATATTTGTACCTCATAGGACCTTCGAAGGAATCTGAATAGAACCAACGGTAGTTGACTAATTGCAGTCCTTTCAACCGAATGTTGAACTATAACCTCAGTAGATTCAACAGAATCAATCAAATATGAAGTAAAATATCTACTTTACGGTAAAATAGATCATTTTTACCACTTATTGTGTTTACTTACGTATAAAATTAACAACTCTCCATCTCTCATCTTCATCTCTTGTCACTTAATGATAGAGGAATTTCTTTCTTAAGCCGTTAGAAAACAGCCACCGTACATAATGAGAAACCTAACAAAAACGGAAAAGTGTCGTATATAACTTGATTATAACCTAATATAGCTCCGAAGAATGAAACTAATAAGTGACATATGATCCTCTATAAGAATAAGACGTCGGTTATCCAATTACTCGAAGGCTGAAAAGTGAATCGGACAGATAACAGGCGTATGTCTGTGGGGTAGGTTTACCGGGGGTAACCAACCCCGAAACCCTAATCCCGCTTTATGGGCTTCTCAGACGTGTAAGCTTAGGGCCTAAGACGCTGTTTGTGTCGAATAGATAAGACGCGTATTGAAATAAGGGCGTCAAACCTACGGTTTGATAGTCGATTAATTGGTTGTAAAATAAGGGCCCACGAATTCGTTCCGGGTACTACTTAAAATCTAAGGTTTGTTACACCTTAGATTCGCAGATGATATCGTTCTCATCGCGGATAACATCATCGCAGATGATCGAAGAAATAGTACAGGCCATATCAAAAGTTGGTCTCAGAATAAATGCAAGTAAAACCCAAATAATGACAAATTTAGTGCTCACACAAAACATCACTATAGGTGACTCCGAGATAAAATAAATGCATATGTACAAATATCTCGGACAAGAAATGCAAATTGGAAAGAACAATCAAACACATGAAATACACCGTAGGATAGGTTTGGGTTGGGCTGCTTTTGGTAAATTACAAGAGGTATTTAGAAGTAATATACCCATATGTCTGAAGAGCAAAGTGTATGACCAATGCGTGGTACCGGTAATAACATATGGAGCAGAAACCCTGACATTAACAAAAAAGTCAGCAGGAAATCTAAGAGTGGGCCAAAGAGCAATGGGTTTGTTCGTGCCATGCTTGAAATCACTAAAACAGACAGAATACCTAATAATACTATTACATAGAGAACTAAATAGTGGCGTCTGTGAGTCGGAAAAAACTCCGAAAAATCGAAATATTTTCAGCCGGAACAAGAGTACCTCCCCCCCGTTTTCGAGGATGCTGAACACAATGGCGGCGTCAGAATTTCTCTTTTGGGTTGCGCAACCCCTCAAAACGCGCTTCAAGAGGTTTGGGTTTCATAATGGCTACATTATGAAATGCAAAAAAATTGAATAACCTGCCACTTTATGAAACTGGATTTTTTATGTTGGCAGCAAGTAGGGTTCGAATTTTAGGCTTACTTCGATTTCGTTGAAATTAGTTGTCTAGGCATTATTGATTCGACAAAAATTTGTTATAGAAAACTTTAAAATACTAACCTTTAACCTTGCAAATAGATCATTTTTACTAGATATTTATCTGAAATACCTATACTCGGAAATATATAACATGCTGACGGTCTCCGTCAACTAATCTCTAGTCACTATAAAACAACATAACCTAAAAATAATTCAAATATCTTCCAGTTTATACTCTATTTCTAAAGTTTTATTCAATTAAGTAATATTTTTATTTTTAATTCAATATAGTATTATACCTACATATTACTTTATATATATATATATTTATAGTTATTGTAGACATTTCCTGGGCATTAATTGTTATTCCTGTCATATTCTGTGTCGACACAATATTTTGTTCAATAGTATTATTTATAATTTTGTTCAATATTTTGAACTTTGTTCTGCTCGCACCATAAGTCAAAGTTTTGTTGCATATTCTTTTAAAAGTTTTTCTAGATTATTTTCTGCAATTTATCGTATTTCTGACGGAGTACAACTTTCTTCTCATTTATATTAACTTTAATAATATACCTATTTATTTTTAATTATCACGGATAGGAAGAAGCTTTGTTGTGTTCAATTGTTTCTATCATGGCATATTTGATACTTGTACATTTTATGAAATTGTAAAAGTATTGCCAACCCAAAAAGAAAATATTAATCCAAATGGAAAAATCTACTACATGTTTTAAAGTTTTTCAGACTTTAAATACCCAAATAGAAAAAGTATTATAAAATACAGGGTTCTTAGACAATTAGGGTACTTTAGAAAACTCCCCGCTTCGCGAGTCGATTTCCAAATTAAATGCGTGCTCTAAGATAATGTCTTATGAAACTTGTATCTTATTATATTATTTTATACCAATATTATTATTTTATGATCAAAATAATTTGCATGTTTTAAGTAATTCTTGCATTTAAAAAAAAAATAGGATTCATTCAAATGCGCATTTCTTAAACATTTCGCGTGAATTTTTCAGCTATTTAGTCATTACGTTCAGTGATGCTTCAGTGAATCTAGTAAGTAAAAATAACATTGATAGTCACTTAACTTGTCTGTTATGCACCGGAAGTCGAGTCGAGAGCCAATCAAACAGAAAACAGCAGTCTTTCTAGCAGCCCAGAAAAGTTACTTGCTTTTAAGTAGAAAAAACTAATTCTAATGAAAATGTGCCCGGTAGAATTTCTAAAATAGCTTTAAGTACTATGAATAGGTAAATTGTTACTGCGGTGTTATAATAACTATTTTATGTAACCATTATCCGGTGCCCCAGTATTAATAATGAAATAGCTATTTATACGCCATCGTTACGATATCATATTAAACTAAATTACCTAACAGCCGATAACTTCCCGAAAATAACTAAATATAATGAACTATTTTATTGACAATATATTGGGTATTGCATCGTTAGCTGCACCCAAGCATTGCAACATTAATTGGGAACGTGTTCATGACCGTCTCATTACGTAGGATTTATTTTAGGTATTTTAATTTATTTTTTAACTGACTTTGACCGATAATAAGGTTCTATCAATTTCACGGTTATTTAAAAAAATTAATTAAGATGTTTGCGAATCACCATTAGACAGTAGCCAGAGGGAGAAGGAACATAAAATCTAATACAATAATCCGAACTAAATTTACATATACAGGGTGTTATGGAAATGACTTAGTATACTTAAACGGTCCTAGGGTGTCCTAGAGAAAGTCTACATACGTTTTTTTTTATTGAATATCTAAATACTAAGGTAAGAACCCTTTTTACCCACATACTGTCGCGCCGTTCCATCTGGCAGTTAGCTACAATGTGGGTCAGTAGAATATACTAATAGTGTTGTCAGATCACACAGCATATCTCGCCCTTGCTTGGATACCTGCCGCGCACGACTATCGTTGCTTCAGTATGTTTCGAGACTCGGGGGTGGAATGACGCTGTCGAGGGTTCCACGTGCTTGATGTATGCGAATTTTAAACGTTTTGTTAGTTGCAGCATTACCCGATTTTTTTTCTGTTGTGAAATAATTCATAATAAGAAATATTGTGATGTGATTTCAAATTTGTGTGATAGTACCTATTGTTGGTTTTGTTGCAAAACATACTTTTTGCGTTTTATTTTTTTATGGAATTTAATTATAAAACGGATTATAAGATCGCAGGTAAGAGAGTATGTACTTTAAAATTGCAGTATTTTTTTTCTAAAAAGTTTGAAAAAGAAGTGATAAGGCGGGTCAAAGCCGTCTTGTTGTCAAAAACTGACCACGTGCGTTTACAATTCTGTGTTGCAATATATGACAACACCGCCTCAATAAACTATTGATTGCGAACGTCTTCAGTAGCGGCCACGTAAATTTTCAGATTTCATATAAAGTGTATATTTCGTTCAATAATTCAAAGCGCCATCTAAGGTTATTTTTCTTCAATTTATTTTCATCTCAGGATTTGCCGGTTTAAATATAATAAGTCATTTCCATAACACCCTGTATAGGTACGCCACTGCTGCCCTATACGCTGATGTAGTTCAATTATTAATATTTTGTAAGTTAGATTATAACGCCCACAGATTACAAATAAGCGTATTTGTTTATTTTATTCACAAAGCCAGTACGTCGAAAGCGCCATTAATAAAGTTACGGGATATTATATTGTTTAAAAACCAAAATGATGTTAAATTGTTGAACTTAATTCAAGCTTTTTACGCTTCTTTTAGTATATATAGCTTTAAAATTAATTAAACTAGAAAACAACTATTTGGATCAAAGTCTAGCGGCCGTAATTTATTATGATATATATTAATTAATACATTTAAATAGTATATTAAGATACAAGTTTCATAAGACATTATCTTAGAGCACGCGACCGTGTATTTTATAATACTTTTTCTATTTGGGTCTTTAAAGTCGGAAAAACTTTAGAAAATATGGTAGGTTTTTTCCATTTGAATTAATATTTTCTTTTGGGGTTGGCAATACTTTTACAATTTAATAAAATGTTACAAGTATCAAATATGCCATGATAGAAACAATTGAACAAAACAAAGCTTCTTCCAATCTGTCATAATTAAAAATAAATATATTATTAAACTTAATAGAAATGAGTCAGGAAGAAAGTTGTATTCCGTCAGACATACGAGAAATTGCAGAAAATAATCTAGAAAACCTTTTTAAAAGAATATGCAAAACTTTGAGTTATGGTGCGAGCAGAACAAAGTTCAAAATATAGAACAGAATAATAAATAATACTATTGAACAAAATATTGTGTCGACACAGAATCTGACAGGAATAACAATTAATACCCAGGAAATGTGTACAGTAACTATAAATATGTATAGATAAAGTAATATGTATAATAATATAATATATTGAATTAAAAATAAAAATAGTACTTTATTGAATAAAACTTTAGAAATAGAGCATAAACTGGAAGATATTTTTAGGTTATGTTGTTTTATAGTTTTGACTAGAAATTAGTTGATAGACACCGTCAGCATGTTATATATTTCCGAGTACATTGATGCAAAAAATTAAAGGTAAACATACACATAAACCTATCCAAATAACCAACGCCGTGCCGTTCTGTGGGCTGGGTGAATCATCGCATGGACTTAAAACGTGGCGTGAAACCCTACCTGAAAATTTAAGTGATCAATACTGACTTCGATTAGTCATAATATACAACCCGCACACACTGTTAAAGGCAAGTTGTAAACTGGGGTAAATTGGAAGTTTTAAATAATCGCTAGAATATATTGATTGGATCTTGGGTTAGGGAATCAACAGATTCGCCGCACAGTACAAGTTATGGACATGGAGCGCTGGGAAAGTTGCCTGTTGGATTCTTTGAGTCATTTATGACCTAAATTAAAAAAAAATACCCTTCTTACAGTACACGCAATTCCACTGGTTTTGTCTATTAATTTGCTGGGCACATAAAAATGATCCAGTAGGTGAGAAGTAGATTTTGTTTTGTAAACATATTTTGTTTGTAAACATAAGCAGTTTTTGACAGTTGTCTACCTAGTCTAGTTGTCATGTATTTAAGTCATTAACCTTAACAAATTATTAAAAAAATAGGAAAATCTTTAACACACTGTATCTCAAAAGATAAGACATTTAGGACGTATACAGTGAGGACGTAAAGTAAGGAATAAATTCATTATGTCGCAAACTACAATTTTTAAAAAAAATCGCTCGGACCCTTCGATTTTGTTTTTCGAACGCACATATTCTGACATAAAATGTAGATATACATGGTGTTGCAAATAAGAGTGACACAAATTTTTTTTTTCTTAAATAGAACCCACTGTATATTATTGCATGTACGGATTCTTCGGAAAATCCTAAACATTTTTCATGTAGCATGTGCTATACCTTAGCCGAAGCGTTTTGGAGTTATTCTCATTCAAAATTTGAAAATCAGATATTTCGCAATCAATCAAGACTTGCATTGATTAATGCACGCTGAGGAAAACCTGTAGTCAGCATGCGTGAAGCGCAAGAAAAGTCAAGTAGGCTTTGGAGTTATGATGCAAGAACCAAAAGAATTAATGTCAATAGTTACTGTTATTGTCAGTTTTATGTGTATTTTCCTAACGTTTTACTAGTTTTCAAAAGACTCATTTCGTTTTTTGATAACTAAATTGAATTAAAATGCGGCTCACTGAGAAACAGCGCATAGAGGTATTGATGATGATGGGCTACGGTGATAGGGTTAGAACACAGCAAGAAACTTGTGAGTTATTTAATCAAAAATACCCCAATCGTCCGCCAATATCACAATCAACAGTAAGCAAAATTGAGTACAAGTTTAGGCAATTCGGTCATGTAAGAGATGTCCCTAGATTTGGTCGTCCTCAAGTTGATGAAAATCAACAATTAGAAGTCTTACTGGCAGTTCAAGATAACCAGCATGTGGTGTCTAGGCAGGTAGCAAGTGACGTGGATATTGGAAAAACAACAAAATACTGCATACAAATAAATACCATCCTTATAAAATGCTCCAAGAACTTTTGGAAAGGGACTTTGAGAGGCGCCTTGAATTTTGTGAGCGTTTACAGGATATGTGTTTCGTAAACAGAAATTTTGTAAAAAATATAATTTTTTCCGATGAATCCACATTTTGCTTGAATGGTGACGTAAATACCCAAAATTATCGATATTGGTCCGATGTAAATACACACTGGATGAGGGAAGGACACACACATTTTAATCAAAAGATCAATGTGTGGGCTAACGCTGTCGATGACATTGTTATAGGGCCTTTCTTTTTTGATGGAAATTTAACAGGCGAGAGATACTTGAGTTTTTTAGAACAAGAACTTGTTCCAGCCCTGGCCACCCTTTTTCCTGAGTTAGAACGTCCCGATTTGCCACATCATAATACCTGGTTGCAACAAGATGGTGCTCCCCCACATTTTGCTGTGGGAGTTCGTACATATTTGGACGATACTTTTCCAAACAGGTGGATTGGAAGAGGTGGTTTTATTGAGTGGCCGCCAAGGTCACCCGATTTAACACCACTCGACTTTTTTTTATGGGGATACCTTAAGGGAAAAGTATTCAAAAGCCAGCCTGCAAATTTAGATGATTTAAAAGATCGCATCCGGCAAGAAATTCGGCAAATTACACCCCAAATGGTTCGAAATGTTCAGCGAGAATTTGTAGTCGGTTAGGCTATTGTCAGTTGACCAACGGAAGAGACTTCGAACATTTACTTTAGAAAAATTATTTTTAAGTTCACCTAACTGTTTTTTCGATAAATAAGACATTTTTAAAATAATTTTATTCTTTGTTTTCTCCATGACTTTTTCCACTTTTCAAATTTTGAATGAGAATAACTCCAAAACGCTTGGGCTAAGGTATAGCACATGCTACATGAAAAATGTTTAGGATTTTCCGAAGAATCCGTACATGCAATAATATATAGTGGGTTCTATTTAAGAAAAAAAATTTTGTGTTACTATTATTTGCAACACCCTGTATATCTACATTTTATGTCAGAATATGCGCGTTCGAAAAACAAAATCGAAGGGTCCGAGCGATTTTTTTAAAAAATTGTAGTTTGCGGGATAATGAATTTATTCCTTACTTTACGTCCTCACTGTATATGTTCATATGAAGTTCTTTTCTTAAAATGAACCCAAGAATAACCTCCTTAAATATTAGCATGTTAAGAAATACCCTGAATATTTGAAACATTTTCGTATATTGTAAATCAGTGTGACACCGGTGCCTGATTGGTCAACGCCAGAGGAAATATATCAAGTGCACACTGTAAGTAGGTGTGCGCCGGCACCGGGCGCAACTTATGGCAACCACCAGTGGCGGAGAGAAAGCTTTTTATTGTTTTGATAGTGTGTTTTGCTGTTAGTATTTGATAGGGAACGGTAATTCGACATTAATCTAGCACGCCTATGCTTAGAAGAAAATTTGATTATTTTATTTTATTTTACCT
This sequence comes from Barypeithes pellucidus, assembly GCA_963991005.1. Taxonomy (NCBI): domain Eukaryota; kingdom Metazoa; phylum Arthropoda; class Insecta; order Coleoptera; family Curculionidae; genus Barypeithes; species Barypeithes pellucidus. Next base: position 18,354,740 of record OZ022557.1, on the reverse strand, counting down.
AGCGTTCCCTTCCGTCCCTGTTTCAGACTCCTGGGTCGTACAATACATGGTCATAATATTTGGATCTTTTTACTAAAAAATTACAATACAAGGTTAAGATAAAAATATAAATATAAATCTAGGAATATTTCTACATTTGCTAGTTAGCAAACTCTCCCTCAAAAAGATAAATCTGTCACGTTCGCTCCCCTGTCCCGGATTCTTATTTTTCTCCGACGGGATATTATGCTCCGGGCGCTAAAATATTCCAAAACCACCCCTTTTAGCGGAACTTTTATTTAAATTGTTAGTTCCACTTTGCAGGAAACATTCCGTTTACACATAATTATAAATTTCCTTTGGCCGGTGCAAAATTAACTTAAAAACTTTACTTTTAGTTGGAAAAGTTTGCCCGTTAAACTTTAGGAAAATGATTTGCTTTGAAAATCCGAGGATAAACGATGCTAACTATGTATACTTGTTTGTCTTAGTGATGGCAAAAACGTTCGAGAAAGTTAAAAGGTTAAGGAAGCAAAAACAAATAATCTTAAATTGAGAAGAACGATTTACTTTTAATTTAATTTATTAAAATATCTTAAGACCACAGACATACACCTTGCTTATCAGCTGGTAGTATATCATATAGCACCTACAGACCCGAAGATGCCTTACACAATAAGGAATAAACAAATAATGATAAAACGACAAAAACATTCTTGTTGTACAAATAGGTAAAGTAAAAGTGACGTGAATTTTATGCACGGCTTGAAAAAAAAATGTTCTACATCTACTTTAAGCTCTGGATAAGTTTTGATCCACATTAGATTACACGTTTTATTACAATTACATTACAATATCAAATTGGTTTTCCGACGAGTAAATTTTGTTATATTAGTGTTTGGTTTCTCGGCGGGTATTATTTTTTTGTTGTATTAGTATGTGGCGTCCATGCATGTGCTTGGTCTGTGAGTGCGGCACCTTATAGTGTCACTTTCAGAAGAAAGTAATCTTGTATTAGTCTGTAGTCTAAATCGTAACCTAATAAATTTTAATGACGATTGTATATAAAAACTTAATTTTTATTGAAACGAATACATCTGTATTTCAGTATTTTTTATTTTTATTATACTATCTATGTCTTAAAATATTATTATTATTACCATTGCTCTTTATTTTCATTTGCTTTAAAATGACCCTTAATTCAAAATAAGAATAACTCAATATGTATATAGATAGCTATATTTTCAAGCCCTGCACCCATTTATTGGGGTTTTAAGATTTAGGGGTAGACACAATAGGGATTAATAGGGTAGTTAATTTGTTGCAGTAAAAGTCAACGATACATCTTGAACCACACTATATAAATTTAACAATTGCAGTTGCCTACAATCCAACACCTTACGGTTTATAGCAGCCCGGTCAGACCGCTTATGGCGGGGATCGAAGCATATAAGTAGGCCGTGCAAGTGACGTCACAGCCAGGCAGGTTACTTACTACATACGTTTATCGTTTTGTGTCGATCGTTCTGTGTCAATATCAGACTTTGGGTTTGTTTGATTTAATCTATAGGCCATATTTGTCTCCCTTTATTGAATCGGAGAAGATTGATGCAGACAGAGACAGACATAGAATGCGAGCAGCACACGTTCTTAAATTATTTCACAACCGAACATCCTTCGTCTGGAAGGGGATAAAATCAAGTAACATATGATTTATAATGTGATTGAAAATGGTCATTAAATTCTAAAATAATTTTTAATTTTCTATTCTTTTCACGAAAACGGACCTTCTCGTTTTGTTGCAGGTAAGTAATTTATGATTGAAATATTTTTTTACTAATTTTTATTCGTTATTGTTATTTTACATTATAAAATTGTCCCATTATGTCCCAAACTTGTCACGCAAACTAGCAACAAACACATTTTTAAAGAATTTTACTTAAATTTTACAATCCAGAAGTCAAAAGCTACAACATAATAATTACAGCTTAGTTATATTAACCAGTAGCCAGAATTTTGATAAGTCCGGTAATATATTATTATAATAATTCTTTCTTTTCATAGTTTAATTGAGAATCCCATAATGACTGAACATTAAAGAGGACTTCGATCACTAATGTTGCCAGGAGTATGCTACGAAACAAACAAATTGGAAGCCCATAATCATAATGATGGTGCATATATTTACTTGGTTAGTAGCTGTACATATAGTATTGTATTTACCTTGATTTGTTTGAAGTTGAAGATGGTAAAATATTTTATGTAAATTATGATGTATTTCCTATTTTTTAATAAAACTAATTACAACCTTCAATCTCTGAATTCTTTATTTCTAGTTTCGTTACTAGTTCAATAATAATATAAAAGTACCTATGTAAGGACAATTTTAAAGCAATATTTACAGCTGAAAACCAAAATCCTAATATTTAATTTTCTCTACTTAGTAAACCAAATAAAAGGGTTTTGATGTATTCTTTGCTTGAATGTCACTTTAAAATATTGACAGTAATAAAAATTTGGACAAAAGTGACATTTGAAAAGCACGTGCGCGCCAGGCATAATAATGGATGTCACCGTATCATGCCTGCTTCGATTATTTAACACGGCAGTTTGTCTTCTTCCTGGTTATAAGTATTCGTTGGTTTATAGTGTATTAAACCAATATCAGTCGTTAACAAAATAAATATTTAATTAATTAAGTTTATCAACAAAGCAGTCAACATTTTGGTAAGATCAAAGACAAAATGATTACTACAAAAGCAAACAATGATAAAATAGAAAATAATATTTCTAGTCGGCTCGGCTCATAACTATTAATAAAAACAAATTTTCACTTGATGTTATATGTTAGTTTAACGACCCATGCTGGTGTCGGAACAATATTTAATCGAGTGTAATTAAAACTGTTTTTAAAATATCGTAGTACTACAATTATCGCATGCCGCATTTGTTCAGCTTGTGTGTCCATAGTGTATTGAGATATTTAATTTGTTGGATTCATTTAGATAATGGGAGGTAATGAAATAAAAATTAATTTTTATTTTGTTACATTAGGAGCTGCGGCAGGCAGGAGTCTGATAAAAGCGACAATATAATTTTAAACGATAGTTCCATGGTTTTATTTTATTATAGATTAATAAAATAAAAACATATTGAACCAGGTAAGCTGGTTACGTTAATTTATAGACGCGTACGTGCCTTATACAAGTGCACAGGGTATATAATGCAAGCACCCAGTTAATTATCAATTTAAAAAAATTAAATAAGTATAATTACTTTTCTTCAAATTCAGTGGCGGTTCTTCCACAGGAGCACATGCGCACGTGCCTCCACAAAATGAATAAAAAAATATTAATTTATATTCAATTAATATTATTTATCGTATAAAGTCCGACCCTCCCTAAAACGAATAAAAACATTTTTGCGAAGTTCTATGAATGAGGAAATGCTAACAGCCCTAGCAATGCTATCTATTGAAAAAAAAAATGCATAGATGGTATTCCAAACTTTAATGAGGCTGTTATTGATAAATTTTCTACAATTAAGAACCGAAGAATGGACTTTACGTTTAAGCACTATACACTAAGAAAACCTTTCTTATTTTCGAAAAATTGTATTTCCTTGTGTAAAATAAAAAAAAAATTAATAAAAATATGTTTTACCTAACCCACTTTCCTATTGCTTTTTTTCTTTTTTCGTTTAAAACGCCGAAGAATATAATTATTTGGTCGTTACAGAAAAATTAAATTTTTAAATTAATTTCATGGTACTTGTGAACGAACCTTACTGTATCATAGGTCACGAGCCGCCACTACTGGAGGGCGGACGCCTTTAAAGAATATTTACAGCCTTCGTGGTTTAATCCTTTGGGAGAGGTAGATGTTACCCTTCAAATCTTAAATGGAAAAGGGGTACTAGCAAATCATTTTAAAGGTCATTTAAATCTCTTTTCAATATTATTTACTATACGCGAAAAAGTGGTAGTTTTCAAATTGACACACTGTATATTTATTAACTTGCATTTCTTGTTAATTTAGTTATAATATACAAAGTATTATATTTTATTCAAAAAAACATTTTTTACTGTCCATTTACATAAAAAAAATCTATTGAAATTTTTCTTCATATTGGTAAAATATTCAAGAATAAAAAAACCGCTCAAAAATTATATCTGACCCAAATCCAGTTCGCTACGACCATGACGCGATGAAAGTTTAAACTGATATATGTTCTTTTGAAAGTTTTTATGTATTTTGGCGCTCTGCTCTCTATATACGTTAACCTGATAACGATATTTTAGGGATATGTCAGTTTTCTCCAGCTTATATGAGATATACTGCTTACAAGTTATCTTTTATGTTTACGATATTGCACCATATTTTAACTTGATGGATTTTTTAGTTCGGATTTTGACGAACGTGTCTAGGGAGAAACGTGACGTGGAAATGATACTAGTTTTAGGGGAAAATATCTCGTTTGATAGAAATGTGTCGAATGTTTAATATTTAAGGAGAATGGTTACATGAAAACAAATAAAATATTTCATTGACATTGGCGCAGAGAAAGAAGCCTACTTGCTTATCAGGGTTTGTTCCGGTTTGTTCGTTATATATATATATATCGTTACTTGATTGTAACAACTTGGTAGGTAACATCAAACTCAACATTTCACCAAAGGAGGAAATCTGTATATTTTTCTATACTCTACTATTTACATTTATCAATAGCTGTCTCTAATTTATTTCTAAAGTTAGCGACTTCATGCCTTAACATTTATTGCGGTTTCATAAATAAAGTCAGACAGATAACTCAGAATAACAAAGTTCCGAGTTACCTAGTTCTTACAGGTTTATATATGGATAATCATTTTCTAACCACCTGAAAATGTAAAATAAGAATTAAACAAATAATGCTAACAGCTACTTATTTGGTCTAACACAGTTAGATATCAAAATACGTCCATCACTAGAATACTGATCTCGTGTATGGAGCTCTGCAGGCAAGCATACTCCTCGGCTACTGGATTACATCGAAACAAGAGCCATTCGTTTGATCGGAGACCACGAGCTGACAAAGAACCCCGATAACCTTGAACATCGAGGACAGGTTGGTGGGGACTCTTGACTCTCTTGTACAGATATTTCCATGGTAAATGTTGGATTGGTATTGCTCGCTTAATACCACCTAGAGCGACGAATAGCAGAAATATACAACGACCCACTGCCTCCTCGAACTTCATTGTGTAACAATTTTTTCATTTGCAGGATGTCATCCTTGTGGAACAAACATCACCTCCATCACGCACGCGCACCACTTCCAGAGTGCCTTAAAGGATTTTTCCTATAGTCCTTGTATTTGATCATAAAAAGAACTAATTCAGAACGATAATGCCCAGAAAAGGAAACTTTTTCTATTGGTAGAATGTTACCACGTGCACATCGGGTTGTAACTATTTTGTTTTCGTTGCTAATAAACCTCCTTCTTCGATACACCTGTGAGGTTCTCCTATACTCTTTATCATCTTAAATTTTAATGATGGCATGTAATTTCTAGTAACATTCTGTTTACCCAGCCATCAGCGGTAATACATTGTGATCCAAACGCAGAACTAGATGTTCACATCCACACGTATTTCGATGTGCTACACCTATTCCACGTTTTGACGCTTTTTCGGCTAAGACGATCGGAAGCATATATGCATATTCGTTGCGTACATGTAAATATATGCTAATTAATATGTCTATATTTTATCAATTCAGCGACTGAGTTGGGTCTAGTTACTTTTGAATTAGGTGTTGGCAGATTTATTTGATAAATGTCATGTGTCATCATTAAAAACTAAGGTGAAACCAAGTATACCTACTCGATTATTACATACAATAATACGGAAGTCGAGAAACCCGATTAAACATTTAATTCAATTCAAACCGATGGAGACACACGTGATGATTATACATATAATTGAAAGCTCAAACTATACGTAATGTATATATGGGGCTATACCATACTGTTTAATTGTAAATTTTAGTCCCATTAATTCAAAATAGGAAGCCAGTGAGCTTTCCGGAATTGACATTATGCGGTTCGCGAAATTATTAACACATCATTAATATTCAGGTGTATCATAGCAAGCACAGCTGTAATATACAAAGTTAATAACTTATAATATAATGTTATAGATGCTAAGAGATTATAAATTATTGTGTCTCGGTTAGTATTATATCCAGACAAATTATACATTTATAATATGATTCTAGAAAATTTTGTGAAGTTCCTATTAACAAAGGGGAATTTGATGTTACTGACAGTACATTATTATCTTTAAACGTTTTAGATAGAGCTCCTGTATTTGATTTAATAACATGCGAGCTTCAACGAGAAGGTATAATACATGTTGCTTTTATGTTAAGATATGTTCAATTGGGGAAAGTTGCGCAGAGGTTATAAAGAGTTCCAAATCTGGTAAACCAAGTAATGAAGTCTCATAATATTCATAATCACTGCTGTCTGTATTCAAATTCGATGTTATTTGAAGAAATATAACTAGCTCAACCAATGATAATTCATATCTAGTGGAGGGCTTACAGATCCTCGCGACTTGGCAACAGTCTAGTTTATAAAATCGTACTTTTGGCCTGATATGTAATGTAACATACTTATTCTATAACTGAGGTAAGATGTTTGGAGATTGTTTGCGACGTTTTGATAACATCTAACCTCAGGTTTGCACTGTTTACAACTGAAGAGGATAAACCAGATTGTAGAAGAAAACAGGTTAATTCTATCCTATCAATTTGGATTTAGACACAAGCAAATATTCTATCAATTGACCAAGTACATAAATATCGAATATAATATAGAAATCGGCAAAAAAAAACAAGATTTGCTGTACAGTTTTCCTAGATGTAGCCCAGGCATTTGAGGTGTGACATGAAGCTTTAAAATATGAACTGAAATCTGTCCTTCCATATGTCCCAAGTATACTCTTCGGCTACTGGATTTCATTCGTCTGATCGGAGACAATGAGCTGACCAAGATCCTCGACAGTCTAGAATATTGAGGACAGGTTGGTGATTTGCATCTCGTTTAGAGTATTTCTATGGTAATTACACCTAGAGCGAGGAATAGCGGAAATACACGATGGATTTGATTGATCGAGCTTCATCATTAAGAATTCCTTCATCTAGTGGACGTCATCACTTTATTCGCATACACATCACTCCCAAAATGACTGTAAGGCTTTTTTCTACGACCGTGCGTCAATTGTACTTCCACGCATCATTACTAATGTGTGAAGTACAACTTAACATACCGGTGCATGACGAACAACGTATTCCTTATGAAATTTATTTCACGCATACTTCGATAAGGGCCCAATAAAGCAACTTTTATTAACGTGCTTGTTACACAATGAACTATTTCCTATAGTGCTAGTGCGTGTTTTATCATAGTAAAGCCTCTCTTGCTGACAACACGGCTTTATAAGTAAATATTGAAACCCACAGTCAAAGTTTTTAGCAACGCACCTGAACGATTTGAAATTGCAAACGTTAATCTTCTTAACTGAAACTATTTACGGGAAATTTCTTCTTAACGACTTCAACTTAACAAATTTGCTTAAGAATATTAAAACCATAACGCCAAGTACTGATTAGACTCAATACCCCCGCTCCAGTTTAAACAGTTCACTCAAAGACTTAATGCAAAGCTGTCTAATTAACATTCAAAAGATAATCTAATTCAGTTTCAGTGTAAACGCACTAAGTCGCTGATGTCAAAGATTGCGAAAGCGAAATGTGGGGTGTCAAACGATTGTGCTTTTAGGGGTGCATCAGTTTTAATACACCTAAAGTGCCGGGCGAAATACCATTTGTTCTCACGTTAGTCACTGACTAAACAGAAACTCTATCTTAAATACGTTTGCAAATATACGGGCCTCCCGCTGTTTTCCAGTCTCTATCAGGTTGAGCTTTGGGTGGAGATTTTAGGGTATCAGTGTTTGTGTTGAAATATTATACTCTTTTGGGGGAATTTAGTATTATTATAAAATTTGAATTTATGGATGCATCATAGTGTGTTAATAGGATATTATTCACGAGCTGTAATGAGTCACATACGCATGAGCCATTTAAAAGTCATTAAAACACTATAACTTAATGTACAAATCTGACGTAAGTTGACGGTTGGTAAAAAACTACGCTACGAATATTAGTTGGTTTGTATACTATCGAGATAGAGTACAAACCATACAACACCAAAGTATAAACCACAAGAAAAGTACACAAATTAACCGGTGTTTTTGGCTGGTTTACAAACCATCCATAGTAGTTGGATAAAGTTTGAACATAATGTTGCTAGTAATACATATTTAGCAACGAGTTGGTTAGTAGGTATGTAAACTAACCGATCCTCTTCGGTTAATTTATTAGGAAAGTGAGGGTATGTTTATGGCGTGTTGTGCGTTGTAAAAGTTTACTGTCGTCTCTAGTGAAATTTGTTTAAGAATATGTATCTGGTTATTAAAAAATGAATCAACAGCAATAATTTGAAAATCAACTTTTGGAAGTTTACGATCAAAAGTCGCTAACTTTAAAATTATTGAATGACAGTGATGAATTATTTATGAGTATTACAACTTAACACAGGAAATGGTGAAATTATTCATTGAAATTTTCGGAAACTGTCAGCTCAAACGGAACAAAATCAAAAAGGTATTGTTGTTAAGCCAATTGATTCACAAATCCTTCAAACTCTCGGTTCCAAATAGATCTTATTAACATTAATCAAAGATGATTCGTTAGTGTAGGAACATACTTACCAACGAGTTGGTTATTATGTAGATATTACTAGCAATATTAAGTTCACACTTTATCTAACTAGGTACTATGGTTTGTAAGTTGGCGATAAATCTTGTATAGTTTGTAAACTAACCGACTAGTATACAAACCAACTAATATTCGTAGCTATCTTAGTAGAAATATGAGTTTCCATCAAAATAACCAGACATTTGGATAGTTTGTAAATTATCCAGGTTAGATTAAACTAGCCAAGTAAACACTTTAACCATAACATTCACATGTTCCTAGTATGCATGCGAGGATAATTCATAAATACTAAAAAACAGTTGTCCTATAAATTATAACATACTATTTATCTTTTGTAGGTGTATTTTGTAATTATCTACTTTGCTATAACTTGATATTAACGAGTCGCTACTGATAGTTCATCCCCACGTTTCCATATAAAGGGGAGCACCCAGTGAACAATAGAAATCATCTCAGCATAACGGACCCTCGATAACAACTTGTTCAAGGATTTGTTTTCTAAGATGACATTTTGATATGACTCAAGTTTTTCTTATCCACTCCTATGGAAAACTTTTCCTATTGATTTCGCTTTTAATGTCGATGGGGGAGCCAAATGACGCGGATGTATTTAAATAGTTCCAGTGTTTGGCTTTTCAGGCACTTTATTCAATTTCCATCGGTATTGGATTTATCCGAAGCCGAGGCGAAAGCCTTTAAATAAATAGCGATGCTCTCGCCAGATTTCTTGCCGACGAGACGCCACGAGATGGTTTAAAATGATTGTGTTCAAGCAGTCTGTTGAAATAATGAAACAAATATAATTTCAAATAGTATTGTGGGTTTAAAATAAGATAGGTATAAATGAATGGGGACAGCGTTGTGGTGTCATTCTCTCATTGTATGCGGAAGGGTGTATTCGAGCTGCTACGCAGAACATGCATCTGCTATTCCCACGGCAAAATAGTTACTATAGAAGTCTTCGATACGCGATAAGTGCGAAAAATTTAATGACACTGAAGTAATCGCATAAGAATATAAGGTACAACGTACTGTCAGCAGATTTATGCGTCCTACTGAGAGGTCAGCTACTTTAAAAACTGTTGATTGGCGAGGTACTTATACTAATACAAAGCACCGATGTCTGCGCATTCAAAGAGAAAGATGAGATAAGTGTGCTATCGTCAGCAAAACTAAATATCGGATTTTTAGTTTTCACTAGAAGGTCGTTAATGTAAAGTAAGAAGAGAGTGGGAGACAATATGGACCCTTGAGGGACACCAGCATTGATGGTGAAGGTGTCTGAGGGAAATCCGTCAATCGCCACTTGCAGCGAGCGGTCCTTAATGAAGCTAGACAACCATGCACAGAATCGACTGGGCATACCATAGGATCGCAAGAAGCCCCTCATGCCAAACACGATCAAAAGCTGTAAAAATATCCAGTGCAACAGCCCGAGACTCCCCATGATGTTCGATTGCGTTGTTCCAAATATGGGTGACATAGGCTAAAAGATCTCCAGTTGATCTGGACTTCCGAAAACCATATTGATGATCGCTGATAATGTTGAAGCCTTCCAGGTACTTTAGAAGTTGTTGGTTAATAGCTTTCTCTATTATATACTAATACAAAGCAGACATGAATATTATCGACAGTACAACCAGGTTAAAATTTTAGTCCTTATAGCTAGAAGTTAGAAGCAAAGAAATGGAAATAGAGATTGAGATCAGAGAACTCATGATTTCCTTCCAGGTGGGAACGTATTATCAGTTATTATTTAAATGTTTTTGATGCAACCCGAACAAACATAATTCTAATGGCAGATGACTTGTGGAGAAAAATGTGTATAAAAACCTTACCTAAAAATTTTGAATACATATTTTCAACCCAATTTATACATGAATCCCTAACAATTTTCCCACCGAAATAAATCAAAATTTAACCCATTAAGACATAGTTTTCCCCCTCATTGAGCAGATTTAACAAGACACAAACCAAATTCCAACACTATTATTTTGACCTAATTAGGAACTATTCGACCCTTGTCAAGCTGAAGTGTCACAAAACAGAAACTAATAACATGGTTTTGCTGGCGCAACAATGTTAACAGGATACATTACATTATTTGTGTCAACTGAGTAACGTAAACGAAACACTAGGTATTTTGTTTAGTATTACTGAAATAGAAGTGTTAGTTCTTAGTCCTCCGTTTGTCGTGTGGTTTATAGCAAAAGTGGTCAGGAATAAGTATGCGCAACAGCTAATGATTTTCCTGCAATTAAATCACACTAGACAACAAATTTTAGATTATTGATTGTATATTGTATCAAAATGCATTTTTCTTGTTAATTTTGGGATGCTGAATAAAAAAATGATAATGAAATTAAAACTTAGTTGCCGTTTTCAAAAAAGTAATTTTTTATTTTATTTTTAACAAAATAATAAAAACTAGATAATTTTACACTTTTAGACTCACTAAATGCGCTGTCGTTTGGACATTATTTTGTGAATTGTTTCTGGAGCATCTCTAACAAGAGTCTAACAGTAGTCGGCAAGCATTCCAGTTTCCCTGGTACCTGTTCTCTATTGTTGATATATCCTGATGGAAGCGTTCGCCGTGCTCATCACTTACAGCTCCGCAGTTGTCAGGAAAAAAGTCCAGGTGAGTGTGTAGGAAATGGATCTTTAGAGACATATTGCAACCCATTTTTTGATAGGAGGACAGCATATTTTCAACAAGAGTAACGTAATTGTCAGTTTTTTTATTTCCCAAGAAATTAGTGACGACGAGGCGAAAGTCATTCCAAGCGTTATTTCAATATCTGTTAGAGTGCCGTCAAAGTGTTCGTCTTTCAGAATATTTCGAATCTGTGGCCCTATAAAAATACCTTCTGTCTCCTATTCCTATCAATGGAGTCATAGATTGCTTCTGAGACGCAAAAGTCACCTCACCACAAACATAACAGAAGTGATCTGGATTGTTTACACACTTTCGAGGCATCAGGTCAATATTAACTATTCGACTTGAATCACTAACTTCGAGTAACTAACCTCGCCGCTTTGTACCTTATTATATCCCCAAATAATGATTCTAGATTTTTAGAGAATATTTCATTGTTATTATAGTCTATTTACAATTTTAAGGAAGCAACATAATGAGTTTTATTTATTATTACCTAAATGGAGATAGAGGACACAATGCCGATTGAGCAGGTACTACTGGTTTATTGGCTTTTATTATAGTACCGTCCTCAGGTAAACAATAAAAATGGTGATAAACAAGGTTTTTTTATCCGTTTAGTCCTTTATTTATTTAAAATATGGTAGTAAAACACTATTTATTTGCAGCTTAATTAAATAATTCAAACATAATTCTTGGTAGTACCATTCAATCTGTAATAGTATTTTAAAGTTCTACTGTGTAGACTAAATACTCCTTTATTGTATAAGGTATCATCGGGTGGTCTGGGAAATAATACTTTTTCCATGCATTGGTATTAAATATTTCAATATTATTATTTTGTAAATTTAATAAAAAACTCATTATGTCGCTCTCTTATATTTTGAACAGATTCTTATTATACAGGGACTGTTCAGTACAAGGCAGACATGGAAGTGGATTTACATAGGTTTAACTGGCTATCGCTCTTATTTTAAGCATTAGAGGATTAGGACTTCGCATATGGGGGATCATCCCTGGGGACCCACCATGCGGTGTGGGCGTTGTAAATTTCCTTAACTTGGTGAAAATGTAGATTTGGCAATGTAAGATCCATATATTGTTATTACAATACAAATATACCACGTGCGTTCTTGCGGTTACATTATTAATATATTACGGGCACATGACGTCACGTATCTCTTAAACGTGAACTAATAGTTTATTTTCGGCTTTAGCACACCTAAAATAGTAAGATTTAGTTGATTTTATTTTATAAACATTTTCGTTGTTGTCCAGTGTTATTTTAGTCGAGAATTTCTGACGAGAAAAAGGCAAGAGACCGTTTTTATGTAGAATTGATCAGACTAAATAAGAAGAAATATCCACAGGAAAAAATAATCGAGAGAGTAACTAAAATAATAATATTAAATTCTATATACTACTAATACTGTGTCTGCTATTTTGTCGCGAAAATTTAGGGTGTTATTCACGACTAATCTAAATCATTCAACAGTGCGAATTGAAACCGCGCGGCTGGCCGGGCTCTAAAGGAGTACGAACATTTCTACTATGATGCTTGTCATTAAAAGAGATGCTTCCTGCAGCTAGATCGTTTTTAAAATAATATTTGTGCCACTATGCTCCACTAAATTATAAAAACTTGAATTGGTGCCAGAAGTACGAACAGAAATCCATTCTTTTACATTTTTTGACAAAGCTGGATGGTTGCCATATGACATGCTCTCTCTCTTTTACTGTTTCAGCGTTATACCCGCGATTGACTAACATTTAAACGTCTGGTATGGTATTGTTTCCTTCCACAAAAACTCTTAAATTTTCCGTTAAGCCGGTGCCGACAGTTACAAATAGAAGTTGAAGATATTTATAAGCGTTGTGAAAAATAGAATTGTTCGGAAAGCTCGGCGCGATAGTTTTATAATTGTCAACGCTCCGTGAAGCGGAAAAATGAGCCGTCAAGCGTGTATTTCCCGAAAAAGGCGGCAGAGAATAACCGAAGCGATTAGCGAAGAAGCGGCACTTGGGCGCAGACATTTCGGGAGACATAAATATATCAAACTTCACTTCCAATGACAAATCGTGTAAGGGCGAAATGGGTGAAAGAGGGGTCTTTTTTAACTGCGCTATGTGTGTCATTACAAGTTGAAACAGTGGTGTTGGATGGCAAAAGTTATTATTATGCTTTATATGTCGAAAATTAATGAAGTCATTGAAGTATGCACATATAGGTTGTCTCTATTAGTAAAGATGGAAGGATACGATACGAAAATGAGAAGAAAAGTATGGGTAACTTCGCTAGAAAGTATCATATCACACGTGTGTTGACAAAATTATTGAAACACCTCCATGTGAAGAGATGCCAGATCTAGGGCAATACTGCACATTAGAAAAATTACAAATTTGTTTCCTTTTTTAATTGTGAGGATCCTTTAAGATCATTTTATGATGAATGTAAAAAATAAGTAACTTACCATATACAATAGTGTTTGCTTTAGAATGCAACCCTGTAGAAAATATTATTATTGCCACCTGTTCAAGAGGAAAAGTTTTCCTATATTATTAAATACTGTAGGTAATCAAAACAGCTCTATAGCTGTTAACAGCACAAAAGCAACCGCATCCCAGTTTTGAAACTCGTAACGAATTTTCTGTCAAAATCCTGACGAGGAAACACAAACACCGGGTAATTTTCAATTATTTTCGAAATCAACCCTCGCTGACTGTGTTTTCTTTATACGTCACAACGATATCAAGCTGTGACAAAGGCTTACAAGCACCCTATTTAGTAATGCGAATGCTTTTAATATCAGGGGATTTTAGGAATTATAATAATAATATGTAGGTAAGTAGGTAATGTATCAAAAATCATCTAATGAGTGGAACGAATTACTTTAAGAAGGCGCACGTTATTCCAGATGTCCAGATTTCTTTTAATATAATTTCATGCGATAGAGCAGTGGAACCAGAGCTAATAGAAATTCAAGAAGAGTAATTCAAATACTTTCAGTATTTGAAGCACTTTATTTGAATGCACTACCAATCCTTGATAATTTGATAATATTTTAGCTTGATATTTGATTACAAAATTTACAAAGGCTTCAAATACATTTAAAGCACTATTTCAAGAATTATAAATATAAATGCTTCGAGCACTATAAAGTATTACCTTTTTTATTACTAAGATTACTTCAATTACCGACATTGTATGATTGCACTGGCTGTCTATTGATTTGATTCTTGCAAAGTTGCAAATTGACCAGATTTTCTTGATTCCATGTCTTTTAATCTTAAAACTTGTGATTGTAGGTAAATCATAGTACATCATTTATGTGTGTCAAAGCAATCAACTACACACTCTGAGCTGAGCGTGAGTAATATTCTTCGTAGTGCACAATATGTAATACAGGGTGTTATGGAAATTACGTATTATATTTAAACTGGCAATTCCTGAGATGAAAACAAATTGAAGAAAAATATCCAAAAATGGCGCTTTAATTTAATATGCCCTGTACATGACCTTATGTCAAACCAAAAATTATCACGTGATGCCCCTGCCAGGAAGGTAAACAAAAGAACATATGGCGAAAAACGTGAGTGAATCTTGAACAGTGTTGTCACATCTTCAGGGTAAACTCTTTAGCAAATCAACAAACGTTTGACAGATTTCAAGTTGTTTATTTTTCAGGGTACATTATTATAAACTTTTACGTTCAGTTCAGTTCGTTGGGAAACAATTTCTGATTTATAAACTTGAACTGACTCGAACAAACCACCGCGGAGTTAATAATGGTCAGGTATGTTCTCACTTGTTCAATTCGAACGACACCCGTCGGATCTGAACAACTAAAATGCCTTTACCCTTTAGAAGAAAAAAATGCAATTTTATTTACCTTTTCGGCCAAATTTAAAACCGACTTAATTTATAAGAAAACACCAGGTAACCGAACAAAAACAGTCGCAAAACACCAAAACAAAGTCACATAAATTCACATCGCGCATCTCGTGAACACATCTAAGTACCATTCAATCTGAATTAGTATTTTAAAGTGCTATCGTGTAGACAAAAATACGCCCTTATTGTATAAGATTTTATCAGCTGGTAGTCTGGGAAATAATATAATTCTTTCATACAATGGTATTCGACATCTAAAAATGGAAACTAACCTTTGAACCTGTTCCTATCTTCACGTGTCTGTTGTCTATCTAAAAATACAGCGTTGCCACTTTCGATGTTTTATAAGGTTATATTCATAAACTGCCTAATTTCCTTCTATAATATTACTTTCCTGTATAATTATAGTTTCGGAAATGGTAACCGCGCTGGCTCTACTAGCGGAGAGTTCTCGGAAAGAAAGTCTGGTGGTGGACTAGATCATTTATTTGAAAGGGTAGTTCCTGTCAATTGTTAACATAATTGTTTCATTTGATCTTTAGTAAAGGGTTAATGGCCCATAGAAATTAGCGTTTTTATTATTTCTATTGCGAAATGATTAAGTGCTCTTGTTCTATTCGTTAGTGTTTAGTGCTGATAATAGGTGCATATCTTCAAAAAAACTAATTTGAAACTCGTGGGTGTCTGTGTGTTTCTTTAAGTGATTTAGTGCAATTTGTTCTGTTTCACTGTGTTTTTTTTTCTTTAGACTATATGCCGGTTATATTCCGAGATTGGAAATAAGTGGCCGAATGATGTTTAGTGATAAGCTTATTATGCACTCCCACGCTATCATCAGGACATGTGATGAGCATAAAGTTTTCCTCATAGAAAAAGAACTGAAGGTGTCTGTATCCTGGATTCCTTAATCGCGTTCTGGATTTACTTTCTAAGTAAGCTAAATATTTATTTTTATAAGAAACTAAAGTGTTACACTTTTAAACAGTGTGGAAACATTGTGCCTGAACATCTGTTGATTACCCAGCTGGGCAATGTAATATGTTCATATATGAATGTGCCGAGGAGTTGTGTGTGGGTTTAGGGGTGAATTACTCCACTTTTTAAACGTTCGATTTAAAAAAAAATATGTAGCGCTTCTCTAGGACACCCCAGGAGTCACTCATTTTAATATAATACGTCATTTCCATAACACCCTGTATACTGCTGTTACCGTTCATTATATACTTACTACTTGTAGATACTTTTCTGGACGTTACGGTAAAGACTTACCTGAAAAAAAAAATAGGAAAGTTAGATTATCCACTATTAAAAAAATGAATAAGAAAATCATAAACCCCTTAAAAATACAGACATCACAAACATTTGCAACCATCGCAACTATATGCATAAAAAGTTACACACCTCCTATATTAAATTAATGGAATTTAAAATAATTAATATTTTGTTAAGGTCCAAGAACGGCGTTAATAACAGGATAAATACAAAGTTTTTGTCGTCGTATTTAACGGTTTATGCATTTCGTAATGGTGGGTCGCATTTAATTTTCACTTTAAGCTGATTATTAATAACAGGCCCAACAGTGAGGAACCGATTAAATACGTCGGGCATGTATTGGCGTATATTGATATTGCCTGTATACAGGGTCCGCAAACGAAGCGTGGACGGAACATTAAATCTTATCGAAGAACTTATCGCCAATACTGAAACAGCTTGAGATATTGGATTAAAAGCGGCATGTTTTAAAAATATTTTACATTATACAGGGTGGCCCAAAAAAGTGTGACAGCTTAAAGTTATATTTTTTTAAATGGGACACCCAGTATTTTATTGCATATTTAGGTTCGTATTACTATCGTTTATAAGTGCCTCAAATTTTATTTAATTTGGTTTTGTAGTTTCGGAGAAATAAATTAAAAACTAAAAAAAAAAAGTTTTGCAGTCCTGAATAAAAAAATCAAAAAAAACAATCCAGAACTATTTTTTTAACCTCGGCATTAAGTGAAATTTATGACAAGAGGTCTAGAGATACTATGAATGTAATTGCGTTTATTTATTTTATACAGGGTGTTCATAATAAGCTTTCAAAAACCCCACATTTTGAAATAATTTTTGTCAAGTTTTGCAAATGGAACACCCTGTATATTATTTGGCTATTTGACGTAGAATTCATAGACAATTTTTTTTTGTAATACAACCATATAAGTTATATCCAGCCGTTTTCGAAATAATTGTAAATATTATAAATTATGTTGTTTAAATAGAGTTTTTATTGGGAAATTTTGTTATAGGCGACTAGACTAATAATTGTAAACTAAAGTAAATGTTCAAAATAGCTTCCTTTTACTTAATTTAATGATTTTCCTCTACTGCCAACAGAACTCTTAATTCATTTTCTTCATTAATAACGGGTTTATTGATTATTATCATCCTTTTTGTGTACGCAGTGCTTCCTGTTGCTACAAATATTTGCAACAACTTCTCGAAGGTTTTTGGTCTCGGCTTTCTCTCAATATCTGGATATCTTTCAGCATACGCTCGGCTCGCGAGGAGGCAATTTCTTGCACATTCACCCAGTATAAAAATCATATTTACCATTTCTAAAATTCGACATTTTGTGTAAGTTAGTACTTAATTTCGAGGACTGAACAAATGCAAATAATTTTATTTAACTGTCATAGTGACAATCTAAACAAAAAGAAATCATGGCAACTCGATTAAGAATAAAAAATAAAATTAAATAATAAAAGTAGCAAAAATGTATGCTTTTAAAATTTATATCGAAATAACTAAAATACGGTAAACTCTAAGAGTAAAAGGAAGCTATTTTGAACATTTACTTTAGTTTACAATTATTAGTCTAGTCGCCTATAACAAAATTTCCCAATAAAAACCCAATTTAAACAACATAATTTATAATATTTACAATTATTTCGAAAACGGCTGGATATAACTTATATGGTTGTATTACAAAAAAAAATTGTCTATGAATTCTACGTCAAATAGCCAAATAATACACAGGGTGTTCCATTTGAAAAACTCGAGAAAAATTATTTTAAAATGTGTGGTTTTTGAAAGCTTATTATGAACACCCTGTATAAAATAAATAAACGCAATTACATTCATAGTATCTATAGACCTCTTGTCATAAATTTCACTCAATGCCGAGGTTAAAAAATAGTTCTGGATTGTTTTTTTTGATTTTTTTATTCAGGACTGCAAAACTTTTTTTTTTTAGGTTTTAATTTATTTCTCCGAAACTACAAAACCAAATTAAATAAAATTTGAGGCACTTATAAACGATAGTAATACGAACCTAAATATGCAATAAAATACTGGGTATCCCATTTAAAAAAATATAACTTTAAGCTGTCACACTTTTTTGGGCCACCCTGTATAATGTAAAATATTTTTAAAACATGCCGCTTTTAATCCAATATTTCAAGCTGTTTCAGTATTGGCGATAAGTTCTTCGATAACGATTTAATCTTCCGTCCACGCTTCGTTTGCGGACCCTGTATATTTAGAATTTATTTGAAAGATTTGAGGATTATCGTACTTAAACGGAAAGCTAATGTACCATCAGTGCCAATATAATTAATTTCGGACTCGACCTTGTTGCCGCGGTTTCTCCGCCTCGTAAATTTTATCACTTTTACCAAGCTTAATTATAATATAACAATGTCCGTTCCTAGAAGCAAAATCTGTGACCGCTGATCAAAAAATCGGTGTTCGTAGAGCAAGATCGACTGCCAACTGATTGGCCACCGTCAGAATAATCCCCGTACTGGTAAAGATTGTTCCACGAAAAATGGATATAACTTAATGACTGCAGTAAAAGTACCTGGTGCGATCCCATTATTTATGGCCGTTTGTTATTATTATGTGGAAAGGACCGGATTGCAATAATTATAATTAAATATAGGCACATGAGGTAGGTTAGGTTGCTCAATTTACAAACGTATAAAAAAACAGTATGTGGCATCCATGGAAAAACATTGATGGTGCTTCTTCTAGTGTTGCAGTGAAGAAAATGCATTTATCTCTCGATGCTAAGGAAATTGTAAAAAGAGTATATACTTCTTTACTCAACAGGGGACTTTATGCTAGTGCTGCTGCGACTGAAACGTCTGATTTGACTAAGATACCTCTGACTACAGTGAAAAGAATCGCGTCAAATCCCATTAAATCTAGAAAGAAGCGTAAAGATACCGGTTGCCGGTGATCTTTTAGAAGTTTTAAAGACATTTTGTATAAAACAAGTATATGTTTGTGACACATTGGCAGAAGAAATTGGACATACAGTGCCACGGCTCCCACCCTATTATTGCATTTTTAACCCCATAGAGCATATGTGGCACCAGTTAAAATCATTGGTTAGGTCTGAAAATATTTCTCCGACTTTAAGTTCTAGTGTTGTAGAAATAATGCGAAAATGCTTTAATTATATTCCCCCAGGTAGTTGGAAAAATTCAGTCCGTCACGTAATAACTGTAGAAAATTCGTATATTAGTCTGAATCGTATAATTAACCCAATTATAATTAATTTTGATGAAGATAGCGATAGCGAAACAGAACTATCTATAGAATGACATTATAAATGTAAATAAATATGACTAGCAATATTTAAAAAAAATGTTATTTCATTTGATGACATTAATATAATCATATCATTACTTGTTTTCCTTAGTCCGTCCCTTCATACTTCACTTGTTTATTGCCAAGCTCTTGTCGATACAATGGGACCGACCCAGGAAATCATTAAGTCGTATCCAAATTTCGTGAAACGTACTTTATTATACCGTTGAGTTTTACTGCAATAAATCAACTATCTGATAAACTCCTATTGTGTCTACCCATAAATCTGTAAAGCCCAGGGTTGTTTTCTTCTGAAAGCGACACTACAAGATGTTGCACTCTCGGCACAAGCTCACAGACGCCACATAGTACGGCAGCCCATTAGCAGACTGATTACGACCTGAAGTTTTTTGAGTTTTTTGGTGATTTAATAAGGAAATTAACAAGAACGGACATTGGCAACGTTGCGAATTCATTGAGAATCATCTTTACATATGTAAAAAAAGTGGTCGTAATAGTTATCGCGCCTCGTATGTTCTTTTTATTTCTTGACTCAAAGTGACGTTCTTGAGGAGATGAATATAGTTACTGACATTTTCCGTGCGATGAATAGTTTTGGTTTGAGAAAAATCGAAATTTGTTTACAGCGGAAAATTCAACTTATCACGCCTCGTCCGTTTTACTTGTCGGATGTTCATCGACGCGCAACCGCAGTGTTGGATCTTAGGTATGTAATTTTTTTATCGCTGTTCGAGTTATCGCGCCTCGTCCGTTTTTAAGCAGAAATCGTGTATTGTGGCTCGGAAAATGGGGGAAAAATATGAATTGACATTTTTACACACGAATTTTTTAGCAAAACCGTTTTCAGTCAACACAGCACGTGTATCAATAATAATACAATATGGGGACATAGCTCTTGCTGAGTTGTTATAGACAACCAAGCCACACAGCAAGCCGTCCACACGTCCACGCCGTTTTCCGCGATCTTGAATTATACAGATACGAAATCCGACTCCGCTGCCCTCCGTGCAGCTGCGCAACACGGAAAATGTCCGTTCGACTCGATTTATTATTTTTTTAGAGTGTTATCAACAATTTTGAAAAAATTGATCCGGGCGCTGTAACTTTTTTATACCCCTTTTCTTTACATCTTTTATTTAAACTATGGAATTCTTGCAACACTCAAAACGTCCGTTGTCGATGAATTCACGTTTTTTCTTTATATTTTTAATATGAGTTCATCCATAACCGACAACGTGTAGTAACAAAAAGACGATCTGCTTCCTAACGGACTGAAATCACTCTGACGGGTAAGCCGTGCCGAACATTTTCGCTCCACTAAAACTTTCTTATTTTTTATTAATCTAGCGATTAGTCATTGACTAGATGAATGAGTGATAACAGGACATTTTGGTAACGGGCTGCCGTACTAACAGAACACTAATACACCAAAAAAAATTCCGCGCAGAACAACCAAACACTAATATAACAAAATTCACGAGTGGGAAAACCAGTTTAATACTAAAATTAATAAACACAATTGGCTATTTATATATTATTATATATTTTATATCTACTCAAACTGGTATAATAGTTCGGGATGAAGATAAACTCCAGCTCTGTCCGAAAAGATGTAAATTTTATGGTCACAGGGGTAATTAGGCTTTTATGGCAGTCAGAATCAACGATACATTTTGACCTAAACTATTAGGAATTGTAGGTTTGGATACTGCGCGTTTGCTTGATCGGCAACCGGTTAGTAATTTCGCTCGGCGAGGAACCTTATTTCTTCAAACAAATTAAAAATGGGTATAATTGAATTAATTATTGGTATATATAATACAGTTGTTTAAAATTATTAACCATAAAACTTCAAGGGACTATTTGCCTTATAACTTTATAACAAATAAATTGGTCTTTACGAAATAAACGAGAAAAATTCACTTAAAGTTTGTCCTGTCAGCCTGGGTAAAATCAGACAACTGATCGATCCGCCGAAGAAAAATCCCTCGCAACGAGGCCGATAAGAAGCTGGATTACTTCGGTCGTTAAGAGCTTCGCTAAATTGTCGGATAAATACCAGTGGATCAACTTGGACACGTACGTCACGTTGAGCCCACGCGTATCAGTAGAATCAAATAATTGTAAAAAATAAAAAGTTTTAAAATCGTTACCTAATTTTTTTTGAGCACTTGTTCTATCTCTTTGAATTAATAATAATAACAATCTCGATTACATATTATAATGAAATTACAAAAGAACTTGGAGAAGATTTAAAAATAACGATAAGCAGGGTGTGTAACAGTGTATTTTATAGGTGAAAATAATTTTTAAAAAAACGTTCCTAATCCGATTTTCATTTAAAATTCCCACGTAATAGTGGGCAGTAATTTTTATAAACTCTAGAGCATGAATTATTTTCGGAAATTTTTCTCGGCTAGCGAATGGGGACATTTTTCAAAACACTCACAACTGAAACTATTAACTATGATCGCGGGAGATTCGGTAAGAAAATTGTATGTTAAAATTATTTGAAAATAGAATTAAATTGGTGACAAACTTATGTCAGGGACATCATATAGTAGGCTGCTGATAGTGTTACATGGGAATTGTAAACTAAGATGGCTTTTATGGCTATCTTGACGTTTTGTCTGATAAGTTTCAAAAGGGTAGTTCATTAAAAAAGCAGTAAAAATAGCTTAATTGATAAATTTTTAAATTTCCTTGTGCTCTAGTAAAAGTGGTTTAAATAAAGTACATAATATTTTACCCATATCACATGGTTTTATAGTACTAAAGAAAAGGGAAACAATTTTAGGCTTAGCTCTATTTATAGGACGTTACTGACTTTATATCGGTCTCACCTTTACTCATTATTTGCGGTGGAAATGGAATCTACACATCATTTGATTTTCAAAATGTTGTCGATAAATAATACGTACCTATCTATATATTTAGTTAAAAAATAAATATTTATTAAAAATATTTTTCTACTCCTATATTAGTACGAACCTACTGACAGTTCCACAAATCACACTATACGTGATATGCCAAAACCGTGAATGTTTCCAATAGATTTTATGCAAAGTTGGCTATGAAATCCATTGCGTCGCCCTGGCAACGTAAATGTCAGGCAATTCTCAACGTCGCCATTTTTAATTCGGATATTATTTTTGGGTATATTAGTGACTGCGATATTCAGATAGAGGGAACGCGACGGAAGTTACATTACAAGCTGCATCCTCGGCAAATAATTTAATTTATAATTACTAGAAAAATCCCGGGAGCGGTATGAGAAAGTGGTGTAACTGATAACCATGTGAGTACTGACTCAGAAAATGTTTTATTAGCATATTTCGATAATTTAAAATAAAAGTATAGTAAACTCGAGTGATAAGCCGATTACACACTCTTTTGAAGTATGGTACGAGAGAAGCGAGTACCGTAAGTTTCGAAATAGTGTGTAATATGTCTCTTACCACTTCTGGTATGTAATATACTGTTACGTCACTGCTTTTATTACAGCTGTGACGCCAGGGAGATTTCCACTTATTAATCTTACAGCAAGGTGCATATGGGTAGGGTGATTATCGAAAAAATTAAGTAGCAATATGTCATCTAGCTACAATTAACATATACAATTTTCAATTATAATCTCTCTAGTACTTGAATTATTTCGGAAATTTTTCGACCACACGATTTTTTGAAAATTATCCCGAGTCGAGAAATTTCCGTATATTAATTCAAGAACGAGGGAGATTCGGTAAGAAAATTTAGCACTAAATTATTAACTTAAAGGTAGAAAAAATGAGGATTGCGTTAGTTGTTAGTTCGAAGAGCAATATTTTCCTATTTACCAACTTTAGTTGCATGATATTGACAAAATAAAAATAGTTCAATTTTGTATTTTTATTTATATTTGATCTACTAAACTTGGTAAAACATATTATTTAAAGAAAGTTGAACTCTCATTTTAAGATCTGTTGACTTATAAATACAATAGTAGGTAGTTGTTAGTTCGAAGAGCAATAATATCATATTTACCAACTTTGCTTGAAATTGTTATTGACAAAGTAAAAATGGTTCAAATTTTTATTTCCATATTTATTTAACTTATTAAAGTTGGTAGAAAACAAGTTAGAAAAATGTGGGTCAGACGTCTATTCGTCTAATTTGTTTAATATAATTAAATATCGTCTGCTATTGGTTTCTACCAAATACCGACTTCTTCGTGGACGGCAGCAAAGCAAAATTGTTTCGAAATACGAACATTTATTTCATCAAACATATAAAATTTATAAATTTTGATGACTGTGTGCTCCGTTATTCCCCATTAAAAAAAGAAGAAGTGGCCAAAGAATTTCAAAAGCATTAAGACGTTGTAATCGAAAATAATTAGGTACTTGTAAACTATAATAAATAACAATAATTTGCTGTTTTTATTTGTTTTTAATTTATATAATAAGTAAAAGGTTTAGAATAATCAGAAATATAAAATAATTAAAATATCAGGTTCAGTCAAGAAAAATGTCATTCTATACACAAACGTCAAGAAATTTCCACTGTAATCACTTCCTGCTGCCTCAAGGAGGAGAAAAATTTCTGGAAATTTTCTTAGTTGCCGTGGTAACGGAACAAAAAACAAGCTCCTGATTGGCTGAAAAGCGCAAATTTTCGGTAAATGTGTTATCCATAGTTATTTAATTTACCGTCTCCTTTACGACAATCGCCCCACGGGAGAGCACTATTTAGTGTTTTTTACAAAATAAATTACAACTAGAGAATGTTCCTCTAAAAATCAGAATGCAACTGTACTATCAGCTCAATGGAGCTCCTCCACATTTCGGTGGTCCTATTAGTTGGCCTCCAAGATCGCCAGACCTCGCACCACTAGACTTTTATTTATTGGGCTTGTTCAAAAATGAAGTTTACAAAGGAAAAAACGTCACACTCGGGATGAACTAATTCAACGTATTAGAAATAAGGCGGACTATATTAAAGAAAGACTGGAAGCAATCAGGCGAGCAAGAGGCGCCCTTTCTAAACGAAGCAGAAAATGTTTAGAGGTTTATTAAAATAATGTTATGATAATTAATTTGTAATTACGCTATAACTTGAAAATAAATGAAAATAGGATAAGTAACGCTCCTGGTGCTTGGTCCGTTCCTTCCGACTCAGCCTGTATAATCTTTACATTATTACATACCATTTAAATAAATTACTATTTTGTTAATATCAAAGAACGACATTAATCACAGGATAAATACAAACTTTTATTGAAGGTTTATGAAATTTGTAATGGTGGGTCGCATTTAATTTTCACTTTAAGCTGATTATTAATAACATGCCTGACAGCGACGAACCGATTGAATACGTCTTATATGTATTGGCGTATATTGATATTGCCTGTATATTTTAAAAAATATGAGGATTTACGGAGAGATTACAGACTTCCTGAATTCTAATGAAAAAACTAATGAGGCATAAATGCCAATATTATTGATTTGGGAATAACTTAGATACGCATAGTCAAGTATAGCTTATACGTAGGTTTAATATGATTGTACACTTGAGTTTGATAACTTCTATTTATGATGAAATAAAATTAATAATCAATTACGTATACAGGGTGATCTGTAATGAATGAGCTATAGAGCAACAACAGAACATTAAAATAATAGTTATATCCTACAGTGGTCTCCAAGCGCCGGCCCGCAGAAATGTTTTACTGGTCCGCGAAAATACGTCTTTCTATTTGGGTTTCATTATGGCTAGATTATAAAATGCAAAAAAATGGAATAACCTGCCACTTTATGAAACTGAAATTTTATTTTTTTTATGTTTGCTGCAAGTAGGGTTCGAATTTTAGGCTTACTTTGATTTCGTTGAAATTAGTTTTCTTGGCACTATGGATTCGACAAAATTTTTTTATAGAAAACTTTAAGATACTAACCTTTAACCTTCCAAATATATCATTTTTACTAGATATTTATCTGAAATACCTATACTCGGAAATATATAACATGTTGACGGTGTTCGTCAACTAATTTCTAGTCACAACTATAAAACAACATAACTAATATATATATATAATAATATTGCTTTATATATACATATTTATAGTTACTGTAGACATTTCCTGTCAGATTCTGTGTCGACACAATATTTTGTTCAATAGTATTATCTATTATTTTGTTCAATATTTTGAACTTTGTTCTGCCCGCACCATAACTCAAAGTTTTGCATATTCTTCTTAAAAGTTTTTCTAGATTATTTTCTGCAATTTCTCGTATTTCTGACGGAGTACAACTTTCTTCCTGACTATTCATTTTTATCAACTTTAATAATATATTTATTTTTAATTATGACGGATGGGAAGAAGCTTTGTTGTGTTCAATTGTTTCTATTATCATTTTATGAAATTGTAGAAGTATTGCTAACCCAATAGAAAATATTAATTCAAATGAAAAAAATCTACTATAGTTTTTTAAGTTTTTTCAGAGTTTAAAGACCCAAATAGAAAAAGTATTATAAAATACACGGTTCATAAGACAATTAGAGCACTTGTACTTTAGAAAACTCATCGCTTCGCGGGTCGTGTTCTAAGTTAAACGCGTGCTCTAAGATAATGTCTTCTGAAACTTGTATCTTAATATACTATTTTTTAACATACCTATACAAATACACTGATGTACATAGGAAACAACTCAATATAATTTTAAGTACTTTTTGCGACATAATATCTTTTGGCCCGCTTAACGGATTTTGATAAACTTTTCGCTGGCGGGTAGCCCCACTATTTAGCTACACATTGACGTAGTAACATTTAATTTTTCCGTTAATTTAATACAATACATCAAAGATATTTTTTTTACTAAAATTTAAATTGCGACAGGGGGGTTTTCAGATATATCTAAGTATTTATATATTTATATACTCACGAGAGTATAGGTTAGTCTGTTTTCTACATTTTCCTTCTTTTTTTTGTCCTTATATCTTTAACAGTTTTAAAGTTATACCACTTTTTTCACAACATTACATTTTATGTATACCTATGTAGGTAATAGTATATATGTACATGATGCGACAACTTAGATTTTTGTCGCGTCAAAGAAAAAATAAATAACTGCATCTCAACCTTGGGCAGGCGATGTGCGGTGCGGGGAACCAACACACTATTGTGTGAATATTTATTTATTCCATTTTTGTCTTTATTAACTTTTGTATTATTTAATTTAATATGTATTTTTATTGTTAGTTTATAGATTATATTGTTTCGGATATTGCTAAATCGTATCTTAATTAATAAACCTTCTATTGTCATTGACGCGACAAAAATGTAAGTTGTCGCATCATGGTATCGATTAGTATTCCAAATTCACTTTTTGACACTTTAAATAATTTTTGTTTTTATTTTCCATCTAGATCGCTATGAACTCCCTAAAATGATTTACTTCTAAGCTAAATTCTTGATAAAAATGCAATTTTTCAGTTTTATTTTGATGTAAATTTTTTATACACTTCTTAACTCCTTAAGAAGGCTTTGTGCCAGAAAATTCAATTTTTTGAAATAGAAACATATCGGCTCACTCGGGCAAAAAGATGGACCACTTTTTTTCCACAATTTGAACACATCCTTATGTCAAATTAAAAAAGGAGAGATAGTTTATTAAAATTTATGACAAAAAATACAAGGAGAAGCGTAAACAGCTTTGCATTTATCTAAGTAGCCAAGACACCATAATGATAACAAACAAATAAACATAATTAAAAATTGAAAATCTGCCATAATTTGGCTTAAACAATTTTAGGGCGTTCATTTATTCATTTTTCATCTAGATGAAAAAGTAGATATAAAAAGAAAAAGAAAATAAATTGTCAAGAAGTGAAAGATAGTGTGTCGTTGAATTTAGGATGGTGTTCTGAATCGGTATAGACAAAAATATACTGGGTAGGGAAGCCAATCCCGCAAATTCAGGATCCCGCTTGATTGACATTGCGGGATTCGCCGGATTTATGGGACTCGACGTGGGTACTGTATGTTAATAAAAAGTGGTTTTATGCAATTAAAAACTAAATAGAGTAGCAGGAAAATATTTATTGCTTATAGGTACATGTTACATTGTTTTGAAAGTATTTTCGGAGAAAAGATAACATGTTTAATGTTTCATCTTTTAGATTTGATCTGATTTTAGTGCACATGTATCCTGCGGCTGAAAACGCACGTTCAGCTTCGACACTTGTCGACGAGATAGATTTTACACAATTTGTGGCCCCCTGATTCAAATAGTTGGCGCATATCGGTCGATGTGATACACTTTGCAAAGGGTATACCATCTTTAGCTACCATTCGAGACACTCTTTCCTCCATCGAAATTTTTTTCTCAGATGAAAAAAAAATCTATAATTTTCATTTTCTTAGATTGCACAGAAGAACCAGTAACATCTGAGCGCTTAGCAATAGAACTAAACGAACTACTCGAACTGCTGGTACAAGCTTCCATTTCCTGTGTTATTTTATCAATGTCAACACTACCGCTGCTGCTCTGGACTTTCAAATTAATATTATGCTTTGTTTGTAAGTGGGTGTGAAGACCTTTGGTGGAACGAGCAGAGATTTTGATAATGCTAGGGCGTAGGGCATAACTTACATTTAGCTGTAAGACCATCATCAGACTTTAAAAAAGAATTCCAAACTAAACGGGAACCTTTATTATCCTTGTAAACTAGACTGACACTCATTTTTGTGATTGCTGTTTAAATTATATTTATATATATATATTCAAATAGCCCGCATGGCGGGGAATCCCCGACGCTTCGACCAAAAATACCGCAGTCATTGTTCGCTATCCCGTAAATCCCGCGGATTCGCGTAATCGATGGGCTCACTCCCGCAGGTTTGTGGGATTAAAGTTTGGGTGTGGGATTGGATTCCCTAATACTGGGTATTATATTTAAAAATCCTAAGTTTAGGTCATTTTCGGTTAAACTAGAAGTGACAAATTGAAGTAATAAAAAGCAAAATAATATCACATACAAATACCTAATTTCTGTAATTTAAACAATAACAAAGTTATAGGGGTGAGAGTTCTTCATGAAATACCCGCTATATGTGTTGATACTGTGGTAACCAAATCGCCAGCTTCATCTTTAATATAACACGTTGAAACAGATTAACAAGCTGTATTATTGTACCTAGTTAAATTAATTAATAATTGGCATAATACTGTTGCTCCTGATTTTGTTAAACTAATTAAATAAATTAAACTTCGAGCCGCTCTTTAAAACTTTTTAAATAATAAATTGGCCTTTAAGAAATAAACGAGAAAAATTCACTTAAAGTTTTGCCTGTCAGCCTGGGTAAAATCAGACAACTCGACAACATCGATCTCCTGCCGAAGAAAAATCCCTCGCAACGAGGCCGATAAGAAGCTGGATTACTTTGGTCGTTAAGAGCTTCGGAAAATTGTCGAGTAAATACCAGTGGATCAACTTGGACACGTACGTTTGGCCTCGAGCTGAGTTTTCATCAATTGTATCGGCCTAACGAAATATTATTGTGCACGTTGGTCTTTTCTAATTTACTTTATTAAAATCCCTGATATACTTTGGATGACAGGTATTAATGATCCCATAAGATCAATCAAAACTATCAATGTAAGCAATTAAAAATAACACTAGTGCATGTTTCGCTACTGATTCGTTATCATTGTTGTTATCCTGTCATTGTTGCGATCCTATGGCATGCTCAGTCGATTCTTTGCATGGTTGTCTAGCTTTCTTAAGGACCGCTCTCTGCAAGTGGCGATCGACGGCTTTCTCTCAGACACCTTCACCATCAATGCCGGTGTTCCTCAAGGGTCCATATTGTCTCCCACTCTCTTCTTACTCTACATGAACGACCTTTTAGTGAAAACGAGAAATCCGATATTTAGTTTTGCTGACGATAGCACACTTATCTCATATTTCTCTTTGAATGCACAAACATCGGTTGCCGACGCACATCTTCGCAGGTAGCATGAAGTATCACGCCTCTACAAAGACCTGGAAGAAATTTGGGCTTGGGGTGACAGTAACCAAGTCGAATTTAACGTTAAAAACCCAGGCAATAGTTTTCTCTAAAAAGGTTAACATTGCAGAACCGGATATAGACATGGACGGACACGCAATCCCACTGGCTTCATCTATTAATTTGCTGGGCGTCAATATGGGAGGAAATATGTCTTGGCATAATCACGTTGTGGCAATCGCCAAGATAGCTTCTCAGAAACTTGGTGTACTTTTCCGAACCAGAAAGTTGTACACTTTTGACACTATACAAAGCCCAGATTCGACCATCACTAGAGTACTGCTCTCATGTCTGGAGCTCTGCACCCAAACATACTCTTCCGGCTACTGGATTCCATCGAAAGGAGGGCCCTTCGTCTCATTGGAGACCACGAGCTGACGCAGAACCTCGACAGCCGAGAACATGCAAGACAGGTTGGTGATTTGACTCTCTTTTACAGATATTTTCATGGAAAGTGGTGGGATGACCTTGCCCTCTTAATTCCGCCCAGAGCGGCGAATAGCAGAAATACACGACGAACCACTGCCGCCCATCCATATGTGGTTAAGCTTAGTACTCCTCGAACTTCATTATTTAAGAATTATTTCATCTGGAGGACATTATCCTTACGGAACGACCTTCCCGAGGTCATTTTTCCCAACGAATATAACCTCCAACGATTCAAAACCAACGTGACTCGCTTTTTGCGCACACGCACCACTCCCAGAATGCCCTAAAGGATTTCTCCTATAGTGCTTGTGCATGATCATAAAAAAAAATCCTCAACATTAATAGTGTTATCATTTCTGCTGTTGCCATTGTCGTCCTCTTCAACATTAATATTATTATTTTCTAACCAAAGGACGACATTATGCTTACAAAGTAGTATTCTCGTTAATAAATTTTATATTATAAAGTTTGTTATTCAAAAGCGCCAGTTTCGTACACAATGATGGCCCCATCGAAGAGACATAAAAGAGAATAATATAATATGAATACATGCCATAAACTAAAGCATCAACGACATTGTGGGTTAAAGCATGCCCTTAAATTCTTTGAAAAATATTCGTACAAATTTCATAGAAGCCGTAAAAAATCGGGCCCAGTAATTTAAAAATCCTGTAATGTTCTCGACGTTGTTTTGCATACAAGCGTTATTAATTTACGAAAGTAATATTTTACTTTTATTCTCCCTCAAGAGCAGCAAAAGCAGTTCATTGTGGACCGGACAATGGCGAAATGATATATTGGCAACCCTACTGCGCGTATTACAGGCATTTTTCAAAATTAAAATCTAAAAGATGGATTTCGCTCTAAAGAGTTTCTGAACCGTTCGGTGAAGGAAGCCTTTTGATCCATTCATACGCTTTGCCTTTTTATTCTGTACTATAAGCCGATTGATTTCTGAAAAGATTCGGAAATATATTCTTATTCCTCTTACTGGAATTACTTTCGGCAAATCGGGAAATCAAGTTAATTTACCAGAGAATGGCTGATCTTCGAATTTAATTTGGTGCAACTAAGATCTATAAAATTATTTTTCAATTGCTTTCCTGCAAATCCAGCTAGGAGAGGTAGAGTGATGAATTTGTCATCGCCCGTTTTACTTTCAATCTTAGCAGATCCATGCCATTATGATTTTATAAGTGTACTAGTTAATTACTATTGAACCCAAACAGAAAAAATATAATGCATAGAGAAAGAACTTTTACTGAGCAGATGCCATGGAGAAACACTAGAGTATTTGGAAAAAATACTTTAATATGAAATATCTGTTATTTTGAAATGTTTTTTGGTTTATCGGTTAATGAAAGAGGATAACACAGACGACGTGTTTTTTTAGAAACGAAATACGATTCCAGTGTATTAGACGGAAACAGCAAAGTTAAAATATTGATATGTCATTATTGGCATTTATATTTTTTGTGTTTCGTGTACTTCACAAATTTTTCAAGTTCTTAAACGAAAGTAATTTGCTAACACTGTAATGAACTAACACCAGTATTTTGTAGACTTTTTAACTTATCCTACAAACAAGGAATATTTCCATCGTGCTGGAAGACGGCGCGAATCCAGCATATACCAAAGAAAGGTAAGAGAACCCTGCCTAGCAACTATCGACCAGTCACATTGCTTTCAGTTATATCAAAAGTAATGGAGAAAGCTATTAAGCAACATCTTCTAAAGTACCTGGAAGGCTTCAACATTATCAACGATCATCAATATGGTTTTCGGAAGTTCAGATCAACTGGAGATCTTCTAGCCTATGTCATCCATCTTTGGAACAACGCAATCGAACATCATGGGGAGTCTCGGACTATTGCACTGGATATTTCTAAAGATTCTAATCGTGTTTGGCATGAGGGGCTTCTAAGTAAACTGCGATCCTATGGTATGTCCAGTCGATTCTGTGCATGGTTGACTAGCTTTCTTAAGGACCGATCTCTGCAAGTGGCGATTGACGGATTTCTCTCAGACACTTTCACCATCAATGCCGGTGTTCCTCAAGGGTCCATATTGTCTCCCACTCTCTTCTTACTCTACATTAACGACTTTCTAGTGGAAACAAAAAATCCTATATTTAGTTTTGCTGACGATAGCACACTTATCTCATCTTTCTCTTTGAATGCACAAACATCGGCTGCCGACGCACATCTTCGCAGGTACCATGAAGTATCACGCCTCAACAAAGACCTGGAAGAAATGTTGGCTTGGGGTGACAGTAACCAAGTCGAATTTAACGCTAAAAAAAACCCAGGCAACAGTTTTCTGGTTAAAATTACAAAACCGGATATAGTCATGGACGGACACGCAATCCCACTGGCTTCATCTATTAATTTGCTCGGCGTCAATATGGGAGGAAATATGTCTTGGCATAATCACGTTGTGGCAATCGCCAAGATAACTTCTCAGAAACTTGGTGTACTCTTCCGAACCAGAAAGTTGTACACTTTTGACACTATACAAAGCCTAGATTCAACCATCACTAGAGTACTGCTCTCATGTCTGGAGCTCTGCACCCAAACATACTCTTCGGCTACTGGATTCCATCGAAAGGAGGGAAATTCATCTGATTGGAGACCACGAGCTGACGAAGAACCTCGACAGCGTAGAACATGGAAGACAGGTTGGGGATTTGACTCTCTTTTACAGATATTTTCATGGAAAGTGCTCGGCTGACCTTGCCCTTTTAATTCCGCCCAGAGCGGCGAATAGCAGAAATACGCGCACCAACACCAAAACACGCACCACTCCCAGAGTGCCCAAAAGGATTTTTCCTATAGTGCTTGTGTTTGATCATAAAAAAAAAACAGAAATGAATCATCAAAATCGATTTTTAAAAGAAAAGTTAGTTACAAATCTGTTTCCATTTCTGTGATGAAAAGTGGCTGGGAATTCAAAATCTTAATAACCGTCAGCCTACATTATTCCTTTTGTCATTTAATACAATATTTTCCTTAGTTGGAAATTTCGAATTTCTTTAATTTCCTCATCGTTTGTCATATTAGCCTAGAACATGAAATTTGGTTATTCCGAAATAATATTTTCTAATAATTGTATTTAATACCATGAAATTATATTTTTCTGTGCAGAGGTTTTAAAAGAAATGCGAAAAAATATGTCTTATGGTTATTAAATTCGGCACGCTTGCATGATTTTGCGAAGAAGAGGCACTTTACCTAGCCAGGAAACAAAAATAATCCCTGCTTGATTTCATAAAAATCAAAATATGTTAAATGTTATTTTCTAATCAAGCAGGCCTAGATCCCAAATGATCATCGAAATTTTTTGTGTCATTTACACCTACAGGTTCGCTTATATTGGCACACACTGTATATTATATAGGATAATAAAAACTAAACAATTACGAATTGTAAATAAAAAAGCAAAAAATTATAAATTGTATTTAAATCATTATCTCATTAAATTATTGAAGGATTATAAATTTTAATACTTTAATGAGCTTAATACTATTATTATCACGACTGCAAATTGCGCTGAACCATAATTTTAATCCGAATTATAATTGCAATTTAATCCTACAAGTTTTTTTTTTTATTTCGTCAGCTGAATTTCGTAAAGTAAGACTTTAAACACGAAGCCCTTTAAAAGTAAAACTGCTTAAATATTCGAGAGCGCCGGCCATTGTAATTTTGCTGTTAATAACCATTATAATGGGTTCGAAAGTCCTTTTGTCAAAGCGTACGTTCATTTTTATTCTGATATTTATGTTCTGCAGGGGCCCTTTCACCTTAAGGATTTAATAACAAGATTTATATTTTCACTCCATTATTACTTAAGCTGGAGTATTGGGTTTTTTTCTGGCCACTAAGAACAATGGTATTTTTTTTTAAAATAGTTTTGATTTATATTTTAAAAATTTAAGAACAAATATACATTTTCTCCTGAATTGGCAGGATTTAGTAAAAAATATACAGGGTGTGTAACAAATTCGTCCTTCACCATTGGGAGTTCGGAAACGAGTGCCTGTTCTCACCAAAGCAACTGGCAACCGCAATGCAACAACAACGCGACACAGCAGTAATGTTTAAATACGCGTGTTCCCACTGACTTAAGGCAACTTAACTGAAACGCAACTAGTTCCTTATGAGTGAGAGCTTACCGCGTCGCCGTCGTCAGTTGCTTCCAATCGAAGTGTCATACCGGATTAAATCATTAAAGGTTGTTAAACAGTAAGACGGTTAAGTTAACAATGCCTTCACTATACTTGATCGTACCGAACATTCCACTGGTTCACTGTAGTCAGTCGTGCAAAATCAGCGATTCCAAAACAAGAATTATGTGCCGCGATAAATATTTTTATTTTGTTTATTTTTCGCTCATAGTTTTTTTTTATTTATCAAATGAAAACCATTTTGCGTCAATAAGTTAAAGATATTCTCAGGTACTATTTCCTAGAATTTAGTTATTTTGGGATCATTGTAGTTAAATCTATAAAATAACCACTATTTTCCAAGAAATAATTAAAATTTGCTCAAGTGCAGGATGGTATGTTCTATTTTAAATAAGTGGTTATGCTTTTTGCTTTTAGTTTGTTTCTCATTATTGTGTGTGAATTAAAAGCAGTTATAAAGCAAAGTTATGGAAAATGTTCACAACGCCTAAAAAGTGTTTATCTCCACGCCGTTTGGTATTACAAGTGGAACGTTATTTTACGTTCGAAAAAGATAACTCGGGCCCGTTAGTGTCTGTTTTGGCAGTGCAAAATCGAACGTCTGATGCTTGCGGCATTTCAGATAAGACCTTAAGAAGACTTCGAAAAAAGAGTGAAGAGGAATTAAACAGACCAAATAAAATGGTTTGACTCCATTCTAAAACCTTTGATTTATCCCATGGGATAAAACTATCGATTAGGAATATTGTTTATGATATGTATAGAGCCAAGGAATATGTTACCCTCAAAGCTATTATGAAAAGATAAAGAAGAAAGAACTTTGCGATATTGGAACTACCAGTTTGTCCATCATTTTAAAAGACTGGACTTCAAATACGAAGAAACTAACAACAGAAAAGTGATTTGCGAGCTGTCAAATAATGTCTCAAAAAGATGACGACGTCGGTTCTTTTTAGAAACAAAACTTTATAAAAAAAGAATTCTTAAAACTAATTTGCCTAAATACTATAAAAGCTAAAAAATAATTATTTTTCTTTGCCTAAACTAATTTTTTATTTACTTTAAATTATTTTATTTAGAAAATACCTAAAATATAATTTATTGTTTAAGAGCCACCGACTGCCCGGCTCGAGAGGGTTTATTGCTTAGCGGACTTCATACACCGTACCAACTTAATCAGTTAAATCAAAAATTATTCAAACTGGTTTATTTTTAACAAATCAGCCTATTAATTTGGACGTTTTTGAACATTTGATAAATTGGGGTAGTGTATTTTTGGGGTTGTCTAGACACATTAGAAATTGGGTATAAGTACTCCAGAGGAAAATTATATTATCTATTGTTATCGAGCCTAATTTTTGAATATTCCATTATCCGAACTTAATCCTTTTCCATTTTCATTTTCTTCGTCAGCCTAATTTGAAATAATAGGTCCTGAAGCACGTTTCCGGTCCTTTCCTTGTAAAATTGTCGAAATATCCCGAGAGTTTTGCCTCTAATTTTGCCCTTAATAGCTGTACTAATGGTCACTTCAAGCATCCTTTGTCTTTAATCAAATAGGGCTTTTCACTTTCGCTTGTACGCTGTTTATGCCTTGATGCCTATATTATAGACATTCATTTCTATACAGGGTTCAGGAATTATAAATTAAAAATACAACTACGAAAAAGTAAAACATATTTTTTAAAATAAGTATTAAAACATTCGTAGAGTTTTTGCCACTAACTAGTACCTATAGGTATATTCATAATTAAGAATTATTTGATTTTATCGTAAAAAATATTAGCTATAACGATTGCCTTCTACCTTATAAGAGGTGCATATCATACATGAATATATTATGGTGAAAAAATAAAACGGTGTATCATAAAATGTCAAGTTTTAAAAAAAATTTATTCCTTGGTTGACATTAACAAGACGTAAAAGCTCTATTTGCGCCTAAAGAGCTACTTAATTTAAAAATAAAATACTTGGCTTGAATAAATGTTAGCTTTGTATATATGCAAAGAACCACGTTTTCAAAATGAGTATTTTAAATGAAGCGAGAAAACAACATTTTTGTCCATACATTAAATGCATATCGGCATATTCAATATACGTAAATTCCATTAATAAGTTAGTAACTAATAAGACAAAGGAGAAAAACCCCAAATTTTAAGACGCTACCATAAACTGACAATGGAATAAATATTCTTATATCCATAGCAACAATGAGGGAATTTTATGAACATAAAAGAACTAAAGCAAAGCAAACTAAATAAGCCAAATGTGTTTAAAAGGGAGAATTTTAAGGAGACTCATCTAGTAACCATTATACCAAAAAATTATTAAATTACACCTAGTACTTAAAAAATTATTTTAAAAACAACGATTTCCAGGGATGTCCGTTATGGGCCCGTATCTCCGTAGGGGAGGCTGAAGGAAATAAAATTCTCCTGTTATTTTTAAGTATTATATCTGAACCCGGGAGATTTATTCTGGGACACCATGTTTATCTATTTTGATTATTATTTTTTATTGCATTTTTTTAAATCAAACTCACCTTGAAATATTTTATTTTTCCACTAACAAAGCACTAAAGGGCCATTAAAAAAGGCAAGATAACCATGAATGAAGGGCACCATGATACATGCATGAAACTATTATGACGAAACCAAACTAAAAAAACCCGCGAAGAGTTTGCTTGTTAGCTATTGCCGGAAATGAAATTATTACCCCTTAACAGATTTCGACCTTGACATCGTTGGTCGCGTCTGACACCGATGTACCTATTCCAATCTTGCGTGTAATACTGATGGTAGATGGGTATGGAAACCCATGTTAATATTTTTTTATATATATATACATATATTTGATATAAAAAAGCCATCAAACAAGTTTTCATTTTTCTTATTTTAAAATGCATATTTTCGTTGAGAGGTTTACAAGAATTTAAATGTAAATGTGTGGTTTGGTTTCAAATAGCAAATATTTATAATAACTCAGACAAGGTTTCTGTGTTACTCAAAATAAAAATTTATGTTACTCAAAATTTTAATTTATTCAAATTGAAACAAAAATATGAGTATTTTGAATATTATTGTTGAAAAAATTATTTTATTCAAACGGAATAGTACACATAGATTCAAAAGTTTTGCATCACTCTGATTTTGTTAAGATAATTTCAGGAATTAATTTTTTTTCTAAATGTTTATTTATGTTTATCAGTAAAACGATACCATTTTTGTAGCAAAAAAAATATTATTAAGACATTTGTTTAAAATAACATTTTCTGTGTTGTATTTTGTTGGCGCTGAGCAGTTAAATTTTTCGGTTCAGTGTGTAAAAACGAATCGCCGAGTAATATTTGAAATTGATCGTGCAAGAATAGTAGCTTTAGTTGAGGAAGGTCATTCCCAAAGATTTGTTGCTGAAAGAATAGGGGTTTTCAAAGTGATGTCTCTCGCATATGGAATCGCTATCTAGAGACCAATTCTGTGCGAGACAGACTACGACGTGGTAGAAGGCGTGTTACTAACGAACAGCAGAACCGCTATATTACGTTAACAATTCGGAGAAATCGTACTATGCCAATCCCACAACTTCAGAGAGTTTAAGATATCAGCGGCCAGTAAGAGTTCCCCAACTACAATATGACCACCGAGTTCGTCGACTGCAGTGGGCTGAACTGCATGTTCGCTTACCCGAATATTTTTGGAATTCTGTCCTATTTTCCGACGAGACCAGGACTTGTCTGGTAAACGATAGTCGCCGGATTCGTGTTTGGAGAGAATCAACAAGAGCCGCCCAACTTGCCCATGCTCGCCCCTTGCCTCCATTCACGGGAGGAAGCGCCATGTGTTGGGCAGGTGTTATGTCTGACGGGCGTACTGAGTTAGTTCACGTTCAAGGCACAATGACTGGCGACAGGTACATTAGGGATATTCTACATCCTTATGTTAGGACGTGGAGAACTGTTGGTAACAATTTAGTGTTTATGGACGACAATACCCGGCCCCATCGTACTAGAGCTGTGGATGAATACCTAGAAAGTGAGGCAATCAATCTCTTGGAGTGGCCTGCTTCGTCCCCTGATATGAACCCGATAGAACATGCTTGGTATATGCTCTCTAGGGCAGTTCGCTTTAGAAGAAATCCCCCTAGAACTCTCCAGGAGCTTCTCGTCGCTGCTACCGAGGAATGGCAGGCTATTCCACAAGAACGAATTGCTAACCTTACGCACAGCATGAGGCGTCGTCTTCAAGCTTGCATTGACGCCAGAGGAGGAAATACACTTTATTAGAAGCTATATTTTTTAAATTTCACAAATTATACAATATAAATAAATTTTACTTCTGTTTTTTTTTTGTTTGGAAGGTTTAAAATGTTGTGGCAAAAAAAAATTTGTAAAACTCATTGAGTTTTATTTTAAAATTATCAATGAACTAATATTTAGTCTATTTTCGCGATGACGTAATTACGTATTCGAGAATCAGAGTGATGCACAACTTTTGAATCTATGTGTATTTATAGAAACCTGTATCCACATTTTCAAATCTAGTAAACAATTCTGAGAGGAACAAAATAAATAAAATGAGAGTATTTCATGTTTTGTGTGTACTTCTTAAGTTCTCGACAAGATACGATCATAAAATATCAGCATGATAAAAGATCAATCTTCAATAAAAGTAAAGATCTGCCTAATACTCGAATGACATAAAGTAAGTCTGGCAAACAATGCCGTAAACTAAACTCACCCGATTTTATTGGGTATTATAAATCCATTAATTCGTATTTTTCCGTGCCAGCTAGTCACAATAAATTTTCCTATTAATTCGAAAAACCCCGGTTGTTGTGGCTTTCCAATATCTTTTTACAGTAATAATTTCAATAAAACATAAACCGATAGTGCCGCAAAGTTGCAAACGGCAACCACTAACGGTTTTTCATAAATTTAGATTTATGACCGTTGGCGCGCCCCCGCCGAGTTTTGCATAGTTTTCTTTTGTTTTTACACGAATTTAATGGGCGTCGTTTATTTTCGGGCTTTTTGTTCGACCACGAACGATCGTAGCGATCGGAGACAAATTTTCTGGCGAGCCAAAGTTTTGGTCTTGTCCAATATATAATATTCTTTATGCGCATTCCATACGTATGGAAGGAATTAGCTGGACATAAATCCCGTCCCCCATTTTCTGTTTTCGAAATATTACAATGGCGCGTTGCCCTCGCTGGCAGTTAAACAAAACTTTTTATGTCTTTTTTTACATAGGTGAGTTATTATACGGGCTCTTTACCGGCTTGTTTGGATAATAAATTGCACTTTTTCACGGATACGTCCCGCGCTTTTTTCACTTTCGTCCTGGCTTTGTGGGAGCTACGGCTCGGAAATATTTTGCATAATACCAGCAACGTTTGAGCTCCGACTGAAAATATTTTTTAACGTGAATTTAAAAGAATAAACGCGAGAAACGGTTTTTGGAATGTAAAGGAAGCACGGGAAGAGTCGCTTCATATACACATGAATTAGTAAAGGAAGCACGGGAAGAGTCGCTTCATATACACATGAATTAAAAAATAACTTGAATGTTGTAACTCTTTCGGAGGAGAAACACTTTGTTAGCAGGAGTTATTCGTACATGCTTTTTCATAATTACAATACTTCCCTTCTAGCGAGGATGGTAATAACTCGTCGAAATATCACGAACTAAAGGTTTTTCTTTATCATTAGATTACACGGAAAAAGACTATAGTAAAATTACTATAGTAAATATTTTATTGTACGATTTCCTATAAAATATAGCATTAATTATATTTTTCTTTATTAGTCCAAAATAATGTTGTACCATCATCCCGATAAAAAACTAGGACAGCAAAATCTCAAAACTGGGAACGGAAATACATATCTCATAGACTATAAAAGGTGCTCGACAGCTGTAAAGGTAGAAACACTTAACTTTTACAAAGTAACCTAGGTTACATAATTTAAAGTTTGTATTTTGCGATACGAGGTGGCATCAAAATACGTTACTAGTTTAATAAAGTTGGGCGAAAGTTTATATGGAGGAACTAAATGTATTACGCATTTTTTATTAAGAAAAAGTCAAATGCTTCATTTAAAGTAGGTACAGTACGTTTCACGAAAATTGGATACGACTTAATGATTTCCTGGGTAGGTCCCATTGTGTAGACGAGAGCTTGGCAATAAACAAGTGAAGTATGAAGGAGCGGACTAAGGAAAACAAGTAATGATATGATTATATTAATGTAATCAAATGAAATAACATTTTTTTTAAATGTTACTAGTCATATTTATTTACATTTATAATGTCATTCTATATATAGTTCTGTTTCGCTATCGCTATCCTCATCAAAATTTATTATAATTGGATTTATTATACAATCCAGACTAATATACGATTTTTCTACAGTTATTACGTGACGGATTGAATTTTTCCAACTACCTGGGGGAATATCATTAAAGCATTTTCGTATTAATTCTACAACACTAGAAC
Source organism: Barypeithes pellucidus (assembly GCA_963991005.1). NCBI lineage: Eukaryota > Metazoa > Arthropoda > Insecta > Coleoptera > Curculionidae > Barypeithes > Barypeithes pellucidus. Next base: position 18,313,632 of record OZ022557.1, on the reverse strand, counting down.
TTAAAGTCGGAGAAATATTTTCAGACCTAACCAGTGATTTTAACTGGTGCCACATATGCTCTATGGGGTTAAAAATGCAATAATGCAATGTGTCACAAACATATACTTTTTTTTATACAACAAAATGTCTTTAAAACTTCTAAAAGATCACTTTTTTTATAACTTTCTTCAAAATATATATCATTCGCCGCCATGTAGTTCTGAATCACCAATTTTGTATTATTTGAGCTTGGAGCTTTATGTAATTGGCGAATGTGATAGCTCGCATTGTCCATTACTATCACGCTATTCTGAGGAATGTTTGGTAAAATACAATTCTTGAACCATTCCTCAAAAACTAACAAATTTTACCACAAAAAGATATTTAAATATAAATTAAGCAACCTAACCTACCTGATGTGCCTATATTTAATTATAATTATTACAATCCGGTCCTTTCCACATAATAATAACAAAGGGTCATAAATAATGGGATGACCCAGGTACTTTTACGACATTCATCAAGTTATATCCATTTTTCTTGAAACAATCTTTATTTTTAATGTTGCCAAAAAATGAAAATAAAACTAAATAATAAAATAAATTTAACAGAAATTAAAAAATATAGGAACACAAAATTTGTCGTAGTAACAATTTTTTTTTAATATGTAGTGTGTCAGTCCAGTCAGTAACAGTCCAGTTTAATACTAACATTCTAAAATTCTAGGGGAACCTGAAACTGCTCCTAATAATAGTTCGATGCCTTGCTACTGTTTTGCCAACAACATGGTATTTCTATTTACTCCCAGTTCGCAATATCCCTAATAAAAGCACCATCTCACAACCGACTGTAGATAATAGACTTTTGCTGGGGAATTAATTGTGGCATATTTAAAAAAAATGTGCTTGACAAGTTAATGATAAAGTGACAATCTATGTTGACATGTAACATTTGTATATGTCATTTTACTGGTACCAGACTTGACAGTAAATAATTCCTAATAGTCAATGAGAAAACAAGAAATTTTGCTGTCCTAGTTTTTTATCGACACGATGGTACATATAATTTATAAAAAACAATTTTTCTAATCGATTTAGTAAAATCAAGTAAATATTAAAATATATATTAAATTTGGCAACGAATGTAGTGAAAATAATACTACCTCATCAGTTAAATATTTTAAAATGTATGGTACATTTTACTGACCACAATTTTATTATTGTTCCTTAAGTATTTTTTACTGTAAAAATGACCAGGTTTAAACGAGGTCTTGTAAAAAAGGGATAAATCAGAGTCAACTGGTCAAAATTTTACAAAAACTTTTCATATTAAAGGTTTACTAATTATTCTTGTAATTATTACTAAAAATTTCGCTGTAATTTAATGGAATTTCGTACTAAAAGTTATTCCTCTCAGATATACAGTAATAAATTATGGTTAATTTTATTATTTTTATAGTAAATTTAACTAAGTTTTTGTTTCCGTGTAACCTCACCCTGACGAAATTGAATTTACGCCCTATTTAATACACAATTTAAAATTATTAGTTCCCCTTTACTTTATACGTGCAATAAATACTGTCAAAGCTACACGCTGCCAACACATTTCCTGCGAAGTCAATTAATATATTTATTGACTTTTCAGTATCGACAGAGCTGTTGTTGCCATAATTTTAGAATTGACTGTTAATGTTTTTGACGATAACGACGAAGGGGAAAGAAATTCTCTATCCTGTGCTATTTCGTTTCTGTTCAACAGAAGCTAAAATTTGAAAAAATTGAGAATTGAAAACTTTCCCCGCTCAATCTCATCGAAAGTACGAGCGACTAGGTATATCGTGTGCAAAATGATCTCCAATGAGATAATGTTTCAAATTACTACAAAAAAAGGCGGAACTAAATCCAGACTATACGAATTAGCTTAAGAGAGTTAAGCCCTGGTTTTTATTACATTTCGTTACGAAATATTTCGGTGGATTGGAACGGGTATTTGCAATGAGAACAAATATCATTTAGATCTAAGTAGCGGTATAGGTATGTTACACAACTCATAGCGATAGTTCCTAGATGGCAAAACAAGGTGCCAAACGCATGGTTATAACATTTATGAAAAATAAAATTAATATAATTTTCATTCAACTTTTAATTATAAGTCTTAACCATCATCAACATCTTTAGAAGTACATATTTCATAGAAAAAAGCACCAGCGGCATCCCATACGACGAAACGCGCTTCCAATTAACAAGGGAATGTGGCTGACATATAAATAAAATGACAAATGGCTGTCGGCTTAAATTAGGTTTTCAATCCAGATAAGCGTTTTAAATTATCTAAACTGGTTCGTTGAGCAGAAGTCCGATAATCGCGATGTCTCTCTGTATGGCTATGCGTGGTTTAGGTGAGATATTAAGGAAAAGTTATGTCGAGTCATTTGGGGTAATTGAGCGTAGTACAAATTTCATAATATATTGCGAAGTCATTATTAACCAAGTAAGAACAAAAAATATAAAATTATTCATAGCTTCGCACCCAAGTATCAGACTTGGGACGAATTAATTCATATGAACTAAGTCGGTGATAAATCAAAAACCGCCAACGGTGTGGGCTCAGGTATATTTGGGGAAAGACCAAGGATGGACATAAGCATTCCTCTGGGGAACTACGCCACAGTATACCAAGTGTACTACAGAATCTTGAAAAGGGCTACCACAACCAAAAGATTCACATCCTGTCGGACAGCCAACCTGCTCTTAATGCTCTGAACTCCAATAGGTTTACTTCAAAACTTACACTGGAGTCCCATACCAAAAGTACTGGCGGCCAGGGGGAACAAGGTAGAGCTCTTGTGAGTCCCTGGTCGCTCTGGGATATTAGGTAATGAAAAAGCGGATGAACTAGCGAGAGCCGGATCCGCTCAAAGTCTCAGGGACCCCAAACCGGCCTTTGGAATATCAAAACAGGCAACAAAAACAACATTATATAGATGGTCGACAAAAACAAGACCTACCTCGATGGCAAGGGTTACCTGGTCAAATACACGCACGGGCCGTAATTGAAAAACCATCGAAAATACTATCGAATGGGATGCTAACCCTGACGCGGCCTTAGTTGAAACAAGTGATGGGTCTGCTAACAGGCCACTCTCAGTTGCGAAAACACCTTCAACGGATAGGTATAAACAACGGATCCATTGAATGCAGACTCTGCGGCGAAGAGGATGAAATCGCCCCACACATAATATACCGCTGCGTAGCACTGTCTCATAGAACATACATCGTGGTGACAACCTCCCACATGACAAGCTTTGTAGAAGGTTACTCTGGACCTCATAGAAGAAACAAACAACTTCTGACAAGATCGGGGTACACAATAAGCCGACAGGCTGCAGTGATAGAAGTTCGGGCCTTTAAACCGACCCCCGCCTTTAACCAACCAACCAAGTCAGTGATTTAATTCGTGAGTTAAATCAAATGACTTTTCCAAAAAAGTCACTAATAGGAACTTTTAATGTAATTATCTAAATAACTATTAGCATATATTAAATAAACCTATACTGTTCATTGCCATTTAACGCTATGGGTTTTATTTATGCGTAGATATTGGCGATTTTCACCAAACCACGTCACCGACACTGATAAATAAATAAAAAACGGGGTATAAAATAATTCCACATCATTTTCTGGGGTCCTTAAACAAGCTTTCACGGCACGTAACGATGGTCCATTTTTTGGCCGGGTGGTCATTCTAAGTTTACGTATTTCTATGTTATTAGCAAGTTTGAGTGAAGAGGAAAAGCAAAATGATTTGAGTTGTGCTGCCGAGGAGTTTCCAATTTTATTGCCAGTATATTGTTGTGATTCCATGCAAAGTTCTGCTGCCAGACAGTTGAAACATGACAGATGTCGAGTGATGGATGTCAGCATTTTCACTCATAGATGTAGACCCTGTAGGGCAAGACCAAGAGTATAAAACCAAACTATTTTAAAAAATCATTATCATCATCAAAATCGTGTCTCTCATTAGACGATTTCAAATTAGTGATATATTCATGGCATGTCAATTTTGAACTTGAATCATTGTTGATAAATGGTATGACGCAGTGATGATTTTATCCATGATTTATAATTAATAAGTTTACGTTAGTTAAAATTACCAAAGTGCACATACTTTCCCCGTTTGACTCTATAGCTATGCGTGGCTAAGGTGAGATATTAAGGAAAAGTTATGTATCTCGTTTGTGCACGAAGCATGATGTGAACATGACAAATTTCCCATCAGTATAAGATATAGTGGTGCAACTAAATTGTTGGACTTAAATAACTAGATGGAAGAGCTTAATATTCTAGATTGTTTTGAAAAGATTGGAAAGTGCAGTACCTAACGAAAATTAGTAGTGTAATTGACTAGACAAGGCGTGTGGGTGATACGAGCAAAAATCGAATTGAACGTGGAAAATCAAATTTTATTAAACATAATATGTTGATATTTAGAACGTGAATTGAAAAAATCGATCATTTTTTCACTGACACCCTGTATAATAGAATAAGTTGACATCTTGTATAATATAACATTTAGTGTTGTGATCGCTCGTGCGAAAAACCGCTCGAGTACTCGATTATTGAAATAACCGACATCGCACGATTATTAAAAAAACTGCTCGAGTTATAAATTCAAGCGAAAATCGTCGCTTGTTACTTATTACCTTTCACTCGATACCCGAGCTTCGCTTGACGCCGACCGAAATATCCCGCTTGGTAGTGTGATCGAGCAGTTTTTTGCTCGATAGGAAATAGTTATAAATTCAAGCGAAAAATCGAATCATTGTCTTTAAAAGTCTTAAGAAAGTTTGAAGTTTGTACTAATAAAATAAATTACTTGTACTTACGCTAAGTAGAAATTTGATACAACTATTAGTTTGAAATACAAAAAAAAACAGTAGCTGTACAGGGTGTCCCATGTTCGACACTTTTATAGAGTATATCCGTAGCAAATATAGGAGGTAGCTTATTTAACTCGATATACAAACATGTACAGGGTATCCCATTTTCGACACTTTTATAGGGTTTGTTCGTTTGTTCTCCTTAATTGTTAGTGCTATCAAAAAAGTAATGTAGGTGTCATGTGTTCTTTTCGGGTCAAACTTAAAATGATAAAATCAAAATTTGAAAATGTTCGCTCACTTAAGAGATACGGGGGAAAATCAAATAACCCACCATGGATGATATTGGTTTCCTAGGCGATTTATTTTTTTACTTTGAAACGAAATAAAAGATTCAGATTAAGGTAAGGGAAAAAATAACCGGAATCATCGCTAACGTGCGGAATACCTATGCCCTTAAATGGTTTCCGTCTTTCTGCATAGCGAACAAAATATGCATTTTGCGCTATTTCTTCGTTTTTTCCACTTTCAATACAAACTGATATCATATCAAATTTTTCGAAATGTTGATAGGTCATTTTCGCAAATGAATATGTAAAAATGAAATTATCGTTAAATGTTAATAGTCAACATAGTTGTTTCTAGGATATTAGCTTTTGTTTCATTGTCTATTGTGGTTTAAAGTAATAAAGTTTAATAAATCGCCTAGGAAACCAATATTATCGATGGGGTGTTATATATTTGAAAAGGAGAATTTAAAATAGTATATTTTTATATCAAAATATACAGGGTGTTCCATTTAAAAAATGAGGTTAGGGTTTTACCTAACCCAGTATACTTCTTCTGAAAACGGCAGATTATTCAATAATCAATATAAAGAAACTTCTATATAAAACATTTTTCTCTATTTCTTTTAACTAAGAAAATATAGGGTTATTTTTAAATTGTCAATTTTTTCATTTCCCCCCGTATCTCTTAAGCGAGCAAAAATTTTCAAATTTTGATTTTACCATTTTAAGTTTGACCCAAAAAGAGCACATTACTTTTTTGATAGCACTAACAATTACGGAGATACCCAATAAAAGTGTCGAAAATGGGACACCCTCTACTATCTAAAAATCTTCAGTTCCTTCGAAAAAAAAAGTAAATTACAGGAACGTACTGAGGGTATTGTAATGAAGATGGTCAATTAAAGAACAGAAGGTCGGAAAATCGCTAAGTAGTGTTGTATACCGTTGAACGTAGATTTCAGTCCTCTTTATAAATTTCTACAAAAAAATACAGGTCCGTATTTAAAAAAAGTAAGTTGATGATGTTGACCTAAAGACGAAACGTCGCATGAAAGATCTGATGATGTCTGGAAAAATTAAAAACGGAAACGCAAAATTTTAGATTTTTCCAAATATTTTCAAAATCCTCTGTATTTATATTGGTTTTTTTCGTGGCATATTATTGGGCCAATAATTACGCAACTTTACCCCAATTTAACAGACTTGTTATCAAAGTTAGGAAAAAATAAAAACCGAAACGGAAAATTTTAGATTTTTACAAAAATCTTCGATTTCCTATCTATTACCGTTTCCGAAATCCCAATGGTGAAGGCCGAATTTGCAACACCCTGTGTTGAATACATAGCACATTATTCTCAGTCATGTTTATAGGAATCGCCATGTATAGGTCTCAGTAAAACTTTAAAAGATAAACTTTATCTTCAAGGACATAATCGAACATAAAATCACAAAGGAAGATATATCGACCAAAATACAATTTTAAAACAAGTTTTGATACATTGACTGTCTGCTAAAACCGTTGGCATTCAAGAGAAGCTTTACCGAAGCATCTTTTTCACATTTTCTGTCGATACCGTATAAATTTCTGTATGAATATCGCATGCGGGTCTAGTTTATGCTTTGTGTTAACACATTTTGGTCCTCCGCTTTGGCTCTATAAGCCATAGGTTTACGTGACACGATAAAGAAACGTTGAAATTTATAATGTGCACTTTGCCGTCAACCATAGGCACGGGTTAAATCGACCTTTGAACGATAAAAGTTTCCTGACGTGGAATAGGAAATTTTTAATCGCAATTTCATGCCATCACTAGCGGACTGTCACTTGAAGAAATTTCGAATCAGCAATGAAAATTAACGAATGTGGTTTCTCATAAACAACAAGCTTTTTTTATGATTGATCAAACATAAGCACTATAGGAAAAATCCTTTAAGGCACTCTTGGAGTGGTGTGTGTGTGATTAAAGCGATTCACGTTGGTTTTGAATCGTTGGAGGTTATATTCGTTGGTAAAACCATAAAGATAAAGTCCTGAAGATGAAAGAATTCCTAAATAATGAATGAAATGAGGAGTACTAAGCTGAACCACATATTGATCGGCGGAATTAAGAGGGCAAGGTTAGCAGAACATTATCCATGGAAGAAATATCTGTAGAAGAGAGTCAAATCCAAAACTTATCTTCGATGTTCTAGGCTGTCGAGGTTCCTTGTCAGCTCGTGGTCTCCGCTCAAACGAATGGCCCACCTGTCAATGGAATCCAGTAACTGAAGAGTATGTTTGGGTGCAGAGCTCCAAACATGAGAGCAGTACTCTAGTGATGGTCGAATCTGGGATTTGTAGTATCAAAAGTTGTTGAGGTTTGTACAACTTTTTGGTTCGGAAGAGTGCACCAAGTTTCTGCTAAGCTATGTTGGTGATTGCCACAACCTGGTTATGCCAAGACATACTTCCTCCCAGATTCACGCCCAGCAAATTAATAGATGAAGCCGGTGGAAATGCGTGTCCAGCCATTCTGTAATGTTAACTAGTTTAGAGAAAACTGCTGCGTGGGTTTCCTAGCGTTCAATTCGACTTGCTTACTGTCACCCCAAGCCAAAATTTCTTTCAGGTCTTTGTTGAGGCGTGATACTTCATGCTGTCGGCGAAGCTGTGCATCGGCAGCCGATGTTTGTGCATTCAAAGAGAAAGATGATACAAGTGTGCTATCGTCAGTAAAGCTAAATATCGGATTTTTAGTTTTCACTAGAAGGTCGTTAATGTAGAGTAAGAAAAGGGTGGGAGACTTGTGCAACACCGGCATTGATGGTGAAGATGTCTGAGAGAAATTCATCAATCACCACTTGCAGAGAACGGTCCTGAAGAAAGCTAGACAACAAAACGAACAAACCCCGACAAATCATAGAAACTACTTTTGACATGATACGCAGAATTTGGAGGGAATTTAAAGATGCAAGAGTTCTATTTAAAAAACAGTTTTTTCTTGTTCTTTCTTTTTGAGCCACCCTATGCAGTCAAAAATAATTTTGTTTTATAGCTCACTTACTACCCTTTAATTAACATATTATATTAACAATTTTCATGTATTTAAAATAGTAACGGAGCTATTTTACTTTGCCACCCTAAAGAGTCACCCTGTATATCGAAAATAATGTCGGAAGGTTCGTACACAGATATGAGCGCACGCTTCAGTGAAGAGATATACGCCAAACACATAATCGGTTTTTAATTACATTCGACAAATTGCTCTGATAGTAATTATTTCTGTTTATTATCCATTTCATCGTGCACGCAGATTTGTTTCACATGATGCCATTTGCAAAGGATTGCGGAAATCTGGTCGAATTGTTTAAAAAATCGTTTTAAAAGGAACTTTTAAGGTACAGAATACAGGGCGTTCGGATAAATGGCATCAGGACACTCGGAGAGGTGATTCTACCTGTTAAAATAAAGGTAGTAAGTAATATAACAAAGAGTCGAAAAGCCAATAATTTTTTTTGGTTCCATTTAAAAACCAGATTTTACTGCTAATAAAAACGGTGTAGTTTATCGACTCGAATATTATGACTATACAGGGTGTTCCTTAATGACGTGCTAATATTTCAGGGTGTAATTCCTTAGGTCATTTTATAAAGAAAAGTTCATATGAACATATGTCCGTAATGGCTTAAATTTATTGCTGCAGGGTGTTGAATTTTTATTTTTTAAATGGTTATTTTTTAATATTTCCGAAAGTACTTTAGATAATATTTTCAATTTTGGTATTTGTTAATAGGATATAGAACCACAAATTTTAGTTAGACAAGTAATTCAATTGTTCGATGAGTGACGTCCTTGTAAACATGTCCTCTGATATTTTTTTCAAAAAAGATGGTACCCCACTGACATTTTCCATGAGGATACTTTTTCTAATTAGCCTGGTCAATTCTACATAAAATCGGTATCTTGAGTTTTTCTCGTCAGACGCACCGTTCTTTATCAAAACCAATAAATTCATATTGAAACTCATTATTATTAACATTGATAAAATAATTAATGATACATTTTGTTTCATAAAAATTGTTGGAAATGGCCACCTTCACTTAAAAGGCATCCTTCCGCTCGTCTTCGCATTGATTTGCCCACTCGTTCAAATATTATAATTTTTATCATTGATTATTTTATCAATGTTAATAATAATGAGTTTCAATATGAATTTAGTGGTTTTAATCAAGAACGACGAGACGAGAAAATCTCAAGAGACCGTTTTCATGTAGAATTGACCAATTCAATCAGACAAACTACCCACATGGAAAAATGTCAGTGGCGTACCATCTTTTTTGTAAAAAGTATCAGAGGACATGTTTGCAGGGACGCCACTGGTGGAACAATTGAATAACTAAAATTTGTGGTTCTATATGCTATACCTACCAAACACATACCAAAATTGAAAATAATATCTAAAGTACTTTCGGAGATATTAAAAAATAACCTTTTAAAAAAAAAAATTCAACACCCTGTAGTAAAAAATTTAAGCCGTTGCGGACATATGTTCATATGAACTTTTCTTTATAAAATGACATACAGTATCACAACTTGAAATATTAGCACGCCATTAAGGAACACCCTGTATAATATTAAGAGAACAATAACTATCTCCTTTGAGTAGGATGTTAAGCTTCTTTCTCCAGAGAACTCCACTTGGTACAGTGCCTTTTAATTATGATTATATTAAAAAAATATAATCATCAGTCATTTGCGTACAATTTAGTATAATAAATTGTACTAAATTAAACTACTAATAAATATATTAATTGTACTAAATAAGAAAAACCATGGACAATGGTTTTATTGCTTCTAAACTTCTTATCGTATTTCCTGCTACAGAATTAATATTTCACAAAAAAAAAAACGTTTTCAACCTCCAGCTCCGGATGTAAAGAGATTGTTATGTCAACTTCTCATCCACGTGACAGTTTTCTTTGTAATTGATTTCTTCGTGCTTCAACGTTTAAAAGGCACTTTTGTCTGTTAAACTTTTTGTGCTCCTCTTTGTAGCTGCGTTTTTCCTTAATTGAAAATTCAAGTGTGTCTCCCAATAAATGGAGAATACGAGTTATTGCAGTTTCTTTTAGGGGAAAAATTGTATAGGTATCTTGTAATGTAATATTGTCTGGAAAAATAATTGCTTGTTATGTACCTATACAGCGTGTGTTCGGGTTTGTTCGGGTCGGTACAAAGAGTAATAAATGGAAAACTGTTTTATCATTCATTTTATCGAAAAAAGTCACTTTTGCTAAAAAGTTTAGCTTGGTTGGAAACCTCCTTACCCATTGTCGAATATCCGAAATATTGTACAGAGTTACCAAAAAATATGAAATTAATACTTCAATTCAAACAGTTTGCTTATTAAAAAAACATTTTAATTTTTACAATAAATTATTATTTATGCTTCCTGGTTATTTTGACAATCGGGATATAAATTTTTTTTACTTTCTTCTCTGTGTATGTTGCAAATGGGTTTTTTGCATGTACTATATGATATTTTAGTCTTTCTATCCTATCCATCCATCTTATTTTCTATCTATCTATCTATCTATCTATTCTATCTATATATTTTCGGCCGATCGACGACACGATAAGACAGAAATTGTGCGTTTAGGATTTCGATACGCTGCGAGCCGTGCGGGGTAACGGAGGTACCGCACGTAATTAATTTCAGTTTTTTGTATAAAATTGAAGTTAAATTGAGTATTTTTATAAAAAAAGGCTTGGTAATATATTTTTCTAGGATTACCTGGAGGGATAAAAATTACAAAAAAATAGTTTGGAGGATAATTCCCGAATAGATGGATGGTGGTATATATTGAGACAGACCGTTTACAAATTGGCCTGCGAGAACAGCTGACTTGATGCCTCTAGACTATTATTTATAGGGTGCCGAGGGCAGAAAATAGGAAGAACAATAAAAAAATTAAAAAAAAACTAGAACGATGTATCGAAAATGATGGTGATTTATACAGTTAGGACTTTTTTACGTTAAGTTATGTATTTAATTTCTTATGCTATATAACTTATTGTTTTTATGTTTCGTCTTGAAATAAAATATATTTCGGTTTATAAAATTATACCTCATAGGTGGCTGTCCGCATATTTAGAGGGGGAATATAATTATTCTAGAAAACGTTTCATAGCTGCATTTCAATGTATTTTATTCTTAGATGGATTTTTTGTAGGATGGGAACCGTCTTTTATCCTAGCTTCTAATAACTTCATACTGGTGTTTGGTTAGTGTTGCCTCAACTAATAGCTCTTTCAGCAGGAATTTCTACTACTTTTTCGTCTCTCTCTTTAAAAGATCTCCTGCATATTTTAGCTCTCATTGGAGTAGAAAATTGTACTTCTTCTACAACTACTGCTGCGCCAAAGTGTCCTTCTGCACGAAGGCTCATTTGAGCTGCATATTTATTAGTTCAGCACAAGACATTGTTGAACGAATTTTCTCAGTTTTCCTGCGCTTGGACCGTTCACTGCTTTATAATAATTCAACCGAAGGACGATCTCCGGATTTTATCAAAGCCGGAATGGAAAACATGGGTAATATCACTTCAGTATCCAGCCACTTTTTATTCATGGTGAAAAATCTTTCCTTTTTATATTGGACATCTTTAATTTTGACTTTAAATTCGGAATTAAAATAAGAAAGTTTGTGCTTCATGACTTTTGATAAAACTTCAGGACATTTAGTTTGATCCATTATACAGGGTCCGCAAACGAAGCGTGGACGGAAGATTAAATCGTTATCGAAGAACTTATCAACAATACTGAAACAGCTTGAGATATTGGATTAAAAGCGGCATGTTTTAAAAATATTTTACATTATACAGGGTGGTCCAAAAACGTGTGACAGCATAAAGTTATATTTTTTTAAATGGGACACCCAGTATTTTATTGCATATTTAGGTTCGTATTACTATCGTTTATAAGTGCCTCAAATTTTATTTAATTTGGTTCTGTAGTTTCGGAGAAATAAATTAAAAACTAAAAAAAAAAGTTTTGCAGTCTTGAATAAAAAAATCAAAAAAAACAATCCAGAACTATTTTTTTAACCTCGGCATTAAGTGAAATTTATGACAAGGGGTCTAGAGATACTATGAATGTAATTGCATTTATTTATTTTATACAGGGTGTTCATAATAAGCTTTCAAAATCCCCACATTTTAAAATATTTTTCTCAAGTTTTTCAAATGGAACACCCTGTATATTATTTGGCTATTTGACGTAGAATTCATAGACAATTTTTTTTTGTAATACAAGCATATAAGTTATATCCAGCCGTTTTCGAAATAATTGTAAATATCATAAATTATGTTGTTTTAATAGAGTTTTTATTGGGAAATTTTGTTATAGGCGACTAGATTAATAATTGTAAACTAAAGTAAAAGTTCAAAATAGCTTCCTTTACTCTTAGAGTTTACCGTATTTTAGCTATTTCGATATAAATTTTAAAAGCATACATTTTTGCTACTTTTATTATTTAATATTATTTTTTATTCTTAATCGAGTTGACATGATTTCTTTTTGTTTAGATTGTCACTATGACAGCCAAATAAAATTATTTACATTTGTTCAGTCGTTGCAATTAAGTACTAACTTACACAAAATGTCGAATTTTACAACTTTAGAAATGGTAAATATGATGTTTATACTGGGTGAATGTGCAAGAAATTGCCTCCTCGCGAGCCGAGTGTATGCTGAAAGATATCCAAATATTGAGAGAAAGCCGAGACCAAAAACCTTCGAGAAGTTGTTGCAAAGATTTGTAGCAACAGGAAGCACTGCGTACATAAAAAGGATGATAATCAATAAACCCGTTGTTAATGAAGAAAATGAATTAAGAGTTCTGTTGGCAGTAGAGGAAAATCATTAAATTAAGTAAAAGGAAGCTATTTTGAACATTTACTTTAGTTTACAATTATTAGTCTAGTCGCCTATAACAAAATTTCCCAATAACAACTCTATTTAAACAACATAATTTATGATATTTACAATTATTTCGAAAACGGCTGGATATAACTTATATGCTTGTATTACAAAAAAAAATTGTCTATGAATTCTACGTCAAATATCCAAATAATATACAGGGTGTTCCATTTGAAAAACTTGAGAAAAATTATTTTAAAATGTGGGGTTTTTGAAAGCTCATTATGAACACCCTGTATAAAATAAATAAACGCAATTACATTCATAGTATCTCTAGACCTCTTGTCATAAGTTTCACTCAATGCCGAGGTTAAAAAAATAGTTCTGGATTGTTTTTTTCATTTTTTTTATTCAGAACTGCAAAACTTTTTTTGTTTAGTTTTTAATTTATTTCTCCGAAACTACAAAACCAAATTAAATAAAATTTGAGGCACTTATAAACGATAGTAATACGAACCTAAATATGCAATAAAATGCTGGGTGTCCTATTTAAAAAAATATAACTTTATGCTGTCACACTTTTTTGGGCCACCCTGTATAATGTAAAATATTTTTAAAACATGCCGCTTTTAGTCCAATATCTCAAGCTGTTTCAGTATTGTTGATAAGTTCTTCGATAACGATTTAATCTTCCGTCCACGCTTCGTTTGCGGACCCTGTATATGTAAACAAATGACGACATCTGTCTTCAAATTTTGTTGAATCACACGAAAACATTCTTTCACATAGGATTCTTCTTTTTAAAACAAGAGTTTTCTCCCGATTTTCCTCGTTTGATCCGAAAGTAAAAAAATCGACAGTTAGTTTAGATAGCCTATTAAAACTTTATATCCATACATAGGTAAAAAAAAAGTTTTCATAGAATGGCGGCTGTATACGGTGCATGTTTTTGTAAAAACGAATAACTTAGGTGTCCTTCTACACTGCGACCACGACTTCTCTAGGTTCAGTAGATACTTTGTCTCTAATCTCCGTATGTATTTATAATTCTATTGAAACTTAAAATCGAGGGTTCTTGTTCATTCAACACTTAACAATAATAAAGTTAGAAAAATACATTGTCCAATTTGATTTTATGCCATATAGCAATTTAAATATTTCAGTAACTCGCACGACAAATATTGTAAATTGGAAGCTTAAGGCTGTTGTATATTCATGGAGCTATACAAAATTATCGTCGCTTCTTAAAGTGCGTTGTCATAACATTCATTTACAAGTAAAATCCCCTTGGTCATTATTCAGGAATGTAAATTTTGCACTTTCCGAGTTTTTGTTTTAATCCTTCTTGCCTGATCGGATTAATAAAATTAAATTTGATGATAATTTTGTCGTGTCAAAAATCAATGTCTTTATAATAGTATATTACATAACGAGTGTTGAAAGTGTTAGATTTTTTGAGAAAATCACTGTCACACATGTACACAATTTTTTCTACGACCACAAGTACAAGATGTTCGACACTTTTATAGGATATCTACGTAATTGTTAGTGCTATCAAAAGAGTAATGTAGGTGTCATGTGCTATTCTTGGGTCAAACTTAAAATGGAAAAACCAAAATTTTGAAAATTTTCGCTCGCTTAAGAGATACGGGGGAAAATCAAAAAATTTTTCAGAATAAGTATACGGGGTCAGGTAAAAAAGTTATCGGACCTAACCTCATTTTTTAAAATGGAACACCATGTATATTTTAATCTAAAAATATAGCATTTTAAATTCTCTTTTCAAATATAAAACACACCATGGATAATATTGTTTCCTTAGGCGATTTATTTAAACTTTATTACTTTAAACCACAGTAGGCCATGGAACAAACGCTAATATTCTAGAAACAACTATGTTGACATTCTAGTTGTTATTAACATTTAACATCAATTTCATTTTTACATATTCATTTGTGAAAATGACATTTTGAAAAATTTTATATGATATCAGTTTGTATTGAAAGTGGAAAAAACGAAGAAATGGCTCAAAATTTATATTTTGTTTGCTATCCAGAAAGACGGCAACCATTTAAGACATATTCGAATATCGATGACCGGAACATAATTTAAAAGGCAATCAAAAACTTATAAAAAAGAAAAATGAAGAAAAGTTTAAATAAATCACCTAGGAAACCATTATCATCCATGTTGTGTTATAAATTCGAAAAGATAATTTAAAATGCTATCTTTTTCGATTAAAATATACAGGGTGTTCCATTTAAAAAAATGAGGTTAGGTCCGATAACTTTTTTTACCTGACCCCGTATACTTATTCTGAAAACAGCAGATTATCCAACAATCATTATAAAGAAACTTCTATATAAAATATTTTTCTGTACCTCTTTTAACTAGAAAAAATAGGGTAATTTAGAAATTGCCAATTTTTTCATTTTCTCCCGTATCCCGAGCGAAAATGTTCAAATTTTGATTTTACATTACTTTTTTGGTAGCACTAACAATTACGGAGATACTGTATAAAATGGGACACCCTGTACAATTATTTCAACATTGTAACTTACTTACCTGATTGTAAATAAAAATGATAGCTTTTCTCCTATTTACTTACGCTAAATCGAAAATTGTGGCCCCTTGTACAACTCAGATGGCTCTAACTGCTAATTTGGGATCATCGTCTTAAATTAGGCGCGGCGCGATTATGTTTTATAAATTCTCGCGAGCGTCTAAAAACTTTATTAAGATTAAATTATCTTCATGTAACCATTACGCATTAAAGGAATAGTTTATCAACCGCATCATTAAGTGCTGCAGCTAGTGACACCAGTTAAATTCAAAATTAAGTCAGACATGTTTAACTTAACGAATAATGATAACCAGCTTACAAAAAACTCACCGCGTAGCAGTCCTAAAGACTTAATTATACAAATTCGTTACGTCTCAATATTATATTAAAATGTGACCAAGAAGGTTCTCACTTTTTTAGAGCGTAGGCTTACCAATCGATGAATCTAAAACGGTAAACCAGTCTGTTTAGCATTGAGTTAATTCATAATTAAAGCATGGTCTTGAATTGAATTTATAAATAAAGTAGAGGATTTATCTTCAATTAAACACGAACAAATTAATATTAAACTATTTTTATAAAAACGATAATATTCGTTACATAAAAAAATTAGCAATAGCAAAAATTATAAACGAATCAACTGTATCCATTTTACCAATTCAGGAGAATAAACAAACATCGGCGTGTGATTACCACGTGCTCGATGGATAAACTTATTGCTACTGGTCAATCGGCGATAAAACGGCGACATATGATTCACAAGTACTATGGTGAAATTATTTTTAAAATTTTATTTTTGTGTAACGACCAAACAATTACTTTCTAGGCGTTTTAAATGTAGAAAGAAAAAAAGTAGTAAGAAAATGCGTTAGGTAAAACATATTTTTAATTTTTTTTTAATTTTACACAAGGAAATACAACTTTTGGAAAATAAGAAAGGTTTTCTTAGTGTGTATAGCTATCGGATCTTAACGTCGTCGCATGCAACCCTCGTAACAATATTTGTACAGTCCACTACTAATACTACTAAAGCCATCTACGAGTTATCAAGAAAATCGAATGATGTCTAATACCACTACGCCATCTACGGCTACGTCATTAGGCGCAACCAAGACGAGAACAATAGTTAACTGTTTTATGACGAGAACGAATCGAGCCACGAGACTGACAAGTTGGCATTCTTCATATTTTCAGTGTTTTTTAGTTTAAATCCTTAAATAAAATGGTTTAAAATCATATCGAGTATCATTCATCGACCCTACACAATAGTGCTTAAACGTAAAGTCCATTCTTCGGTTCTTAATTTTGAGGCCGGCACTTATTGTGTTGTTATAATAACGTATCAATATTATCAGGTACACAAAACATGAATTTATAAATAACGTCAAAAACCCCAGATACAATTGTGCTTTACGATTTAAAGCGACAAAATCCGAAAAAAAAGCAATTTACTTTTACTATTTCCGAAATTCAACAAATCACAATTGCGTTTACATTTACTGGTAATGTCCAATTTACATTATAATTTAAATGTTGGTAATTAATAGCTTCAGATATCAATTAGTCCCAACGATTAATTAACATTATAGCGTTCCATTTTGCACGCCCTATCTGTCTGAGCAGAGAACGAATTGTGTTTTCGGTAATCAAAATTCCACATTATCCGGTTCTATTATTTTGTTAACAATAGTTTCCTAGTTGGAATTTAGTGAAATTATGTATAAAAGGGTGGTTAATCTTAATTATTTGTACAAATTGTTATTATTATACATGGTGTCGAGTTGAACGCTTCCCACCCTCAATATCTTAAAAATTGAAGGGTTCTTATTAGTGATGGGCCGATTATTTTTGTAGTTACCGATATTTTACTTTCCGATACCGATATAATATCGGCATATAATATCACCCCATTTTTAAAACAGTAACAGTAAAAATTGTCAATAGTGGCAACATTGTAAAGCATCTTTATGTCAAATACTGATATCGACGTCACCTTCGAGCATCCGGAACATACTTTTTATACCCTTAGGGCCAATTATATATTTTATATGTAAATCGCATTGTACGGTTTAAACCTCAGATTATTGAAAACGGTTATTTTATAAACTAGGATTGACAGCGAGGCTCGGCTTCAGAGCAACCATCCTGGTAATAAGTTAATCGGTAGAAAGAGTACTGCTTAAACTAAATAATACGCTTTAAGACACATGACACAGTATTATAACACTAATATTTTAGTTTGTTTTTTATTGTTTCTGGCTGCAAATGTACATTTTTGAAATTTTTAATGAGTTTTTAACGGACGACGAAGATGATTTTGTAAATATTATTGAGCAGCCTATGTAGGACGGAATATTTCGGATACGCCCAATTACATGAAAACCTTAACCGATTTTTACAAAGATTCAAGATTTCAAAGGCCTCCTAAATCATTAGAGCGTCCAACAAACCGATGAGTATATACAATATACAGGGTGTTGAAAAAGGTCGGTACCCCGGAATAACTCCGGTGCATCGCATTGCATCGGAAAATGTCTAGGAAAAAAGTTGTTTGGTTTTGAAGGATTAATAATTTGCAATTTAAACCACCCCCCGCCCCCTCAACCCTCGGGCGCGGGTGGGGTAAGTTAAGATTTTCAAATGGAACCCCATATTTTTTATTGGCGTATCGTGTTCTCCGACCAAAAATAAACATCTTTTGTCCCAAATTTTTTTTATTTGGGCCCATCCTTCACCAATAATCACCATGAGAAAGACAAAATCAGAACCGTGCGAAAATCAAGTTTTATCCCGGAAATACAATTTTTCTCTGTGTTGTACTAAAAAATGCCGGTGGAATACAAATAACTTTTTCCACGGGCATTTTTTAGTACAAGACAGAGAAAAAGAGTATTTCCGATTTTGTCTTTCTCATGGTGATTATTGGTGAAGGATGGTCCCAAATAATAAAAATTTTCGGACAAAAGATGTTTATTTTTGGTCGGAGAACACGATACGCCAATAAAATTGAAAATCTTAACTTACCCCCACCCGCGGCCGGGGGTTGAGGGGGTGGTTTAAATTGCAAACTATTCCTCCTTCAAAACCAAACAACTTTTTCCCTATAGATTTTCCGCTGCAATGCGATGCACCGGAGATATTCCGGGGTACCGACCTTTTTTCAACACCGTGTATAATACATTTAGTTATAATCCTCCCACCCTCTATTATAAAATTGTCATAATTTAGCTGTATGTTAATCCCCTGATTATTGTTCCGTTTAATTATTAATTTAAATCCAAGACTTAAGATCACTTTATAAAATTGGGCGTTATTGGAATGGCAACATTAAAAAGATAGGAAACCAAAATGAAAAACGCAACATTATATCTTTGATAATAACTAATTGCCTCAGAAAGTGTGGGACACCCTGTACTGTATGTGCAACCCTTTAAGGGATAATTTCTCAAATAAAATCCTGCTATCCAATATTAGAACAAAACCTCTTTTATAGGTTATGTAAAACAGTTTCTTAAACATCTTATGTAAAACAGTGGGTAGAGACAAAGTACAATTTCGTGTTTATTCTAATTTGGCTAAGATACAACTGTGCTTTAATTAATTTATCTAGAGTAGCTACTAAAGTACTTTAAGGCATGCCTAATTGTTAAAACAAAAGCATTTCCTGGCAGAGCAAACAAAACAAGGACGCAAATCTGGAAGCTGAAAAATGGGAAGTAGGGTTGTCGCGGAGTCACAATTTGTACAAAAAAGTATAAATTAACTTGGGAATTAATTTTATAATTACTATTCTGTCTGATGCAATGATCTTAAATGGAGGATACGGCTTTGGATCACAGTGTTTCAAGAAGGCCTATTAGGCCTAATAAATTGCGATGTGTGTAAGATATTCCATAGAAAATGTTGTAAAATTAGCTTTTCCAGTTAAAGAAATTATTGATAAAATCAGACTGGCCGTTTATAATGTTGCAACGTCGTGATTTCGTTCCCGTTCGCTCTGTTGTTGTAACGTCCCCGACAGTCAACGGATTATATCGCTGTGAAAGCGCAAATGGGGCATTTGAAGAGACGAATAAAGGATTTCTACATACAAGACGAACGACGGAGTTAGTCGGTTTCTGGTATCCACAGAACCGCGCTCACCAGCGATTTGATCTTTTTAAAACGGGTGCCGCAATGGTGGCTACAGGTTTCAGAGTGTTTTTACACCAAGCAATTCCGAGAACGCACAGCCGCGGATTTTCCCTGAGAAAATTTTCATCGTCGCATACTCGTGGTTCCGGCGAGTTTAAATAATACTGGAATTTCCCCAAACACTCGTATATTTCAGTGCGAGTATAAATAATTCTGGAATATTATCGATCCCTCGTGTATTTTGGTGCGAGGTTAAATAATAACCGAAATTGACCTTCGAATACTCGTTTCTGATGCGAGTATAAATAAGTCCGGAATAAGAAGTAAGTGCTAAAATATCTTAAGTTAGTATTAGTGGTCACTACCGCGAGGTTTAATTTTTCCTTTGGAAATTATTAGGGTAGTTGGGATCCCTTTATTTTAGATTGTAAATAACTAAATTTAAAAATGAGAGTACGTGATAGGAGGAATGATAGGTTGGATTGAAAAGAACAGAATGCTAGTATAGGTTAATTAGTTATTGTATAAAGTGTACATACTTAATTACGAGTATTTCGGTTCGCGAGACTCGACCTACGTAAGACCAACTCCTTAAATTCACCCTCATTGACAAGAGACATTAAAATTAAAATAAATAAAAGCCCTCCGTGTTCAATACAATGACTTGCATTGTTATTGTATTTATTGGACATGCCTAAGCCAATACAACAATAAGTATAGCTTGAACAAAAGTTAGGCCTCGTCCTACGTTCAAACAACTATACTGCAAATTAAAAAAAAATCAGTCATTTACTTTCAGAGAAAATTCTTGCCCTCATTTGTTCATGCGCTCTGGTGGACTGCTGACAGCTTCCAGCTAGCGGGGAGAAAGGATGGTGGGCCCACCCAAGACCGACTGACATGTGCGTGTCAAGTCGGCAATGGCATTATGCCTGGCATCCCTGACACATAAACAAAAATCGAAAAGCATTTAATTAATAGCGTCGTTAAATTATGATGAATTTTTCATTCAAATATCGAGACTGGCGACATAACTGATAGTGTCGACCAGCAATCATACATTTTCAAAATTTAAAATGATTGAAACAGTTAGATTAGGTTAAATAAATTATTACTGGGTGGGGAATTCACCTTTGGATGGGAACCAAAAAAAAGGGACAAAATTAAAATTCTTAAATTGCCATCTAACTAATAATCGATTCACATTAAATTTAAACTAAACCTAAGGGGTAAATTGGTTATACAGGGGTTATCGACGTCCTACGTAAAACGCGCCGTAGGAGAACGTTAGAGTTGCCTACCTTTGAGCTAGCGCAAAACGGGCGGACGTTAAGGGTTACGTACGTCACTCTTACGACGTACTATTAAAATCTTAAATGGTAAAATCCATACACCAATTTTACAGATTCGGCGACAAAAACAACAGCCGAAGTAAACATACAATTTGTACAGTTTCCTTCGCTCATTTAGTACAAATTAAATATTGCTTGGCACAACAGCTCAGCGGATTCCATTCTGGCAAAAGCCAGACGCGGTGAGTTATTTGATATTCGTCAGCTGTCACGGTCCTGTTTAAAGTTGTCACCCGACTGTGCAATATGCAGCAGGGGAGAAATATACACTTTAAAGGGACCAGGAGGGAGAGCAGTTGATTGTCCGGCTTTCTAATTTTGACGCTACCAAATAATGGAATCGCGGTTTCTAAGGGTACTTATACAGCAACGTAAATTTTATGGAAATAATATAGATACCGATTAATTGTCGATGCTTGAAAGAACATTTGTTTTAAACTCCATGCATGAAGAAAATATCGTCGAAAATAATGGGACAATTATTGTTAATATGGAATGCAAGAAATCATAATGCGCTTGGTCAACACCAGTTGATATTCGCTCGATTATATTTTAATTCAGCCTTGGGTTATGGAGCTGTATCTACATGGTCGATATTTAGATCGATGAAATTTCCTATTAGAAATTCCATGGCGATTATAACTTTGCCGTTTGCTAACCGTTATATTCCATATTTTTCCCCTATTAAATATAAATACGCACTAACGCAATAACGTTGCCACGTCCAGCCATAGCCTGGACCTATCATTCCTCTAATGTTACCAGAAGAGTTCGACGTTGTCAAATTCACTAAAAATAATTTATAGAACCAAGTTTATTGGAACGAATGTGGTTTAACTGAGAACTCTGTTTAACTGATCTCCGGTTTAATCCACAAATAACGGTTTGATCGGGTTTGTTCGTATGAGTAAAACTTATTTTGGAAAATGGGAATAAAAAAAAGAACAATGAAACGATTAAGATCTTACCCATATACTTCTAGTGTATTATTGGTGGAAAACTGGTACCGATGACTTACCTGAAAAAAAAACGACATTAATAAATATAAGAGAAATATATATTCTTTACTAATATTAAAATGTTTTATTATACGAGGAGGGATATAAATGTTTACTGAATAACAATAAATCAGATTCGTTATCTTTAGCCCTGCCTGAGGTCGTGTTTTCCAACGAATATAACAATGTTTCAAAACCAACGAGAATCGCTTTATTCGCGCACGCCCATGACTTATTTTCATTTAAAAATTTGAGAGAGCACCTATGATTTTACCAATGATAACCAATTGAACAAGGATACACATGGAGTTATAAAAATTGTTCATTATTTCATATCAAATGCGGCGACGAAAGTAACTTGTGTGCTCACTTAACTACTGTAATCTAGATCAATCTATCAAGGTTTTGCAGTGTTGTCACATAACTACGATTGCCTCTATCTTCCGTTGTTTGATACCGTGATCTGGCGCGATCGAACTTAATGTAATCAATTGCTTGCTGACGACTGGCGTCTCTTGGTCACCGACTTATAACTATGGATAGCCAAACTCTGAAAGCAAAAGTGGCAAATTTATGATCTCGAACATGCAAATAAAGCTGATAGTAATTGGTCATGCGCAATGCTGAATGATAAACATGAATGAAAGCGATTACTCGGCAATATTTTGGCACATCAGGACATTCCTTACTGGGCAATAAACCACCTATTTTCTCTCATAAAAGAAGGTCTTGTGGCCAAATCAAATTTATTTTGTTATATCCATGTCGATGTATCGATATATTTCTAATATCGTTACATCTCTACGACTGATTTCGGCTCTGGACGATCGTCTTCGGTAGACAGGCTTCGATGCTCTTGACTCGGTTTCTTATGACAATGAGATAAGATTAATTTTCTCGCTTATTTACTCAATGCGCCATTTATGGTTATTCTTCTGCAATTTGATTTCATCTCAGGATTTGCGGGTTCAAATATCATTTCCGTATCACCCTGTATATTGGATAGTGGCTGAAGTTCATAAATATAATTTCAATTAGCTCCAACTATTTACATGTAACTCGTAATCAGTGATTTTCAAAACAAAGATAAAACCCATTTGTAAAACAAGTCGTCGTAGAAGAATGAAATTTCAATAGCGAGCGAAGTCATAAATACATCAAAATATGACAACCGGACACAAATCAACATTACTCAGTGGCAGAGTCTGGCAGCGATATTTCACCAACATATCATTATGACTGGGCTGGCCTACGGACTTATACATTACGGGGGTAATTCTTTGTGGGCTGCTGTATGTGATTATTCGTACTCTGTGCTTGCGTGGGACTCTTGTCTGCGTGTTGTGTGCAGATCTAATTTATCGTCCTTTTTGGCAAAGAACAATAATCTGTTTAATATTCCAAATATGATATCTGTAGCTAAGTTATTGAAATTTTAAATAAAATATATTTAAAAATAGCTTATACAGAGTGTCAGCAAAGGTACTAAGTAATCCATAATGCAGCCGTAAATCGATAAGACGTAAGCAGCAGCCCGGTGAGACCGCTTATGGCGGGGATCGAAGCATATAAGTAGGCCGTGCAAGTGACGTCACAGCCAGGCAGGTTACTCCATACGTTTATCCTTTTGTGTCGATCGTTCTGTGTCAATATCAGATTTTGGGTTTGTTCGATTTAATCTAGGCCATATTTGTCTCCCTTTATTGAATCGGAGAAGGTTGATGCAGACAGAGACAGACATAGAATGCGAGCAGCACACGTTCTTTAATTATTTCACAACCGAACATCCTTCGTCTGGAAGGGGATAAAATTAAGTAACATATTATGATTTATAATGTGATTGAAAATTGTGGAGGAAGCGTCATTAAATTCTAAAATAATTTTTAATTTTCTATTCTTTTCACGAAAACGGACCTTCTCGTTTTGTTGCAGGTAAGTAATTTATGATTGAAATATTTTTTTACTAATTTTTATTCGTTATTGTTATTTTACATTATAAAATTGTCCCATTATGTCCCAAACTTGTCACGCAAACTAGCAACAAACACATTTTTAAAGAATTTTACTTAAATTTTACAATCCAGAAGTCAAAAGCTACAACATAATAATTACAGCTTAGTTATATTAACCCGTAGCCAGAATTTTGATAAGTCGGTAATATATTATTATAATAATTCTTTCTTTTCATAGTTTAATTGAGAATCCCATAATGACTGAACATTAAAGAGGACTTCGATCACTAATGTTGCCAGGAGTATGCTACGAAACAAACAAATTGGAAGCCCATAATCATAATGATGGTGCATATATTTACTTGGTTAGTAGCTGTACATATAGTATTGTATTTACCTTGATTTGTTTGAAGTTGAAGATGGTAAAATATTTTATGTAAATTATGATTTATTTCCTATTTTTTAATAAAATTAATTACAACCTTCAATCTCTGAATTCTTTATTTCTAGTTTCGTTACTAGTTCAATAATAATATAAAAGCATGTAAGGACAATTTTAAAGTGATATTTACAGCTGAAAACCTATGTCAAAATCCTAATATTTGATTTTCTCTACTTAGTAAATCAAATGAAAGGGTTTCGATGTTTTCTTTGCTTAAATGTCACTTTAAAATATTGACAGTAATAAAAATTTGGACAAGAGTGACATTTGAAAAGTACGTGAGCGCCAGGCATAATGGATGTCGCCGTATCATGCCTGCTTTGATTATTTAACACCGCAGTTTGTCTTCTTCCTGGTTATAAGTATTCGTTGGTAAGCAGTAACATGTAACATGTTCATAGTTTCGTTAAGAATTTGTAGGTTATGGTTTTTGTTTCTCATATGACACATCTTTCTTAATTTAGAACTGTAAAATATGATTACAGGCGATGAATACATCGTTATAATAGCGGGAATAATGTTCTGCTGCTATTAGCAAAAAAAAAACACTTAAAAACATATAATTTGGTGATGTCAACATGACAGTTATGCACGAGTATGACCGATCCCTACCGATTCCTAAAGCCGTATCGTAAGAAATGGAATTGAACCATATCTTACTTCTTACTGCACTATGAAGTGTTCTGTTGCAAATCACATGTTTATTTCTCTTACGGCTTATCGTTACGTCAAACGGCTTATGTTACGAAAACTATGAATTCAGCTTAAGAATAAAAGCCGTATTAGAGTCGGCAATTCTTCTCTTGCGCCTGCAATGGCAATTATAATTCCACGTATTCATGTGCACTCGTTCTCGACCAACAGTCAAACCTACAGTTGGTACTGTCGAAATTCCTAAAACACCCCCAGAACTAGAAATGGACAAACCTTTGATTACTTACCAGTTAAAGCAGCTACTGCTACTTACAAAAAATAGGTCAAAAAGTTGCGACGAATTAGGAATACATATGTTTAATAAAGAATGTGAACTGTTAATTTAAGTACCAGTTAGTTTAAATAGCCATTAGTTGTTCATAGCTGCTTCGATCAACTAATAAACAGTAAAAAATAATAGAATAATCCACCTCTACCCAGACTTGCACCGGCAATGGCAATTAAAATGGCACTTGTGTTTCTGGCAATGCGAGACAGCTGATCGAGAACGGTGTACTGCGCATGAATACGTGCAATTTTAATTGCCAGGAGAATAGAATTGCCGACTGTAAAGGCCGTATTACACTCGGGAATTTTTATGGCGCCAGCAATGGCAATTATAATTCAAGGATTCAGGCGCAGTACACCGTTCTCCGTACTACAGTCAGGAATTCTACTCTTCTGACAATTAAAATGACACGGATTCATGCGCAGTACACTGTTCCCGATCAGCTGTCTCTCATTACCAGAAATGGGGCAGGCGTCTTTTTAATTGCCCTTGCCGGCGCAATTGGGTAGACATGGATTATTCTGTTATTTTTACTGTTTCTTATTTGGCCGAACCAGGTATGAACAGGTAATGGCCATTTAAACCCACTGGTACTTAAATTAGCAGTTTACATTCTTTATTAAACTTATGGACTGCTAATTCAGCAACTTTTTGCACCTCCTATTTGTAAATAGCAGTAGCTGCTTTAACTGGTAATCAAAACGAACAGGTTTGCACATCTCTAATTCTGGGGATATTTTAGGGATTTCGACAGTACCCACTGCTGTTCTGACCGTTGACAATGCTCCAGCTTCGAAAACGGTTTACTGCATATGAATACGTGCCATTATAATTGCCGGCGCAAGAGAAAAAATTGCCGAGTCTAATACGGCCTTAATACTGATTCCATTCTCGCATTGCGCCGGCAATGCGAGCAGTATTGGGCCAGCTGATCGAGAACGGTTTAGTACGCATGAATACGTGCAATTATAATTGCCATTGCTGGGGCAAGAGACAAAAACTGCCGACTCTAATACGTCTTTAAGAATACTTGTAGGTTAAGTTAAGAACTCAATTCTCAGATTTGATAGTTGAAGGTTTGGCATTTGTCACGCCATGAAACGGAGTTCTACTGAATTGAAGGAAGGGGGTAGAAGGGAAGTCGCCATATGGTTTTGTTTTTAAAGGTTAAATTAATATACTATATAAATATTTAATTAATATCAATTTTGTTGTAAATAACACGAACACGGATAATAATTGAAACATTTTTAAATTGCATATTTCTACATCAAAATCCCTATTCTATAAATCATCCAATACTTTGACTCATAATTGTAAATCCAGTGAAATACGGTCTCCGTCTACTCCTCCGCCTATAAATATCAAATGGATTGTCTTCCGTTTCGCGAACCATACAAAGCTGCCAAATGCATATTCCTTATATAAAATATCTGTAGAGTACTTTTCGTGCATTTAGTAAAGTGTGTACAAATTGTTTTCCATTTCCCTTATGTCATATTTTACTGTTCACACTTCAAATGATTAAGGATTCAATCTGAGATACGGTTGAATCCGCTGAAAACTAGTGCCATTCGGTCTGGGATATATTTATTGTTGTATAATTTAAGTTGAACTGATAGTATACTATTTATTATTCTTTGTTGTTGATGAAAATATTTGTGTAGATAGTGCTTTAGTCAAGTGATAGTTTCGACATCCCCCATTCTACAGTCCATGTTATCTGTCTTCTTTACCTATTTATACCTACCAGTGGCGTATATAACAATTTGTTTCGGGGGAGGGATATAATAGCGCTTTCGTCTTTTCGTTTTTTGATCAATATTTCATTTCTTTTTAGTTTTATCCGAGAATACCCGTTTTAGGGGATCAATTACCTAAATTTTAAAATTTCTGATAAAAAAATTTGTACAAATTGACAAAATTTCGTTTCTTGCTTCCATTAATTTATTAATTTAAAAAAATTCTACCTTAAACTTAAGGGAATTGGTCCCTAAAACCCTAAAAACAGGTAATTAACCGCTTTTAGGATAAAACGAAATAGTATCAAAAATATTGATCAAAAAACAAAATGGTGAATGCGCCACTAGCTCTGACTTAATTATTAACTGACCAAAAAAATATACTGAGCGTTTAAACAACAACGAATAAAACAATCGTCTACACAAACATCTAGTAAAATCAAGATTTATATTTTTCCTAGCGAATTCATCTTTGAATAAATTGGTTAAAAAAATTACATTTCGAAGGGGGGGGGGGGTTGTTCGGGTCCCTGGAACCGCAACATTCTATCTTTGATAATAACCCTAATACCATCACCAGAAAGTGTCGAGAATGGGACACACTCTACTGAGCAATTTTAGATAAAGAATGTAATTCTACACGTAATGGTAAATTAAAATACAGGGTGTTTCATTTTAAAAAATTGACTTATGAGTATTTATATATTATATCAGAAAGGGGGGGAATTCAAGGAAAACCCGCGCCAGTCAAGTGTCCACCTCACGTATTAAACAATACTGAAGCGTTCAACGACCAAGGTCCATAACACCCTGTATGGTTTCACCATTTACGATCACTCGAACAACTACTTAATTAAGTTGACTTAATTAAATTACTTATATTTTATGTAAATACCGACTTTGTACCGCTTCCAATGTGTTTTTCTTCTTAGATACATTTCGGCGAGTTTGTATATCTAACCAATTTCAAGTGTAAACTCGGAGTTAATATTCCTGCTACGCTATGCCACGGCAGTGACACTTCTTGCCTCAGCTTTCGCGTTGAACAAATTGTAGATAAAGCTTTAGTGGTTTGTTTTGCGAGGGAGAGGCTGCCAGACGTTGACTATTTTATCTATAAACATTAGTGTTTTGGCTAATGAAAACAGCTCAACAAACACCATTCCTTGTCATTCGAAACTATTATGCAAAACTTGGTTTTATTATTAGATAGATACAGATATGCTTCCTATGTTCGTGGTGTAGATTTAGTAGTATAGTAGTGGTGGTGGTGGTAGTGACGACGAGAAGGCTTAGAGCCTCAGTAAATAGGCCAGTGTGATCATTTTGCCAACTTATTTTTACATCTAGGCAGTGTCAGTCTAACGGGACCAACAGCTTTGCGTGGATTCCGAACTACAATTGTTTTATCAGCTAGAGTTATTTTCGGCACAGTTTTACGGGCTTGTTGCATTTCTTGTCCATCAGAGGCAACAACAAACAAACCCCAATAACTCGCTCGCTCGACTTCGAATAAATTTGGCAAACTAGCTATCTAAGGTTTTCCTGCCTTTAAACATATTAATAAGGGTATCATTTAACTGGTTAGCAAAATATTCTTATTTTTGCGAACAGAAAAATGTAATCGGTCAGCCAAAATGGCTAGTTGGTCAGCAACTTATGGACAGCAAACATTTCTGAATCGGTCAGTAATTAATGTCATACTAGAGTGCGGGTAAGCGAAACATTAAATCTTGGTCATCAAAAAAAATCAATAAAACGTGAAATAGTGACAGTGCCCTGGGAAAACAAGTGAAAACTCGCGCCCGCTACACCGTTTGTAGAAGATTTCCTTCTGTATTCGGCAAAAGAAAACACAATAAAGCTACATAAATTGATAGTGCCCTGGGAAAACAAGTGCAAACCCGCCCCCGCTACCTTTTGGGCCTTGATTGCTACACCGAATGAAAACACACGCACGAAATTAGCTACTTGTATCACGCCACTGCTTTCGCTCCGCCCACAATAACGAACTTTGACGATTATTCAAAACAAACGCAATCCAATGAGTTATATTGATAACCATTCTTTTAATATGCAAACCTCTGAAGTAAACTGCTTCTAGACATGTTTTTATCTACTGACCAATTGTAAAATCTTGCTGACGAAGTAATCATTTCGCAGCTCGACTGTTAATTAAGCGAACACATGATATTACAAGCGGACTGTTGACAGTTTGTAGCATTTTTTGCAGAACAAGTGTTGCAGCCCGATTTTTATTTATTGCAAGCAACATCATTTTATGATGACCAAATGATTTAATGGCTATTTTTTGCTGCGAACCAATTTTAATAACGGCAAACCATTTAATTCCTTCTCGATTCATAATCATTTGTGCTATTTCTTCTTTTGCATCTTTGTACTTTGGTTTATTTGGTTAAAATATAACACGTTGAAATAACTAAAAATACTTCATTATCCCTTTTATGGCCTTACTAGCCTATATATTAATTCAAACCGTCCTATGCTAACAAAGTTCTATTTCCCCCATTTTTATCTTTCATTGTACAGCTGACTTTATTTTATATATATTGTTTTTTGCCGCCGGTGGTGTATTTTTGAACCGTGTCGACAGGCCCAAACGGAAACACGCCGAATCACTTAAGGCATTCTGGATATAACTTAAGGCGCGTGTCGTTACATTTCACATGCCGACTCCTGAATTGGAGCAATTAGTTTTAAAATCAACATAATTGAAGCCACGTGTGCACCAAAAACAATTTCTCTTTGAGCGGCCAGTAATATTAATTCGCCACGAATACAGTTGTGGCGTGCGGATTTCAAATATAATGCCGCTTTCTTAAATTATTAGATGCGACTTTGTGACATTATGGCGCCGGCTTTTAGAGGTTTTGAGAATTTAAATTGCCTTCGCCGTCGTTTAACGTGGTACGTGGTATATTGAGAAATATTACGTGGAAATGGCAAGCAATTTATAAACACTTTCGGTAAATAAATGCTTGGGCGAAGGCCTAGGAAATAGTGAGTTGATATTGATGACTAGGAAAAGGATTTGAATTGTACCTACATGAGTCATAAAACAGGAGCGGAGTCAGGATCATGACGCGAATAATTTACGTTATGTATAGCAGTAGGCCATGGTCAATTTATTAGAAACAAATTCAAAATTTTGATAGTTATTCTAAATATTAAATTGAATTATATAAAACATGCGGACATACTTTTCATAATTATTATCATGAATTGTCAAGAATAATTAAATAAGAAGCATATTTATTATAAAAACTCTTACGTAATTGGTATTTCATAAATAATAAAAATATGAGAGATCTGTCAAATTTTGACCATATGCATTTCTCTAATAAATTTACCATGACCTATTGAAACAAGTAAACGTAAATTATTAAAAATAATGCATTTTTAGATTATTCTTGAATACAAATACAAACTACTATATATTTTTGTAAAGCCCAAAGTATGTTTAATTAATTTCAAAAATAATATGTCATATTTAAAAATTTATATTTTTGTTAATATCACAAAATCTAAACTATTTAGAGGAAAACTGGCTACGCCACTGAACCTTACGTAAAAATCAGTTCTTACCTTTTTGATAAGTGAACGCGGAACGGAAATACGAGGTGTGCTTAAAAAGCGAAGATTTTCAAAATCACCTTGTAGATTAAAATTTAAGAGACATGACAATTTGAATAACATACCGATATGCCTATCTATTATTACAAGCCGTTTACTGTCCTTATAATCGGATAATATACAGGGTGTCCTAGAATATGTGGGCAATCTCCCGGGTTCAGATAGAACACTTAAGTGTTTGTTATTTAATTTTTTAGAGGTTTTTAATAGTTGATTGTGTTTTCAAATTCAAGTAATGGGGAAAAATAGTTTCTCGTACAGGACCAATAAAAATTATATAAGCTGTGATTGATATACAGGGTGTTCCAAAATATGTGGGCAATCTCCCGGGTTCAGATAGAACATTTAAAAATAACAGGAGAAGTTCTTATAAATTTTTCTTCCTACGGTCTCCCCTACGGAGATACTTGCCCATAACGGGCGTCCCTGGAAATCGTTCTTTGTTAAATAATTTTTAAAGTACCTACTAGGTGTAATTTAATAATTTTTTAGTATTAGTAACCATTATACTAAAAAATTATTAAATTACACCTAGTACTTAATAAATTATTTAAAAAAACAACGATTTCCAGGGACGCCCGTTATGGGCCCGTATCTCCGGAGGTGAGGCCGTAGAAAGAAAAAATTATAAGAACTTCTCCTGTTATTTTTAAGTGTTCTATCTGAACCCGGGAGATTGCCCACATATTCTGGAACACCCTGTATATTAATCACAGCTTATATAATTTTTATTGGTCTTGTACTTGTTGTAGAAACTATTTTCAAACATTACTTGAATTTGAAAACACAATTAACTATCAAAAACCTCTAAAAAATTGAATAACAAAAACTAAATTGTGTTTGGTCATATATATATACAGAAATTGGATTTGTATTGATAATATTTACCCAACGCAGTGATTTTCAATTTGATTTAATTTAGATAGCGAGCGCATATTTTAGATTGAAAAACTAATTATGTCACAGAAGCGTCATGCAAATTTATTAAATTCTTGTACATCGGATTATTTATATACGCATGAAGTTTAAAGTAAAATTTATTTTATTTTTTAACCAGTTTTTGCGTTTGCTAAACTATTAAGAGTATGTATCTATTGCATTCTGGGTAAAATACTACGTCAACATAATTAATCGCAAAATGGAATATATGTATGAATGTATAAGCTAAAATATAATTTATAATAAAGTATTTAGCTGCTAAATGTGGTGCAATGGTCTGAAGCTAACATTAAACAAAAATTTTAAATGATTTATTACCGTATTTATATTTGGTTGTAAATTTCGCTGTTGAACTAATGAGGTTTTCATTAAATTAATTATATTCTATTTAGGTGAAAATAAAATATTTTTACTTGCACGAATAATTATTGAACTCATTGCCAATTGGATCTGCCCGACAGGCGATTTAAATTTGTGGAATTGGCGGTTGGTAATATACCGTTAAACTCATCGTTAATCTCAGCAGTTTTCTATAATATGCCAGGGTGTCAATTTGAAAACCCACCAAACTCAATATCTAGCTTGCAGCAAATACACTACGCCTACAAATTTACATACATCTAGAATTTATGCTCTACCCCGTACAATTAGACGTATCAGGATATAAACGGCTCTGATCTAAAGGAGGTGGCTTTTGGAATATTCGATAATTAATTGGCGTAGTGTAATTTTGAAAATCGGAAAGGCACGTTAATTTTATTGTGACTTGACACTATACAAAGCCCCGATTCGACCTTCACTAGAGTACTGCTCTCATGCCTGACTTAAAATATTGCTCTTAGCGTCGAACGATTGAATGGTTATGTCATATTAATTTTCATATTAGAACTGTAATATCTTCCTGCACCCTACCTGACTACGCCATTAGTAGTAGTTATTTAATTATCGAAATTTTATTCTTACATAAGAAGAAAATTAATGTGCAATAATATTTATAGACGCCCTGTGGAAACAAGTCCAAACCCGCCCCGATACACCTTTTGGAGACGATTTCCTATTCTATTTTAATTTGAAAAAACCAAAATTCGAGCGCAAACCAGCCAGGCCGACAGCTACTCTACATATAAATAAATTAGAGAATTATAACAGGTATTTAATATTTTTATCCTAATGTTCATCTGTCCTACACGATCTCATTGGCCAACATGTCTATTCCAATGAACAAATTTCGAATCATGCTTGAACCCGAAACTTGCACACTATACCAAATAATAACGAAACACACACGAAACAACAAAGAAAGTATGCGTATTCCATCCTTGTTTGTCGACTTCCACTCCCTCCGCGTCGCAAGGGTGGGGCAATTGCAGATACGAAGATTCCCGGTTCAACACGAAGTGACGTCCGAGTGGTAGGGCAGATGCACTTTAGGACAGATGTGGTTTCCCCGAAAGGAGGGCTACTCGTCTGATCGGAGACCACGAGCCGACGAAGAACCTCAACAGCATAGAACATCGAAGACAGGTTAGGGATTTGAGTCTCTTTGATAGATATGTTCATCGAAAGTGCTCGGTTAACCTTGCCCTCTTAATTCCGCCCAGAGCGGCGAATAGCAGAAATACACGACGAACCACTGCGACCCATCCATATGTGGTTAAGCTTAGTACTCCTCGAACTTCATTATTTAAGAATTCTTTCATCTGGAGGACTTCATCCTTATGGAACGACCTTCCCGAGGTCGTTTTTCCCAACGAATATAATTTCCAACGATTCAAAACCAACGTGAATCGCTTTTTACGCACACGCACCACTCCCAGAGTGCCCTAAAGGATTTTTCCTATAGTGCTTGTGTTTGATCATAAAAAAAAATTGTGAATGTGGACGCATTTAAATAATATTTTGGAGCTTTCGTGGTTTAACCCCCTCGAAAGAACAATAATTTAAAAAAATCAGTTTTCTAAAAAGAGCTCTATAGGGGTCTATTTTAAATTATTTTTAGATTATTTATTTGGAAAACCTTGTAATTTAAATGGTTGCACCATTGAACGGGTGATATTTTACTGTTAAATAAATCACAACTGAATATGCGTATCAATCTTGTAGCTTAATTAGATTTTCCATCCAAAATCTATCCGTATACGCACACAAGCCTATATATAAATTAATTTAAAATCAAAATTACAGAACGAAATACCAATATTGTCATTGGCAACTAAAATTTACACACAAATACAAAGTAAATAATTTACTGTACAAATCCCTTTAGAGATTTCCCGATACCGTGCAAATTCGTGCAATGTAGGTACTTGTTTGCATAACAATATTTGAGGTTTGCGATTTTAGAAAAAAACTTAATTTTGGTTTTTGAGGATTAACCATAATGAATTGAATTGACATTGAATAAAGTTTCCGTTTTGCCAGCAAATATAGGAGGTAGCTTATTTAACTCGATATACAAACATGTACAGGGTGTCCCATTTTCGACACTTTTATAGGTGTTGTTCGTTTGTTATCCTTAATTGTTAGTGCTATCAAAAAAGTAATGTAGGTGTCATGTGCTCTTTTTGGGTCAAACTTAAAATGGTAAAATCAAAATTCGAATATTTTCGCTTGTTTAAGAGATACGGGGGAAAATAAAATAATTGACAATTTCAAAATTACCCTATATTTTCTTAAAAGAGATATAGAAAAATGTTTTATACAGAATAAGTATACGGGGTCAGGTAAAAAAGTTATCGGACCTAACCTCATTTTTTAAAATGGAACACCCTGTATATTTTAATCTAAAAAGATACTATTTTAAATTCTCCTTTCAAAATATAACACACCATGGATGATATTGGTTTCCTAGGTGATTTATTAAACTTTATTACTTTAAACCACAGTAGACCATGAAACAAAAGCTAATATCCTAGAGACAACTATGTTGACTATTAAGATTTAACGTCAATTTCATTTTTACATATTCATTTGCGAAAATGACCTATCAACATTTTTGAAAAATTTGATATGATATCAGTTTATATTGAAAGTTGAAAAAACGAAGAAAACCATTTAAGGACATATTCCGAATATTTGCGATGATTCCCGTTATTTTTTACCTTAATCTGAATCTTTTATTTCATTTCAAAGTAATAAAGTTTAAGTTTAAATAAATCGTCTAAGAAACCAACATCATCAGTGGTGTGTTATATATTTGAAAGGAGAATTTAAAATAATATCTTTTTAGATTAAAATATACAAGGTGTTCCATTTAAAGAAATGAGGTTAGGTTCGATAACTTTTTTACCTGACCCCCTATACTTATTCTGAAAACGGCAGACTATTCAACAATCAATATAAAGAATCTTTTGTACGAAACATTTTTCTGTGTCTCTTTTAACTAAAAAATATAGGGTAATTTTGAAATTGTCAATTTTTTGATTTTTTCCCGTATCTCTTAAGCGAGCGAAAATTTTCGAATTTTGATTTTACCATTTGGGACCTGCTTGATTAGGAAATAAAATATTTTGATTTTTATGAAATCAAGCAAGACTTGACTGGAGCATTATTTTTATTTTCTGTCTAGGTATCTTTTTCACAAAATATCGAAAAATAGAAAAGTTGCTCGGAATCCAAATTGCGCGTATGACGAATTTAATAACT
Source organism: Barypeithes pellucidus (assembly GCA_963991005.1). Taxonomy (NCBI): domain Eukaryota; kingdom Metazoa; phylum Arthropoda; class Insecta; order Coleoptera; family Curculionidae; genus Barypeithes; species Barypeithes pellucidus. The sequence goes on along the minus strand of OZ022557.1, from coordinate 18,278,180 downwards.
ACCAGTCTATATTGTTTTTTTTTTCATGTTATACAATATTATACCTGGTTTGTTTGGGGTTGTTCTTTATTTCTTACATTTTCTCATCGTTTGTTATATTAGCCTAGGAAATGAGATTTGGTCATCAAATGTTATTTTCGAAATAATCTTTTCTAAATATATTAAATTGAAAAATGAAGACTACGTTTTCTGTTTAGTGGTTTAAAAAAAAATGCAAAAGAAATCATGTCTAATGGTTATTAAATTCTCAATGAAATTTTGCGAAGAAGAGGCATCTAGAAAGAATGTAAAAATAATACTCCGGTCAAGGCCAGCTTGATTTTATAAAAATCAAAATATGTTAAAATTTGTTTCTAATAAAGCAGGCCAAATCCCAAATGATCAAATTTCAATTCGAAAATTTTGTGTCATTTACACGTATAGGCTCGCTTATCCTGAGACACACTGTATAGCACATTCAAATTTTTCTCTTTTTATCCAGGGTCATTCGTGAGAGGACCTACGGATTAACATGGGCTCTGAACCACGATCCTCAATCATCATCTCGCCTGATTACACGCGTAACATAGGAAATTCTAGTTTGAGCTGGCTGGATATTGGTTCCCGTATACATTTTATAGAAAAACTGCATCATAACTTCTTGAAGAGGCCGACAAGGAAAACCCATGTGCCGAGTTTCAATAAATTTCGGTGAGCCAATCCTATAAACTAATCAATTAAAAGTGATGGCAAAACCACGAAACTCTCATAGTTCTGAGTTGGCAAATTTATAAAGTCGCCATTAAAATCTAAGGTGAAATATAGTATACTATTATAGATATTCTGCTTATGATTTTATTTAATCAATTACACAATTACTTTTATCGCATGTTACAAGAGAAGTAGTGCAGCAATTAAGAAATATATTATCATTAATTAAAAAGCTCGTAAAAGAACGAATTCGAAATTTAAGTTTTTAATTAAACTTCTGTACAATGTTTAACTTAAAGTTCGCTGTCTTAGCCGACATCCGCAAGAATGGAGAAAGACGTTTCCATTGTGTCTTTTAAGTTTTAACCAGCCAGTACTTTAGTTTGAAACTTTCTTGGCAATTTTTAAAATATCGTTTAAATTGGCAAAGTAAATTAGAAAGGGTCTAATTGTTAGGGACCAAGACTAAGAAAACGGCCACTGGATTCCATCGAAAATCTGCTAGGCCAAATTATAATAAACATTCTAAGGACATTTGGTAGATTTTCCAGAACAAAACAAAGTGATGCAAAAAATTTTGACTTTTTCTTTTAATATAGGTATGAAGTGTTTTTATTTGATTTTCATTATTATTTACCCAAGACAATCGGAAAACTACTTTAAAGATAGGATTTAAGTAAAAAAATATGTATTTTATGGTTTATTTGCATAGTATTTTCCTATTTATATTATTGACTTGTTTTCTTTTCAAATTTTAGTCACATAACCTTAAACTTACGAAACGTCAAAATATTTAAAATCAAGAGTAGAGAGCATAAGCTAGCATCGATATCGACGACTATCAACATTATACAGGGTGTCCCATAACTAATGGTACACAGGAAAACTGCAGATTCCTTGGGTAAAAATACTGCGATTTCACATAACCTTAAACTTACGAAACGTCAAAATATTTTAAATCAAGAGTAGAGAGCATAAGCTAGCATCGATATCGACGACTATCAACATTATACAGGGTGTTCCATAACTAATGGTACACAGGAAAACTGCAGATTCCTTGGGTAAAAATACTGCGATTTGGCCATACTTAGTTTAGTTCAATAGCTGGTAATAAGCGAGATACAGGGTGTCCAAGTAAAAATTTAATTTTCAATTTTCCTAAATAACTTTTTCCTGAATCAATATTTTTGCACACAATTTTGCGACTAGGTTTTTTTGGGGAAAGGAATTTGAATTTGTTAATAATTTTGATGTAGATTGTAGGGGGCGCTCTCTGCAGTACTCTGGATACATAAAAAGAAGTGTAACTTTCTTGGGCCTTAGTATAATTATGTTTTTATTAAAAATGTCAGTTTTCCGTCATTTTTACGCAATAAAGGTATACTTTGTAAATGTCGCTCCGACTAACCGTTTTCGAGATTTTTGCATTTAAAATGCAATTTTAAATAGGGGAGACCTAGAAGAATTGTGACAGAGTAGAGTTGTGTGAACAAACCCGAACAAACCCGACGATTTCTCGGAATCTATGGCCGTTAGCGAACTGGCAACAGCGCACGATTGTTTGTTTATAGACGCGCTACTTGACGCAGTACGCGCCAATGGCCCACGACAAGCGGTTGCGTGACTACGACGTCTGCATGGAAAAACAACCAAAAAGTAAATTTTTTATAAAATTTTTGATTGTATTTATATCATTACATATTATATTCACGTGGTTATGCTATTTTTTCTTATATTGTGTGGGTTTGTAGTTTCAAAGCGTGGCATTGTCTTGCTGTGTTTGCATCTTGTTCCGAAATTACGAATTATTATTCTGATCAGATCGCGATTTTTGGCATCTAGGACACGCTGTCACAACTCTCCTATGAAGGTTATTTTCTGGTTAGCTCATTTTACACGCTTTTTCCAATACTTTTTTCTGTTCATTTCTGTTTTTTGTTCATTTGATCAATTCTTACAACCTAAGTTTGATATAATGATGCCATAATTACTTATAAAAGATTTAATACTGTTATGTTAATGTTTCATGTTATTGTAGTTTCTACAATTATGCCAAATGATAATTAAAGTAACTTTATGCAAAAAAACGTATGTTTTGTTTATAATTCATATAAGAGTAATTTTATCTATTAAATATAGTCTAGATACACAGCTGTCACAACTTACCTTAATACCTGTCACAATTTACCTCGGTGTTAGGAGACTTGTGCCAAAGGGAGTAGTTTCAGTTTTCGTGAATTTTCTCAGAAACTGTATAACTTTTATTGACTTTGATGACTGATTTTAAAAGAGTAAGGATTGAGCTACATTGCGGCTTACAATTCATAATGGTGGTATGGTTCTTTATTGAGATATGTTCTTTTAAGTAAAAATTGTCACAACCCTCCTCGGTCTCCCCTACCTATCCCTATCAGTATTATATCGGGTGTCAGACGTTGACTATTACAACTACGCTAAGGTCGAAATCTGTTAAGGGTAATACATAATTTCATTTCAGAGGAGATCAAACAAATTCTCGCTGGTTATTTTTATTTGATTTCGTCGTAATAGTTTCGTGGCTATTTCCGGCATTTGTGGATTTTTAACGGCAGTGTTTTGTTATATAGTATTCGCTGGTTAGGAAGTCAATTTAGAAATCTATACTTAATTGTATATCAAATTTTAAATTCGTGGAGGAACCAGATAAAAATAGTCATCAAAACACATATCTATGCATCATCTCAAACAAAGAATTCTTATACTTACCCAAAACATATGTTTAAGTTGTGGCACCCACATGCTTATTTTAATATATAATTTTAAAAGGATTTGGAATGTTTTCGTCCCCTACTGTAATAATTTATTTCGAAACCATATTTCTTTGCGTATATAAGAAGCTAATATTTATTCAGGCTGAGCATTTTATTTTTAAAATAAGTAATTCTTTTTTGGATGTAGTATTATTTTGACCTACCCTGTATATTGAGCGTCAGCGGTATGTTGAGAGTTAGCGGTTTAGTTTAAAAGGGGGATACCTCGTTTTGCCTATCGACTCAGTTCTTGCTCATCCGTCCCCCATATACTTAAATAATCATATAAATAATGATTAATGAAATTTAAAAAATAGCGAACGGCATACGTAAATGCCAGAATCATTAATGCACGTTCGTTAAAATATAAATTTTTTATTTCCAAAAAAATCTCGTCAAAAAGACGACCTCTAATTATCCCGTAGCGACGTTCACGACAAAAATGTCCGCCCGTTAATATTTCAAAAAGATCGTCGTATTCACTTTCGTCTAAGGCTTAAAAGTAACAAATTTTACCGGCATATTGCGAGCCACGCTATATTGCCAGCTCTGCTTCCATAAGATTCTTAACATAAATGGAACGATAGGCTCTAGGTTCGATTCCAAGCGATTCTATGAAACTATTTTCTATTGTAAAATAATTTGCACGTCACTAAACAATTTTTATTTATACGTAGTTTTTAATTTGCTTTCTTATTTTATAATTAATTAATTATAACAAATAATATTCCTTATTATTATAATTATTATTGTAAGTACGGGATTATTGTAGTGAACAGCTACATCAAACGGTAAATTAATAATTTATAGGAAACGTTGCTAAGAGAAATTACTGGAAATTATTTGCAAGTTTGTAGGCTGACCGCTAGGGGGCGTAACACTAATAGCAATTTGTTAACAGTCGACTTCTTTACGATTTGCTTAAATACTTACAAGTAATCTCTCATGTATCATGTCGACAGCCAAGCTGCTCTTAAGGCTCTGAACTCCAATAGGTTTACTTCAAAACTTACACTGGAGTGCCATACCAACCTAAAAGAACTTACCTCTTGTGGATCACTGGTCACTCTGGGATATTAGGTAATGAGAAAGCGGATGAATTAGCGAGAGCCAGAGCTACTCAAAGTCTCAGGGGCCCCGAGCCGGACTTTGGTATATTAAAACAGGCAACAAAATCAACATTAGATTGATGGTCGAAAAAACAACATCTATCTCTATGGCAAGGGCTACCTGGTCAAATACACGCACGGGCTGTAATTGGAAAACCATCGAAAATACTATCGAATGGGAAGCTAATTCTGACGCGGCCCCAGCTGAAACAGGTGATGGGTCTGCTAACAGGCCACTGCCACTTGCGAAAACACATTCAACGGATAGGTATAAACAACGGATCCATTGAATGCAGACAAATAATTTACCGCTGCGCAGCGCTGTCTCGTAGAAAACAAAATATCTTCGGGAACATACAACGTGGTGATAACCTCCCACATGACAAGCTTGGTAGAAAGTTACTGGACCTCATAGAAGGAACAAACATCTTCTAACAAGATTCGGGGTACACAATAAGCCTTTTAAACGACCCCCCCCCCCCCCCTTTCACAAACCAACATCATGTATCATGATCAACTTTGCTTATACACAATTTCCTCTAAACCTTTAAATAATGGGGTGGGGGAACGCAAACATTGACTTGGAAAAAACTCAATATCTCAGGAAGGTCTTAACGGAAAATATTAAAGCTAGTGTCATTTAAAAGAGTTCTTTTCTTCTTGCTCTATCAGCTATACTACAAGCGATGATGTCTATGTCATTTTTACTGTACTAGCTAAATGGCGCTTTTTACAGATTTAGCATATTTTAGGTTTTTTATCGAAAAATTTAAATAAGATGGTAAATATGTTATTATACCATTACAAAGAGGAATAAAGGCAGAAACAAATGGTGAAACCCGCAAGTTTCCCTCTTTTTTCTAACCGGAGATATCGATGAAAAATTAAAACGACATTAATATATTAATGACAGTTCACAAGTATGGTTAAATTATTTTTAAAATTTTATTTTTGTGTAACGACCAAACAATTACTTTCTAGGTGTTCTAAATGTAGAAAGAAAAAAAGTAATAAGAAAATGCGTTAGGTAAAACATATTTTTATTTATTTTTTAATTTTAACAAGGCAATACAACTTTTGGAAAATAAGAAAGGTTTTCTCAGTGCGTATAGCTGTCGGATCTTAACGTTGTCGCATGCAACCCTCGTAACAATATTTATACATACTAATATTACTAAAGCCATCTACGAGCTATCAAGAAAACCGAATTATGTCCAATACTACTACCGCCATCTACGAGTTATCAAAAACCGGATGATGTCTAATACCACTACGCCATCTACGTCATTAGGCACAACCAAGACGAGAACAATAGTTAACTGTTTTTTGACGAGAACGAATCGAGCCACGAGAGTGACAAGTTGGCATTCTTCATATTTTCAGTGTTTTTTAGTTTAAAATATTAAAACATACACGCTCGAATTTCTAACTAGATGCACGAACAGACGCGCGGTGCACACAAAAACTGTGCGCCTTTTCCATGTTAAATCGCCATAGCCCCGCTATCCCCCGCTGCCACCCGTCACCTGTTATCACAGAGAAACTGCACTACTTAATCGCACGTGCGAGCAATTCCTTTCTTAATCGTCGACCGAGGCACGGTTGCCGGATCTATACAGTTTGGTTTGACGGGATGATAAAATATTAGGGAGGGTCGGACTTTTTTAGTTTGACGGTACGATAAAATATTAGGGTCGGACCTTGGGGGTGCACGTGCGCATGTGCTCCTGTGGAAGAACCGCCACTGATTAATGATAATATAACGTTGTAATAACATCTTAACCATAATATTTAAGTTTCTCGAGAAAAAACATAAAATATGTTAATTCTGTAGAAAGCGCCATCTTGCCACTACAGTAAAAATGACATAGACATCGCTTGTAGTGTAGCTGGTAGAGAAAGAAGAACTCTTTTAGATGAAACTAATTTTAATATTTTCCGATAAGGCCTTTCAGAGATATTTAAATTTTTTCCAAATCAATGTTTGCGTTACCCCCACCACTTTATTTAAAGGGCTAGAGAAAACAGTGTATAAACAAAGTTAATCATGATACATGAGATATTTATTATAAGTATTTTCAATATACGTTATTTAAGCAAATTGTAAAGAAATCGACTGTTAGCAAATTACTATTAGTGTTACGCCCCCTGGCGGCCGTCCTAGAAACTAAAAACTAATTTCCACCAATTTCTCTTGGCAACTTGGCCTATAAATATTTTTCTCTGGAAGCTGTGCGGTGAACGGTTTATGAGATACACCTCGTTTAGCTGACCACCCTGTTCAATAACAATCTCCAAATATACCGTATTTTAACCACAACGTGGCAACGCATCAAATGGTGACTGTCATGACGGAGACGCCAGGTTCGTATTTCGTTGCCTCCAATTTGCCTGACAAGTGCGATCCTCCTTCGTCTTTTCATCTCGATGCTCCGTCTTTAACGCCTCTACTCATTTCTCACACTTATTTTGTTTATTACACAAAATTGCAACGAATTACGGCCATACTTACATTACTAACGATCCAAAATCGTGTGCTCAATTTCCCACATAATATTAGTTATAAAGCAGTGGCGGTACAAGTATAAATTTATATTCTTTGAATATACTATCAAAAAATAAAACCGAACTTGAGATTGCTGACATTTAAATTATATTTAACTTTCGTAAATATTTAATTTTCAACACACGGAAAAATGTTCATAGTCAAATTATTATAGTACATCTTTTATTGTAAAATTTCCTTTAAATATAGTATTAATTACATTTGTAATTGTATACCTAAACATAATTTCTTAAAAAGTATAATTCGAATCTCTAATAAATTTAGTAAAATCAAGTAAATACTAAAATATATTGTAAATTTTACAACAAATGTATGTGGTCTTAACAAACAATTTAGTAAAATAATTATGGTAAATATTTTATTGTACGATGATCTTTAAAATATTGTATTAATTGCAATTTTCATTTTTAATATGTCTTGGCATAACCACGTTGTGGCAATCGCCAAGATAGCTTCTCAGAAACTTGGTGTACTCTTCCGAACCAGAAAGTTGTACACACCTCAACAACTTTTGACACTATACAAAGCCCAGATTCGACCATCACTAGAGTACTGCTCTCATGTCTGGAGCTCTGCACCCAAACATACTCTTCGGCAACTGGATTCCATCGAAAGGAGGGCCATTCGTCTGATTGGAGACCACGAGCTGACGAGGAACCTCGACAGACTAGAACATCGAAGATTTTTTCATGGAAAGTGCTCGGCTGACCTTGCCCTCTTACTTCCGCCCAGAGCGGCGAATATCAGAAATATACAACGAACCACTGCCGCCCATCCATATGTGGTTAAGCTTAGCACTCCTCGAACTTCATTATTTAAGAATTCTTTCATCTGGAGGACTTCACCCTTATGGAACGACCTTCCCGATGTCGTTTTTCCCAACGAATTTAACCTCCAACGATTCAAAACCAACGTGAACCGCTTTTTGCGCACACGCACCACTCCCAGAGTGCCCTAAAAGATTTTTCCTATAGTGCTTGTGTTTGATCATAAAAAAATCGGTACCAAAATAATATTGTAAATGCAGATAATTTTTAAAAAATAATTTCTAATAAATATTGTCAAATCAAGTAATTATTACAATATATTGTAAATCTTACAACGAACGTATAGTAAAAATAATTATTATTTATAAATCCTATCTATAATTTATAATATTTAAATATTTTTAAATGTATGGTACAATTTACTGACGGGTATTTTTTATTGTAAAAATGACCAAGTTTAAATAAAGTGTTGTAAATATGCCTTTTTACAAGAATGCAAGGATTAAATCAGATGCTACGGATCACTCGGATTTCCATCTTTGTAACCAAGAATATTTATATAATAGAAATATATTTTATTAAATGTTGCAAAAATTTTTTGTAAATTTTACAGAAGATTTTAGTAAATATTACAAAAATATGGCATATAAATGGTGTAACAAAATTTTTTGTAATTTTTACTAAAAATTTAGGCTCAAATTTTGCTGTAATTTCTCCAGTAGGTTCCCCTGTCCAAATATCCTGAGTCATTATCTAAACACCGTCGAAACATGTAAATTAATGCTGTTTACTTCCATAATATGACCTCTGCTACGCCTCTGCTATTCGCACGAGGTTAAAATAACATTTTGGTAGACCTTCACTGCTCCGATTGATTCCACCATCGGTCTTTTCGAAAGACAAACATGCAAGTTGTGCAAATTATTATTGTTTCTGAAAGGTCTGGAAATTTTCAGTTATGGATAGATATTTATTATATTATTTGATCCGTGTGTGAGAATATTGATGCAACGATGTTGGATAGAGGATCAAAGATCAAAGTCAATGATGATGAAGGATATAACACGTTCCTTCAGCTGATATTATCATTGATTATTATGATTTAAATAACGTTTAGTCTCGTTCATTCATTGACTTGTGATACTATAAACGTTATTTTACTCAAACAAAACAATTTTAACTGTAAGGTAAAAGCTATGATAAAAATGAACTTTATTTTGAAAGTATTTTACATGATGCATTTCATAGACTCCGGTTAAGACAACACGAAAAAAATAATTAATTTTTAGCGACTGCGATATCTGTTATTCATTGATATACGCCGCCTACGAAGCGGTAGCGACCGACTCCACGTCCACTGGACGCTCCTACCTAAGCTTTCATTATCATCTTATTCCGTCTCATTTATAAAACAAGTCAGCTCTTGAAACGGAAATTCCGTCTAATGTGTTCACTGTTTTATTGTTTTTGCAGTAGGCGTTAAAATATCAACATAAATATAGGCAAAAAAAATAATTATTAAACTATACACGTTCATCGAATTACTGATAAAATAAAATTGTTGTTTAACACCGCTTGGAAATTCTCAATTATAATGCACCAGACAATTCGTCTGCAAATTCTCTAATAAATATGGATTGTCTGAACTAATACCAATTGGTAATAATAAATTACAATTCACAAGTAACTGTGAGTATTGTATCTTCGCGAACTTGGCATATCTTTTGCCGGATCTACGAAAAACTTTAAAAGGAAACACAAATCAGACTTTCTACCAACTTCCGCCACTTTGAAACGAATACAAACTAGGTGGAAGTCGATTCTTTAACTTCTTGCTGGTATCGGAAAAAGCAGAATTACTTTATAATGTATTTGATATAGATTTATTATAGGGAAACAGTAGCGTATTTAGTTTTTGCAAAAATCATAAATTTATGTTGAATGAACTGCAGAGAAAATTCTTACAATCATCAACGAAGATCTATATGTGTAAAAATCCTATAGTTGCTACGTAAAACTTGTGTAACAGCATTTAAGTAACATCAACAACCAAGTTATATAGCAGAAATGTTTACAGGATCATTATTTTGTATAATGTAAGTTCTGTTAATGTTCTGGTTTGTTCTAGCTGCTATTTAAAAAACTATAAAACAGTCTTATGGTTTGATTGTAAGAATATTTTTATACCGTAATATTGTAACTATTAAGGTGCCCATACACGAGCGTACATGCGTCAATAAATGAGTGTACATTGCACGTTGCACATGAACGTAAACATAATTTAGGCATAGACGGTGATACATGTTCGAAGACATAAATAGCAATTTTTATGTCGAACGAAATGTGCCATGTTCGTTTGGAACATACACGATCGAACATAAGCGTACACTCATATACGCACACAGTAATGCAAGCACGGTCGCTCATGTGCGACATACATGGTACCCTAAGAACAAAAGTGTATCACCGGAGACCTTTATACGACAAATTTTCAAATAGAGAGCTTCTATGAAACTTTATTCTTGCTATTTGCTGTTATTATTGTATTATTTTCCAAAAATAATGATCCAGACATTGAGACGTTCGAATAGAGGTTATATTTCATAGATTAATCAGCAATCCTATTTATCTTTAAAATGGCATTCAGAATCCTGCTGAAGCATATACAGTGTGTATACAGGGTGTTATGGAAATGACGTTTAAACCGGCAATTCCTGACATAAAGACAAATTGAAGAAAAATAGCCATAAATGGCGCTTTTAATTCATTCAGCGGCAAAAGTGACCTGACGTCAAACCAGAAAAATACCTGTGTGGCACTGCGATACATGTAAGCAATCAAGGAATTCTGACCGGTGTTGTCATATGTACACCTTAAACTCTTTAGACAAAATAAAATAATTTAAACACTTTTCCATTCTGTAATACCTTTTTGTACAATTAATTGAAGAACATTTACGACGGACTATGTTTTAAACAACCGGAAAAACATATGGAATAGTAATAGCCACGAACGTCACTAGGTCAAATGCCAATGACCTCTTGACGCCTTACATCGGCTGAGCGAAGTAGTTTCATATAGCGTCGCACGCTTGCGTCTGTTAGTTGAAGACCAACCAGTGGCCGGATAAGTTGCGTCTCGTCGATCACCAACACACTCTCAGCAATCCGCTCTGTTTTATCGGTTTACGCGTGTATCTTCCCGTCCATAAATAATCTTTGAATATTGTTTTTATTGACGCGTTTCATCTGGACGTCAAATTTCGTCGCGTGTAATAAAATCTAATAATCTGTAGTATAATCTGTATTACTGTATTTTCAAAAGCTAACTATCGGTTCTGTTTCACTATTACTGTCTGTACATAAAGTGTTTCCAGGAGTGTTCCCATGAAAAAGCAAAAAAACTGATTGTGTTTATGCCTGGACTTCCTCGCTCTTTAGGTATAAGGATAAATACAAGTAGGTAGAAAATAATTTATTTTTATAATTTTATATGGAATTTCAGTTTTACATTAAGTTTGGCAACATTGCCATTGGCTCTGGGTGAAATGTACAGTAGCGCGGACTGACCTGTGAGTAAGAGTGTCTATTACCCCACTTTTAAAACGGTCGATTTAAAAAAAATAAAATATGTAGCGCTTCTCTAGGACACCCAGGGAGTCACACATTTAAATATAATACGTCATTTCCATAACACCCTGTATATAGTTTGGAAAGGGCTTGGGAGATGGTAATGGAAGATGTTGGCCCACCCGGCATCGCCCGGTGAGATACCATTGCATCGGTTTAGGTGGCGTGAAGTTTGCTCCTTGAGCTAACTTTTGCTCATTGAGTTGACGTTTCGTTGCTGTGCCGATGTTTCCGGTTACCAGGGTGGGACCCCCCAAAAATAGCATGATGGAAGCTCCAGGCCCAAAATACTCCGGAGGTAAACTCGCCCCCCATTCGGATCTCCGGGCGGGGGCTGGACTTGGGGCCCCATCAAGCGAAGTTCATCAAAAAACAACCATTTCCGACAATTTACTGGGATCTAACAACACTCAACGAAGAAATGGTGTGGCACCTGCAGTTGCTAACCAACCCAGAACTAGCAACTTCAAAATTGATTTCTGCAATATTAGAGGGCTTAACACGAACATCAATTCAGTCCACCAGCACTTACAATCTTCCAAGCCTCACGTACTCGCACTGACCGAGACAAAGGTCAGATCGTCAACAAACACCGTCAGCTATTTATACCCTGGATACGATTTTCATTTCCGATTCCGACGCAACTTCGGCGTGTGTCTTTTTATTCGAGATGATCTCTGCTGCCAACGAGAACCTACACTGGAACCGAAAGACTTTGATGTAATGTGGTTTAAAATATCAACACCGAAAATCACCAAGTTTATCTGCTGCCTTTACCGTCCTCCAAGTGATACCCATTACAGAGACCTTTTCTCATCACTAGCCAATACAATCGACTTCGTGCAAACCAACTATCCAAATGCCGAGATTGCTATCTTTGGTGACTTTAACGTCCACAATGTCAACTGGCTTAAATATTCAAATACAGACGATGAGCAAGGCCGCGAGGCCGAATCCTTCGCGATCAGTTCTGGTCTAACTCAACTCGTAGAAGAACCAACGCGGATTCCAGACCGAGCTGGAGATTTTGCTAGTCTTTTGGATCTTTTCTTAACGTCAAATCCCGATCTATATACAGTCACCGTAGAGCCTCCGTTAGGATCTTCCGATCACAAACTTATTTCAACTCTAAGCGAACTACCAATTAATTCTGAACAACCTCCTAAACCTCGCAAGATATGGCATTACAGATCGGCCAAGTGGGAAGACCTGAAAGACCATTTTCGGACTTTTCCTTGGATGAGCGTATGCTTCTCTTCTGATGATCCATCCGTCTGTGCTGGGGAGGTCTCCGACGTCATTCTAACGAGCATGGAAGCATTTATCCCCTCCTCCCAAAAACGCCCTTCCAACGGCAAGCCCTGGTTTAGCAAGGATTGTGAGCGTGCTGTCAAATCAAAAAATCTGGCTTACCGACAGTGGCGTAAAAACCCGACCACTGAGAATCGTACCATCTTTATTACCGCTCGAAACCAATGTAAGCTAACAATAGATCAAAGCAAAGAAGCCCATAACGTGAGGATCAAAAACAAACTTCTTGACTGTCCAAACGGATCAAGGTCCTTTTGGTCAGTCGCTAAGGCCGTCAGCCAAAATTTTACCAAATCAACTATTCCACCTCTAATACGTCCCGATGGTACAATAGCATCCACAGCCGGAGACAAAGCAAACTTACTTGCTGAACTATTTTCTTCGCATTCCACTGTAGATTTCCAGGGAAGAACACCACCCGACATTCCTGCAGTTGAATCCGAAATGACCGAAATCGTGTTCCGTCAGCGTCCCGTCAAACGAATCCTGAAAGGGCTCGACGTCAAAAAAGCTACTGGTCCAGACCAAATTCCTATTATAGTTCTCAAGACATGCGCCGATGAACTAACACCAGTATTTTGTAGACTTTTCAACTTATCCTACAAAAAAGGAATATTTCCATCTTGCTGGAAGACGGCGCGAGTCCAGCCTATTCCAAAGAAAGGTAAGAGAACCCTGCCTAACAACTATCGACCAGTCGCATTGCTTTCAGTTATATCAAAAGTAATGGAGAAAGCTATTAACCAACATCTTCTAAAGTACCTGGAAGGCTTCAGCATCATCAGCGATCATCAATATGGTTTTCGGAAGTCCAGATCAACTGGAGATCTTCTAGCCTATGTCACCCATATTTGGAACAACGCAATCGAACATCATGGGGAGTCTCGGGTTGTTGCGCTGGATATTTCTAAAGCTTTTGATCGTGTTTGGCATGAGGGGCTTCTAAGTAAACTGCGATCCTATGGTATGCCCAGTCGATTCTGTGCATGGTTATCTAGCTTTCTTAAGGACCGCTCTCTGCAAGTGGGGATTGACGGATTTCTCTCAGACACCTTCACCATCAATGCCGGTGTTCCTCAAGGGTCCATATTGTCTCCCACTCTCTTCTTACTCTACATTAACGACCTTCTAGTGAAAACTAAAAATCCGATATTTAGTTTTGCTGACGATAGCACACTTTTCTCATCTTTCTCTTTGAATGCGCAAACATCGGCTGCCGACGCACATCTTCGCAGACAGCATGAAGTATCACGCCTCAACAAAGACCTGGAAGAAATTTTGGCTTGGGGTGACAGTAACCAAGTCGAATTTAACGCTAAAAAAACCCAGGCAGCAGTTTTCTCTAAAAAGGTTAACATTACAGAACCGGAAATAGTCATGGCCGGACACGCAATCCCACTGGCTTCATCTATTAATTTGCTGGGTGTCAATCTGGGAGGAAATATGTCTTGGCATAACCACGTTGTGGCAATCGCCAAGATAGCTTCTCAGAAGCTTGGCGTACTCTTCCGAACCAGAAAGCTGTATACACCTCAACAACTTTTGACACTATACAAAGCCCAGATTCGACCATCACTAGAATACTGCTCTCATGTCTGGAGCTCTGCACCCAAACATACTCTTCGGCTACTGGATTCCATCGAAAGGAGGGCTATTCGTCTGATCGGTGACCACGAGCTGACGAAGAACCTCGACAGCCTAGAACATCGAAGACAGGTTGGGGATTTGACTCTCTTTTACAGATATTTTCATGGAAGGTGCTCGGCTGACCTTGCCCTCTTAATCCCGCCCAGAGCAACGAATAGCAGAAATACACGACGAACCACTGCCGCCCATCCGTATGTGGTTAAGCTTAGTACTCCTCGAACTTCATTATTTAAAAATTCTTTCATCTGGAGGACTTCATCCTTGTGGAACGACCTTCCCGAGGTCGTTTTTCCCACCGAATATAACCTCCAACGATTCAAATCCAACGTGAATCGCTTTCTGCGCACACGCACCACTCCCAGAGTGCCCTAAAGGATTTTTTTCCTATAGTGCTTGTGTTTGATCATAAAAAAAAAAAAAAAAAAAAAAAAAAATAACTTTTGACCCGCTAATTTTTACAAAATTTGGGTGTGGCTTAAGTGAGAAAGCAGACTACTTTTTGCCGGAAGAATGACAGTACTGACAAAATACCGGATGTGCATCTTGGTAAAGAACATTAAAAAGGAAGAGGGGTCTTGCGATTCATCATTTTGAAGGTACTATCAAGTACTTTACGATGCCAGAATATTATTTCTCTATTCGCAACGAAATCAAAATGGCGGCGTTTTAAAAATTGCATAGTTATTATTTTTTTATAATCCTTTATTTCATTTACCATCTTAGAAAAATAAATACAACTTGGCATAGTATAAATAGTAGGAATCAGAGAACTACACTTTCTTGCATATTTCATGGTGCTTAAATACAAAATAGCGGATGGGCGACATCTTGATAAAAAAAAATTGAATATGAAGTGAGGTCTTGGGATACATCATTTTAAAGGTCTTATCAAGTACTTTACGATCCCAGAATATTGTGTCCCTATTCGGGCCCAAACCACAATGGCGGCTTGTTAAAAAATATCATTTACTATTTTTTTCTTAAGACATCAGATGAAGCCAAATTTGACTTTTTCTGCTGGAATAAAGCCATTGCAGCAAGTGCATTTTCAAAAATCTTAAAATGGAGTAAAATTACCTTTTGGAAGAATCAGAATTCCATTACGCCGAGAACTCAGCATTTTTCAAGGATTGTTAAATTTTAGTTTTTCATAATTATCACATATCCCACGTATTATTAATAACTAGAGTTCATTTGAAGAACGTAACTGAACAGTAAACTATTATCATAAATTCGTCCCTTTTTTGAAACTAAATCAACAAAGTTTAGGCATGAAATCACCTCCCGGAATCTCTATCATTTTCAAAGTTGTGTCCGGCCACACATTCACGTCACGGGGCCCTGAAACGTCCTTTGTGATATTTCAGCGTTTCAGCGTTCCCGTTGAAAATTTAACGGCGTGAAAGCGGCCTGAAACAATAGGAATTCATCTGTCCCAAACTGCGAGGATCCATCCCCCAGGAAACGCCGAGCGGTCCAGGAATAAAGTGAAATATTACGACTGGGTTATATACATTGAATTGTTGTATTTTGAGTGTAGTTGTTAGGCGTCATATTATTACACGATCTTGAATGGTGACCAAGTGAAAATTTTATATTCGAATTTCCTAATTAATATACTTTTTTCTTGAGGCGAGAAACTCGAATTTGTTAAAACAATTTTGATGTGGATTATCGAGGGCGCTCGTTGCGGAACTCCGTGTACATCAAAGATCTTACAAACTCCAGATAGAATTGTTTACATGTGTACTCGACGTAAGGATTGTTAACGTGCACTCCCCACCTTGCTGTTATGCTTGCAGCATAGCCAGATTGTCCTACGGCAAACGATCAAACTTTATCAATGAATCGGATTATAGTAAAGCATACACTGTTGCTACTCGCTGCTAACCGCTTTTAAGGGAGTGTTTATATACTTGGTTGTTTTTATTTTTTTTTGTGAGTATTGGTGAAAAATCGTCTTTATTATAAACAATGATGGTGCATTCACATATAGTTTGTAAAAGAGTGGATCATTTAAGCAAGGATTTATCTTTTCTTCGGTAAGTATGGTTATGTTTTAATATGATTTTATTGATATGATTTCTGACTAACCATTGACGTTTAAAAGGTTATGGACCGGTCCGTGGTGCTAGTCCGGGCAAAAAGCAGTCGAGTTGGTTTATTTCTTAATATAAATCTTGCATTTACAAGATGGTTGAGTCTTGTGAGGCCATAAAATACTTCACTAGAAGATGCAATGGTGTTAAATTAAAATTTCACAGCTGAGTAAATATATTTAGAAATTTGATTTTGAGTTTGCATCACCCATTCCGTTTCTCCCTCCTTGCTAATTGGCCACACCCAATGCATGTGAGAAGGTAATAAACTAAAGATAGATGACCAGAGTGCAGTTGGATTATTTCACGATTTATTTGATACCTTTAAGTATAATAATATTATTTTAAAGAATCATCCTTTTCACAGTTTATAGTAAAATTATTAGAAATAAACTTATTTTAAGAGCAATTGCGGATTAACCTTAAACCAGTTGTAATTGTCAAATTTACAAATTTTTAATTGGGATTTTGCAAGATGTCTTAGTGATAAATATGACAATCTGGCTAGAAATATACACTTTTATATCTGGAGAGTATCATCCAGTAATGAATACACCAAAAATATTGATGCTAAGCATAAATAGTTAAATCCATCCTTGGATACACTGTATATAAAAACTGGATCAATATTTCTACCTTTTTTATAAATATCAAATATTCGAAACTACACTTTTTGACTTTTTGAATAGATAATATAGTTAAACGTAAAGAATCTCAAAGTAAATTATACGCCCTTGTTGGGCTTTTTGCCCAGACTAGCTCCGCTCCGAAACGATGAGGACCGCTCCATAACCTTTTAAACGTTATTGGATTTAACCTTGTAAGATCTTTGATTTAACCAGACTTCAACATTGTTGCCATTAGCGAGACCAACATGTTTTGTCACTCTTCCACCCATTACTGATTTTCAATAACATTTCAAACAATCACAAACTCACTTTCCAACAGATTTATGAATGGAGTGTTGGCCCTGTGGTGTACATAATGTGTGACTTTTTTCGCTTTAGTGTATCTATGTTTTTATTAAAAATATTAATTTTCTCATCTCTTTTACGCAAAAATGGCGTCAATGTCGTTGTGAGCAACTGTTTTCGAGATTTTTGCATTTACAATTTCTAATGTATCCATTTAATTAATTAAGAAATTATTGTCAACAATATATATTTTCTTTTATTGATAGTTTTTGTATATATTTGTGTAAAAATAACATTTTTATTTAACTTGAAAATATTTTTATTACTGGTCTTTTCATTTTTTAAGAGTCTGGACTTTCATAATTTTTAAAAAATTAATAAATTATTAATACTTTAAAAAATATTGGTTAGAACTCCTGTTGTAATATATTATTTGTACCTAAATTCTAATACCTATAATATAATAATTAATATCTAACATAACAAACTGTTACTTCTATATTTTAAAAAGCAAACTGGGCTCAGTGGCGCCTCGTGACCGTTCACAAGTATGGTGAAATTATTTTTAAAATTTTATTTTTGTGTAACTACCAAATACTTACTTTCTAGGCGTTTTAAATGTAGAAAGAAAAGAAGTAATAAGAAAATGCGTTAGGAAAACCATATTTTTTTTTATTTTTTAAATTTTACACAAGGAAATACAACTTTTGGAAAATAAAAAAGGTTTTCTTAGTATGTATAGTGCTTAAACGTAAAGCCCGTTATTCGGTACTTAATTGTAGAAAATTGATCAATAACAGCCTCATTAAAGTTTGGAATACCCTCTATAATTTTTTTTTCATATATTTAATTTTTAAACTTTCTAATAAAGTCCCTAGATTTACCCTTTGTGGTCTGCGTTAAATTAATTTCGGGTTTAGGTCTTCCCTCATTTTTCACTTCAATTTTTTGCTCCGAACTCAAAGAGCTAAAGTTATTTTTTAAATAGTCCACCGTCAAACTATTCATTTTAACTTAATAAATATATAATATTAAAATATTAAAACATACACGCGCGAATTTCTAACTAGATGCACGAACAGACAACGGCGCGGCGCACACTAAAATTGTGCACCTTTCCCATATGAAATCGCCATAGTCCCGCTATCCCCCGCTGTCTACCGCCACCTGTTACTACAGAAAAACTGCATTATGCCCCGCCTACTTAATCGCACATGCGAGCAAGTCTCGTCATAATCGTCATTAACCTCGACCGAGGCACGGTTGCCGGATCGAGAGCCTATAATATACAGTTTGGTTGACAGTACGATAAAATATTAGGGAGGGTCGGACTTTATACGATAAATAATATTCAATGAATATAAATTAATATTTTTTTGTTCGTTTTGGGAGTGCACGTGCGCATGTGCTCCTTTGGAAGAACCGCTATTGCACTGGACACTATTATGTAATAATCTCGAAGACGAGCGACATTGACAAGGTACACAAATTTTGGGTAAAAGTGATAAGAAAATTGATATATTTAATAAAAACATAGATATGCTAAAGCGCAAAAAAAGTTGTACTTTTTTCTATGTACCCAGAGTGCCACAGCGACAGCCCTCTACAATCTCCCTCAAAATTACAAGTTTAAATTTTTCGCCCCAAGAAAAAAAATAGATATTGGCCAAAAATACATAGCAAACAAAAATTATCATAAGTGATTCAAATTTGGTCCGTGGACATAAAATTATAATACGAACAACTTTTCCAAATATATTTTTTTAAAATTCGATCAATTAAGGCCATTTTTCTTTGTATTGAAGCAAAAACTTATGGCGAAGTAAAATTTTACTTAATCGAACAATACATTTTTTCCCTATATGGTTCCAAATTTAATAATGACACTGTATATTATGTGCTATACAGGGTATCAAGGTGAATACTTCCCACCTTTAATATCTCGCTTCCAGTACTTAAGTAACATTAAAAATCGGAAAGAACAACAAAGAATAGACATGGGTTTCTTCGTAAATACCAAACTTAATTAAACAAACTTAATTAAACATGTTCATGCATCAAAACAAAACTATAATCAGAAAACAAACCAGAGCTGCATCATGCATCTAACAAATTTTACAGCATTTTACTACGAAAATTATCTCGTCTTATACCGCAAAGTTAAATAGTAAACAAAGCCGGGCGTAGAACTGGTTGGCATTCATTCGCAGCAGTTATCAATTATTTGCTTGAATTATTTGCATAAAATTAACATTATTTTCTGGCAAGCTCGTGGCGGCAGGACTGCAAGTTCCAGTTAGTAATTCCCTCAGAAATGAAGTTTGAATGCAGGCCCCAAGTTTGCAGCGGCTAACTTTATTACACCTATACTTGGGCGATTCTGCGGAAAGTTCGGAAAACTATGCGAGTAGTCATATCTTCTGAGTCGTCCGAAAGTTTCAGTAACTTAGTAAGCGGTAAAATAGAATTTAGATTTATTGAACGTAAAACATGTCTTTGATACTGAACATAAAAACATGTCTTTTAGTTTTAGAAGTTAGAGTATTTTAATATTTCCTTAGTCTGGCATGCTGATCCACAACATATTTTTTATTATCGTAACGAAAATTACGCTCATACATTAAGCTAGAGGTGTTGTTTTCGATTGATGACATCGAAAACAATACCCCCTAGCTATCGAAAACAACCCCTCTAGCTATTGAACACAAAGCCATAGTAACCTTCTTACAACGCCATTATTGGATGTCAGGCTGACATTGTTCCGGGTTTAGTTTCAAAAATGTCACGTTTTGGAAAGGAATCAATCGGAGTAATTCAAGAAAAGATCGCACAGAGTGTCCCAAAAAACAATAAAAATACCAAGCAATATGTCTGACGTCAATTTATGATGCTTTGTGAAGAGAGAAGGTATGTTTTAGCAAAGGAGACTCAGATTAAAAAGCTTGCGGACATACTTCAAGACTGGGCTTACAACATGAAAAAAACAAAACGGTGAGGATTACAACGATTTTATAATAAATACAATATGGAATTTAACAGCGAAGATGCTTCAGCAAATGTATTATTACCAAATCAGGTTTGACCCATTTACGAATATTGAGTTTAAAATGGCTCGTGAGGCGGCGAAGAGCGCAAAACGCAAGCCAGTCAGCATCTACCAGAAAAGAGAAAAGTAAGTTCAGCTTTTTTAAAATATGATGAATTTAAAAGAATTGTTGATAGTTGCGATGAAAATACTCCCGATGGCATAGAAATTTTTTTTTTATACTATCCTATGAGCTGGCTTGGAGAGGAGGTGAAGGAGCTCGCTGTCAATTAAGATATTTGAAAAGAGAAACTAATAGTAGTGGGGACAACACAGGGCATATAGAGTACAATTCTATCCAAGCTTTAAATGGGTACTTTCAAATCCTATCAAGTCCTATCCTATGAAGTCCTATATAATTTATACAAAAAAGAACCCAGATTAATCATGAACGATTATTTTTAGCAGAAAACTCATTCTGGAAAACATCAGGAAACTGGTATAAGAACACTCCAGTTGGCAAAAATACCATAGGTCAATGGACCATCAGCCAGGCCAAGAAAATGGGTGTAGATACAAAAAACGTAAAAATAACCAACCCTTCTTTATGCGCAAGAGTTGTTTCAAAACTAGCCAAGAAGGGAGTTGGCGAGCAGCAGCTTATAAAAATCACGGGACAGTCGAACACAAAATCAAGTTCGTCAGATCTACAA
Organism: Barypeithes pellucidus; assembly: GCA_963991005.1. NCBI lineage: Eukaryota > Metazoa > Arthropoda > Insecta > Coleoptera > Curculionidae > Barypeithes > Barypeithes pellucidus. The sequence goes on along the minus strand of OZ022557.1, from coordinate 18,256,921 downwards.
ATGGATTAGGAACAAAATAAGCTTGTTATTCAACAAATGAGTACGAGTAAAATAGATACCCAACCTAGTTGCTCGAAAATGTCGAAATCAACCTCAAGAGATTCCTCAAACTCCGAACTAAATTCTCATATTAATTATTACAACTGCGTTGTTAATAATTATTACAGTATAATATATTAACTTTTGTTACTTCGAGTAATTTTTTTCCAGAAAGTACACTACTGCATAAAAATTTTCAGAAAAAGCACTCGTGTAATTACCCCCGAAAACTACAATACCTATATAATTTTGTAATATAATATGACGTGTTTTAATATATTAGTAAAACTAATTTTATTGAAACTAAAGAAGAGCAAGTGAAGAAAATAATGACAACTACACAGACTACTAAACTAAGAAAATTGCCACAACATGAGACGACATTGTTGATTATCATCATTTATTTAGTCTGTCATACACGGTGTTGAAAAATGGTCGGTACCCCCCGGAATAGATACCTGATTAATGTAATTTAATAATTGGTCAGAAATAGAAATCAAACGTTGTATTCAACATGCCAACCAGAATGTTTACAAACTCCTAAAAATCCAAAGCGGACATTTTCAATCTTAGTACGGATAAAAACCTATTGAAGAAGTACTACCACCCAAGTGAGGCATAATGAACTTGTCATGATGTCAGTTCATTGAGAAAAAAAACCGAAGAAATAATTGATGACCTGGCTCTCAAGCTTTGGCGCTTATATTTTATTCTGTGAGTCTTCATATCAATAAATAGCTTTTTTGCAACAACATTTTTTTTAATCTCAATTAAGATTTTAAGGGTAACATCTACCCGTCCAGTCGGGTTTGTTCGAACGAAGGATGTAAATATTCTTTCAACGCGTATTTACCTGGTACTGTAACAAATCACTTATCGGATATATAAGATAGACTACCATTTATAGACATGCCTTTTACAGTACACCATATATTTCGTGCAGGCATGCTTATAATCAGTTATATTTATTTATATAATTATGTAGTGCAATAAATTAACTCGCAAAAGTATATAGGCAAAGTTTTAAGTCATTTCTTTTTACCTGACGGAACCACAGTTCCTATAATTTAAACTTCAACAAATACTGTAATAAGGAATTCCTTACTCCATTGCGTCTGATTACATGTTACGAAATTATTACCTTAATATAATTAATAAAAATAAAATGACTGATAGTTTCCTGATAATAACACGGATAATTGTGGTAGCCAACGATTACCACCTACAAAAGCTCAACACCTAATTTATCAAATAACATTTATTGGTACTAGTTTAGCTATGAAATTAGCCAACCTACAGACTTTGAAAGGTAGAAAGCGTGACATTAGGCTCGTTCACAGAGCAGTCAAGAATAGTTCCAAACTGCCCGAGGCATACGCAGTTTGTTTAGACTGTTCGCAGAAAAAATCTGTGACCGTTTACAGGTCGACAAGTGGATCTGTTTCTCCGACGTATCGGTAAGGGAGAAATATCGTTTAAAACATGGTCTAGTCATGGGCATGCTATTATTGGCTACATTATGAAATGCAAAAAAATTGAAAAACATGCCACTTTATGAAACTGAATATTTATTTTTTATATGTTGGCAGCAAGTAGGGCTTGAATGTTAGGCTTACTTCGATTTGGTTGAAATTAGTTTTCTAGGCATTATGGATTCGATAAAAATTTTTTATAGAAAACCTTAAAATATTAACCTTTAACCTTGCAAATAGATCATTGTTACTATCTGAAATACCTATACTCGGAAATATATAACATGCTGATGGTGTCCATCAACTAATTTCTACTAACTATAAAACAACATAACCTCAAAATAATAGAAATATCTTCCAGTTTATGCTCTATTTCTAAAGCTTTATTCAATAAAGTACTATTTTTATTTTTAATTCAATATAGTATTATACATATTACTTTATATATACATATTTATAGTTACTGTAGACATTTCCTGGGCATTAATTGTTATTCCTGTCAGATTCTGTGTCGACACAATATTTTGTTCAATAGTAGGTATTATTTATTATTTTGTTCAATATTTTGAACTTTGTTCTGCTCGCACCATACTCAAAATTTGCATATTCTTTTTAAAAGTTTTTCTAGATTATTTTCTGCAATTTCTCTTATTTCTGACGGAGTACAACTTTCTTCCCGACTAATTTTTATTAACTTAACAATATATTTATTTTTAATTATGACGGATGGGAAGAAGCTTTGTTATGTTCAATTGTTTCTATCATGGCATATTCGATACTTGTAACATTTTATTAAATTGTAAAAGTATTGCCAACCCAAAAAGAAAATATTAATTCAAATGGAAAAAATCTACTATATTTTTGAAAGTTTTTCAGACTTTAAAGACCTAAATAGAAAGAGTATTATAATATACACGGTTCATGAGACAATTAGAGCACTTGTCTTGTACTTTTAATTTAAACGCGTGCTCTAAGATAATGTCTTATGAAACTTGCATCTTAATATACTATTAAATAATACATTAAAAATAGGAAATTTTTCAGAAATTGCATTATTTTATGCAAGGTAGGCAACTATTTTTGTCAAGGTTTAAAAAATTACTTTTTACAAGATGTAAATTTTTCAACATGATAAAAATAAGCTAAATGATTAATTGATTAATGATGATTTTTCAGTTTTGGTCATATTAATGTCCCTTTCTAGCTTTCGATTAAGTGGCAATTTAAATATATTGATTTGTGATTCCTCTTCACAAACCCTATAAACATTTGCAATTACTTCACGGGTCTGACTGTGAAGTAATTGCAATGAATTTTACCAGGAGTATATTTATTCATTATCACAAAGTTCAAAATTTGAAGATAACACCATAAAACCCGAAACAATGAACAGGTATTTATAAAACACAGTTTAACCAGAATGCAATAACTATTGCCCTTCCCATCATTACACAACTGAGTGGGTACATCCATCAAATATCGGAACATCACCGAACAAGCCCGATAGCCCATCGGGTATCTCACGAGACGCATGTGCTATCAACTGTCTGAGATATAATCAATCAAATTAGCGCTAGCTACCTGTAACCATTGACAACCGACTATGGTACCATATTTTTAGACTAAAAATACTTTAATCAAAAAAAAATATTATTTTGGATTTAAATGTGATAATAAATAGTTTGAAAAGAAGGTTCTAATAATTTTGAAACTATAATAGAATATTGGTTCCTTGTATACCTATTGCGATTTATTTTAAGTGTAAATGTAAATTAAGATAAGAGATTATTAAATTAAAATTTAATATATGTGACAACATTGTAACCCCAGAATTTGTTGTGCCCGCATTCCTTTCGTAGCAACAGATAAACTTGTCAACCTGTTTTGTAAATACATAATATGTAAATTGCTATAAATTTACCGCAGGGTTGGGGAAACGAAAATACCTTTTGAAAATAAAAAACATTGAAAGCATTGCATATTCTAATTAAACAATAAAATAGCATTTTTATCTGACATATATATTGCGAAATCTCTGACCTTATGAACTCAAAAACCTTTGATTTACTGCAAGCTATTATTCATGCCAATTTAAATATTCTTATAATAAATTAGCATATGGAACAATGACACACTATCTTCAAAGCTATCATTTACTCCTTTGAAACAAATACCAGACCACAGGACAATGAGCGTAGTGTTTAATCAAGGCACACCTGATTTCATTATTGTCCAATAATTTTCTTCATTGGGTTTTAGGAATTCCGTGCATGCGAAAAATATCGCGAAATAATATTATAAAAATAACGTAAGATTAATACCAAAAAGTATTAGTGATGGTTTATAACGGTTGTAATTCGATAACGTTACAGATAGGAACGTGTAGAAAATAACGTTATTTTGAAACGAAGTTATTATGGTTACTGCGCGAATAAAAAAAACTCCGTTTACTAACCTGTTATGAACCCAAAAATAGTGTACCAAATTGAAAATAACGTTTCGTTAATTTATTAATAAATAACAAACATTCTTGAAGTGAATGAGTGTACTGGGTGGGATATAAGACACAGTAAAGAATTATAAACAAAGTAAAAGTGCACATTGTACTTAAAGTTCTTTTTATTCAAGAATATTTCACACAAAAATCGAAAAATTTAAAATTGAAATTAATTTGTAACGTCGATGATAAGCATAACGTCAAATTATTGCAGAAAACATCGATGCACTTCGCAACACTGAGAAAAAAATAACGAGATGAAAAGACAAACTATAAATTTTTTAAGAATTGTAATAAGGTGTATCCACATATAAATATAAACAGTATATTGCTACCATCTGCAATTATGTCCCCGCTATGGGCATCGAAGGGGGCGTCGCGAGTTTGTGCAGTTCGGAAATTTACTTCTGAAAGTAATCATTCGACAGGACCAACTTTTTAAATGTGAATTTCACTGGTTAGTTAGGAAAAATATTGCAATCAAAATTTCGATTAGTTCGATTTAAGACAGCGTTCCATGGCATACGATTTCTGACTATATGATGATCCGACGGTGCCCTGATTGGTGTAAACTTTTGGTGCCAAATTCCGTCCGAATATTTGTAACAATCCACACGATGAGCTTTATTTTAACTTTTATCCGACGTCGTATATTTCTTCCTCACTTTTTTCTAAACGAAAAATTAAGAATAATTTTATTACCTGTCTATTAAATAAATAAATACAATTTACTATTATTTAATTAAGGAACCGTTTTTTTGCAATTTCCTACACTGATTTTGTGTTCATAGTTAATGTCGTAACCGGTTAGTAAAAGCAATTTTATAAAATCCTCAAAATTGGCAGAAATGGATATACGAAACAATTACCAAAAAAGGTAGGTAATATAAACGTTATTTAATAACGCGTTACTTGTCAAGTTGTTGGAATAACGACCCATCTCACTAAAAAGCATACATATACTGGGTGGTTTATGATTTGGGGTAGGTTAGACGTACGTATTATATAGAAGAAGAGTAATTGGATCATTTAAAAAAAATTGCTACTTTATAAGCGCACCTGCTGTATCTATCTAAAAATAAAAAGAAATAAACATGGCTTTAACCTCCCCTGTATGATATCGAATTGATTTTTCTATGGGAATTAAATACATAGCGTTTCCTTAAACTATCGCTAAAATTTCAATTCTTCATAAGTTTCCAAATTGGCACCCTGTATATGTCAATGTATAGTAACAGATGTCACTCTGTGAATAATTTTAGATTTTCGGATTTTTAAGAGCGGTGAATTTAGGATATGATCTTTAAAAATAGCAGTTTTGTCGATATTGCCCTGTTAATAACTGCTTTATTCTACTGTGACCTATAATCGAACATGTACCTTTCAATTATCAAGATGAGGATCCCAAACAATTCCAAATTAGCAATAAGAGCCATTTATATTGCATCAATTTAATTAAAAAGATATGCCGCTTTTTGGTAGGTTAGAAAGAGACGAGAATCATTAGCTGATCAATATTTCTTTTCGTGTTTTAGTTTTAGCCGTTAATAATAAAGTTGTTTAGTTAATTTATTGATATTTAGATTGGCTGACATGTCGATTGTTCATATTTGAAATTGTTATTATTATTCTTATAACATTATATTTTTAACGCAATTTTTTCATAGCGTTTTCCAATCCTTCAACTTTACGATTCCAGTTCTAGATTTTAAAAAAACTAAGTATATTTGGCTAAACGTTCGCATAAAATAGTGCCTGCTTGGCAACCTGTGATTAAACGCAGCTCTTAAATAATTTAACCTGCAATAATCCAGATAATTTATCATTTTTAATCTTCATATTAATCTATTTGTTTGTTGGTCCGTTCCCCTGGCAAAATTCAGGTAAATCACAGTATGCAACAGTATTTAGCAACACTATACAAAAGGATACATACAAGAATCCCTCATCCAAACTCTAATATGATTTAGTGAATTCGGTGCGATGACGACGACAGTTTTCGGCGACGAACACCCCATCATGATAAATGCTCGTGTTTATTAAATGCGTTGGAATACTCCAGCTCCAGAGCACTTTCACCTCAATATTGTACGGAATGAAATAACATCAGTGACGGATATGGTAATTTTTGATATAATTTCATTAGAAACAAACCATAATAAATATTAATTGCGTCTTAAGGCGATACATGTGTCCGTTTTGTAGAAAATTTCATGCACCAGTCAAAATGAAAAGTTTAACAACAAATGCAGGTATTTGTTTATATGTAGCTACATTTATTGCTGAAAAAATTATATATTATATCACAAGACCTATAATTTAATCGATTAAACTATCCAATAGTATATTAAGATTCAAGTTTCATAAGACATTATCTTAGAGCACGCGTTTAATTTAGAAAACGACACGCGAAGCGGGGAGTTTTCTAAAGTACAAGTGCTCTAATTGTCTTATGAACCGTGCTGTATTTTATAATACTTTTTCTATTTGGATCTTTAAAGTCTGAAAAACTTTAAAAAATATAGTAGATTGTTTCCATTTGAATTAATATTTTCTTCTTGGGTTGGCAATACTTTTACAATTTAATAAAATGTTTCAAGTATCAAATATGCCATGATAGAAAATAAACCTGATCCCGTTATCTCAATTAGTTCACGAATTATCGCAATATTTAACTGCAAAAACAATAAAATTTAATTAATTATATCTCGAGAAGGGACGGAGTTGGGGCATCATTTTTATTTTCGCAAATGCGCGCTTGTCGCGGCATGCAAGAAATGGCCACTTTTTAATATCTCCGAAAATACTTTAGATATTATGTTCAATTTTGGTATGTGTTTATAGGATATAGAACCACACATTTTAGTTAGAAAAGTTATTCAATTGTTCCACCAGTGGCGTCCCTGCAAACATGTCCACTGATATTTTTTACAAAAAATATGGTATTCCACTGACATTTTTCCATGTGGATATTTTTTGATTAGCCTGGTCAATTCTACATGAAAACGGCATCTTGAGTTTATCTCGTCAGACGCATCGAATTGCCCACTCCAACAATTTTTATGAAACAAAATTTATCAATGTTAATAATAATGAGTTTCAATATGAATATAGTGGTTTTAATCAAGAACGGTGCGTCTGACGAGAAAAACTCAAGAGACCGTTTTCATGTAGAACAAACCCGGCCCATCAAAGTACTCGGTGTCACCCGTTGATTCGCGAAAAATTGATGCCCCAACTCCGCCCCTTCTCAAGATATAATTAATTAAATTTTATTGTTTTTGCAGTTACAAATCGCGATAATTCGCGAACTAATTGAGATATCGCGATCAGATTTGTTCGAGCTTACGCGCTCTGTCAAGGTCTTCAATTTTGCCCTTAACATTTTTTTTTGTAGCATCAGAACCGGCTGGGTTATTTAGGAAATCCGTTGTCGGTAAGATTTACGAATAAACCCGAACAACTCCCCTCCATGCGGCGCCACCTACAAATCATGTCAGAATGTCCAGAGGATCCTACTGTATCGATTGGGAAAAAAATTACTCGATTTCGTCAAAGGATTTTCTAGCGTTTATTTCGCCAGACCGACTCCACTATTAATACAATATTTTATAGGAAATTTTACAATAAATACTATAGTAATTTTTCCGTGTATGCTAAAATCACGCGTTATTGCATAACTAGTTTGAATAATATCCAATCGTTAATCAGGTGTTTTGCCTTCTCACACTATCTGACCCTCCACACATACATCGTAACTATCATAGTTATATTATGCATGCTTTATGCTTCCTAGAATAGTAAAGTAGATATGCTACGGATACACCCTCGGTTAGATATGTAGAAGTTAGTCTTGCATAAACCATTTAGCATGTATCTGGCTGTAATATGCGCCCAAGTTATGGGATGGTCTGCCACGTCTACATTAAATGTTAACTAAGTGCGAAGCTCCAATTGGGTCCGATGGCTTAAAGTTGGAATTTATCTCTCTCAAGTTTCCAACTTAAATTAAATTTGGATTAGATAAGTGTTATCGCGTAGATATTATATTAAGTATTATTGTATTTGGTATTAATATAAGTAACTCCTTCTTATTTTTTATTTTATTATCATACCTATACGTTGTATGCCATATAGAGGATGGCCTAATTGACGTCTATGGGTATCTTTTGAACGGTAATTTTCACGAAGTTGGTTAAATTAGAGAAATCGTGCAGTTTTTAAAGGTTTTTTAGAATCCATTATCGACATTGCGGAATTGTTTTCGACTAATGAAATACAAGGCGATTTGTTAAAAACATCTAAAATTATTTCTTTTAACAACTCGATTTTCGATTTTAGAAGAACGCCCCTTAAATAAAAACTTCATATTTTTTCTTTTCTATCAGCCTTATCAGTTTTTATGTAATTTTTATAACTTAGATATCGTGGTCAAGTTCAATTTTTTAAATACGCACCTGGATTTTTTATTTTATTTTTTGAGGGTATTTTTCCCAAATACAATGATGTATCACTCAATTCTATTTACCTTGGTTTCGGCACCAATTCTACATCAGGGAAATTTTGAGAATTTTCTCAGTACGACCCTGATTTTTTAAAATAATGCATACATGATATTTTCATTTGATTTAGTTGTAATTGAGCTAAAATTAAAACTATTAAAAATCTTTCAAGTTTAAAAAATAATAATGTCAATATTATTTTTGGAAGGCATTTTCTTCAGCGACTCATGAAAAATAAGTAAATTAATAAAAAATACATCCACAGATGTGGAATGCAACTGGACAGGACCGCTGGAGTATTCCGATTGACCTGAAACTAAAATGCTATGAAATAAAACGAAATAACTACTATAAAACTTTCCGATTGAAAGTGACTATTCGAGGAAAATTTTCCTGTTTACGCGCCGGTTGAAGTAAAATCCTTATTTTCCCAGCGACCGGAATCTGACACTAAAGCTGAATATTTTATGCAGCTTTCTTATTGACTGTTTTACGGCAAAGTTTGGTAGTTTACATGTTAAATTAGGAGGAATATCCAATTTGCATATTTCTGATGGAAAAAGATATATTCCACGGAAACAGTGAAACAAATGGAAAATGTAAACATCCAGAAAACCCGAAAGAATACAAGAATTTTCATAAATATTTATAAACCATCAAATGCTTGTTTCGCTCTACTTACTGCACTGCTTGGAAATCTTTAATTTACAAAAAGATACCTTTTTAAAATGTTCTTATTTTGTTATTCTAGTTTTATCTTTATAGAATTTATATGGTGCCCAATGACAAGAATGAATTTCGAATAATTTGGTTAAATCTCGGCTGCTTAAGTTAAGTGAAATACGCAAGAACACTTTCTAACTACCTGATGCATTATACAGGGTGTTTCGATAATGCATCAGGATACTTAGAGTCGTGATTCTACGTAGTAGCATAACCAAGTGTGTATGAGGATGGGTCTAAAGTCAACGCTGCAAAGACTGCTATACTACCATTCACCAAACGAAGATAGATAGATAACGACCTAAAAATATGTGGTGAATAGATAAACACACTCAGCGAGGTAAAGTATCTAGGATTAATCCTGGACGCGAGACTGACATGGAACCAACAATTAAATAAAAACCTAAACAAAGCAAAAATGTACCTAATGATGTGCAGGAGCTTGGTTGATGCAATGGCTGTATGTCACAGTTATCAGACCCCTGATATAATATGGGTCTGTAGTGTAGGTGGACAAAAACACAGCAGATTACGCTAGCGAACACACTTAACAGTTTGCAGAGGCTGGCCTGCCTGTGTATCCAATAAATTCCTGAATTTTAAATCTATTTGTGCAAGACTTAAGGCTTGCAATTAGTTGAATTTTGTTGTGTAGAATAGAAAAATATGGATCTTAAAAAATATATATTTACGTAGATACAATGAGGCAGAACTAGAGACTGACGAGTAAAAATTTTATAGACGACAAACTTATCTAAACAGTGAAACACCATTTTCCTCTTAAGCTTTCCACGTAGAAGAAATTGTAAAATCCCAACAGAAAAAGGCAATTGGTTTCGACGTAAAAAATTCACGATGTCTCTTTTTGTTTAGTTCTTGTATAGCGATGGTGTATATTATTCTCGGTATTTCCCCTTTGCTGAAACTTTCGAATTTAAACCTATACAGACTCTAATTCTCAGGGACGTGCCGGCCAGAGAAGCAATGCTATCTTTAAAATACAAGGGAAACAAGAAATGCGTCTGTCAAATCTGATAAAAATTTCATAACGTCCCTGAACTTCATCGGACTTGCGTCAGATTAAAATATTGCAGTTAAATATAGATTTTTTTCCACTAATTACGTATCATTTAATCACGTATTATTTACGGATCTTCAGCTTGTGAAATTTATTTTTTTCCACTACTAACCATTTAATGACGTATTATTTAAGGATTTTCAGCTTGAAATAATTTTTTTCCACTACTAGCCATTTAATCACATATTATTTACGGATTTTCAGCTTGAGAAATAATTTTTTTCCACTACTAATCATTTAATCGCGTATAATTTACGGATTTTCAACTTGTGAAATAATTTTTTTCCACTATTAACCATTTAATAACGTATTATTTACGGATTTTCAGCTTGAAATCATTTTTTTTCCACACTACTGACCATTTAATCACGTATTATTTAAGGATTTTCAGCTTGAAATAGTTTTTTTCCACTACTAGCCATTTAATCACCTATTATTTACGGATTTTCAGATTGAGAAATAATTTTTTTCCACTACTAATCATTTAATCGCGTATAATTTACGGATTTTCAACTTGAGAAATTATTTTTTTCCACTATTAACCATTTAATCACGTATTATTTACGGATTTTCAGCTTGAAATCATTTTTTTTCCACACTACTGACCATTTAATCACGTATTATTTAAGGATTTTCAGCTTGAAATAATTTTTTTCCACTACTAGCCATTTAATCACCTATTATTTACGGATTTTCAGCTTGAGAAATAATTTTTTTCCACTACTAATCATTTAATCGCGTATAATTTACGGATTTTCAACTTGAGAAATTATTTTTTTCCACTATTAACCATTTAATCACGTATTATTTACGGATTTTCAGCTTGAAATCATTTTTTTTCCACACTACTGACCATTTAATTACGTATTATTTAAGGATTTTCAGCTTGAAATTATTTTTTTCCACTACTAACCATTTAATCGCGCATAATTTACGGATTTTCAACTTGAGAAATTATTTTTTTCCACTATTAACCATTTAATCACGTATTATTTACGGATTTTCAGCTTGAAATCATTTTTTTTCCACACTACTGACCATTTAATCACGTATTATTTACGGATTTTCAGCTTGAGAAATAATTTTTTTCCACTACTAACTATTTAATCGCGTATAATTTACGGATTTTCAACTTGAGAAATTATTTTTTTCCACTATTAACCATTTAATCACGTATTATTTACGGATTTTCAGCTTGAAATCATTTTTTTTCCACTACTGACCAATTAATCACGAATTATTTAAGGATTTTCAGCTTGAAATCATTTTTTTCCACTACTAACCATTTAATCACGTATTATTTAAGGATTTTCAGTTGAAATCATTTTTTTCCGCTACTAACCATTTAATCGCGTATAATTTACGGATTTTCAACTTGAGAAATCATTTTTTCTACTACTGACCATTTAATCAAGTATTATTAACCGATTTTCAGCATTAGAAATCATTTTTTTCCACTACTAACCATGAATCATGAATCATGTATTATTAACCGATTTTCAGCTTGAGAAATTATTCTTTTCCACTACTAAACATTTAATTACGTATTATTTAAGGATTTTCAGCTTGAAATCATTTTTTTCCGGTACTGACCATTTAATCACATATTATTAACTGATTTTCAGCTTGAGAAATTATTTTTCTTAAACTCTTGCCAGAAATAATTATTATTTACCTCCACCATGGTGAATAATAGAGGCATCTGGCAAAGCCAGGTATCAAACTTTTGAGAGCAGGCAATCCGATAACTGCAAACTATTAAATCTAACGTCAAAAATTCTGTGAAACTTTAAATAATAGGCTTGACTTGACCTAAGTGAAAAGTATTGAGTTTTCAACTTTTGAGGATTATTTCCTTAACTAAAGGCCAGTAAATGAAATAGCGGAGTTACGACATGAAAACTATAATTGAATTATATATTTGAAAGTAGGCTTCCAAAAATGGCCACCCTTCCGCACGCTCCTGAGCAACACAGACCCTAATTCCCAAGACTAAAGGCAGTCTTGCAGAAAAAGGCTTTGTCGCAGGTGTTTCAATAAAATTGTAGATTTTCCTTTAGGACGGGGCACTTGATTTCAATAATAGATTATTTTTATGGCTAAAGTGTTCCCGTTCTTAACTCTCAACTTAAAATTGACTTTTCCTGTTTTCACTTTAAATAAGATTTTCGTTTAAAAAATCTCGTCAAATAAAAAAAAAGATTTTAAAATATTTTATTTAAATTTATATTTTATTTTACTAAGGGGGGTTCAAAATCAACGGAAATATGCCTTGTTATACCTGAAAGCCCCAATGCCCATTTTTATTGCCGCTCGTTTAATAAAATAATGTCATAATTTCTTTAACCTTATTTCACCATTTTAAGGGCCCTTATTTCAAAGTCACCTTAAGCTACCGAAGGACGTGGTAAAGTTTCACTTAACGCGTCAACTGACCCTCAAATTAATTTAAAACATAGTTTTTTTTAAGGATTACCATAACGTTAAGGCTACCATAGCTCAGGTCTAAGTTAAGGAAACATTCAGACAGAATGATATAAGTCATCCTTAACACAACGATGGAAAACCATCGAGGATACTATCGAATGGGATGCTAGCCCTAACACGGCCCCAGTTGAAACAAGTGATGGGTCTGCTAACAGGCCACTGCCACTCGCGAAAACACCTTCAACGGATGGGTATAAACAACGGATCCATTGAATGCAGACTCTGCGGCGAAGAGGATGAAACCGCCTCACACATAATATACCGCTGCGCAGCACTGTCTCGTAGAAGACAAAATATCTTCGGGAACATACAATGTGGTGACAACCTCCCACATGACAAACTTGGTAGAAGGTTACTGGACCTCATAGCAGGAACAAACATCGTCTAACCAGATCGGGGTACACAATAAGCCGGAAGGCTGCAGTGATAGAAGTTCGGGCCTTTAAACCGACCCCCGCCTTTAACCAACCAACCAGCCAACACAAGTTTGACAGTATATTAAAGTTCCTTTTAACTCGCATCTAAGGACGCGCCCTTCTTCCACTTAAAGCGTCAATTGACCCTTTAATTAACTTAAAACAGAGTTTTTTAAGGTTACCATAACGTTAAGGCTACCTTAGATGAGGTATCACTTAAGGTAACATTCATATATCGGCCCTAAGGGTTGATATTTCAAAGTCACCTAAGTAAGGTACAGAATGACATAAGTCATCCTTAACACAAATTTGATAGTAGGTACATTAAAGTTCTTTTAACTCTCATCTAAAGGAAAAGATCTGTAAGAATGTAGTAATGTTCCACTTAAGGCGTCAATTGACCCCTAAATTAATTTAAAACATTGTTTTTTAAGGTTTAGCTAACGTTAAGGATACCTTAGCTTAGTTCTAACTTAAGGTAACATTCAAATATCGTCCCTTAGTATCGTAGAAAATTTATCCGTTATGTAGTATTTTGATTACAAAAATTTATAAGATATTTGTAATTTTACAATATGACACACAAATATTTGTAAAATTCCTTTGCACTATTACAATAATACAAAAATAATAGTGCATTACGTAGTGACTGTAAATACCGTATTACGCACAAATGGAAAAGTCCCATGAGTGCGTAATTACATTACAACTCGAATTACGTAACATACTTTACCTATGATTATATTTATTAAAACTAAAAAGATTTATCTTCAATATTTCTTTCAACAAACGCTGAAAAAAGTTGTTCTTATTCCCCAGCTTTTTCGATAGCAGCCACTTACGACACTCTTATTATTTTTTAACTGAAGTGTCCATATTGAACTTTACACTGCGTAAAATGTAACTTTACTTAGATAGTAGTTAGTATACTTCTTGTTATTTACGGTAGTAATCGTAGGTAAAGTAAATTAATAAGGCAATTTATGAGTCATTACTAGTCATGTTATTAATATTAATTTTAGAAAATATTTCTATTGTTTCTCGTTAAAATACATTTAATCGTCGCATTACAAGTAGTAAATTTCACAGAACTCCTTTTTCAGTATAAAATGCTCACCATATTTTTAAAATGCTATAAACAGAATTTATACATTTTCTATGTAAGATAATGGAAGTCGATACATGCATCGAATAACATTGTAAGTGACAAATCGTGTTTTTACAGGCGAAAACTTAACAGGTTCGGGTATATTACTTTACCATGATACTACAGGCAAAATACCAAAATAATCAGATACAAATGGGATGAAAGAGGCATTTAAAAAAAAATTAAGCTAAAAAATCAAATTTTAGGTTTGAAACATTGAAATTTATTTTGAACTCTGAAATTGGTCAAAATGTCACTTACAATGTTATCTGATGCATGTATCGAAGTTTGTGGAACGGCGTAGGTAAGTATGTCATTTGCCTCTTTATATGTTAGTTTAAATGTTTTCGTTTCTTGTTAATATTTAATTAGAGATCCAAGGAATTTTATTGATAATGGGTAAAATTGTAAATCTAAAATCAAAGGAACATTGTTTCTAGCAGAGAACTGCCAGACTGAAATGTAATCATTTCGAGAAGAAATTTTCTCACGGGTGTGTCGAGCAATGTAATAATGATTATTTACTGTTGACGTTTGGTTTAAATGGAACACATATGAAGATACATAAACTCGGTAGCAATAAACATTATCTAGTAAGAAATATGAACTATTCGCTAAGGACGTCTAATCAGAATATATTTATCTTTTCTGTATAAGTGTTATAATAGTATATTACATACCAAAAGTGGTAAGAAGCTTATTACATACGATTTCGAAACTTATCGTACTTCGAAAGAGCGAAATAAATTTGATTCCTTCTATTCTTAAACGCATTGTATATTTTGAGCATGGTGTTTGAGACCAATGAAGGATATCTCGAATGAACACCATCTTTGTCGTATTTAATTTCAAAGTTGTTTTTCCTCCCGACTTTGGGTTTTACCTGCATATACTAAGATGTCTGGAATTGAAAAATAAGTATTTCCTTTCTATCGGTCCGACTCGGCGCCAGCAGATGCACGTAAACAGGAAAATATTACACGAAAAGTTACTTCTTATTAGAGAAGTTTTGTGATGTATGTACGGTTTTGTTCATAAAAAAACCCTTAAAACATTAAAATGAGAAGTGTCATTTGTCCTATATTTTTTCATGTGTCATGTCACCTTTCCTTTACTACTTGTACGCAAGCGCGGATCCAGGGGGGGGTCGTGGGGGACATGACACGGGGTCGCCTGTAGTACAAACGCCAGTAAAGCGTTGCCACAGTAATTTCCCTAAAACATTATAATTTGAAATATATTCAATAAAATTAATATAACTTTCGTTTTCAAATACAAGCGGGAGATTTAGGACAAACAGCGGAAATTTGTCATCACCGATTTCTGTGAATATCGATCTGTGATCGAGACAAAATGTAACCACATCTATCTCCTTTGTATATTATATTATGATGACTACCAAGTTTATTAATTAAGAACATTTTTAATATGAGCTAACAATTCAGTTTTCCAACAATTCTAAACGAATTTTTCTCCCTCTTATTTAAACAGTTTATATTATTCTCTTTAATTAATCGTGCATATTCTATGACCGAATTCTTTCATGCGCCATTAAATTATTTAAATGGTGGGAAATTCAAACACGAAGGCCCCTTTTGTTACGCTACACTGGAGTTTTTAAAACTCGGGTATACGTTAAATGCTTTTGATTTGTTTATGTGCACTAAAGTTGGTAAATGTAGTTAAAAATTAAACCGTCTGCAGAATATTGTAGATACAGGGTGGGCAGTGGCTTGCTCCGAATTCAAAATATTCATAGAAAAATGTGAAATACACTACGCCAAATAATTATCGAGTATTCAAAAATTGACGTCCTAAATAATAAGCTGCTATTTTATTAATAATGACCCCATTTTAATAATTTTTCTTTTAATGATAGCAAATATATGCTAGAGTTTAGGGCAGAGTAGTTTACCTCCTAATATGTCTAATTGTACGGGGTTGCGCATAAAATCTAGATGCATGTAAATTTCCGAAAATTTAATTTTGACATATTACATAAAAATGTAATTTAATTTATTTTTTAAATTAAACCGACTGAATCTGCATATATAAACAGTATATTGCAAATACGAACGTTCCGAAATACAAAAAGTGTCCCCGCTATGGGAGATGGCGCGGGTCTATTAAGTTTGCGCAGTAGGGTGGAAATTTTATCGATCGCGTCAGAGCCGGCCCGACATTATTTGCTTGTTGTTATTCGTCGCCATATTTGGTTCTGGATGATTTATCAAATTACAGAATAAACAGTGGTTCATCCACATTGTTGTCGCTATATTAGTGCTTATAAACTTTCATTACCTAACAACAATTTTTGTAAAGGAGTTTTTAATTTGTGGTGATGCGATTCACTGTTCGCTTAAGATGAAAGGACACAAGTGCATGGTGCTTTTTTGCAAAAGTCGTGGATCAATACCAGGTATAAAGTATTTCAGGTATGTACATATATACGCAATTATTTTGATTATCACATTATCCGATCTTCGGAACCGAATTTCACTAAAAAGCTTGTAAAAAAAGAAGAGAGTGTCACTCGTATACAATATAATATATATGTGGTCACTACCTAACCTTAAAATTAATGTATTTTTCATTTGGTGCATTAGTAGCTAATAATAATTTCCAAAATAGTCAATATAGTCATTCATTCTTAATTTTTGGTTTAGAAAAAAGTGAGGTTAAGAAACATACGACGTCGGATGAAAGTTAAAATAAAGCTCATCGTGTCGATTGTTACAAATATTCGTACGGAATTTGGCACCAAAAGTTTACACCAATCAGGGCACCGTCGGATCATCATACCGCCAGAAATCGTATGCATATGCATGCAAGTCTGTCTTAAATCGAACTAATCGAAATTTTGATTGCAATATTTTTCCTAACTAACCAGTGAAATTTACATTAAAAAAGTTGAAATCCGGTCCTGTCGAATGTTTACTTTCACAAAAAAAATTCCTAACTGCGCAAACTCACCACGCCCCCTTCGATGCCCATAGCGGGGACATAATAAAATTGCAGATTGTATTAGCAATATACTGTTTATATATATTTGGGTTAGACACTGGCCCAAAAGATTCGTCATGTCACTCGAGATAACAAAAAAATTACCATTTCTCCTAGACACGTTATATTATCGAAAAACGTCTCAAAAACAATCAATGTTAGTTACATTATATCACTTTTGGCTTTTGATAAATTGAAAATAAAAATCATTTCAATAAACAAAGTCTTCAATACAGAGTTCTACGCAATTATCTTCTAATTTAATTTATTTACTCAATATTTAAGATTCAAAAATATCGAAAATCCAAAGTTCAACGCAAATCAAACCTAATTTTTTTTTCAAATCGATTTTACTCAAAAGTCCTATCGAGATGAACTAAGGGTACCTTTTATACGTAAAATACTTTATTTCATAATTCTTAAGAAAATTAGAAAAAAACGACTAATTGAAAAAATGAGATTATTTTAACCCTTAACCACCCCGATATGTGCCGCCTATGATTAGAATTTTGATATTCTGAATTCAGAAACTGATTTAGCGTGAAAAGTTTATACATCAGACCTAATTCCAAAATTTTATTATGAATGGTTTCGAAAAAAAAAAAAGAAACATCTTCAGGGTTTCCCATTCGCGGGGCCTCAGCTCTCTGTTATTTTTATCCAGAGAATATGGTGGTAAAGTGTTGCCCTTTAATTTCGGGACACCCTGTATAGCTTCTGTACAAGTTATTGGTGTAACAGTAAAATTGTCACCAACAGGAAACAATTTCCGATAAGTTCCGCCGATCATAAGAATCTATTTATTTTCTAATTAAATTAATTAATCTTGAAAGTTACTACATTACATACTATTTGTATATTTTCTCATCAAAAATTAGCTATTTATTCAAGTGGCAAATGTATATTTAAAATTTAATTCTTTATCTGAAAAACCTCATATCTTCGTCGAGTTCATTACGCGTTATCATCATTTATTACAAAAACAAAACGCTAGCTGTTTTATCGACATCCACAAGTAAACTTATAAATCTGGCTGCCACCCAAGATGTTATTTTACTCTATTTCCTACGAGATACAGTGAAAAATTCATTGCGGAAACCTAGACGATATTTATATTGTAAAAAGCAGCAATTTTTCTTCCTCGTGAATTTTCATTTTGTTAAAAAAATTGCCTGTTATTTATGGGAGCAATAGTGAAAACTACGAGTTCTGTTAAAAATATACAAATTTTTAAAAAATGTAAAATGTACGTATGCTCGCAACGGCTAAAAATTATTAAATCGTTATTTTTTTAGTATCTCCGAAAATTCTTTAGATATTATTTTCTATTTTGTTATTTGTTAATAGGATATAAAGACACATATTTTAGTTAGAAAATTTATTCTATCGATCCACAAGTTGTCGGCCCAGAATTATTTCATACTATATCCACTTTTAGGGAAAATGGGGTTATGTACATAATTAAAATTAACAGATTAAACTGCATACTTTTTGAAAAAATTACAGAAAAATTTCCGCTAATAAAGATATTTTTTTGTAAATAACTAATCTATATCTCTTCAAATTAAAAAATTAAAAGTATTATCTTGTTCTATGAGGCTGTAAAGAATTATCTTGTTCAATAAACCATTAGTACATGACAATTGACGTCCGTAAATCTAACCTACAACGGGAAATTGAAAATAACTCAGCCGGTTTTGATACAAAAAAAAAATGTGAAAAGAAAAATTGAAGAGCTTGACGGAGCGCGTAAGCTCGAACAAACCCGATCCCGATATCTCAATGAGTTCGAGAATTAACGCGATTTTCAACTGCAAAAACAATAAAATTTAATTAATTATATCTCGAGAAGGGGCGGAGTTTTGGCATAATTTTTTCGCGAATTAACGGGTGATAACGAGTACTTTGATGGGCCGGAGGCTGGGGTTGGTGGGGCAATTAGGAGGGGAATAAGGGGATTGGAATTTTTTACATAAATGCTAATAAGTAGTTTATTAATCGAGCTACGGGGATCAGGCTGGATTCAATTTGTTCATTTTTTTATCAGCTACGAGGTGGGATTGGCGAAAAATTATTATTATTTATTTTCCCAAATGCGCGCTGGGCGTGGCATACAAGAAATGGCCATCTCCGAAAATACTTTAGATATTATGTTTAATTTTGGTATGTGTTAATAGGATATAGAACCTCAAATTTTAGTTAGAAAAGTTATTGAATTGTTCCACCAGTGGCGTCGCACAACATATCCTTTGATATTTTTTACAAAAAAGATGGTACGCCACTGATATTTTTCCATGTGGATTTTTTTCTGATTGGCCTGTTCAATTCTCCATGAAAACGGTCTCTTGAGTTTTTCTCGTTAGACGCACCGTTCTTGATTAAAACCACTAAATTCATATTAAAAACTCATTATTATTAACATTGATAAAATAATTAATGATAAATTTTGTTTTATAAAAATTGTTGTAGTGGCCAATTCGACGGGCGGAAGCATGCCTTTTAAGTGAAGGTGGCCATTTCCAACAATTTTTATAAAACAAAATTTATCATTAATTATTTTATCAATGTTAATATTAATGAGTTTCAATATGAATTTAGTGATTTTAATCAAGATTGGTGCGATTGAGAATTATCTTGAGCAATATCCAAACATATTGTTCTATATAATATCCCAATATATTTAATAAATGCAAGAAATTTGGACATTTCGTTCTATATCCAATATAAGAAAAGTAAATTTAAGTCGTATAAGGACAGTTCATGAGTTATATAGAATAAAAATCATCTCATGGATATTATATCTTCATAATTGATTCAATATTTTTTTACTAGTTGAATTGAAACACAGCTTATTACAGGTTGAAACACAAAACCCTGATTTCCTAAAACTTAAGTTTTGGCATATAGAACAAGATAATTCTGGGCCGACGAAGTGGCGTCCCAAAGTTTTCACAATTGTACTATTATTGCCGTATCAAAAAGCATAAATAGATTAAAATCTGTTTGTAATTCCACATGATAAGGAATAATTAGTAACATCATCCATTGGCTATGATTGATATGCAATTCCGTGATCGCCCACGGAATAAAAATTTTTCTCTTGAATTATTTAATAAATATTATTTTTGGCGAGCAGATATAACGAAGCCGACGGCGCCTCCTGAACTAAATTTAAGAGAGAATTTTTATTTCCGTGGGAATTCGGAAATTTGGGAAACACAACCTCGGGAAGGTCATTATTCCATAAGGATGAAGTCCTTCATAGAAATATCTGTGAAAAAGAGTACAAATCTCCTAACCGTCTTCGATGTTCTAGACTCTAGACTGTCGAGGTTCTTGATCAGCTCGTGGTCTTCAATCAGACGAATGACTCTTCTATCAATGGAATCCAATTGGCTTGGGAGCAGAGAGTATGTGGACACATAATATTGACTTAATCTAATGCATGCATAGCTGTTTGATGTCAATAGGCCGCAGCACAATGGACCTTTAAACTCTATTGCGTGTTTAGTTTGCTCTTGATATTGCTATAGGTACCCTATTTATAGCATTGATATAATCCATCGACAATAGCTCATGTAAGAGGTGATGCACGAGCTCGTCAAATACATTATACAATAAATCGTTCGCAACCCCTAGTTCGTCTCGGACACTGCATTCTATTAATCAATCCCCTTGAAATAAACCTGTATTTGTATTGTAACGCCATAGCTCTATAACGGCTCTACTAACGTATTACACTTTGTTTGTGATTGGAGAGCAATTATTCGCTCCATACATATAAGAATAATCTTGCCTATGGGATGAAAAATAGTATTTATTATTTTGGGGGACCAGACAAATTAAAGACACGAGGAAGGAATTTCTTTATGATTCCTTATCTTTTTATTTTTGAAAATGGGCAATATTTTTTTACGAAAACTATTTAAACCTCACGGCCTCTGTCCCCTCAATGGCATCAATTATAGTACTGTTATTTATACACGAAAAAAAGATAGTAAAATTATATTTAAATGAAGATTTTATTGTACGATTTCCTAACACTATATAGGGTGTTCCTTAATGACATGCTAATTCAATTGTTCCACCAGTGGCGTCCCTGCAAACATGTCCTCTGATATTTTTTACAAAAAAGATGGTACGCCACTGACATCTTTCCATGTGGATCTTTTTCTGTTTAGCCGGGTCAATTCTACATGAAAACGGTCTCTTCAGTGTTTCCCATTAGACGCACCATTCTTGATTAAAACCACGAAATTCATATTATAACTCATTATTATAAACATTGATAAAATTGATAAATGATAAATTTTGTTTTATAAAAATTGTTGGAGTGGGCAATTCGATGCGAAGATGGGCGGAAGCATGACTTTTAAGTGAAGGTGACCATTTGCAACAATTTTTATAAAACAAAATTTAACATTAATTATTTTATCAATGTTAATATTAATGAGTTTCAATATGAATTTAGTGGTTTTAATCAAGATTGGTGAGTTTGACGAGAAAAATTCAAGATACCGTCTTCATGTAGAATTGACCGGGCTAATCAGAAAAATATCCACATGGAAAAATGTCAGTGGCCTACCATCTTTTTGTAAAAAATATCAGGGGACAAAAATTGTTTACAAAAATAAAATAAAAATAAATCAGATGCATGGGATTTAGATCTCCGTGACAAGTAATCTGTGGGAACATACCATCGATCGAAGAAGTCAAGCGATGCAGCGCGAGATTACCATTTGGATGGGTGACCGCTCGGGAGACCGCATTTTAACCAAAGATTTTAGTAAATTTTACAAAAACTTTCATATAAAGTTGATAATGACCCTTCGCAGACGACTCGTCGGATTACAAAACAATTAACGCCGTTAGATAGAGCGGAAAAAGTCGCAATGCAAAAGTGCAATTTACTTTAGAATTCGATCTCAAAAAAAACCCTGGAAAACAATAAAACGATTTTTCAGAATATCGGTTTTTTCCGAATATCTCCGGAACTACTCGGAAATTTAAAACATTCTAAACGGCATATTATTAGGCGCAATTTTACCTCCATTTAACCGACTTCGTATCTCTTACGGTTTCCGAGATCCCTGTACTGGCCCTCCTTATCTTGGACATGTTGTAGAGCCATGGTGGCCAATTATGGTTAGTTTTTCTTTTCGTGTACTATTGATTAAGTAAACATACATCGTTACTTTACTTGAATTATTTGCAAAGTTTCCTAGTAACATATCAATAGAGCGGGTACCAATCGACCTTTAAAAGCCAAGTCATGTATATTATGTGTTTAGTTTGCCCTTGATAGTCGTATATGCTATGGAGTTATTGACATAATTTCTCCACAATCGTCCATGTAAGAGCACAATTGCCCAGGCATGAGATTGTTAAGTGCCTACATTATCATTTTCAACCCTTAATCCATCTCAGGCCTTCTATTCTAGTAATCAATCCCCGTGTTAAATTTGTAACTTCGTCGCTCAATATAAAGGCTCTATATGAACGAAGAGAAATTATTAGCTTAAGCTAAATATTGAGGTGCAAAGAAGGTTATAGAGGGCAACCAGGTAAATTAGATATTGTACAGTTTATATTATACCGTTGATCTTTTGATTGTCATTTATTATTTACATTACCCTTCTGACATAGCATGTCCCAAATTGGCATATTTTCAGGCAGATCCGAATTACAAATCTTATTTACTTGCATCACTAATTATTATAACATTTTAAGTAGGGGAGAGCGAGGAGGGTTGTGACAATTTTTACTTAAAAGAACATATCTCAATAAAGAAATATATCACCATTATAAATTGTATGTCGTAATGTAGCTCAATCCTTACTCTTTTAAAAACAGTCATCAAAGCCAATAAAAGTTTCTGAGAAAATCCACGAAAACGAAACTTCTCAATTTGTCACAACTCTCCTAATATCGAGGTAAATTGTGACAGGTACCAAGGTAAGTTGTGACAGCTGTATATCTAGACTATATTTAATAAATAAAATTACTTTTATATGAATTATAAACAAAACACACGTTGTATTGCATAAAATAACTTTAATTATCATTCGGTAGGAACTACAATAACATGAAAAATTTACATAACAGTATTAAATCTTTTATAAGTCATTTGGCATCATCATCAAACTTAGGTTGTAAGAATTGACCAAAGCAAACCGACAGGAACAGAAATAAACAGAACAAAACATTGCAAGAAGCGTGTAAAATTAGCTAACCCGAAAATAACCTTTAATAGGAGAGTTGTGATAGCGTGTCACAAGTCTCCTGGTGCCAAAATTCGCGATCTGGTCAGAATAATAATTCCTAATTTCGAAACAAGATGCAAGCACAGCAAGTTGAGCAAGACAATGCCACGCTTTGAAATTCCAAACCCACACAATCTAAGAAAAAATAGCATAACCACTTGAATGTAATATATCATGATATAAATACAATCAATAATTTTATAAAAAAATCACTTTTCGGTTGTTTTTTTATGCAGACGTCGTAATTATGCAACCGCTTGTCATGAGCCATTGGCGCTACTGCGCCAAGTAGCGCGTCTATAAACAAACAATCGTGCGCTGTTGCCAGCTCGCTGAATGCCATAGATTCCGAGAAATCGTCTTTGTCACAACTCTACTCTATCATTCTCCTCGGTCTCCCCTACCTAGGTGTATTTGTTAATTCAAAATAAAAATAAACAATAATTTGTGCTAGAAACTTATTATAGGGTAAATCAGAGAAAGATGGTCCAGTTTCTAGGTAACTATTAAGTGTTTGTGCATCTACCTCTAAGATTTTTTTATGGCCTACCGCATCATTCATTATAAAGACACGGGCCTATTTGAAAAACAAACTTAGTTTAAAAGTAAAAACACTTATAAAACTGAAGTTGTCGCATATTAGCCTTAAACCACTACAGATTTAAATTACTACTTTATCTCTACCTACTGACTTAAAAAGGCCCTTGCATTTCTCAAGTATCGTACGAATGAAAAATACCAAAAGTGTGCAGGAAGCCAATTGGAAAAATCTGGAGTTTTTACAACTTCTGTCACCCATGGAAATGAAATACGTTGGCATTTACCTCTAAACTTTTAGGGACATTGAATCACCTTTAAACCGAGGAAGAAGATTTTTGGGTTATTAAGTTCTATATAAACCATTGTTAGTAGGTTTTCGAGGTCTTTGAAGAACAAATTTTGAGGAATTTTCAGAATATCTAAAACTGAAAAGTATTTGGCAACACTGTAAGCACACTACACACAAAAACAGAAATACAGTGAAACCTCTCTTAGGCGGACACATATGGGACCGTCTTAATGTGTCCGCCTATTAGGTAGTATATAAATGCAAAATTATTACTATGATTATGTATGTACAAATAAACATAACATAACAAACATAGACTAGTATTAGTTAGGATGTAGTACTTAAAAGATCTATAAACGTAGTTTGACGTGTTTGCGTTTTATACTTGCAATCTAGAAAATGTAATTCCAAGTCTGATAACAATTTCATTGCTGTAGAGTCACCTGTATTCTTTGCATACTCCTTTTCCACACTTGTTGATAATTGGTGACATTTGTTTGATTACTGCATTCAATTTCTTCATCAGAGTTGTCAGATAGTGATATGGTTTCAGTTTGGACTACATAAACGGTAGGAATGGGGTCACTATCATCTTCTAATAGCACATTGCTATCAATGTTAATGAACTCGCCCAAATCATTGTTATCAAATTACAAACTTCCACAACATCAGTATTCTCTTTCAGACCCAAAACGCGACATTCTTGTGCCTTTCTTTACGATTTTAACCTTACAACTCACAAATAAACGGCTGACTGCTGTAGGTGAATCACACATACTTTCATTCGGCGAAGTTCTTTCGCGCTGCCACGCATACGCGATTGGTTGCCGGTCTGTCTTCAGATAGTTTTTTTGTCCGTTTAAAGGAGGGATTTCGCACTTTGACATTTTGACACTTTGACACTTTGTATGAAAACAGCCTGTCCGCGTCCGCCCAAAGGAGAGTCCGCCCACGAGAGGTTGATTTTCATGGAATTTCATATACCCAGTTCCGGACTATGAAAAAATGTCAGCTTAATAGAGATGTCCGCTTATTAGAGGTGTCTGTTATGAGAGGTTTCACTGTAGTTCTCTTCTTGTGTCATGATCGTTAAAAACGGCAACTTTTCTCTAATTTAAATGGCAGCAGGAAATAAAGTTGTCTTTCCATAAAATCAAAATTAAATTTAAGTACCTATCTTTTAGTTATTTTGATGTACAAAATAATGTTATAACATTATTACACATAATTCGAAATTATATGCTTTATAAATACCAGTCAATTGTGTATACTGTTATTATCTTTTTCTAATATCTTAACGCTTTATAGGAAAAATATGCAAATTAAGAAATTAGATATTACTGTGAAGTTAATGGCAAATTCGTTATGTCGTTAGTTTTCTTTAGTAGAAATATAATTAAAATTTTTAAGGCTAATCTGAATAAATCAACTTAGACACATTCACATAAGAATCTCACGCCACAATATCGTGTAGGTGGGATAGTATAGGATAGAATGTAAAAGTGAATAATGTTTATCAATGCTTATCAAATATTAATAATAATAATAACGTTTCTGGATCTATGGCTTATACACACAGTGGAACTGGGAAAAGCATGGACGTGCGTCATCATTTGTAATGGAGATTATGTAGATCAAATAAGACAGAACCATGCCATCAGCTAAAGGACGTGATTAACATGTTGTAAAACGGACTTTTTCCAATTAAATAAAATTAATGAGGATTTTACGTTAGATTATTTTTTAAATAATTTAACAAATAGATAGGATCGAAGGAACATACTCTTTCCACATGCAAAATCAGACCGACTTGATATCGTATTATGCATCATCAGCAAAAAATTATTACAACGGTTTTTTTTCGCGGCAGGAGGCAGCGGAGAAGTTAGTCGATGTTTTGGATTCCTCAGGCAAACGGCGGCCGCCGACTTGAGGTTCCCAGAGCGGTACTCAAACGCGGTTTTATACTTTTTTTACGTAAGAAGGGGGTCCGTATTTCGGCTACAGGTTTTAGAGTGTTCGTCACCGAAAATTCCGAGAATAGTTACCCGCGGATCTTTCCCTCAGTAAAATTTAATTTCAACTACTCGTGTTTCCGGCGAGTTCAAAAAATGCTGGACTGTCATTAAACACTCGTAGTTTCCGTGCGAGTATAAATAACGCTGGAATCTCTTCAAATACTCGTATGTTTCAGTGCGAGTATAAAGAACTCTGGAATATCTTCAAACACTCGTGATTTGTTGCAAGTATAAATAAAAACCTAAATATCTTCGAACACTCGTGAATTTTTGGTGCCAGTCTAAATAAAAACTAGAATTAATCTACAAAAACTCGCTGCTGTCCGTGCGAGTATAAATAATGCTGCGATATCTTCGAACACTCGTCTTTCGTGCGAGTATAAAGAAGTCTGAACTGGAAAGACATCTTGAGTGCGAGGAGAATTGTTCTATGAAGACTTTGCGCCCAAGGCCTAGAATAATTTTTCTAAATCAAAAATAACCCGATTGTGACATTGAAAGTAAGTGTTAAAATATCTTAAGTTAGTATTAGTAGTCACTCTATATCATATACTTTTTTTTGGAAATTATTAGGGTAGTTAGGAACAAAATGCTAGCTTAGGATTATTTTATATTGTAAATAATGTAAATAACTAAATTTAAAATGGGAGTACGTGATAAGAGGAATGATAGGTTGGTTCGAAACGCAGAATATTAGTGTAGGATAATTCTTTATTGTAAATAAAAATGTAAACAATTATCGCATTAGTACTTCGGGTCGCGTTACTCAACTGACGTAAGACTAATCCCTTAAATTCCCACATTGTAATGGCCACAATTGAATCTCAAAGTATTTGCTCTCATTTGGTATAACTTTCAAGAGAATCGAAACAAACATAAGTATAAAAATAATAATTTTTTTTGCATGCCCTTATATCGTACTTTCCCGGAAGTAATTGGTCTAATAATTTCTGCGTTTGCAGATATCTAAACCACGAAGTTTAATTTTAGGATCAGGTTTTTTATTGCAAGGAACTTTCGGGTAATGCCGCTCAAAACATTGAGACACTACCAGTCATGTTTTATTTGCGAAGAATACGGAAAATGGGGTGAACTTTGGTATCGCTGTACGATGTGTGGCCATTGGATTCATTAATTATGCAGTGGGTGGGACACTCCTGGAAACTATAAATGCGATATTTGTTTAAGAGAGCAGGACTCTTACTGTTCCCTTCTTTTTCTATTTTTTTCAGTTTATTGTCATTTAGATGAACTTAGTAAAAGGCTTAATGATATATTACGTTATTGTAAATGTATATGCTTTATTTCTTTCTTATTTTCAAAAAGAAAATCCTAAATTAATTTTTTCCTATATAAGAAGCATTAAAAATTACCCGACTGTAATTACCCGCAGGGTGGGGGAATACTGGTCAATGACACCTCATTTCTCAGGTCCTGACATCTCTTTTAAGGTCAATTATTTTAATTTGAATGGAAAACCATGATCTAGTGGATGAGTCAGGCTATCTTCTACTCTATTTACCTATATCAAAAGACTAATATTTTATCAATTATACATAATCTAGCTTCAGTGACCGCTATTCCCCCATTCTCCCCTATACTTTGGCGCGGAAACATAACCTATATTGTAAATAGACGAGTCGCCTCTGGCGGGCGAGTTTTGAAATATCGATGTTTAAAAACTTGAGAGATTTCTGGACAACACGAAATAACAAAATATAAATATCAATAATGACATGCCAATATTTTACACTGGAATTACAGCGTGGTAAGACGCTTTCTAGTATGGTTTGTATACATTCTTCTCCACTCGCGCTTCATACGGAAACGGACAAACAATAACTACGCTTCGAGTCACTGCGTCCCGTTAACTGCAGACGTAAAAGCAGTATACTAATTTTGTTATAATATAATTTACTTCGTTAAAAGTAAATTTAAGTTCAGTCTACTGTGACTTAATTAAAGGATATCTTTTTGGACAGATAAACGAGCATTTATCATGTTTATCTATAATTTGTGCTTGTTGTAAATTAAACAATATACATAAAAATACCAAATCCTGTGTCATTCTAATTGCCCAAATTACCATAAATCCCAGATACGACATCAAGGGGGGCGCACATATACACACGTGACGTCACGCCTACATGCGTTTGTCCGTACGTGTGTGTGCCTGGCAGCACATTAATTGCATGATGGATATCTTGAGATAATGTTCACCATTTGCTGATAAAATTATATGTTATTAAATACATGATGCTTTGTAATTATGTATTTTAATGCTTTCTCGCAAAATAATCAGGACCGAAATAATATTTTTAAGGAATTCCGTTGGTATACTACTTACAATTAACTATTTATCGACACCAACTGTAATATAAACCCGGTAAATTTTCAAGAATTGTAAACAGGATCGGCCCTAATAAAATAACATAATTATTATTAATATAATAATTTAGTAAGGAGGTAAATAAACTCACAGTCTGCTCCACTAGTTTAATAAACGTTAATAAAAACCATACATGTTTCGAAGGTTCAAACCTTCATCTTCAGTCAAAAATACAACATTAGAAGAAACTCATGACATTGTTAAACTGTAAGGAATAAAAAACTTGTTTAAATAAGTTGAGTTTAAGCAAAAATAGTTGAAGGTTGAAGGAAATTTTTGCTTAAACTCAACTTATTTAAACAACTTTTTTCTTTTTTCTTTTTTTTTTTCCTCCTTACAGTTTAACAATGTCATGAGTTTCTTCTAATATTGTATTTTTCACTGATTCACTGAAGATAAAGGTTTGAACCTTCGAAACATGTATGGTTTTTATTAACGTTTATTAAACCAGTGGAGCAGACTGTGAGTTTCTTTACCTCCTTATAACTTCACTCCACTTTGAGATGGACTACTTCAAAAAAAAATTAATAATTTAGTGTTTGTTTGAAGGTTAGGGACAATGCTGTATCATGAGCGACGTATTTAGGACTATATTTATTTATTTCTAACACAACGTTTCAACTGATAAACATCTCCTGTCGTCTTCAGGTGAATATTAAATACAGACTAAAAAACATTTCTACTACCAACAGGACAAGTCTCTAGGGACTATTGACGCAACAATAACGATGGTGGTTGGCGTTTTGATTATTTAAAATTTACTATAAACAAAAAGTGCAGATGACAAATAGTGTCCCATTATCTACCTCGACGAAACGTGGTTTGATAAACATGACATCCCAGCAAATGGTTGGGTATATCTATCAGGAAAGTGCCGCAGTCCCCGTGGAACAAGGGAAATTATCATTTTACATGGTCGTTCCCAAAATGGTTAGGTTTCAAAATGTTAGTGGCTGTATTCCAAAAATACTAAAAATCAATTTTTGAAATACCATGACGACAGTGTACCCAATGTGCATTAGAACAGTGCTGTTGGCTTTCGAACAATAAGTTCAGTTTTTTTAACTGAAAATTCGTCTTTTCGCCTCATTCGAATAATTCTAATTTCTTTCAAGAATAACTAAGAAAGAAATCCATTGAGGTTATTTCTTTAACTTGTTTAACCCGTCCACTGCTGACTGAATGCGGGTATCCGACCTGGGAAGCTGCTTAATATTTATTGTGGAATAATAAAACCATTAATTAATATTCTATAAAAAAATAAAATAATGATAATACTACTAATACTAATACTTATTTACTAAAATGATATATAAAAACTTTGAATTAGACATTTTTATGAAATTTTTGAAAACATGGCTCAATACAAAGAGCTGGGAAACCTGGACAAACAGGACAATGACGCCAGAAGGCGTCATCCGCCTCCCGCTTAAGAATCGAATGACGCCTTTTGGCATCATCAGCACTCAACGGGTTAAATATAGAACAAGTAACAGTTGTTAAGTGTTTGTTCATAAAAAACAGTTAAGAAGTCAACCAGCACCTCCGCTGATTCAATTTGTGAGGACAAGAAGAATCCTTCAATCAATATTTGTATGAATTTTGATAAATTAACTGTCTAGCAGTAAGATTACTAAAAAATTAAGGGTCACAAGTTTACGTTTCTGTCAAAACCACCTCCCTCAGATAGGATTTTTTGCAACATCTGGCAACATTTAACAGGAACAAGACGAAACTACTTTTAAAGACCAAAGCCCAGACTTCATTTCTTATTACGCTATAAGTTTCGTTTAGCTCCTCATTATTTCAGGGATGCTTCATTACCTCCGCCACGATAAAATACTACCCTAGAATATTTGTGTCAAGTTTCATAACTTTTATAATCATAGCGTAATACAACCGTGGCGTCGTATTAAATTGCTCATTATGGAAAAGGTTTAATTCTTAGGAGTTTGAGTTTAGAAACAATTTATTAATTTACAGTGTTCAGTGTATAGTGTTAAACGTTTAAAGTCACCATAATTTGACAATTGGGGATTTGAACTTATAAGCGTAAGCTGAGTTTTGTACATTGTTAGTAGTATATTACATAAGAAGTGTTGAAAGTGGTACATTTTTGAGTAAATCACTTTCACACAAGCATTGTACAGGGTCGACATTTTCGACACTTTTATAGGGTATCTCCGTTAGTGCTGTCAAAAAAGTAATGTACATAGGTGTCATGTGCTCTTGTTGGATCAAACTTAAAATGGTAAAATCAAAATTCGAAAATTTTCGATCGCTTAAGAGATACGGGGAAAATCAAAAAATTGACAATTTCTAAATTGCCCTATATTTTCTTAGTTAAAAGAGATACAGAAAAATGTTTTATATGGAAGTTTATTTATAATGATTGTTGAATAATCTGCCGTTTTCAGAATAAGTATACGGGGTCAGGTAAGAAAGTTATCCGACCTAACCTCATTTTTCTAAATGGAACACCCTGTATATTTTAATCTAAAAAGATAGTATTTTAAATTCTCCTTTCAAATTTCTAAAACACCATGATGATGATAGATATCATACAAAATTTTTCAAAATGTTGATAAGTCTTTTTCACAAATGAATATGTAAAAATGAAATTGACGTTAAATGTTAATAACAACTAGAATGTCAACATAGTTGTCTCTATATAGGATATTAGCTTTTGTTTCATGGCCTACTGTGGTTTAAAGTAATAAAGTTTAAATAAATCGCCTAGGAAATCAATATTATCCTTGGTGTGTTATATATTGGAAAATAGAATTTAAAATGCAATCTTCTTAGATTAAAATATACAGGCTGCTCCATTTAAAAAAATGGGATTAGGTTCGATAAATTTTTTACCTGACCGCATATACTTATTCTAAATACGACAGATTATTCAAAAATCATAATAAAGAAACTTTTGTATATCTCTGTATCTCTGTTAACTAAGAAAGTATACGGTAATTTATAAATTGTCTATTTTTATTTTCCCCCGTATCTCTTAAGCGAGCGAAAATTTTCAAATTTTGATTTTACCATTTTAAATTTGACCCAAAAGAGCACATGGCACCTACATTACTTTTTTGATCGCACTAACGGAGATACCCTATAAAAGTGTCGAAAATGGGACATTCTGTACACAATTTTTACCACGATCACAAATACAATTATTTGAATATTTTAACTTATTTAATTGGATAATAGCTTTCCTTTTATTTGCTTAAGCTAATTATTACGTACGGTGTATAAAACTTATATATCGTTCCAAGAAAATAATAAAACTCATAACCTAACCTCAATATTTATAGAGACGGAGTTAGATATCGTTAATTTATATTAATTACATGGAATTTGCTTAAAATAATATTGAAATTATTATTAAAAATAGTAATTATATTATTTTCCTTAAAGTTGCAATTTTGTCTTGGTACGAATAGGGACACACTATTCTGGGACCGTAAAGTAAGTATTCGATAGGACCTTTAAAATAAAGTATCGCAAGACCTCACTTCTTATTCATTTTTTTTATCAAGATGGCGCCCATCCGCCATTTCGAATTTGAACACCATGAAATATGCAAGAAAGTGTAGCTCTCTGATTCCTACTATACTATGCCAAATTGTATTCAGTTTTCCAAGATGTTAAATGAAATAAAGGATAGTAAAAAAAAGAATAACTATGCAATTTTTAATACGCCGCCATTTTGTTTCCGTTGCGAATAGAGAAGCAATATTCTGGCATCGTTAAGTACTCGATAATGCCTTCAAAATGGTGTATCGCAAGACCCCTCTTCCTATTTAATTTGCTTTACCAAGATGGCGTCTATACGCCATTTTGACAGTGCGTTCTGTTACTCTTCTGTCAAAAAGTAGTTTACCTTGGCCTATGAGTTTATTAAAAAAAAATTAGTGGGTCAAAAGTTGTTAAGCCGTTTCCAGGCCATATATATATACACACACACTGTATATTATAATCATATGGACTTCATAGAGTGACCTGACTCGGAACTTGGGTAATGAGATTATACATTTAATGTTATCGCTAGATTCTTTGATGCTACGGTTCCGGATATTTTTTACTTTTCACAAAATAAACATCTTTCGAATAAAGTAAATATTATATTTAAAAAGGAAATGATTAATGCTTCGTAAATTCAGTTGCAAGATTTTAATGACACTACATTACAGTGTACGGTGATTATCCCAGATATGGACCCCGTAAGCACCAACATAAATCTTCGCGGTTTAAATGCATGCTCAATCTTTTAAAAGCTTAAAAAATAAACCTATAAACCTAATAAAGTCACAATCGCAGCTTAAAAGAACAACATTAACCAGTGCTTTCAGACTAATGGGTTTAATAAATTGCGGATGTAAATAGAATTGTTTTAAATGCCGGTGCTTGAGGCCGTTTTTTATGCAGTACTCGATTATACCAGGTTTGTAACAAAAGCATTGTAAACGTTATTGACTCATAAGGTGTTTAATAAAAAAAAATTATAAAGATTTTCAAAACGTAGATTTACAGGCAAGAAAATGGATTATTATTTTTATTATAGTTGTATATTTTTAGGCAATAAAGACTTGCCGTTTTGTAACAACGGTCATAAACAAATATACAGGGTGTTTCTTAATAACATGCTAATATTTAAGGAGGTTATTCTTGGGTCTATTTTCAGAAATAAACTTCATATGAACAAATGTCCTAAACGTCTTAAGTTTTGATAGAGGTTGTTAAAGATTTTCATGTTTTTTCTAATAATTTGTGAAGGTTAATGACTCAAATGCGTGATAATAAGACTAGGTAAAGAACTGTCAAAACTGTCTATGTTTACAAAACAAAATTTGTAAATAATAATACCCAATTTCATAATAGAGTGCAAATGAATTACAGTGGAACCTCTCATAACGGACACCTTTAATCAGCAGACATCTCTATTAAGCGGATGCTTTTTCATAGTCCGGAACTAGGTATATGAAATTCCATGAAAATCAACCTCTCTTGGGCGGACTCTCCTTTGGGCGGACGAGGACAGGCTGTTTTCATACAAAAAGTGCGAAACCCCTCCTTTAAATGGACAACAAATTTTTTTAAGTATTTGGGAGACGAATAAGTACAGAGCAAAAACTCTCTGAAGACAGACCGGCAACCAATCGCGTATGTGTGGCAGAGCGAAAGGACTTCGCCGAATGAAAGTATGTGTGATTCCCCGAAAGCAGTCCGCCGTTTATTTGTGAGTTGTAAGGTTAAAATCGTAAACAATGGCACAAAAATGTCGCGTTTTGAGTCTGAAAGAGAATATTGATGCTGTGGAAGTTTGTAATTTGATAACAATGATTTGGGCGAGTTCATTAACATTGATAGCAATGTGCTATTAGAAGATGATAGTGACCCAATTCCTACCGATTATGTAGTCCAAACTGAAACCACATCACTATCTGACGACTTTGACGAAGAAGTTGAATGCAGTAATCAAACAAATGTTACCAATTATCAACAAGCCATTAGTATGGTAAAGGAATTATAAGAATATGCAAAGAATAGAGGTGACTCTACAGCAATTGAATTGATATCAGACTTGGCATTACATTTTCTAGATTGCAAGTATAAAATGCAAACACGTCAAACTATGTTATTAGATTTTTTTTAGTACTACATCCTAACTAAAACTAGTGTATTTTTGTTATGTTATGTTTATTTGTACATACATATACATAGTAATAATTTTGCATTTACATATTACCTAATAACAAATTTCCCATGGACCGGCAGTCGTCCCAAGGTTTAGTCTCCAGGAATGGACATCGGTAAAGACCAACATGTGCCCGGTAAACGTGCAATCCTATCCCTTCGCCGGAATCAACCAAGGGTACCACGACTATTTGTACAGTCTTTCCGGGCTGTTACGGACCAACCCAAATGATTCCTCGCCTCGAATACTAGAACTGATGCACCCAGCTCCGACATCTCAAACGGCTGAACCAACTAAACTGATTGGCGAGGACCAAGTTGCCAACACTTCGCCTCGGATACTAGCGTTCGTGGTGCCACGACCTCCGACACCTCAAACGGCTGTGTTTTTCACTTGCCTCTCTCAAGGGATAGTGACACATGAATGGAATTTCCGCACAACCCACTGTCTCCCCGCCAGACCGT
Organism: Barypeithes pellucidus; assembly: GCA_963991005.1. Lineage (NCBI taxonomy): Eukaryota > Metazoa > Arthropoda > Insecta > Coleoptera > Curculionidae > Barypeithes > Barypeithes pellucidus. The sequence continues at coordinate 18,221,896 of OZ022557.1, read as the reverse complement.
CCCGTAGGTGTCCGCCTAAGGGAGGTTTCAGTGTAATTTCGATTTTCTTATACGAAAACTGTCAAATGACAAAAAAATCAAGAAACGATATTTGCTCAGCAAGGAATGATAATTTCAAAAATAATTATGATTTAAAAGAGAAGTGGCAAGTTATTTTCTTCAAAAACACCGATGGCAATTCCCGCATGAACATCACTGGTCGGAATAAAAAACATGTTGTACATCATAAAATGCCTATTGATGAATAGAAAGTGTGTAGCAAATTTAACAAAAATATCTAGAGCAGTATCACAGATATTAATAAAAAAGGAGATTTTTTGAAAATCTTTAACGCATTATATCTTAAAAGTTAAGACGTTAAGGGCAAAGTTTTTTATGAAAATGGACCCAAGAATATCCTCCTTAAATATCAGCATGTTATTAATAAACACCCTGTATCGTTTAATTGTGCCTTTTTATTTTTAAAATTTCAATGTATCTATTATATACAGTTTATCGATGATGGCCTAACCTGCATTGTCAAATCAAAAAAATACTTCTCGTAAAACAGGGTTTTACACAAACACATTAAACAAAAACATTAAACAGAATTATTTTACCGAAAGTTGCTTTCAAGGTATAAATATCTCTCATCGTTCTCCAAATTTACCATTTCATATTACAACACATAAAACTAGTATAAGTATATAAGTGTTGAAAGTGGTAGATTTGATTTTGAGAAAATCACTTCCACACAACTAATGTACATATACAATTTTTCCAACGACCATAAATCAATACCCAATTCTTTGAACATTTTTAACTTACTGACCTGGTTGTAAACAAAAATATTCTATTTGCTTACGCTAATTACTGGTGTATAAAACTTTATAGTTCCTAATTTTTTAATTAGATTAATACCTGTATAAAACAGGATTAAACTAATTAACTTAGAGTAAATTCATCGTTCTAAGGAAATAATAAAACTCATAACCTAATTTATTAATAATGAAAGTTTTTCATGGGATCTGCTTAAAATAATATTCAAATTATTACAAAAAAAATATAATTAAGGATTGTGGATATTCTATCATTGATAATTGTATCGTATATGTATAATAAATCGAGAATAAATCGGTACTTATCCCATCTATACTTTACCCAAGCAGTTATTATGACAAATATAAAATATGTAATGTTTCTTTAATGTGCAGTACAGGTCGACAACTTTATCTGTAGCTGCAAAAGGAATGCGGGCAAGAAAATTTCTTGGGTTAACAATGTTGTCACATAAATTAAATTTTAATTTAATATCATGTTACCAAGTAAACCCTAAAATTAAATTTACCCATTTAAAGTAAATTGTCATAAGTATATAAGAAACTAATATTCTATTATAGTTTCAATGTTCTTAAAACTTTCTTCCATACTATTTATTTTAATATTTAAATGCAAAATAAAATATTTTTTTATTAAAGTACTTCTAATCTAAAAATAGGGCAACTTGGTGCAATATCAACGGTAACCATGGGTAACCGGTGGTTAGAGCTAATTTATAGGTTATATCCCAGACAGAGGATGACGTCACGCGTCTGGGGACACGCCTATTGTGCCAGGGTGGTTATTCGGCGATGTCCAATTTGCTTCATCCAGTTGCGTAGTGATGGGTTTGTTTTAAAACTGCGACAATGAATGAATATATCGTGGTAAAACCCTTCATAGTCAAACCCGTGAAGTGATTGCCAATGTGTACAGGGTGTGTGAAGAGGAATCACAAATTAATATATTTAAATTGTCACTTAAGCGAAAGCTAGGGAGGGTCGCAATGTATACGGGAGTAAGCGTGGGTGCAGTAAAAGACATTCACAAAGAAAATACTGAAATACTATATAATATATATATATAATAATACTGAAAGGAAAGAAAATAACCTGGATCAATTGTTGTCATCTCATGTCAAAAAATAGGCCCGTCTCTCTGCTGTCGGAAGAATCGAAGTTTTCGACTTTGGCATTGTTAGGAGATAATACAAAAGTTTTATTTGGAACCAAAAGTGGTTCCAACCTTAAAAAAGTTGCTACAACAGTTGAGAAGTGACATGAACTCTCCGTTTTCCCGTGAAACTTTGAAGTGCATGTTGAAATCAAATGGATTTTATTGGCGAAAATGCCAAAATAAACGAAAAATATTAATGGAAAGGCACTGATGATACAAATATATTCATGCCATGAAAAAATATATATTACATTATTAAGATAATAATGGCACGCCCATGACTCGGCCATGTTTTAAAAGATATTTCTTCCCCCTTACCGATACCGCGTAGCTATAGACTCGCTTGTCGAGCGGTACCTATTGCTCTAGTGCCCTTTACCCTATCAAGCATCCCAATTCACTCCCCGGATCCCTAAAGTTTGTTATTTCTTAAATAAACAGTTTTACTTACAAATTGACACCATCTCTCATCTGTCCAAATACGTCAACACTAAATAGTGTTGAATTTTTTAAAAAAATACGCGTTTACATTAAAGCCAAGTTAGCCGTGGGTTTTTGCTTATTGCTCATTTCGTAAGTGATTGTAGGGAAATATTTATTTAATAATACATAAACGACCATATTTTTGATCCATAGCCGGCTTGTATTTTGATAGAGAAAAATATCTCGAATTTCTGGTCTCGTAAAACAATAATAATTAAAATTGACGTCGGCAACGGTATTTTCTAAACTCAACCTTGTTGAGTACGTCAAATATTCCAAGGAACATTGTGAGTGGGCGGCACCTAAGAATACCACGGTCGTATCGGACACCAGAAATGGTGAAAATCGCTTTTATTTATTACCAGGTGCATTACCAGATGCATTAGCACTAGTTTATTATCATTATTTTTGTTTGAATCAAGTTTTTTATACATACAATCAAGATGGAGCATGGAAAACCAAACAGTGGAGCTAACAAGAAGAATAAGACTAACTTGGATAACTTTTGGGAAGATGAATTACATATTCAAGAGTGGGGACATCCGTATAAACCGCAAGAGGAGAGTTTTTGATACCTGCATCTTACCAGTAGCGACATATGGTCTGGAAACAATGGTACTAACAAAAAAGACCGCCAATCAGTTAAGGGTAATGCAGAGAGCGATGGTTAACATGAATCTTAGAGACAAAAAAAATGAACGGAGAAATTCGGCAAAGAACCAAAGTCGTGGATATAATAACACGCATCGCTGAATTGAAATGGCAATGGGTGGGATACGTGGCTCGATAAGACCAATCAAGATAGAAAGAAGATGGCTTGATGATATTAAACAACTAGCAGGAAATAGGTGGTTTCACATGGCACAAGACAGAACGGCATGGAGAAATATGGAAGAGGCCTATGTCCAGGCGTAGACAACAGAAAATGGCTGAGAGAGAGAGATTAATACCACCTGAAAAGCATAGACATTTTATTTCTTAAATAGACCCTACGTAATGTTAGTTTTCTTGTAGAACCAAATAACATTAAGTACGTTTCATTAAATTAAGAAACTCTGTAAATATATTTAACAAAATTTTAATTATATATAAAGGCAAACGTTACATTCATACCAACCACGTCTGCAAAATGAAAAACGTTTTAAAAGTATTCTTCTTTTCCTGGAACAAACCTCGTATTAATAACATCACATCGTATTCCTGCAGCTGCACTGCTTATTTCCATATACATACGGTCTTTATATGGGTTTCTCTAATGAAACTTAAAATAAACGTTTATTAAATTAATGGTTAGTGCAAAGTGGTCTTGATTAAGTAAATTAAATTAAATGTTGTCGTCCTAATATGATTATTATGCAAGCTTGTCGGATGAGCAATTAATTTCAACAAGGGGTCATTCTGAATTGCCCATTTTGTATCACCCATGTGGGTAGCGACCGGAATGAAAAAGGCATTTTGCAATTTGTTATGTGGCACAGGAATATTTATCATTATGAATGAAATGCATCTTCCACCTATAATGGACAAGAGAGTTGGATTGATTTGTAATATATAATAAGCTTTGCTGACGACAGCATACTTGTCTCATCTTTCACTTTGAATTCTCCAACATTATCTGAAGCATATCATCGCAGGCAGCGTGAAGTAACGAGCAAAGACCTAGAAGGAAGTTTGTCTTGGGATGATAGTCATGGCAGAACTCCAATCGGTTTACTTACACATGGCGTGCCATACCAAACTGAAAGAACTGGCGGCCAGACGGAACAAGGTGGAGCTCTTGTGGGTCCCTGGTCACTCTGGGGTATTAGGTAATGAGAAAGCGGATGAACTAGCGAGAGCCGGAACTGCTCAAAGTCTCAGAGGCCCCGAACCGGCCTTTGGGATATCATAACAGGCAAAAAATCAACATTAGATAGATGATCGAAAAAAAAACACCTATCTCGATGGCAAGGGTTACCTGGTCAAATACACGCAAGGGCCGTAAAATCGTATTGAATGGGGTGTTAACACTGACGCGGCCCCAGCTGAAACAGGTGATGGGTCTGCTAACAGGCCACTGCCGCTTGCGAAAACACCTTCAACGGATAGGTATAAACAACGGATCCACTGAATGCAGACTCTGCGGCGAAAAGGATGAAGCCGCCTCATATATAATATATCGCTGCGTAGCGCTGTCTCGTAGAAGACAAAATATCTTCGGCAACATACAACGTGGTGATAACCTCCCACATGACAAGCTTGGTAGAAGGTTACTGGACCTCATAGAAGGAACAAGCATCTTCTAACAAGATTCGGCGTACACAATAAGACGGTAGGCTGCAGTGATGGAAGTTCGGGTCTTTAAACCAACCCCCGCCTTTAACCAACCATGGCAGGACACGCAATTCTACTTACTAAGATCACCAATAGCTTACTGCTCTCATATCTGGTGCTCAACACCCAAGTATATCCTTCGGCTACTGGATTCCACCCTACCTTTGTCGTCATTTAAAAACTGTGGTATATCGCACGAAACCGACCTATTTGGAGGATCTTGAGAACACAATTTTATATGCCGTTCACGCTATTTATCATTTGAAAAATGCACTTTCCCAGTTTTCAGAGAGGCTTGGACACTGTCACGTGGCTGTATGATGACATCTTGAACATTTAGTTAAATAACTTGTATTTTGAATTATCGTTTACGTAAAATAAATTTAAATGACTTGATTTTCATCATTAACTTGTCAATATTGCCGAAACAATTGGATTTAGACATATGGTATGTTATAGAAAAAATGCTTTAAATTTATTGAGAATTTTGAATATCTAATAATATACAGGGTGTTGCGTTTAAAAAATTAAAAGTAACGTCACCCCTTAACAATTGACGAAGTCACTGACATATGGAATTGTCGAAAACTCGGATCTGATATCACTTTTCGTTCTCCTGTAATTAACCCGTTCCGTAACATTTGCCCAACCCTGTAGGCTTACTACACTATAAGAAAATAATCATTATCACGCTTAAGTAACTAAAATAATTATTATTCAATGAATAACATCTATGTTCTACTTTCTTAAAATAATAGTTATGTAGTTAATTATTTCTAAGACTTAAACGTAATGATGATAGTTCCGGTCATCTTGTAAACAAATATTAATGCAACCATTTCAAAGAGAAACGAAAATTATTATTATCACAAAATTGCATTAACATTTCCAAGCCGAAAATAATTATCTATTTGATGGACCGAAATCTTAATGAACGGGATCGTTTACTAGCCCGGCATGCGTTGATCTGAATAAATAAATAGAAGTTTAAATTAAAGAAATTCCTGCTAAATATTTTTGGATTCTCAGAGATCACAAATCATTCGAGCCTCCTTGCTCATTGATGAAAGATTCATTTAGGCCATGATAATAAATTGTACAGTAAAGTTTCATTAATTTTCGCTTAGAGATTATTCAATATAAAATGTTTTTCTTATTACCAGACAGTAGCCGCAGATATTTATGATGGCCTAGAACAGAAATATCATCGGAAAACTGAATTTGCACGTTCTGAGGACAGGTAGATTGTAAACACCTTTCAATAAAATTAATTCTAAGCGTTTAAAATTAAGAAAAACAATAACACTAGAAATTAATTATGGTAATCAATTAAGCCATGGCTAGTATGGAGCAGTTTCAGGTTCCCCTAGAATGTTTTCTAAAGATGAAAATAGAAGAATACTAATTATCAAGAACTACACATTAAAAAAAAAATTGTTGCTACGACAAATTTTGTGTTTGTATATTTTTTTACTTTCTGTTAAATTTCTTTTATTATTCAGTTTTATTTTCATTTTTTGGCGACATTAAATATATTTATCTACTTTAAATAAAGCATTTGACTTCTAACATATTTTGATGCCACCTCGTATCGCAAAATACAAACCTTAAATTATGTAACCTATTTTACTTTCTAAAAGTTAGGTGTTTTTACCTTTACAGCTATCGAGCACCTTTTATAGTCTATGAGATATGTATTTCTGTTCCCAGTTTTGAGATTTTGCTGTCCTAGTTTTTTATCGGCACGATGGTACATGATTTTAATATTTGTTCGGGTTAATGATTTGCACCAATAAGAATTTATATATGCCTTTTATAAAGGAACATAGTTGTATTATTTATACTATATTTCATGGAGGTTAAAAGAATTTAGACATTTCGGTGTAATGATAATAAAACACATAGTCACAGTGGGCCATATTCGTGTGAAAAAATGATGATAAACGTGTTCACGTCAAAACTATATATCGATGGAAATTAATTGTTGTTCATGTCAAATTAAATTGTACAATCTACAGTTGTTTTTGAATTTATACATGTTACCTAATCCTATACAATAATAATTTTCCCGGACGATGAAAGTGACATAATCATTTGAGTGGTTTTTAAATTTGCTGAAACCTATAAAATGTGGTCTCGTTTCCACATATTCCAAACATATACATATTACATAAACTTATATTAGCAATTGTGTGACTGATAAAGTAGTAGGCATTTTTAGGCAGAAAACTTTTTTTAAATAGAAATATATAGATATCTGTACATAGTGTTGAAATAATACACTCACCGACACTAAATTCCGGAGAAAGATAATGTTATTCTCAATTTTAGTTTTCAAAACATACTGATGTGTTGATAATTATACAGGCAGAAACAAAAGTTACTATTAATTTCTTAACGTCCTGTGGAAAAATTGAACTGTAAAATTTAGCTTCATTATATTCTTTACATTTATATTTATTTTGTTGTTGATTTTTCTTTCCAGCGTTGTAATTAGGATTTCTATTAATAAAAGCTCTTTATTATTATTATTATTATACTTGATTTTGGGATATAAATTTATCCAATGATTCTACTATAATGTATGCAATTTTACAAAGTAAATTTCAGTTTCCTACTAAACTATATTTTTATATATGGTTCGTAGTTCCTTTAACAAAAGTATAAAATTAGTTAAATTAGTTAGCGCTTTCTATTTAAAAAAAAATATACTCGCTAATATCACGTGATTCTGACGTTTAATCGTTTTTTTTGACATCAACATAATAATCAGCGAAAAAGTAGTATATTACGTACCGAGGTGGAAACTGTTTCATTCCTGTCGAGAGAGTCGGTAGTTACCTTAACTAAATCTCGAGACAGTAATGAAACTTTTCACCGAGGTTTGTATACTATTTTATTTACAATCACATCTAACATCCACTTCTTATTATTTTGAATTAAAATTATTAATAAAAGATAAATGTCATTTTGACTTTTCCATTGAAAAATTAGACAGAAATTTCGAATAACCGCAGGTGGTAAAATAACGTAGATAATAATACACATCAAGATGGCAAATATCATTTTTTGAATATGGTTTCCATGTCACTAAACAATATATTATTTTAACAACAGAAAAATGCTATCAGATGAGGAATTTGATTTTGCTGCTAGTCCACCAGAAATTCGAGAAGCAGCAAAAATAGTATAAGAAGATCTTCTGCCAACTAGAAGCCGCCCGAGATATTACAAGGCATATAACTGTTTCAAAGAATGGTGTACGGGAAACAAAGTTCAAAATCCGGGTTCTGAGTCGGCGCTACTAGCTTATTTCAGTGAAAATGCCAAGACAAAGAAGATATCAACGATTTGGTCACAATATTCAATGCTGAGGATCACTCTATCAATTAGGGAAGAAGTAGACATATCAAAACACGAAAAGCTATTAGCATTTTTAAAAAGTGTGTTCGAATATTATTTTGAGATATCGATGGTTGTAAATAAACTATATTACTTTGCTAATTTAAATACGATGAATTCCGAATATTTTATTAAACTAACACATTTTACAAAGATTTGCACTCAGATTAGTTTACTTAAACTGGATAGGTAATATTTTAGGACGAGAAGGTAATTATTTACCGACGCTTGAAACCGGCATTAGACGTACATTTACAATAACCAATTAGTATGTAGATTAATGGACAACCAGTCAATTAAATAAATATATTGCGGCCAAGTTAATGTTAGTATTTATGGCCCTCGAGAAATTATTTATAGAAGTAAAGTGCGCTTACGAGCTTTAATGGAAGGTTTTCAATCTCAAGATGTTTGTAATTGGGAAAAAGTTTATAATGGTAATTCAATATGTACAGAAGGTTGCAAGAAAATATGTTTTACATGTGTGTGAGGTACTTAATTATTTTATACTGATGCATTCGTTGGCTTAGTAATATATTCTTGAAGCTAATTTTATACTTTTATTATTACTACTAAAGTCCGTTTTGTTGCAGTTGATAGCTCATATCGAGGGTTGAAGCCATAAAACAACCGTAAACCATAGGCGTTGCCAATAGTAATTACCTTATTTAATAAGAAAATTGGCCTCTGTCCATTGTTAAGTAGGATTAGGGTTAAAGTAGGTACAACAGGGGTAATTAATTTACCTATTTTTGCCTGCTTTAGGATGTTATTACGCCATTTGATGTGCGTTTGTCAAACTATGTATTTAGTTGTATTTAGATACTGCATTATCTCAAAGTTGAATTATTTCCTATACTTGTAACAATGGCTTCAAGTTTTTCGCCAACGTGTCTTCGTCAAATTAGCAAGAGTGCATATTCTCTCCGAGAAAAGACATTAATATTAAACGTGCATGATGCTCTAGTGTACCAGAAACCTGCAAGTGATGTTCGTAGCATCATTGCAGAGTGTGCCAATATGGTAGGAGTTGGAGAGGCTACTATATATAGGTTCTTGCGTGAAAGAAAATCTAAGAACCTCAGTGAGCCAAAACCACTCCCAGGAAAGAAACCGTTAGAAATTGACAATTTCAGTAAAAATGGTATTAGAAGAAAAGTACATAGTTTTTATTTTGCCAAGGAAATACCAACTATAGACAAAATTTTACAAGCCATTAACTACGACGAGGACTTACCATAGCTATCACGAACGAAACTATGGAAAATACTTCATGATATGAACTTTCGATGGGAGAAGCAAAAAAGAAAATCTTTTCTTATTGATAGAGCAGATATTATTTGCTGGAGACGTCAATACTTAAGGTCCATCCGAAAATACCGCAGCGAAGGCAAAAACATTTTCTATTTGGATGAAACTTGGCTGAACGAAGGGCACACCGTATCTAAAGTTTGGCAAGATAAAAATGTCCTAAGTTCTCGACAAGCTGTCATGGAAGGCTGGTCAACAGGACTTAGACCACCATCTGGAAAGGGACGCAGACTTATTATAACTCATATAGGAAGTTCAAATGGCTTTTTGGATCAAGGATTATTACAATTCCAGTCGAATTCTACTAAAGACTATCATGAAGAAATGACTGCTGATGTTTTCTAGGAATATTTTAAGCAAATGATAGAATACATTCCCGCTAATTCTGTAATAGTGATGGATAATGCCAGCTAGGCTAAAAGAGAATCTTCCCACAACTTCATGGAAAAAGGCGGAAATCGTAAACTGGTTACAACGAAAGGAATTGAGTTACGATAATACCATGGTAAAAAAAGAACTTTTGGATATTGTTAGGCTACATAAATCACAGTATAAAAAGTATGTTATTGACGAGATGGCAAGAGATCGAGGTATTATAGTGCTCCGTTTACCACCTTACCATTGTGAGCTAAATCCTATCGAATTAATATGGGCTCAAGTAAAAGGATATGTTGCTAGAAATAACAAAACTTTTAAAATGCAAGAAGTGCGACACCTCTTGCTTCATTCTTTAGCAAATGTGTCATCAGAAAATTGGCAAAACGCCATAAAACATGCTATAGTAGAGGAACAAAAAATGTGGGAACTTGACAACGTAATTGACACAACTATGGAAATTGAGCCTTTAGTAATAAGCGTAGGACATGATGACTCTTCAGATTCTTCTGAGGACCATTTTATCGAGTTATAATTATTGAAATTGTCAATATTTTTTGATCTGTAAATAAATTAGTTTTCTTGTAAATAAATTCATAAAATCATAAAATCTATTACATTTAAATAAAATAATAAGCGGTTACATTAAAAACCCAACTCTCCGACCATGATGGGCCGTTTTAATCATTATCCTTTCATTTCATTTTATGGCTCTATTGTTACTTTATCTGTTACCCGGTGGAATAGGTCAAAATTTCTTCATCTTTATGCTAGATGTACGTAAAAAGACCATTTTATAGGTAAAATATTTTAGGCCACCGGGCCCTTGTTTTGAATCTTTAATGAGGGTATCGAGCTATCAACGGCAACGAAACAGACTTTACCATACAGAAAAATATAAGAATAGATATACAACAAAAATTATCATAAGTGATTCAAATTTGGTATGTGGGCATTAAATTACAATGCAAACAATTATTCCAAATAAGAATTTTTAAAATTCGATCAATAGATGCCATTTTTCGACATTTTGTGGAGAAAATGTCAAATTTGACAGTTAACACAAGCCGCATGGTCTCAGTTAGTTATGTAATTCTTGGTCTTTATTGGAGCAAAAACTTATGGCGAGGTCAAATTTTACCTAAATCGAACAATACATTTCTTCCAAACATGGTTCCAACTTTAATGATGATGGTTGGTTGGTTAAAGGCGGGGGTCGGTTTAAAGGCCCGAACTTCTATCACTGCAGCCTTCCGGCTTATTGTGTACCCCGATCTTGTTAGAAGATGTTTGTTCCTTCTATGGGGTCCAGTAACCTTCTACCAAGCTTGTCACGTGGGAGGTTGTCACCAAGTTGTCTGTTCCCGAAGATATTTTGTCTTCTACGAGACAGTGCTACGCAGCGGTATATTATGTGTGAGGCGGTTTCATCCTCTTCGTCGCAGAGACTGCATTCAATTGATCCCTTGCCAGATGTTTTCGCAAGTGGCAGTGGCCTGTTAGCAGACCCTTCACTTGTTTCAACTGGGGCCGCGTCAGGGTTAGCATCCCATTCGGTAGTATTTTCGATGGTTTTCCATTTACGGCTCGTGCGTGTATTTGACCAGGTAACCTTGCCATCGAGATAGTTGTTGTTTTTTCGACTATCTATCTAATGTTGTTTTGTTGCCTGTTTTGATATTCCAAAGGCCGGCTCGGGGCCCCTGAGACTTTGAGCGGATCCGGCTCTCGCTAGTTCGTCTGCTTTTTCATTTCCTAATATCCCAGAGTGTCCGAGAGGATGTAAATCTTTTGGTTGTGGTAGCCCTTTTCAAGATTTTGTAGTACATATGCTTGTATGGCATGAACTTCCGCTTGGTATACTGTGGCGTAGTTCCCCAGAGGATTAATGATGATACTGTGTATATGTATTATTAAATTTAATTTATCGTATTGGCTATCATCTTATGTAGGTACTCAAGTGGCAAATTGACGATAATCCTCAAAAACTGTCTTGTGAGTGTGCAATAGAACCTTACATACATACATACTAATAATATGTGAACATACAATGTAATATGTAATTTTACGACGAAAAGTATGTATGCATCTGATATTAAATATTATGGGAGCCATTCCACTACCTTCTATATAATATCCCCTAAAGTATCAGGTAATAAAAAAAAGATAGTTTCTCATCTAAATTACAATGTCAAAACTGTTTGCCGATGGTTCGTTATGAAAATAACATCATTTTATGTTCACTGAAGTGCCCATATAAAGGTAGCGATTTTAAAATGAAAAAAATGTTTAAATGTAATTTAAATTGACGATAATTTTCTAAGTACTTGACAAATAATAGTATAATACGTACCGAGGTGGAAAGTGTTTCAATCTTGTCGAGGTTAACTAAATCTCGAGACAGTAATGAAACTTGTCACCGAAGTTTGTATACTATTTTATTTACAACCACATCTACATCCACTTCTAAATATTTTGAATTAACATTATTAATAAAAGATAAATGTCATTTTAACTTTTCCATTGAAAAATTAGACAGAAGTTTCAAACAACCACAGGTGGTAAAATAGCGTAGGTTATAATACACATCAAGATGGCAAATATCAGTTTTTGAATATGGTTTCCATGTCGCTAAACAATATATTATTTTAACAACAGAAAAATGCTACAGATGAGGAATTTGTTTTTGCTGCTACTCCACCAGAAATTCGAGAAGCAGCAAAGATAGTAGAAGAAGATCTTCTGCGAACTAAAAGCAACCCGAGATAAGACAAGGCATATGACTATTTCAAAGAATGGTGTGGGGGAAACAAAGTTCAAAATCCTGGTTCTGAGTCGGCGCTACTAGCTTATTTCCGTGAAAATGCCAAGACAAAGAAGATATCAACGATTTGGTCACAATATTCAATGCTGAGGACCACTCTATCAAGTAGGGAAGAAGTAGACATATCTAAACACGCAAAGCTATTAGCATTTTTAAAAAAGCAAAACAAAGGATACAAGCCGAAAAAATTGAACACACTGTCTAGGGAGAATATTGAAACATTTTTGTAACAAGCACCTATGGCATTTCTTGGTGAAAAGAACTTGTTATTTTATACATTTGTAGGTCGCATTTTTTATTGGTGTCTCAGGCGCCTGCCGATTAGATGAATTATACAAAATAAGAAGTGGATGTTAGATGTGGTTGTACCTCGATTTTGAAAAAAATTAAAAAAATTAATTTACTTTCCACCCGGGTGGAAAGTAAAAGTAAAAAAACGTCAACTTTCCACCTTTCAAAGATAGATGAAATGTCATTATTACATGGATGGTTATAAATAAACGAACTTACATGCAACTTCAACAGTGGCCGGTTGACTCTTGATGCTCCCCTTTCCATTCCACGCAAAACACTCGCACTTAAATTTCTCCTTCCCAAAGAACTCCTCCACCATATCTCTAGTGACATTCGTCTCTGCCTCCATAATTCTTACGCCGTTTTGAGGATCGACAAACTCAAACTCCGAAGTCTCTACTACTTTTCTCGCTCCATTACATTTAAAATAAACACGAAGAGAGTGAGCTGCTCTACAGTGTAGCGTCGCCACGCGGTTTTTCACTACGAACGAGTTTTGGGGTTCGGTAAGAAAAATTGGAAGGTCGGTATTAAGGAGGAGGTTTTCATCTTGCTCCGGAGGGGTTGGCTTCGGGGTCGATGCTACGTTCGAAGTTTCTTCGAGCAGTGGAGATTCTGGAAAGAAAAAATAATGGTTAATATTTTAGCAGTTTGTGTCAAAAACTATGTGTATTTTTTTCCAAAATTCCAATATTTTATTTTCACTTATAATCTCCCTAGTACTTGAATTATTATCGGAAAATTTTCGACCACACGATTTTTTGAAAATTTTCTCAAAAAAATCGTGTAGAATGAACATTTCCAATAACGAGGGAGATTCGGTAAGAAAATTTCGCACTAAATTATTAATTTGAAGGTAGAAAAAAAGCGGATTGCGTGATATTTTATGTTAATGGTTTCAAAAATATGAAAAGAAGGTTTTGCTTGTCAATGAAAAAGATTGACTTGTCAGTTATGTTGTCAAGTCGCTTGCTGTTTATGTTTATGTATGTGTAGTGTTTTGAAGTTAAGAGCTGATGACTTATGCTAGTTGTTAGTTCGAAGAGCAATAATTTCCTATTTACCAACTTTAGTTGCATGCAATTGTTATTAACAAATTAAAAATAGTTCAAATTTGTATTTTTATTTATATTTGATCTACTAAAGTTGGTAAAACATATTATTTAAAGATAGTTGTGTTCTCATTTTAAGATCTGTTGACTTATAAATACAATAGCATGTAGTTGTTAGTTCGAAGAGCAATAAGATCCTATTTACCAACTTTGCCTGAAATTGTTATTGACGAAGTAAAAATGGTTCAAATTTTTATTTCCATATATTTAACTTACTAAAGTTGTTAGAAAATAAGTTTTTTTACCATATAAAGTTATTTTATACAGATAGTTTTCGAGCGTATTGTAGTCATCCATATAGGAGGCCATGGAATCCATGTCAAATGCCGCGCGCTATCTCCCGTAGCCCCGATTACTAACAGTAGTTAAATTTAAAAATGAAACGGTTTGAGAAGTAGGTGCCCTCCGTGTAAGTTTTGTAAAGAATTGAGTGAAATTAAAATGTATCATCGAAATTTAAAGTTTCTAACGTATTTATTAGAAGAATGTGGGTCAGACGTCTATTCGTCTAATTTGTTTAATATTATTAAATATCGTCTCCTATTGGTTTCTATACCAAATACAGACTTCTTCGTGGACGGCAGCAAAGCAAAATTGTTTCAAAGTACTACATTTATTCCATCAAACATATAAAATTTATAAAATTTGATGATTTGTGCTCCGTTATTCCCCACTAAATAAAGAAAAAGTGGCCAGAGAATTTCAAGAACATTTAGACGTTGTAATCGAAAATAATTAGGTAAAGATTGTTTCACGAAAAATGGATATAACTTAATGACTGCAGTAAAAGTACCTGTGGCCATCCCATTATTTATACCGTTTGTTATTATTATGTGGAAAGGACCGGATTGTAATAATTATAATTAAATATAGGCACATCAGGTAGGTTAGGTTGCTTAATTTATATTTAAATATCTTTTTGTGGTAAAATTTGTTAGTTTTTGAGGAATGGTTCAAGAATTGTCTTTTACCAAACATTCCTCAGAATAGCGTAATAGTAATGGACAATGCGAGCTATCACAGTCGCCAATTACATAAAGCTCCAAGCCTAAATAATACAAAACTGGAGATTCAGAACTACATGGCGGCGAATGATATATATTTTGAAGAAAGTTATAAAAAAAGTGATTTTTTAGAAGTTTTAAAGACATTTTGTATAAAAAAAAGTATATGTTTGTGACACATTGGCAGAAGCAATTGAACATACAGTGCTACGGCTCCCACCCTATTATTGCATTTTTAACCCTATAGAGCATATGTGGCACCAGTTAAAATCACTGGTTAGGTCTGAAAATATTTCTGCGACTTTAAGTTCTAGTGTTGTAGAATTAATACGAAAATGCTTTAATGATATTCCCCCAGGTTGTTGGAAAAATTCAGTCCGTCACATAATAACTGTAGAAAATTCGCATATTAGTCTGGATCGTATAATTAATCCAATTATAATTTATCTTGATGAGGATAGCGATAGCGAAACAGAACTATCTATAGAATTACATTATAAATGTAAATAAATATGACTAGTAATATTTTAAAAAAATGTTATTTTGATTACATTAATATAATCATATCATTACTTGTTTTGCTTAGTCCGTCCCTTCATACTTCACTTGTTTATTGCCAAGCTCTTATCGACACAATGGGACCGACCCAGGAAATCATTAAGTCGTATCCATTTTTCGTGAAACAATCTTTACTTGTAAACTATAATAAATAACAATAATTTGCTGTTTTTATTTGTTTTTAATTTATATAGTAGTGTATAGTAAAAGGTTTAGAATAATCAGAAATATAAAATAATTAAAATATTAGGTTCAGTCAAGCAAAATGTCAATCTAAACACAAACGTCAAGAAAATTCCACAGTAATCACTTCCTGCTGCCTCGAGGAGGAGAAACATTTCCGAAAATTTTCTTAGTTGCCGTGGTAATGGAACAAAAAGCAAGCTCATGATTGGCTGAAGAATGTTAGTGCGAAATTTTCAGTGAAAGAGTTATTTTGAAACTGGTTTTATTTTGCTGTGTTAAAAATATGTATTTATTTGCCAAAATGTAATTTTATAATAATCGCATTTAAACCAATATGTGTGGCTAATCAAAATATACATGTTTGTTTATATATTTTAATAAAATATTTTTGATATCGAATTAACAAAAAAATATTATTTGACACGCACGTACATATAAAACATCTGGCAATTCCCTATACCTTTTTATTACCGCCAACGGAACATTTTAATTTTTGGCGCCATATGGTTGCGGTTTTCCCGTTTTCGTTTTTTATTTCATTAAAGCGCAACTGGGATTTAATCCGACACCAGATATTTTTGCATTTTTCCAGTAATCACGTAATCATAAATTAACGTACCGCATCCACGATTGCTAATTAAAAAGGGGAAAACGGTTGAGCATAAATTTCACAGTTTATCTGGAAATTTTAATTTTCACCTAGACAAACGTAAAACTAGCGGAAGTATAATATTCGTAATAAATAATTCAATATGTGTTGTGATCGTGTCGGTGTAATAATACAGGGTGATTGAAGCTGAATGGCCTATTAGACTATTATGACGAACTAGTCAACGGATCACTAAAAATTTGGTAGCTTATCAGAGCGTTTCTTAATAACCTGCTAATATTTAAGGAGGTTATTCTTGGGTCCATTTTCAGAAAAAAACTTCATATTAACATATGGCCTAAACGTATTAACTTTTGAGATACAGGGTGTTAAAAATTTTCAAAAAAATATCCTTTTTTATTAATATCTGTGATACTGCTCTAGATATTTTTGTGAAATTTGATACATACTTTATATTTAATCAAGGGGCTGTTGTAAAAATACCTTTTTTCCAATTCCAGAAAATTAATGAATTTTCATTTTCCGTTAAATTATTTTAAATAATCCCACATGCAAAATTAGACGGGCTTTTATAGTTTTGCGGTGTCGGCAGTATTTGGTTCCTTATCTCTGCTGTCGCAACGGGTATGGCTTTACCGGTAGATAAATCGGCCAGGATGGCGTAATGTAATGTTGAAAGAGACGCCTAAAGAAATTTCTGCAGGAGGCAGTTTTTTTTTAGTGGGTTCTGGGTCTGGGTTTTTATCGTGGCCGGACGCCGCGGTCTCAGGACCTCACTCAAACGCGATCTTATTTTTTTCAAAACGGGAACCGCAACACTACAGGTGTTAGAGTGTTTTAGCCGCGGATTTTCCCTGAGAAAATTTTTATTTGAAACACTCGTGTTTCCGGCGAGTATAAAAAAAATACTGGACTGTCATTAAACACTCGTGTTTTCCGGCGAGTTGAAAAATACTGGAACGTCATTAAACACTCGTGTTTCCGGCGAGTATAAAAATACTGGACTATTTATTAAACACTCGTAGTTTCCGTGCGAGTATAAAAAACGCTGGAATCCCTTCAAACACTCGTTGCTGGCGCGAGTATAAATAAGTTTTCCAAGAACAACCCCGATTGTGACAAAAGGAACAAAGACATTCTGAGTCCGGGATAGTGAGTAAGTGTGAAATAAAATATCTTAAGGCTAGTATTAGTAGTCACTGCCGCGAGTCATAATTTTTCTTTCGGAAATTATTAGGGTAGTTTGACTCTCTTTAGTTGAGAAACAAAATGCTAGCTTAGGTTTATTTTACATTATAAATACTGTAAATAATTAAATTTTAAATGGGAGTACGTGACAGAGGAATGATAGGTTGGTTTGAAACGCAGAATGTTAGTGTAGGATAATTTTTATTGTAAATATAAAATGTAAATAATTATCGCACTAGTACTTCGGGTCGCGTTACTCGACTGACGTAAGACAAACCCCCTTAAATTCACCCTCAAAGACAAGGACATAAAATTAAATAAAAATAGCCCTCCGTGTTGCAATATAACAAACTTGCATTGTTGTTATATTTAATTGGACGCGCCCGAGCCAATAAATCAAAAGTATAGTCTGAACATCAGTTAGGCCTCGTCCTACGTTCAACAAACTATACTTTTAAATTAAAATCATTCATTCTTTCTTATGACAAATTTGCCCTCATCTCTTCAATTGCGCTGGTGGACCGCTGACAGCTTCCAGTTAGCGGGGAAAGGTGGTGGGCAAACCAAAGACCGACTGACACGTGCGTGTCAAGTCGGCAATGGCATTATGCCTGGCATCCCTGGACAATACAAGAATCGACCGAAAAAATCGAAAATCAAATCGTGTCCGAAAATAATTAAGTAAGCACGCCTTCAGATTGCGGTGGATTTTTTCATTACTTGCTAAGACTGGCCGCTTTACAGATAGTGTCGATCAGTTCTTACATCTTCCAAATTAAATGGTTCAATAGTTAGTTTGGCAATAATAATCAAATCCTGGGTGGGGGATTACACCTTCTGGTTAGAATCCAACAGGGGACAAAATTAAAATTCCATAAATTGCCATCTAGCTAATAATTATCAGATTAAATTAAATTCAAAAATAAAATCAAGGGGTAAATTGGTTATACGGGGGTTATCAACAAACGTCCCACGTAAAAACGCGCAGATAAGGAGAACGTTAGAGTTACCTATCAATTACTAAGCGCAAAACGGACGGACGTTTCGGGCTACGTACTCCACTCATATCATAGTATGATGTACGTACGCACCGATCTTGAAAAATTTCCAAATTTCTTTTACAATTCGGCGACAGGGCATTTTATGATGAATAACATGTTTTTTTATTCCGAGCTGTGGCGTTCGTGCGGTAATTGCTATAGGTATTTTTGAACTAAACTACTACTTAAATATGCTACCAAATTTTCAAAGTGATCCGTTAACTAGTTCTTCGTTGTTTAATAGGTCATTCACCATCAATCACCCTGTATATAGAAAATAAGGATTATAATTTTTTAAAATAATTAGTCCAACCTACAGTTCGACTGAGAAAATAATGAACTTAAGTCATAATTTTACGTTAATATTAAAGACGTGTTATTTTAAAGGTTTTTTTTGTTTGAACAGTTAATAAAAAAAGATAAAACGGACAACATTTTTCTTTGTAAATGAAATATAAATCCAGCTTATTAAATGGAAATGGCAAAATTAAAATACTAACATCGTTACTGAAATTTATTTTGTGTTTCGTGTGATTCACAAATTTTCCAAGTTCCTAAACTTCCTAACTTTGCTATATGCAATTTAATCATCGAAATCAGTAATAAATTTTCTTCAAATTCTATAATAGTATTTAATTTTGTATGTATTTAGTTACAAAAACGTAATTTTCTTTGAGTAGCCTATAATAGCCAGTGCTGGGAATCGGGATTACCTAATCTCCCATCGGTAAGGATAAACATTTCATCTCTAAGAGCTTAGTTTATACCCAAAGTATTTTGAAAATCGCAATAGTATTCATGAACATGGAATTAGTTCCTTAGATGAAACGTGGATCTATTCCAAGGGTAACGAAACATTTTCTTGATATGTTTTGTTAGCAATTTATCAAGAAATATTGTTATATTTTACAAAATAAATCATATTTGAACTGATGTAATTAAATAAAATTCAAAATACGTATAGTGCATCAACTACCACTTTAAAATTTAATTTTTAGTACAATAAAGAAGTTTTTATATCTACGACCTTCTTAATGTTAATCACGTCCATTGCACATGGTTGTGGCTCATTTGATGACAATAATCTCGATATTCTGTATTCATGAAGCTAATGGTCCGGCAGCCCGTTATAAAAATGTCATGTTATCACGCCTTCATCTAGTCAATGACAAATCGCTAGATTATTAAAAAATAAGAACGTTTTACGAGAGCGAAAAAGCTCGGCAACGCTGCACTTACCGGTTGTCCGTTCTTGATGAAATCATATTAAAAATATAAAAAAAAACGTGAATTCATCGACAGTGTTGCAAAAATTCCATAGTTTAAATCTAACACTCTAAAAAATAGTAAATCGAGTCAAACGGACATTTTCCGTGTTGCGCAGCTGCAGGGAGGGAGCGGAGTCGGACCTCGTATCTGTATAATTTATGAACGCGGTATAGGGCACGCGTATGGAACGGTTTGCTGTGTGGCTTGGTTGTCTATAACAACTCGGCATCAGCTATGTCCCCATATTGCATTATTATTGATACACATTTTTCTTGACTGAAAACGGGTTTGCTAAAAAATGCGTGTGTAAAAATGTCAGTTCATATTTTTCCCCCATTTTCCGAGCCACAATACACGATTTCTGCTTGAAAACGGACGAGGCGCGATAACTCGAACAGCGTTAAAAAATTGACATACCTAAGATCCAACACTGCGCTTGCGCGTCGGTGAAAATGTCGTCGGACAAGGCGCGATAAGTTGAATTCTCACCTGTAAACAATTTTCGTTTTTTCTCAAACCAAAACTATTCACCGCACGGGAAATGTCAGTTACTATTTTCATCTCATCAAAAACATCACTCTCAGTCAAAAAATAAAAAGAACGGACGAGGCGCGATAACTAATAAGACCACATATGTAAAGAGATTTTCAATGATTTCGCAACGTTGCCAATGTCCGTGCTTGTTAAATTCCTTCTCAAGTCCTTATTAAATCACCAAAAAACTCAAAAAAATTTAGGTCGTAATCAGTCTGAAATTCCGGTAACGGGCTGCCGTACCATAAACAAAGTAAATAAAATAAATAATTTGATGGTTAAGATTCTGCGATAACTAGAGTCTAATAAAACGATATGTTTATCTGATCGCAAACAAATAACCGCAAATTAGTTATCAACTTCCCGATAACACCTATTTAACTCGCATTCTTTTCCATTTCGGGCCGCGGCAGTAGCCGGGACTGAATAATTAAGAAGAAAAAAGATACACTTACATTGTGGTGGTATCTAGTGACATGATTCTTTTAATTACTTTAATTTATTATGGGAGATCGCCATCTTTGATAAGTTGCCGGCATATTTATGATGTGGGGGCATTTAGCTGTGTACTACAAGGAATAATTACTTTTGCAAATATGAATGGACAGGAATATTCATATGTGAAGCGACATAAAAGTCCTCCGTACCTAAAGGAATATTGGGCCAATTAATAAAGGTTAAAAATTATTCGAAATTCAAATTTCAAGTTAGGCCAGCCGCCTCCCCTGTTATTTTTTTATCGGGCATGTCAAGCGATACATCATCTAAAGGCGGCCACAGACTATGCGTCTATTCGTCGTTCGTGAAGCGCGATTCGTGGTTCGCGGGGAATTCGTGAATAGTATACAACGTGTCCAAGATAAGGTGGGCCAGTACAGGGATCTCGGAAACCGTAAGAGATACGAAGTCGGTTATATGGAGGTAAAGTTGCGTGTCTAATAATATGCCGGTTAGAAAGTTTTAAAATTCCGAGTAGTTCCGGAGATATCCGGAAAAAACGAAATTCTGAAAAATCGTTTTATTGTTTTCCTGGTTTTTTTTGAGATCGAATTCTAAAGTAAATTGCACTTTTGCATTGTCACTTTTTCCGCTCCATCTAACAACGTTAATTGTTTTGTAATCCGAGAAGTCGTCTTCGAAGGGCCATTATCAACTTTCTTTTTTTAAATACGGTCCTGTTTTACTTATATTGGAATTTGAGAGCTTTTTTCTCCCGAATGCAACGATGTATGACACATTGTGGTTTAATGACGTTTGGAGGGTTTTTTTGAACAACATCAGGTTTTTTTTATGATACGGTCCTGTATCTCTCCTAATTTTATAAATAATATCTCACAAGTAAGCTCTAAATTTTTTACTTATGTTGGACTAGTTCAATAAATAACAAATAATTTAATAATAAACCACAAATAAGTGAACAAAAAATCATTCCAAAACAGTAATAAAACGAACAACGAAAAAAGTAAGGAACTACATGATCAGGTATTCAAAATGATTTCCGTTATTCTCTAAGCACATATAACATCTTCTAACTGTCACATAACAGTTTTTTTGAGATAAAATAAATCATGCGATAGAATATCATACTTCTCAGCATTTGTAAATTTATGTTGCATATTTTCTGGAAAATAGAAAACCTCTTAAAACGCTCTCAAACGATCACAATGGGAATGTCAAGTGAAACAAATCACGCTTCACCATCTTAATTTTTTTGTTTCAAGCGTCTACTTTTCTTTTAAATCCCGAATCAACAGAAGTTGAAATAATGTTTATGTGTATTGTTTACTTATTTGTGGTTTATTATTAAATTATTTGTTATATATAACTAGTCCAACATAAGAAAAAATTGAAAGCTTACTTATGAGATATTATTTATAAAATTAGGAGAAATACAGGACCGTCTCCCAAAATTTCCTGATGTTGTTCAAAAAACCTTCGAAACGTCATTAAACCACAATGTGTCAAGCATCGTTGCATTCGGAAGAAAAAAAGCTATCAAATTCCAATATCAGAAAAACAGGACCGTATTTAAAAAAATAAAGTTGATAATGGCCCTTCGAAGACTACTCGTCGGATTACAAAACAATTAACGCTGTTAGATAGAGCGGAAAAAGTGCCAATGCAAAAGTGCAATTTACTTTTCGATCTCAAAAAAACCTAGGAAAAAAATAAAACGATTTTTCAGAATTTCGTTTTTTTCCCGGATATCTCCGGAAATACTCGGAATTTTAAAATTTTCTAAACGTCATATTATTAGGCACGTAAATGCGCAACTTTACCTCCATTTAACCGACTTCGCATCTCTTACGGTTTCCGAGATCCCTGTACTGGCCCTCCTTATCTTGGACACGTTGTATATACTTGTGCGTGTAAAATCGATTCGTAAACAATGCGTTTCGCTAGTTCGCAGTAAATTAGCGAACGGGAACGAACCGCGATTGGCGAATCGATGCATATACTGTCTCCACCTTAAAAGGTACTTGTGAAAGTTCTGTCATTTCCGATTTAAAATAAATATTTATATTTAAGCTTAGATAATTCGCGTGGGGACGTCACGATGCACATCGATTTGTAGTTCTGATGAATGCATTTTGTTGTCAATTCTTTGTTCGATTAGGATCCCTTCTAAATATTTTCATCAAATATTACATTATTTTCTGTACGAAATGGATAATTTTATTTTTAATGCTCCTTCTTTCTTCACTAGCGGAGATCGTGTATAATATGTTTTTATGGTTATAATTCACATCTTTCGTCATTTATTATAAATTTTACTCCTCAACCTGACAAACAAAACTGACATAAACCACTGTCAAATCACAAATCGTTTTTTTTTAAATTCGATGTAAAAAATGGCGTCCAATTTCCCATCGATTTGTGAAATGGATTTTTTTGAGTGCATTCAGCAGATAATTACTAATCGCTTACAAATCGATGGGTTGTGCTCCCATTGTTCATTTGAGTCACATTCGATAAACTAGAAAGATCGAAGCTTAAACCCTCATTAGACACGCTCGTCACAATCTGACACATTGCCAAATTATGTTAAAAATACCGCTCTCTATCGGTAATTGAGAGTTCTTGCTATAAATGAGTACACAAATACGTACAATATTTTCTTTATAAGTTATAACTTGACATGATTTCATCCATTAAAATAAAACTGAAACATCCCTTACGTACAAAAATCCATAGCTTGGGTGTGGCAACTTGAATTTATTATATTCGCATCAGATAATATTCATTAAAAATTAACAAAAACTATTGAAAGTTACCAAACTTCCGATAGCAACCACGGTTAACAGTGGAACTAGCAACATGCTATGTTCGCGGCATAGCGGCACGCCTGATATGAAAGTAGCTTCCTTGTTCCTTGTGACAAAAGCTTTACTTCGCCGCTTTCCATTTTCTATAAATATATGAATAGCGTCGTTTTAAAATAATGAGCTACAAAGCATTAGGTTTTAAGCCTTGGCTTGAAATTTATATTCTGCTGTAAATTTGCTCATTCATAGGCAGTAAGCGATTATTATAAAAGAGTTGTACCCAATTCCATATGTGTATAGGAGGGTGAATTAAAAACACTGTGTAAAAATTCCCAGAGCTTTATAAGCTCTATTTAAAAAAATTAATTATGATAATTTTTTAAATATGTAATGCGAATAAACCAGATATAGTCATAACAGGACACGCGTTTCGATTGGACTCGTCTATTAATTTGCTTGGTATCAATCTGGGAGGCAATATGTCTTGGCATAACCACGTTCGCCAAGGCAGCTTCACAGAAACTTGGTGTACTTGTCCGTACCAGAAGGTTACATGCACCTCAACAACTTGTCATACACAACAAAGCCCATATTCAACAATCACTAGAATATTGCTTTCAAGTGTGGAGCTCTGCACCCAAGAGTACTCTTCGGCTCCTGGATTCCATCGAAATGAGAGACGTTCGTCTCATCGAAGACCACGAGCTGACTGAGAACCTCGACAGCCTAGAATATCGTAGACATGTTGATGATTTGATTCACTTTTACGGATATTTCCATGACAAATGTTCGACTGAAATTGTCCGCGCAGAATGACGAATGACGGAAATACACGACGAAGCACCGACGCCCATACATAATATATATGGTTCAGCTGAGTACTCTAGTTCTAATTCATTGTTTAAGAATTGTTTCATCTGGAGGACGTAATCCTTGTGGAACGACATTCCTGAGGTCATGTTTCGCAACACATATAACCAACGATTCAAAACCAACACCACTCCCAGAGTACCTTAAAAGATATGCTCATAGTGCTAGTGCTTGACCATTAAAAAACAGGAATGAACAAAATTCTAACTACAAAATAACACTACTTGCTTTGCTCTTTATCAAAACATTTAAATTTTATGTATCGGTCTTAATAAGCATAGCCTTTAGTGTTTTCCTGCTACCCGCAAATAGAAATGCAGCATGCATGCATGCAAAATAAACGACCATCCCGCTGCAAGTTGATAGTAGCAGCGTCAAATGCAATCTGATTAGAAAAATGTGCATAGATAATGCAAGCTTAAGAGAAGTCGGTAAGGGAGTCCGCCGATTTATCGACAGAGATCTCTTGAGAGCTACCGCGCGATTGCCTCGGGCTTTTAAACATGTTTGCACGGGAACCGAGACTGAACAATATTTTAAAAGATGTATAGATTTGTTCATTGCAGAAACAAATGGAAAAATGGTACGCTTATCCTTGAAACATGTAAAAATATCGGCATAAAGCTGCCGATGTTGAAGATTTTAAATCAAGGAGGATACGGGTTTGGTTCACAGTCTTTGAAGAATAAACAATTCACATTCTTGGGTAGATTGCAAACAACTTCTCAGATCGCCGAGCTCTGAGAATTAGTATAATTTTGGAAATATTTGTGAAAGAGAGTCAAGTCACCAACCTGTCCGCGATGGTCTAGGCCAGCGTTTTTCAACCTTTAAGTGACCTGGACTCTTTAGGGACCACGAATGTAGGGGTTGCGTGGTGGAAAAGAGAACGGAAGTTCGCCGCAAGCGTTTTTTTTTGGGACCATGGCCAAATGTTGCTAAATTTGGTCAATCATTTATATTAAACTAACAAAATCGCTGGGTATTATATTATTATAAAAAACTACTGCCTTCATCATTAATAAGTCTCTTTAGCGTGGGGAAGGCCGAATAATTTTTTGCGTGGAGTTTATCTTCAAATATAAAAATATTTGCGGCGCCCTCTAAGTTGACATTTCCCGAACCTTGACCCTGCAAATTCAACTTAATTAAATGTGAAAAAATATCTACAAGATAAGCCAGACTCGTTTCAAATTTGCGTCACAAAACTATTTTAACATGTCAGTATTTTTTTCTCTCTTCCAAAAAGAATTTTACTTCCTCCTTGAGCTCGTACAATCGTTCCAACATATTTCCCTTCGAGAGCCAGCGAACTTCTGTACGAAAAAGTAGCATTTCATGTTCGGAATTCAAAGCAGCAGAGTTTTTTTTTAAAACACGAATGTTTAAAGCACTACTTTTGTTTACAATTTTTACGGACAGTTTTATAGTAATTGATGTTTTATGGTAACGTTTAGGAAGCCAAGGCTTGGCAATGTGTTGTTAGTGTGAGGGGTCCTTTTGTTCTATGAGTGTTGCTAAACCTGAACGTGATTCCAACATTGCTGGAGCGCCATCTATGCAAAACAAGAAACTTTTCCCTCCTGATGTCGTGCTTCTCAAAATAGTCATCGATTATTTTGAAGACGTGCTGTCCTCTCCAAGTGGTTTCAAGTTCTCGGGACAGTAACATATCTTCTAGAATATTATTGTCTTAGTATAAAAATCGGATGAAAAGAAGTAGCTGGGAACATTGTGCCACATCAGTAGTCTCATCGCATTGTAGAGCAAAAAATGGTGATTTTTTAAATTTTATCCAAGAGCTATTCTACAATATCTTGCAACATTTTCTGAATTCGATTCTTAACTGTAGTGTTTGACAATGATATTTCCTGAACCTTATTTTTGGCTTCCTCTGCTAGAACGCCTTCCATAGCTTTTAGCAAATATTGCTTTACTAATGTCTCACCGATTCTATGCGGTTTTTTTGATTCTACAGTTTTGAAATTTAGAACGATGCCGTCTGGATGTACCCACTGTCTTCTTGTACCGTTTGAGAAACGCTGGTCTAGGCGGTCGAGGATCTTGGTCAGCTCATGGTCTCCGAATGGTTCTCTTTTCGATGAAATCTAGTAGCCGAAGAGTATGCTTGGGTGCCGGCTTCGGACACATCCTGTGTCTACCATCAGTGGCGAGCGAAAGCCATTTATTGTTTTAATAATGTATTTTGCAATTAGTATTTAATGGGGAACGGGGATTCGAAATGAATTTTATAAATGTTACAACGCCTATGCTGGGAGAAAATTTAATTACTTGACCTTGTTTTCCCTCTCGTTCATGTGTCGTACCGTAAATGTGTTTTGTTGACCTTATTCTTAAATGGGAATAATCCATCAGCTGCTACATTATTAACTCTAACAAAAACCAAGTTCCACGGACTGTTCAACTTTTGCTCACCGCCAATTAATTCCTCTCCAATGACCGGTTACCGATATTCCGTATCGCATCATATCCGGTCGTGATTTATCACCTGAGCGTTTTCATTTTCAATTTATGTCGGCCCGTCGTAAATAGGCTACAATGGCCGGCACTGATACCACGATAATTTTGTCATTCCATTCTGAATTATGCAATCGGGGATAATTGAATGTTTGATACATGGGCGCACTTTGACGTACGCGTATACAGCGGTATCTCTAATATTTATCGAAAGCATCCATTTTTAATTCGATTTCATCTTTTGTTTTTGTTAGGGAGTCAGTTACGAGGGGGGCTGGAAATGTTTAATGTCAACTATACAAAGTGTCCAAGATAAGAAGGGCCAGTACATGGATCTCGGAAACAGTAAGAGATACGATACGGAATTCCTAGTAGTTCCGGAGATATCCGAAAAAAAACGAAATTCTGAAAAATCGTTTTATTGTTTTCCTGGGTTTTTTAAGAACGAATTCTAAAGTAAATTGCACTTTTGCATTGCCACTTTTTCCGCTTTATCAAACAGCGTTAATTGTGTTGTAATCCGATGAGTCTTCTTCGAAGGGCCATTATCAACTTTCTTTTTTTAAATACGGTCCTGTTTTCCTGATATTTGAATTTGAGAGCTTTTATTCTCCCGAATGCAACGATGTATGACACATTGTGGTATAATGACGTTTCGAAGGTTTTTTGAACAACATCAGGAAATTTTGGGATACGGTCCTGTTTTTCTCCTAATTTTATAAATAATATCTCATATGTAAGCTCTAAATTTTTTACTTATGTTGGACTAGTTCAATAAATAACAAATAATTTAATAATAAACTACAAATAAGTGAACAAAATACAGAAATATTGTTTCAAACTTCTGTTGATCCGGGATTTAAAAGAAAAGTAGGCGCTTGAAACAAAAAAATTAAGATGGTGACGCGTGATTTGTTTCACTTGACATTCCCATTGTGATCGTTTGAAAGCGTTTTAAGAGGATTTCTATTTTCCAGAAAATATGGAACATAAATTTACAAATGCTGAAAAGTTTGATATTCTATCGCATGTTTTATTTTATCTCAAAAAACTATTATGTGGCAGCAGAAGATGTTATTTGTGCTTAGAGAATAACGGAAATCATTTTGAACACCTGATTATGTAGTTCCTTACTTTTTTCGTTGTTCGTTTTATTACTGTTTATTATTAAATTGTTTGTTATTTATTGAACTAGTCCAACATAAGTAAAAAATTTAGAGCATACTTATGAGATATTATTTATAAAATTAAGAGAAATACAGGACCGTACACCAAAATTTCCTGATGTTGTCCAAAAAACCCTCGAAACGTCATTAAACCACAATGTGTCATACATTGTTGCATTCGCAAGAAAAACAGCTATCAAATTCCAATATTAGAAAGACAGGACCGTATTTAAAAAAATAAAGTTGATAACGGCCCTTCGAAGACGACTCGTCGGATTACAAAACAATTAACGCTGTTAGATAGAGCGGAAAAAGTGGCAATGCAAAAGTGCAATTTACTTTAGAATTCGTTCTCAAAAAAACCCAGGAAAACAATAAAACGATTTTTCAGAATTTCGGTTTTTTTCCGGATATCTCCGGAACTACACGGAATTTTAAAACTTTCTAAACGGCATATTATTAGGCACGTAAATGCGCAACTTTACCTCTATTTAACCGACTTCGTATCTCTTAGGGTTTCCGAGATCCCTGTGCTGGCTCTCCTTATCTTGGACACGTTGTATGTTAAACAATAAAAATAAAAATATTTTCAATAAGGGGCTTACTTGCATCGAAGGTAAGCGTTATAAATGTATATAAAGTGTATAAAGAAATATAAAGTGAATTTCAAGAAGCATAAAATAAAATATTGCTACTATTGAAACAAAGTTGATGATGGTTACGAAAAACCGAAACGTCGGATTGAAAATTTAAATAAATTATTTTATAGAGAATAAAATGTAAAATTTATTTTCACATATCTCTTCAAATAGGACCAGAAAGTAAAGAGAACGAAATCGTAAAAATTCCGTTTCGTCCAAACTATTTTTAATTTGATCGTTTCTGTATGGTTAACAAGATCCATGTAGAGTGCATTCTTATCTGGGACACCCTATACATATACATACAATTAAGTGACACGTATTTCAGGATTTTACTGTGAAAAATATTTTTTGGAAAATATAGTTATATAATATAATTGAAAATTTGCTGTATTTTCTCCAATCTTCTGATACTCGAAATTTATTACCTCCAGTTGTACTGGATCGGATCAATGCCGTTTTTCGTTTATTATACTTTGATATGTTAGCTTCCGAAGTGTATTAAAAAAATGTTATTTTGAATTAATGAAAAATAATAACAAGTTAATTGTTTAAATTATTTTAACATGCTTAAATAGTATGAGTGCTTATATATTTTGAGTATGTGGTGTGGTATATGAAGACCAGTTTATAATTTACAGATCAACAATCCATACTATATTTATCTATAGCTGTCTAGCTTCCTTAAGGACCGCTCTCGGCAAGTTGACGGATTTCTCTCAGACACCTTCACCATCAATGCTGGTGGTCTTTAAGGGTCCATATTGTCTCCCACCCTCTTCTTACTCTACATTAAAGACCTTCTAGTGAAAACGAAAAATCCGATATTTAGTTTTGCTGACAATAGCACACTTATCTCGTCTTTCTCTTTGAATGCACAAACATCGGCTGCCGACGCACATCTTCGCAGATAGCATGAAGTATCACGCCTCAACAAAGACCTGGAAGAAATTTTGGCTTGGGATGACAGTAACCAAGTCGAATTTAACCCTAAAAAACCCAGGCAGCAGTTTTCTCTAAAAATGTTAACATTACAGAACCGGATATAGTCATGGACGGGCACGCAATCCCACTGGCTTCATCTATTAATTTGCTGGGCGTCAATCTGGGAGGAAATATGTCTTGGCATAACCACGTTGTGGCAATCGCCAAGATAGCTTCTCAGCGACTTGGTGTACTCTTCCGAACCAGAAGGTTGTACACACCTCAACAATTTTTGACACTATAAAAGCCCCAGATTCGACCATCACTAGAGTTGCTCTCATGTCTGGAGCTCTGCACCCAAACATACTCTTCGGTTTACTGGATTCCATCGAAAGGAGATCACGAGCCGACGAAGAATCTCGACAGCCTAGAACATCGAAGACAGGTTGGGGATTTGACTCTCTTTTACAGATATTTTTATGGATAGAAAGTGCTCGACTGACCTTGCCCTCTTAATTCCGCCCAGAGGGGCGAATAGCAGAAATACACGACGAACCACTGCCGCCATCCATATGTGGTGGTATTTAACAATTCTTTCATCTGGAGGACTTCATCCTTATGGAACGACCTTCCCGAGGTACTTTTTCCCAACGAATACAACCTCCAACGATTCAAAACCAACGTGAATCGCTTTTTACGCACACGCAAAACTCCCAGAGTGCCCTAAAGGATTTTTCCTATAGTGCTTGTGTTTGATCATAAAAAAAATATTATAATAATACATATTTATAAATAATTAACAATTTCAATCAATTCCACTTATTCGATTTACTGCTCTGGTTCTGTGATTATTGTTATTTGAAAATTATAGATACTATTTCCGAGATATTTTATAAGGTTGCGAGCTCGTTAAGCCGCCTAGATGAGACAGAGCAACGCAGAAGCAAATATTCCAGATATTTCTTTTATTTCCTGATGCTTAACGTTAAAGGTTCTAATCGCACTGAAAAATCATTAAAAAAGTTGATTTTACTTGCGGCTGATAATATCTTTATAATACTGCAATTTGAGAAAGCGATTGCGCATACCGAGCTTTTATAACGTCAAAATATGCAATTATTTTCTTTAGTGTAATGTTTCTTGCACGTAGGCAGAAAATACTAAAATGAAAATACTTAAATATTTCCATACATGTATTTTTATTTGGTATTTAGTTAATAATACTCATTTACGCGTTTTAAGTGTATTCGTAAAATATTTCAAAAATTTTATCCAAGATCTCGTGGTTCGCGATGTAGAGAGAAATAACGGGATTTGGTCATGTTTATTATGCGATTTTAATTTTAAAAATATTTTTTCGTGTCTGACCCTCTAGGAAATAGGGAAGGTGTTAAATTAGTTTTTATCTAAAACAATAGTTTAGAGCATTTTTTACAAGACACTGAAGACAGAGACTAATTTTTTTCATAAGAGTATTGTAATTAATGATATTTTTAAATTACAGGATCAAACTTAATTTACTTAGATTAAACTATTGTTTAGTTGTTAAGATTAGTTCTCGCGGTGTTTATATATTTTTTACTTCTAAAAAGATAGCATTTTAAACTCTCTTTTCAAATTTATAACACACCATGGATGATAGATATTATCAAATTTTTCAAATGAATATGTAAAAATGAAATTGACGTTAAATGTTTAATAACAAATAGAATGTCAACATAGTTGTCTCTAGGATATTAGCTTTTGTTTCGTGACCTACTGTAGTTTAAAGTAATAAAGTTTAACTAGATCGCCTAGGAAACCAATATTATCCATGGTGTGTTATATATTTGAAAATATAATTTAAAATGCAATCTTCTTAAATTAAAATAAAGGTCCATTTAAAAAAAATGGGGTTAGATCCGACAACTTTTTTATCTGAGCGCGTATACTTATTCTAAATATGGCAGATTATTCAAAAATCATTATAAAGAAACTTTTGTATAAAACATTTTTCTGTATCTCTTTTAACTAAGAAAATATAGGGTAATTTTGAAATTGTAAATTTTTCAATTATCCCCCGTACTCTTAAGCGAGCAAAAATTTTCATATTTTGATTTTATCATTTTAAATTTGACTCAAAAATAATAATAATAATGATAATAAATGCCTTTTATTAAATAAGTGAAATAGAAGTAAATACATATAAATAATATGGAGTCAATTCGAGGTGCGGAACAAACCCCAAACAATCCCAACGTTAAAGAATAAAGAAGAAAAAAACCGTTGAATACAAGAAAAAAAATGTAGGAATAGTCAAAGTTAAGATCAAAGTTCTGATATACCCAAACAAATTAAAACTGGCCCACAGAGAGGCAAATACTGAACTAACGCAGATATCGCATAACGATAAAAAAATATGAGATAGAAATAAATAAAGAATCAGAACTACTTAATATTAATTAAAAATAAAAATATTAAAATAATAAAATAAATATTAAAAAGATACATTACTTTTTTGATAGCACTAACAATTACGGAGATACCCTATAAAAGTGTCGAAAATGGGACACCCTGTACAATTAGATTATTTTGTAAATAAGTAGGCAAGTCTACCTATTTCCTTGTCTTTATAACTTCATTAGTTAACTAATTTTAAATATATGGTACATTTTACTATTATTGTACTTTAAGTATTTTTTATTGTAATAAAAGATATGTCTTACAAGAATGGAAGGCTTAAATCAGATGCAACGGATCCTTGGGTACAAATAATGGGTGGATAACCTATACAGAGAACATACCATCGATCGAAGAAGTCATGCGGCGCAACGCTAGGTTACGACTTGAATGGGTGACAACCTGTGTCAAAATTTCTACAAAAGATTTTAGTATATTTTACAAAAGATTTTATTACATTTCACAAAAGGTTTTAGTAAATTTTACAGAAGATTTTAGTAAATTTACAAAAACTTGTCATATAAATGGTTCACTAAATATTTTTTAAATTATATCACTCAAAATTTAGATTAAAATTTAATGGAATTTCTTAATAAAAGTTATTCTAGTCCTATATAGAGCCATAAATTATGGTTAGCTTTATTATTTTTATAGTAAATTAAACTAAGCTTTTCTTTCCGTGTAAGACGTCAAAGAACAGCACAATCGTCTGTCGTATCGAAATTGCGCCCAGATCCCATGACCATGGGGTTTATTGTGGAACGATTACAAAGAATATCACACACAACATAAATGCCCGTTGTAATAATTACTAACAAAAATTATATATAACTGCTCACAATAATTATCTACGAGAATATAAGCACTGTGTGCGCCCACTTACCAATTGTACTTATAACCAAATTAGTCACAAGTTTATGTCATCTTTTAGAACCATTTAATAAACTACAGATATACACGGTCTCCTCGAAGACTACATTATAAATTAAACATAATTAATAAGCTCTTTGAAACGGCCGTCTCATAAACCGAAACATTTCAGCTTTAATAAAGTTTGTCGTTTAAAAAACGTTTTAATTTAAAATAAGAAAGGCAGCTCGAGGTATTTTCAATCAAATACCCCCCGGTAACCTTAAAATTTATTTGTATTACCGTTCCTTCGTTACTTTGGTAAATTAGTTTTTTTTTTCGGCTGTAAAAAGACACATGCAGGGAGGGTACCATGTATACATTTCTTTTCGTCGAGGTTGAGGTGATGAAAAATTTATTTACGTTGCCCGGTCATAGTATAATATGTTATTCATGAATAGGGCTGCGAATTGAACGTTGCCGTTCAGTGTCGCCACTCGGTGTGGGCCGTACCGGCTTCCAGTCGAAAAAACATTGCAAAAAGCGTGTAAAATAAGCTAACCAGAAAATAACCTTTAATAGGAGAGTTGTGACACGCTGCCACAACTCTCTTAGGTGCCAAAAATCGCGATCTGGTTAGAATAATAATTCGTAATTTCGAAACAAGATGCAAACACAGCAAGACAATGCCACTCTTTGAAACTCCAAACCCACCCAATATAAGAAAAAATAGCATAACCACGTGAATGTAATATATCATGATATAAATACAATCAAACATTTTATAAAAAATTTAATTTACGGTTGTTTTTTCATGCAGACGTCGTAATCACGCAACCGCTTGTCGTGGGCCATTGGCGCGTACTGCGTCAAGTAGCGCGTCTATAAACAAACAATCGTGCGCTGTTGCCAGCTCGCTGACAGCCATAGATTCCGGGAAAATGTCGTTGTCACAACTCTACTCCGTCACAATTCTCCTCGGTCTCCCCTACTTACCTCTATTAAGGTAAAAAGGTGTGACAAACTAGAAGAAAACTATTGGATAGAATTTGTTAGAATTTTAAGATTTAACTTCGAAATATGGTACTACCTGACTATATTATCTTGAATTTTTCGAAAAAGAATTTTATTATTTTCAAAACGGTAAATAACGTTTAAAACGAAAAAATATGGTTATACAGTCATTTTTGAAAGTATTGCATGCACTATTAATAATTTCAATTAATTTCAAGCTTAATTTTAAGGCAAAAAATGTCACATCGAGTTTTCCAGGAAAAATATCTAAAATTGCAACTATCTAAAGTGATTTGGCCACGTTTAGACTGACCAAAGGCAGAAGAATAAGAAAAACGTCTACTTTCTCGATACAGCCGGCCAGCATGCTGGCTCGTAGTGTGTTGGAATGGCGATATTGTCTCATTGTTCAATAACAATGACTTATGCTGTTCCGAGGCGAAATCCCAATTTGGACCACGCGGTCCACTGATAAATACTCTTGAGGCTAACAGTTTTGTTGGTGTATTAGTCCGTCGAATGGAGCGAGAAAATCTTCTAGTTCTCGAGATAAACAACAAGGTAGAAACCACATGGGACCATCACCAAAAAAAAACATACTTTTTTACATATGAAATGGAAATTGAGGACACTCTCTATGTTCTATAGTCTATAAGTTACGGGACACCCTATATAGTGCTGTAGCTATATAGCGGGGTAAAAATTCGTTGCAGAATTATCCAATCGATCTATGTTTTAAGGTAAAGTTAAACAAATACGTAGTACTGCCCTTGCCGTTATATGGACTAATGGGCAGCTTTAAAAGGCTTATTTAGCTAGTCTACCCACGCCGAGGTAAATGAAATGCGTAAATTGAAATACTTACTTAAAGAAACGAGGAAAACAGGTAGGTCGTAGATTTAAAATTTTCTTTGAATAATAAAGATGCCCCGAGGTACAATTTGTTGAAAAATTTCTGATTAAATTGACGAAATAATACCGAAATAGGTTTTAAAATACCACCAAAGCCGAATTGTTCAAGCTGGCAGTAAAATAAAACGTTTGGAAATTAAGTCTAGACGGCAAAAGATATGTAAAGAAAATTCTGATTTTGGGCAAAAAAATTCTGATTTGGGCAAAAATATAGGCTTATGGTTTATTTGCTCGTTTAGCAAAATTTATTATTCAATTTTAATGATAATGATTAGTGATACGAATTTCCGTTGTCACCCACAGGCGTGCGCGTCATAGGCATTAGAATTAGTGTTGGAAAAAACCGATGATTTTAATAATCGAGTACTTTATACTCAAGCGATTTTAATAATCGAGTAAATCGCTCGAGTGAATTGCTTGAAATTCCAATTCACCAAGCGATGACGCCACCGACTGCTCGACCGGCAGCCTAGCCGTTTACATGTGATCAGGTAGGGTATTTAGCAGGCACTTAACTACGGGTGGGCCCAGGTTTAGCTAAAGAATTGTAGTAGCCACCAAAAAAATTCCAGAAATTTATTTATTTGTGAATAATGAATTTTTACCACGTGTCTCGATACCAAACAAAAAAACTGCAAGAAATCACCCAAATATGTACAGGGTTTATTCTTGTGCTTTTTTAAAAGAAAAAGTATTACCGAGCGTTATTTTTCTTCACATCTTTCTCAATTTACGAGCATAAAATAAGTAGATATTTAAAATGGCTTGTCAAATTCTTCCACTCTAAATTATCAGGTGCGCACTGTGTGCCCTGCAAAAATTTAGGCTTAGTTAGGCGACTGGCAAAATAAGAAAATAGGTGATTATTTTTTTAAATTCATGTTTATAGTTACCTAAAAGTTCCTGTTTAAATTTAAGAATGTTTACTTTTGGTTACCAAAAAACTTGTCGATACCTATGTTACTACTACCTATTGTAACTATTTTGCTCGTTTTCTTATTTTCCATTTTTAAGAAGTCTTCTTGAGTTTAATAATAAAAAGTTCCTGTTTAGATTTAAAAATGTTTACTATAAGATTACCAACGAATTTTTCTATATATTTTGTTAACCATTTTGTTCGTTTTGTTATTTTTATTAACAATTTCTATTATTAAGTTATTTTTGAGAACTTTTCTCGAGTTTATAGTAAATAAAAATTTAAAAATTATATCCTTTAATTTTTTAATATTTACAATCGGAGCCTAAACTACGCCGCTGGCTAGCCAGTTAAAACAAAACTTTACAAAACTCATGTCGCGATGACTCCGCTAAGGGATTTGGCATACCTTTTTATATGCACCTTCTCGTTTATGTGCCTTTAAGAAAGACGTATGTCGTGTACCTGCTCAGCGTCAAATTCCAACGTCGCCAATCGGATGGCGCGGCGCGTAGACCGAAGGTCTTCTATCAAGTGCCGGCGATATTTTTCGGTTTTTCGCCTGAATTTATAACTAGAGTATGTCCTATAGAGCGAAAAACTGTTCGAATATACGAGCAGTTTTTTAACTCGATCACACTACAGCGGTATATTTCCGCCGGCGTCCAGCGAAGTTCGGGTATCGAATGAAAGATAATAAGTGACGAGCGACGGTTTTCGCCTGAATAGATAAATCGAGCGGTTTTGTTAATAATCGAGCGATGTCGGTTATTTCAATAATCGAGTGATCAAGCGGTTTTTCGATCGAGCGATCACAACACTACTTGAATGCCTTGGCTAGTGGGAGTAGCAAAGGGGTAGCCTGCCCCCCCCCCCCCCCCCCCCCCTTCCCCTTGGCGGCACCCCTTGTATGACATTAAATGCATGAGATACACCCAAAAAACGCCAAAAAATTAAGCACTTTGCTCTGCTTTCCCGTTTATGTGTATTTAGGCCTATTCAGTGTCTTCAGTTTTAATTTTTTATTAATATATTACCTTTTCTCTGTCACTCGCAGATAGTCCTGATGATCGCTTAGAAAGTCACCGGGACCGTGTCTGATTTCGGAATCCGGCCTTTTTTTGTAATATCCGGCTCCATCGAATTTTGTACGGGATCCGGTCGGAACCGAATTTAAAAAAATGTGTTGTAGAAATTCTGAATAGAACAACAGCGATACGGTATAGTTGTTTAATTTAACTAAACTAAGATAAAAACTCAACACACAAACTCTGGAAAAAATTACATAATTAATGAAAAATATATAACACATTAATATTTGTAATTAATAATGCGAAGATAATGGTGATGAAAACTTAATTATCTCCCGTCGCTTGCAGAGAGGCTATTTCTTTTTTTTTGTAGGCATCGCCAACCTCCGAAAAAAGTATTTCACTATAAACACTTGATGCAGGCGCGTATTTTTTGCATTTTTTTGATAAGAATTAATAATTTTCTTTGTATTTTTTTCACAATTCAAACGTATTTGATCCCTTTTTAGAACACAAAAAGGTTGGCATTGGTTCCGGTATCTGGCATTTCAAAAAGAGGATTCGGTGGCATTTCTATTTATATCATTTCAAGAAGGAATATAAGGCTTCCATTTCCATCCGTAAATATTGATACCTCTTTCGGATATTTTGTATAAAAATTGCATGTTTCTGCATTGGAGTAGGTTAACGAATAAATTTTTATCTCATTATAAAATCACGTAAGCTGACACATTTCTGAATCTCCCGGATAATGCACACCAGAGACCGAAACTGTTCCATCAAACTAAACAGTAACAATTCAAACAAGCATACATTATGCTTTATGCTCTTTCGATGAAAACAATACAAGTCACATGGTTTAATTGAAATTTCCATGATAGCGTTTCTATGTCAACATGAGCGCAGAGGGAGCAATCAGTCACTTAGAAAGGACAGCAGATAGGCGGGTTCTTCGATGCATTTATTTCCAGAGATACAATTGTATCCCTTGGGAACAGCGATGTACCTAAATCGGTGTTTTGGGGACGGGAGTGGAAAGAAATCGGGGAATGAGGCGAATATCGAACCCAAACAAAAATTAACAAATTATAAGTTACAACTTTAAAACCATATTTTCTTCCCACCGGTTTATTAATCAATTAAGAAAGAAATGTACACAAGTGTATCTACAGCTCGACAAGCGAGTCTATAGCTCCGCGGTATCGGTAAGGTGGAAGCAATATATTTTAAAACATGGCCGAGTCATGGGCGTGCTATTATTATCTTAATAATGTAATAATATATATTTTTTCATGGCATGAATATATTTGTATTCCAGTGCAATATATTAGGCCTTCCTATTAATAATTTTCACTTATTTTAGCATTTTCGCCCATAAAATCCCTTTGATTTCAACATGAACTTCAAAGTTTCAAGAGGAAAATGGAGAGTTTATGTAGCAACTATTTTAAGGTTGGAACCACTTTTAGTTCCAAATAAAACTTTTGTATTGTTCTCCTAACAATGCCAAAGTCGAAGCCTTCGATTTTTCCGACAGCAGAGAGACGGGCCCTTTTTTTGACAGGAGATGACAACAATTGATCCGGGTTATTTTCTTTCCTTTCAGTATCTTCTTTGTGAATGTTTTTTACTGCGCGCACGCTTACTCCCGTATACATTGCGACCCTTCCTAGCTTTCGCTTAAGTGGCAATTTAAGTGTATTAATTTGTGATTCCTCTTCACACACCCTGTACACATTGGCAATAACTTCACGGGTTTGACTATGAAGGGTTTTACCAGGGTATATTCATTCATTATCACAGTTTTAAAACAAACCCTATCACTACGCAACTGGATGAAGCATATGGGACATCGCAGAATAACCACGCCGGCACAATAGGCGTGTCATCAGACGCGTGTTGCATCCTCTGTCTGGGATATAATCTATCAAATTAGCTCTAGCCACCGGTTACCCATGGTTAGCGTTGATATTGCACCATGTTGCCCTATTTTTAAATTATAAGTACTTTAATAAAAAAATATTTTATTTTGCATTTAAATATTAAAATAAATAGTATGAAAAGAAAGTTCTAAGAACATTGAAACTATAATAGAATATTAGTTTCTTATATACTTATGACAATTTAAACCGCGGTAACAGCTTAGCAGGTTAAGTTGTTGGCATTCGGCTGCGGAGGTCTCAAGTTCGATTCTCGAGACGGGGCATATTTTTCAGTGAAAAATATGTACAGACATTTAGAAAGGAATAAGAATGCACAGTAAAAAATATATATATACAAAGTTCGTGGCCAATACACCAGTTTGTAAGGCCAAATACCCGAGTAAAAAAAAAAAAATATGACAATTTACTTTAAATGGGTAAATTTAATTTTAGGGTTTACTTGGTAACATGTTATTCAATCAAAATTTAATATGTGACAACATTGTTAACCCAAGAAATTTTCTTGCCCGCATTCTTTTTGTAGCTACAGATAAAGTTGTCAACCTGTATATAAAAGTTTTTAGAAATTAGACAAATAATAGTGGAAAGTGCTTTTTTGTCATATATGTATTTATACCGTGCGGATCTTTCATGTCTCCCCAGTATGAAACCTCGCCATCCGCTCGTGCGCTCATATTTCCCGTAAAAAGTAATACAGTAGACACTCGATAGTGTGAACATCGCCTAACGGAAACCTCGCATAGTGTGATCAAGATGTTAATTATACAAGTCCATAGTATACCGTGAACAAACTAAACCTTCGCTAATGGAAACCAAGTCATTGACCCTAAAAATTTACATTATGTGGCAGTCGCTGTTCCGCTGTGCTGTAAATCCCCGATTTTTGCGGTACTTCCACACCGAGGGCGCTGTGTTACCTAGAAATGCACACGTTTTGTGCCAGTTGGTCGATGTTATTGCATATTTGGATCACGTAATTTCGGTAAATATCGGTGAAATGTCGCTTAAAAAGCCAAAGTGTCTTACTCTTTATGAAAAATCGCTAGTGTTCCAAGGATTAAATGAAGGGCAATATGGTGTTGCAAAATCCACAATT
This sequence comes from Barypeithes pellucidus, assembly GCA_963991005.1. Classification (NCBI taxonomy): domain Eukaryota; kingdom Metazoa; phylum Arthropoda; class Insecta; order Coleoptera; family Curculionidae; genus Barypeithes; species Barypeithes pellucidus. Next base: position 18,181,874 of record OZ022557.1, on the reverse strand, counting down.
TATAAAATAAAACAAAAAAAGGAACTAATTTCTAAAGCTGTGAAAGATTCGTATGTGGGCCCAGGTAAAAGTCAAACATTATAGAGTTCGGGATATCACAGAATGGAAAAAAATGATATATTAAGTGGTTCCTGGAGCAAAGAAGGTAAACATTTTATTTTAAGTGGGGATATGATCAAGCAAAAAGCAAAGCAAATCCATTTACAAATTAAAGAAAATGATAAGCAATTTACAGCCAGTGAGGAATGGCTACAACACTTTACAAAGAGATTTGGAATCAGCTTTTTGAAAATTTCTGGAGAGAAATTGTTCTCACGGCCAGAACTTGTGGATCCATTTAAAATCCAATTAAAAAACAAAGTAGAAGAACTTGGTATCATATTAGACCAACTTTACAATGCTGATGAAACAAGACTTTACTGTAAATTATTACCAGAAAAACATTTTTCTTGGCGGCGGAAAAAACTGCGGCTGGTAGGAAAACTGAAAAGCAGCGAATAACTTTTTAGCTTACAACATGAAGTTGAAGATACTGAAGACTATCGAAGACTGTCAAAGCGATGAGATTGAGATAGCCGAACTCCATTGGTTTCACTAGATAGAGTTATAGAGTCTTTAAATGTAGTAAACCAGTAGGCTGAGGAAAGTAACATTGATATTAATGATCTTGTAGTTACAAAAATGCTAAGAGACAAAGCCATTATGCAGAAAATTAAAAATCCCCGGAAACAAACAAAAATTTCTGACTTTTTTAACAAAAAATAATTCTTATCCCTTTTTTTAATTTGTCACTGTTTGTTTTAACTAATTACTAATTTATGTTTATTATGTTATAAAAAATTTTAAGATATTAAATATAACCTCCGTTAACTTGAATAAATTGATAATGTCAACGGACGTTGCTTTTTTTCGGTTCGCACTATCGAGTGTCTACTTTTGTCAATAACTATCTACGTCCCAGTGGAATTTTCATGATTCACAGGTTCATTCTTTCTATAGAAATACATTTATTTGAAAGAGTTTCGTTCCACTGTTAGTAAAGAAACCCATTTACAAACTTTCAATAATATTGTCTTGAGAATTTTACTAAACAACTTACCAATCGAAAGTTTTAGTTATTTAATAACGCCCCCAACTTTTGAAGTCATTTGTATTAAAATAGTTGCCTCCAAGTTTCATTAATAGCTGTATTTATTGTGCATTTAATTTGATAAGATCACCCCTTTCACCAATATTCGTATTATAATTTGGTTCACTTGGTTCACGGTATTACGATACAAACTTGAGTTTTCACGATCTTATCTTTAAAATCCTGTATTAACAAAATTACAGGCCAACGAAATGGTGAGTTTGTATGCATTTTAATGTGGCCTTTCATAGCGGCGTAATCAGGCGCTTAAAGAGTTAAAATGCAGTTTTTCTATAAAATGTACACGATAACCAATATGATAGCATTTCCTGTGTTCACCTTAACGATGCATCACACATCAAAAATTGTATTTTATTTGCATTGGGGTGACAGTAACCAAGTCGAATTTAACGCTAAAAAAAACCCAGGCAGCAGGATTCTCTAAAAAGGTTAACATTACAGAACCGGATATTTATGGACGGACACGCAATCCCACTAGCTTCATCTATTAATTTGCTGGGTGTCAATCTGGGAGGAAATATGTCTTGGCATAACCACGTTGTGGTAACCGCCAAGATGGCTTCTCAGAAACTTGGTGTCCTCTTCCGAACCAGAAAGTTTGACACACCTCAACAACTTTTGACACTATACAAAGCCCTGTAGATTCGACCATCGCTAGATTACTGCTTTCATGTCTGGAGCTGTGCACCCAAACATACTCTTCGGCTACTGGATTCCATCGAACGGAGGGCCATTCGTGTGATTGGAGACCACGAGCTGACGAAGAACCTCGACAGTCTAGAACATCGAAGAAAGGTTGTGGATTTGACTCTCTTTTACAGATATTTTCATGGAAAATGATCGGCTGACCTTGCCCTCTTAATTCCGCCCACAGCGGGGAATGGTAGAAATACATGACGAACCTCTGCCGTCCATCCATATGTGGTTAAGCTTAGTACTCCTCGAACTTCATTATTTAAGAATTATTTTATCTGGAGGACTTTCTCCTTATGGAACGACCTTCCCGAGGTCGTTTTTCCCAACGAATATAACCTTCAACGATTCAAAACCAACGTGAATCGCTTTTTGCGCACACGCACCACTCCCAGAGTGCCCTAAAAAAGTGCTTGTGTTTGATCATAGAAAAATGACCTAGAGCAAGGCAGGGGAACCGGGATTGTCTAATGTCCCATCAGTAAGGACACACATTCCATCTCTAAGAGCTTGGTGTTAGATATCTACGGCCTTCATAACGTTCATTAGCCGACGCGGTTTGGTCTTTTTTGATCTATATAATCTCGATTTGAATCATACTGTTCCAGGTGATGGCCGCACGTTCATTTTTTCCCCAGATCAACTGTATATAACAATTCAAACATATAAAATTTCAGATCTTAATTTAACTAAATTTGGAGAGCCACAAGGAAGTATTATTGGATGCATTACATTTTCTTAAAACAATTATTTGCCGTTCGCTTCGAAAGACAGCGGTAAATATATTGCCGACGTGTGTTATTTGAAAGGTAAAAAGGGACCATTAAAGGGACTGGGAAGCTGTCTAGGAAGTCTAGCTCGTCCGAAGTCCAAAAGCTACTTAGCACCATGGATATATATTTTTCTCAATCTTATCTAGTTAAATATAAAAAGCTTAACCTATTAGGAGGAATTAAATCACATTAATTTGATACGCGTATCAATTACACGTCTAGACTGTCGATGGCATCAGGTTGTATACAAATATAAACAAAAGTACCAACACTGTATGGCCTACTTTAAATGTCAGATAAATCATTAATGAATGAAACCTGTTGACGTGAGGATGATAGCCGTGTCCGTCTGTGTTAGTTCCGCAATTAAGATAGCCCTAATCGTCTGAAAGGTTTTCAAGCGAAAGGTAAGCTTGATTATGACTTTGAAAGTTGTTTACTTAAATTATTAATTACAGCTCTTATAATTGCGTTTAAAACCCTTATTTTCAATTAATCAGTATAAGTAATTAGGGGTTATTCCGTGCTAACGTGAGATTGATAGGTGTGTTCATTTATTTTTTATTAGATATACAGGGTGTCAATTTGAAAACTTTCCACCAATAAATAATATTATAACTCGGAAATTTATTTTTGGACATCTCCTCGAATAAAGTCATAGTACGGCAGCTCGTTACCAAAATATCCTGTTATCACGCCTTCATCTGGTCAACTAGTCACTAATCGCTAGATTAATAAAAAATAAGAAAGTTTTACTCGAGCGAAAAAGTTCGGCCACGCTGCGCTTACCCGTCAGAGTGATTTCAGTCCGTAAGAAAGCAGATCGTCTTTTTGTTACTACACCTTGTCCGTTCTTGATGAAATCATATTAAAAATAGTTAAAAAAAAACGTGAATTCATCGACAATGGACGTTTTGAGTGTTGCAAAAATTCCATAGTTTGAATAAAAGATCTAAAGAAAAGGGGCATAAAAAAGTTACAGCGCCCGGGTCCATTTTTTTTTAAATTGTCGAACGGACATTTTCCGTGTTGCGCAGCTACAGTCAGCGCAGCGTAGTCGGATTTCGTATCTGTATAATTAATGATCGCGGTACACGACGCGTGCATGGGACGGCTTGCTGTGTGGCTTGATTGTCTATAACAACTCAGCATCAGCTATGCCCCCATATTGCAATATTATGATACACGTGCTGTGTTGACTGAAAACGGGTTTGCTAAAAAATGCGTGTGTAAAAATGTCAGTTCATACTTGTCCCCCATTTTCCGTAATACACGATTTCTGCTTGAAAACGGACGCGGCGCGATAACTCGAACAGGGTTAAAAAAATTACATACCTAAGATCCAACGATCCAACGGTCACGAATAACGAAAAATAACATCCGACAACGAACGAGGCGTGATAAGTTGAATTCTCCGCCGTAAACAAATTTCGATTTTTCTCAAATCAAAACTATTCACCGCACGGAAAATATCAGTTACTATTTTCATCTCCTCAAAAACATCACTCTGAGTCGAAAAATAAAAAGAACGGACGAGGCGCGATAACTATTACGACCACTTTTAGTAAAAAAAAAAAATGTAAAGATGATTCTCAATGATTTCGCAACGTTGCCAATGCCCGTTCTTGTTAATTTCCTTCTCAAGTCCTTATTAATTCACCAAAAAACTCAAAAAACTTTAGGTCGTGATCAGTCTGAAATCCTGGTAAGGGCTGCCGTACTATCAGGAAAACCGAAACGGAAAATTTGCGATTTTTAAAAATATTTTGAAAGATCCTGTATTTATTTTTGATTTCCTTGCTGCAAATTATTGGGTCCATAATTTTTTTTTTTTTTTAAGATCAAACACAAGCACTATAGGAAAAATCCTTTAAGGCACTCTGGGAGTGGTGCGTGTGCGCAAAAAGCGATTCACTTAGGTTTTGAATCGTTGGAGTTTATATTCGTTGGGAAAAACGACCTCGGGAAGGTCGTTCCACAAGGATATAGTCCTCCAGATGAAAGAATTCTTAAATAATGAAGTTCGAGGAGTAGTAAGCTTAACCACATATGGATGGGCGGCAGTGGTTCGTCGTGTATTTCTGCTTTTCGTCGCTCTGAGCGAAATTAAGAGGGCAAGGTCAGCCGAGCACCTTCCATGAAAATATCTGTAAAAGAGAGTCAAATCCCCAACCTGTGTTCGATGTTCTAGGCTGTCGAGGTTCTTCTTCAGCTCGTGGTCTCCGATCAGACGAATAGCCCTCCTTTCGATGGAATCCAGTAGCCGAAGAGTATGTTTGGGTGCAGAGCTCCAGACATGAGAGCAGTATTCTAGTGATGGTCGAATCTGAGCTTTGTATAGTGTCAAAAATTGTTGAGGCGTGTACAACTTTCTGGTTCGGAAGAGTACCCCAAGCTTCTTAGAAGCTATCTTGGCGATTGCCACAACGTGGTTATGCCAAGACATATTTCCTCCCAGATTGACGCCCAGCAAATTAATAGATGAAGCCAGTGGGATTGCGTGTCCGTGTACGCAACTCTGCCCCAATTTATGTCTTAGCGTTTCCGAAATCCCAATGGCGAGGGCCTAATTTGCAACACTTTGTATATATTAGCTCGAAATGACTTTTATGTTCAAACAATGGCATCTGCAAAACCCGCATGCATATTCCAAACCCTTTATAACCGGTTTTATATTGTTTCTGCTAAAATAAATATTTTTCTATATACTTACAGTATTCTATTGTGTATTCCGAGCTTTGCTTATTCCATACAGACCAACTGAGCACAGTTACAGTGCGTTTTCTATTATAGTGCAACGCTGAGCACAACTTGCATCCGAATTTGCATTTTTATTACAAATCCAACAAGAAAACATTAAAACGCGGCTTAACAAAAGATTTGTAGACACAAGACAAAAGGAAAAAAACAACAACAAGAACATGGCATTAGCAAGACTTGAATTTTAATTCAAAAATAAAAAAAATACGCCAGAGAAAACATTTAGTGAGGTCTATACAATGCAGCACGCCAACGTTCTTGTCGGGTTTGTTTCTTTTTGTGTTTTTATGTCACTTTTTTTTTAATGTCCGACTACCGTTCATTATGCACGGCTTTAAATGACAATAAAATAAATAAGGATTCTTTTAGATGAATTTAAAGACAGTAGCGTGAGCAAACTTAACCGAAAAACGAATATGTAAAACATACCTGGCCGCAGTAGAGACGTTACCCATATTTGATTTTATCGAATCTTATTGATTATTTTGAAATATAAATTGAAACATTACTCTCATTAGAAAATAGTAAGTACATTGTTACAGAGCATACCGAAGTATGTTATATTATTATGTTTTTATTAGTGCTGGCACTTGAAATCGTTTTTTTGGATATTTGGTTAACCGGCTTTGGATTATTCGGTTATTGTTCAAAACCGCAAACCGGTTATTCCGATAACCGGATGACCGATTATACAAATAACCGAGTATTCGAACATCCGACTAACCTGTTACTCGAATAAACGATTATTAGATTAAAATATTCAAGTGGGACTCTAATACTTGGAGGAAAAATAGAAAGCAGGGGTAAGTTTGTTTAAAGATAATATAAAATTGATAAAGTAATTGAATGAAAATTATACTGGACGACATTGAATTGATTTTTATACAGGGTGTTATGGAAATGACTTATTATATTTAAATGGGTGACTCCATGGGTGCCCTAGAGAAAGTCCACATACTTTTTTTTTAATCGAATATCTAAATACTAAGGTATAAACCGTTTTTGCTTCTTTCAGTTAGCAACAATGTAGGTTACTTGAGTAAACTACAGTGATGCCAGATCACACCGCGTGTCTCGCCCTTGCTTGGATAACCGCTGCGCGCGTATTGATATGTTTAACCTTTAGTATCGTTGCTTCAGGATGTTTCGATACTCGGTGTTGGAACGGCGTTTCCGCCCATAAGAACAAAGTACAGTGAAACCTCTCATAACGGACACCTCAAATAAGCGGATATCTCTATTCGGCGGACATTTTTTCATAGTCCGGAACTAGGTATATGAAATTCCATGAAAATCAACCTCTCTTGGGCGGACTCTCCTTTGGGCGGACGCGGACAGGCTGTATTCATACAAAGAGTGCGAAAACCCTCCTTTAAACGGACAAAAAATTTTTTTAAAGTATTTAGGAGACGAATACGTAAGGTGCAAAAACTCTCTGAATACAGACCGGCAACCAATCGCGTATGCGTGGCAGAGCGAAAGGACTTCGCCGAATGAAAGTATGTGTGATTCGCCGACAGCAGTCCGCCGTTTATTGGTGAGTTGTAAGGTTAAAATCGTAAACAATGGCACAAAAATGTCGCGTTTTGAGTCTGAAAGAGAATATTGATGTTGTGGAAGGTTCTAATTTGATAACAATCCTTTGGGCGAGTTCATTAACATTGATAGCAATGTGCTATTAGAAGATGATAGTGACCCCATTCCTACCGATTATGTAGTCCAAACTGAAACCACATCACTATCTGACGACTCTGATGAAGAAGTTGAATGCAGTAACCACAAATGTCACCAATTATCAACAAGCCATTAGTTAAAGGAATTATAAGAGTATGCAAAGAATAGAGGTGACTCTACAGCAATAGAATTGTTATCAGACTTGGAATTACATTTTCTAGATTGCAAGTATAAAACGCGAACACGTCAAACTACTTTATTAGATTTTTTTAGTACTACATCCTAACTAAAACTAGTGTATTTTGATTATGTTATATTTATTTGTACATACATATACATAGTAATAATTTTGCATTCACATATTACCTAATAACAAATTTCCAATGGGCAGACACCTCTATTAGGCGGACACATTTAGACCGTCCTGTTAGAGTCCGTCTAAGAGAGGTTTCATTGTATTTAGAAAACGCAGCGACAAGGAACACCGCGGCAAAAAAACGCGCGCATAAAAGTGGCCTTATCATCAACTTGATCTACAAAAAAATAGATAGTTTTCGCTGCAAGCCATGTTCCTTGATTAGATAATGAATGATTAGAGAATGCATCATACTGTCAAACCGAACATCCTTTCACCAATCAAGAACATTACAGTTATGATTTGTTACAACTTGCCAGAACGAAATAAGAACATCTACGTATAAATATACCACAATGTTTCTTTTTACCATCAAAGGCGAGTCTGATTTTTATATTAGGCAGATCAATACCTTTCATTATGTCTTGAAAATCTTTCAACACTTTCCATTATGAATAATGTAACAATTGGTTTTGACTAATAATGATTTATTTCTTTCCATTTGATCCGACATTGAATATTTATCGACTTTAAAGGAGGACATAGAAGAAAGTTAATGGGCAATATACAGGGTATTCCTTAATGATATCCTAATATTTCAAACTTTTGTTAAAAAATTCCCCTCATCACACAAACCAAAAAATAGCGACAAAATAGACCGACTAAATTACAAGTAACTAGTGTTGAGAAAGAATCGTTATTTTTAGAGTATACAAGAATCGAGAATTTGCAACAATATTTTTATATAAAATTTCGCTGTATTTTTAATAATTAGGTACAGGGTGTCACATTTTCGACACTTTTATAGGGTATCTCCGTTATTGTTAGTGCTATCAAAAAAGTAATGTAGGTGTCATGTGCTCTTTTTGGGTCAAACTTAAAATGATAAACTTAAAAAACGAAAATTTTCGCTCGCTTAAGAGATACGGGGGAAAATCAACAGATTGACAAATTACCCTATATTTTCTAAGTTAAAAGAGATACAGAAAAATGTTCTCTACAGAAGTTTATTTATAATGATTGTTGAATAATCTGCTGTTTTCATAATAAGTATACGGGGTCAGGTAAGAAAGTTACGGACCTAACCTAATTTTTTTTAAATGGAACACACTGTATATTTTAATCTAAAAGATAGCATTTTAAACTCTCTTTTCAAATTTATAGCACACCATGGATGATAGATATCACATAAAAATTTTCAAAATGTTGATAAGTCATTTTCACAGATGAATATGTAAAAATGAAATTGACGTTAAATGTTAATGACAACTAGAATGTCAACATTGCTGTCTCTAGGATATTAGCTTTTGTTTCATGGCCTACTGTGGCTTAAAGTAATAAAGTTTAAATAAATCGCCTAGGAAATCAATATTATCCATGGTGTGTTATATATTTGAAAATATAATTTAAAATTCAATCATCTTAGATTAAAATTTACAGGGTGCTCCATTTAAAAAAATGGGGTTAGGTCCGATAACTTTTTTTACCTGACCGCGTAGACTTATTCTAAATACGGCAGACTATTCAAATATCATTATAAAGAAACTTATGTATAAAACATTATTCTGTATCTCTTTTAACTAAGAAAATATAGGGTAATTTTGAAATTGTCATTTTTTTGATTTTCCCCCGTATCTCTTAAGCGAGCGAAAATTTTCAAATTTTGATTTTATAATTTTTTTATTTTAAAAAAGTACATGACACCTACATTACTTTTTTGATAGCACTAACAATAACGGAGATACCCTATAAAAGTGTCGAAAATGGGACACCCTGTACTTTACTCTTAAAGCAATTTCGAAAAAATTTCATATGCTCCCTTACTATTGGCCGCAGGTGAAATATCAAATATGCGTTTATAGGTTTCAGGCATGCATGAACTTTTATCAAGAATACAGTTTTCTAACAAATTTCCTCATATGTTGTATTCTTTTTTGGACACACTGTATATTAAAAAAATATATAACACAAATCAAATAAAACAAAAGGTTATCGACCGAGGTTCTTCATCCGCCGCGCTGAATTGAATTACAAGAAGTGTCAGCACTTCAATCCATATTTAGACTGCCACCTTATTATCACGACGACCATCTTATACAAATAAGTCACACAACCCGCGATATTGGGCTATAAGACCATCGAACTGCTCCACAGTAAAATTTCCTATAAATATGCTTTTCATCAAGTCGACTTATATCATAAGGAATAAATAAATAATGGTAAATAGCTGTTCTCCATGCTATAGACCCCGTCGAGCGCTAAACCACGGAGAAATTAATAATTTGTTATATTTTCTCTAACCTGGTTAGATATCAAACTATGAAGAAAACTATTGGTAAAGATTGTTTCACGAAAATTGGATATAACTTAATGACTGCAGTAAAAGTACCTGGGCCCATCCCATTATTTATGACCGTTTGTTATTATTATGTGGAAAGGACCGGATTGTAATAATTATAATTAAATATAGGCACATCAGGTAGGTTAGGTTGCTTAATTTATATTTAAATATCTTTTTGTGGTAAAATTTGTTAGTTTTTGAGGAATGGTTCAAGAATTGTCTTTTAACAAACATTTCTCAGAATAGCGTGATAGTAATGGACAATGCGAGCTATCACAGTCGCCAATTACATAAAGCTCCAAGCTCAAATAATACAAAATTGGAGATTCAGAACTACATGGCGGCGAATGATATATATTTTGAAGAAAGTTATAAAAAAAGTGATCTTTTCGAAGTTTTAAAGACATTTTGTATAAAAAAGTATATGTTTGTGACACATTGGCAGAAAAAATTGGACATACAGTGCTACGGCTCCCACCCTATTATTGCATTTTTAACCCCATAGAGCATATGTGGCACTATAGTTAAAATCACTGGTTAGGTCTGAAAATATTTCTCCGACTTTAAGTTCTAGTGTTGTAGAATTAATACGAAAATGCTTTAATGATATTCCCCCAGGTAGTTGTAAATATTCAGTCCGTCACGTAATAACTGTAGAAAATTCGTATATTAGTCTGGATCGTATAATTAATCCAATTATAATTGAATTTGATGAGGATAGCGATAGCGAAACAGAACTATCTATAGAATGACATTATAAATGTAAATAAATATGACTAGTAATATTTAAAAAAAAATTTTATTTCATTAATATAATCATATCATTACTTGTTTTCCTTAGTCCGTCCCTTCATACTTCACTTGTTTATTGCCAAGCTGTCGACACAATGAGACCGACCCGGGAAATCATTAAGTCGTATCCAAATTTCGTGAAACGTACTGTAAATCCTACCAACCTGCAGTAGGAGTTGGTCTTCTTGTTTGCTCAATGTGACACGCCGGGTTTTAACAGCGACACGCGAAGACAAAATAGAAAAATTTGAAAAAATAATGTCGTCTTCAGGAACTTTCTCAAAATCCATAGAACCTTACTCATACGCTACTGAATACAACAGCACAGTACAACGATGCGGTTTTGTCCCGATGTTGGAGAAAAAAGTTATTTCACATGATTGCAGGAACTACCTACCAAAGTCAATAATGCTCCGAACTACGATTTAGAAGTGTAATATAAATTTTGCAAGCTTCGTTCAATGCCAAGTTTGATGCCTTTGAAGATGATAAAAAAAATGCTGATCTTTCCACAAATCCTTTTTCAATTTCTCTGCAAGACTTTAATTATTATCCACAAGAAATCCAAATCGAAATTATTTACCTACAGCACCATACCACACTCAAAAACAAATGTAAGAAACTTATTGCATCTGCAAGTGAATTTTGGAAATTTGTACCAATGAGCAATTTTCCAAATTTACACGATATGACTGTCAAATATTGTTGTAGGTTTGAACCAACATATTTTTTGAAAATATGTTTTATACTATGAACGTACTGACTGTTTAGTAATTATTTTAGAATTGAGTGTTTGAAGTTATTTATTTTTGTTTTATACAGAACTTAACTGACTGAACCTTTAAAAATGTTTTTCTATTTGGGTTTCATAATGGCTACATTATGAAACGCAAAAAATTGAATAACCTGCCACTTTATGAAACTGAATTTATTTTTATGTTGGCAGCAAGTAGGGTAGGATTTTAGGCTTACTTTGATTTCGTTGAAATGAGTTTTCTAGGCATAATGGGTTCGACAAAAATTATTATTTTATAGGAAACTATACAATACTAACCTTTAACCTTGCAAATAGATCATTTTTACTAGATATTTATCTGAAATACCTATACTCGGAAATATATAACATGTTGACGGTGTCCGTCAACTAATTTCTAGTCACAACTATAAAACAATATAACCTAAAAATAATAGAGATATCTTCCAAGTTTTATTTAATAAAGTACTATTTTTATTTTTAATTCAATATAGTATTATACATATTACTTCATATATATATATTTATAGTTACTGTAGACATTTCCTGGGTATTAATTGTTATTCCTGTCAGATTCTGTGTCGACACAATATTTTTTTCAATAGTATTATTTATTATTTTGTTCAATATTTTGAACTTTGTTCTGACCGCACCATAACTCAAAGTTTTGCATATTCTTTTAAAAAGTTTTTCTAGATTATTTTCTGCAATTTCTCGTATTTCTCACTTTCTTCCTGACTCATTTTTATTAACTTTAATAATAGGTATATTTATTTTTAATTATGACGGATGGGAAGTAGCTTTGTTGTGTTCAATTGTTTCTATCATGGCATATTTGATACTTGTAACATTTTATTAAATTGTAAAAGTATTGCCAACCCAAAAAGAAAATATTAATTCAAATGGAAAAAATTTACTATATTTTTTAAATGATTTCAGACTTTAAAGACGCAAATAGAAAAAGTATTATAAAATACACGGTTCATAAGACAATTAGTGCACTTGTACTTTAGAAAAGGGCCCGCGAAGCGCGCGCGTGCTCTAAGATAATGTCTTATAAAACTTGTATCTTAATATACTATTATTATAATACAATTAAATTTCTACTTTTGCTTTATTTATTATATTATTTTTTAAATCTCGACTCTCCGAGTTACATGAAAAAATGTGATATTTAAGGAAAAAGCCTATAAATGACATTTTTTCACCTCTTTATAGTTCTTAGCATGGTGGAAAGGTAGAAGTGGCACGCATAATTTTTTAAATTTAAATAGTGACACTCTTCAGAAAAAGGTGGGCCACCCCTGTTCTATACGAATGTTTTCTTTAATTTTTTGAACTTTTATACTGGTATGATAATTTACCTCTATAGAAAATAGTTTCTCTTCTATCATTTTTAATTTGTAACGGAAGCGGAGAAAACAAATAAATTAAAAATTCAATTTATTGAAGTCCATTGCCAAATGAAACTCAAATATTTGATTTAGAATACGATTAAAGGTGTATTGTGTGTGGCCTATAAATAATTAATGAATATCCCGAAAACCAATAAGAGAAAACAAACGATGCAAATTCGATTGCATACTTGATGGTATATTTGCCCATTAGCAATTTGGATTGATGGGTATTAAGGTAGGTAAAATGGAAATTTTTTACTGCACTTTTTTTTTGGATTAAATTACCTGTTCTGCTTTATCTGTGTCTGTGAAAATAGAACGAAAAACAATTTATGCGCATGTTTTAATATGAATCTAAAAATCATTTTTTGAATTTTGTGTATCTTGTTGCTTCCTGCTGGAACGTGCAGTATTAATGCCGCTCCTGAGTAGATGCCTAAATAATCAAGAATTTCACCGTCAATCTGTTTTAAATAAATATTTTCGGATTCTCATTTTTAAAATAAAGTAGTCTGTGCTGTTGTTACCTGTGACAGGAAGGACACTTGGTTTCAACCACATACACCAAATTGGGAACAAGCAAGCTTGGGTTTCTTTTTAGAACTCAAGCTTGACAATAATAGAGACAGCGCCTAGAGGACAAGCTGTTGTTGATATTGCCTCAGGCGATAGCAACCTGTAGCATAAGGCCGTACACATACTTTTTTTTGCTACTTCTCGCCTTGCTTAAAAATACCTCAACAAGTTGTGTTGTTTCATTGGCTTTATTAATTACTTAGCTGGAGCGCATGGAAATAAGTTTTCTTCTTCGGAATCGGAATTGTTTCTTTCCATTTCGATGTGTTCAAATATTATTGCCATTTTTTGTAAGGTAACAATAACAATGACTTGCCCAGGCAACAATCAACGCGGATGCTGTCTTCATTACAACTTGATTCCATTTTAACGCTAAATTATCTTTTAAAATTGTTCATTTCAGTAGAAAAAAATAATTATTATTTTCTTGGCTAGACATGTCAAAGTTCCCTGTAAATACAAACGAAAATCCAATGTCTTCCCACGGTACCTGGGCATAATTTCATTCATTTGGCCATCCTCTGATAAGCTTAAGTTAAGTTGTAAAAAATATTGCAACTCGTAAACAAAAAATATTAGGAGAGTTAAACGAACAACAAATTCTGCCTTTGCAAATATGACGATGTAAATACATCAAGGTAATTACAAAACAAGAAAAGTATATTTACTGTAGGCGTTTGTATGATTTAAAATCAATTAATTCATAGAATTAATATCCACTATTCCACAGGAAATATCAGGTTATTAAACAAGTAATTTGTAAGATAATTGTTAATTGAGTTTTCATGTAATTTGTATCACATCGAAGAAGCTAGTAAACACGTATAAGTGCAAGGAACTGAATTTATTATTTTAGTGTGATTACAATAGAGAAGAAGATAAGTCGTTATTTCTTCCATTAATGTGATTTAGAAAGAAATACAAATTATGGAAATATAAAATTTTCACTTGTGTCTCTAAGGATTTTTCCTATAGTGCTTGTGTTTGATCATAAAAAAAAAAAAAAAAAAAAAAAAAAAAAATTATTATAAATTATATAAAATAAAATAAGATTTAACTTTCCTGAATATTGTATACAGGGTATTTCTTCCTGGGTCTATTTTCAGAAAAAAACGTCATATGAACATAATAATATGTCCTAAACGTCTTAACTTTTGAAATACAGGGTGTTAAATATTTTCATGTTTCTTTAATAATTTGTTAATGTTAATGACTTAAATACGTAACAACTAGACTAGGTAGAGAACTGTCACAAAACAAAATCTGCTTCTTACCTACTAGATCCTTTTCATGTTTGTTAATACCTAATTTCACAACAGAGTGCAAATTAATGCATTTCATATTTCGAACACTGTACGTCAAACGACAAAAAATCAAGACGCGACATTTGCTCAGCAAGTAATGAGAATTTCAAAAATAATTTTTATTTACAAAAAAAGTACCATTATTTTCTTCAAAAATGCCGAGGGTAATTCCCGCACGAACGCCACTGGTAGGAATAAAAAAACAACATGTTATACATCATAAAATGCCTCTTGATGAATAGAAAGTGTGTACCTAATTTCACTAAAATACCTAGAACAGTATCACAGATATTAATAGAGAATGAGATTTTTTGAAAATTTTTAACCCTCTGTATCTCATAAGTTAAGACGTTTAGGACATATGTTCATTATGAAGTTTTTTTCTGAAAATGGACCCAAGAATCACCTCCTTCAATATTAGCATGCGATTAAGAAACAGTATCTTGAGAGGATTCACCTATTTACCTTCCACTTCCAATTTTGGATTGCGAAACCACAAAATAGTATATTAAGATATAAGTTTCATAAGACATTATCTTAGAGCACGCGTTTAATTTAGAAAATGACCCGCGACGCGGGGAGTTTTCTAAAGTACAAGTGCTCTAATTTTCTTATGTATATTATAATACTTGTGTATTTTATAATAATTTTTCTATTTGGGTCATTAAAGTCTGAAAAACTTTAAAAAATAGAGTAAATTTTTTCCATTTGAATTAATATTTTTCTTTTTGGGTTGGCAATACTTTTACAATTTACTAAAATGTTACAAGTATCAAATATGCCATGATGGAAACAATTGAACACAACAAAGCTTCTTCCCATCCGTCATACTTAAAAATAAATATATTATTAAAGTTAATAAAAATGAGACAGGAAGAAAGTTGTACTCCGTCAGAAATACGAGAAATTGCAGAAAATAATCTAGAAAAACTTTTAAAAAGAAGATGCAAAACTTTGAGTTATGGTGCGAGCAGAACAAAGTTCAAAATATTGAACATAATAATAAATAATAATATTGAACAAAATATTGTGTGACCCAGAATCTCCCAGGAACAACAATTAATACCCATGAAATGTCTACAGTAACTATAAATATGTATATATAAAGTAATATTTATAATACTATATTGAATTAAAAATAAAAATAAGTACTTTATTGAATAAAACTTTAGAAATAGAGCATAAACTGGAAGATATTTTTATTATTTTTAGGTTATGTTGTTTTATAGTTGTGACTAGAAATTAGTTGACGGACACCGTCAGCATGTTATATATTTCCGAGTATAGGTATTTCGGATAAATATCTAGTAAAAATTATCTATTTGCAAGGTTAAAGGTTAGTATTTTAAAGTTTTCTATAAAAATTCTTTGTTGAATCCATAATGCCTAGAAAACTAATTTCAACGAAATCGAAGTAATGTTAAAATTCGAACCCTACTTGCTGCCAACATAAAAAAAATAAAATTTCAGTTTCATAAAGTGGCAGGTGATTCAATTTTTTTGCAGTTCATAATGTAACCATTATGAAACCCAGCAGCCATTATGAAACCAAAATAGAAAAAATGTTTTTTTAAAGGTTTTATACGAGGAACACTAAAAACATATCTGCCTTCCCACGAAAGAAACAACCACTGCTAACTAGTGCTAATTGGGTGTGGTTTATTAATCTGGAATAGTCTCAGATAGTGATAATTCCTCATAATTTATGTTTTATGAAGCCTTTTGCGACAAGAAATCAATTTTGTGGAAATTACCCGATTCGGCCAGATTTTGTACGACCGGAAATTATGAACAGAACGACAGAGACATAGTATTTAACGAGACTAAGAGAAAAACAAAACATAAATTATGGAACAAATAACATAATTAATAAATAATGTGTAACAAATTAATATTTGTAATTAATGATGGACAGATTATGGAGCGGAAAAATTAATTTTCCCCGTTGCTATCAGAGAGTACATTTCTTATACATTATTCGTATTTCATTATAAACACTTAATACCGGCGCAGATGAATATTCCTTGCCTTTTTTAATAAAAGGAAAATATTCTTCGTGTTTTTTCCACCAGGGTTTTCATTTCTTTTTAGTGCGTTTTGTTGTAAATACTAGATCCGGTTCCGATTGGCGCTAGATCCCAGATTCGGCATTTTCAAAAAGTGAATCGTGGCATCTCTAATTGAAGCATATGGAAACGAGGCTCCAACGGTTTCGGTGAGGTTGTGAATCAATTCAAGATAATACAAGACGTTGAAGGCTGTCAGATGCAATCAATCCTGATGATTTGCAGACACGAATGATTCTTAGGGATTGTCGTTTGAGAGGGTTTACTATTATACATATATCTAACAAAATTAAGAGTCCTTGGAAAGGCTCATACAGTGAGTCCCAGAAGAAATGTCTAAATTAATTTAAAATTCAGCGGTAAGATTTTTCAAAAAACGCTCGTACCCGTCGATTTTGATTTTTTAATTTTTTTTTGTGGTAATTTCATGTATACAGGGTAGCTCAAAAATAAGTTACGACCATCAACTTCATTTTTTCAAATGAAAACATATATTTTTTATTTCATTTTTGAATTTTGCATTGAATTCTAAGCATGTTTCATGTACCATGTCCTATACATAAACTCAACAGTTATTGAAAAAATTAGGATTGAACATATCATTTAGGGAATCCAACGATCTATCAAATCTTCTGGCAATATGGCATTTTGGGCTCCATAATAAGTAAGAGTGTACTGTCTCACTGTCACCGTTTATTTCCATAGAAACTGTATGACAATTTTATTTCAAATAAGTATAATTATTGTCAAGCGTAGTTTCAAAGTTGCGGTTTTCACAATAATGGTGAAGTTAACGGAACGGGAAAAAATTGAAATTCTATGCATGGTTGGGTTTGGTGATAAAACACGTACTCAAATAGAAACAGCCCAATTATTTAATGAAATCCATCCTGATCGTCCTCCCATATGTCAAAAGATGGTGAGTAGAATAGAGGCTAAGTTTAGAGAATTCGGTCATGTTAGAGATTTGCCTAAATCTGGTCGACCTACTCGAGATGAAAATGAACAACTTGACGTTTTGCTTTCCTTGGAAGAAAATCCATGTACTCCCCTGTCGCACATTGGGGCCGATTTACACATGCCGAAATCTATTGTTCACCGAGTAGTTCAAAAGCACAAATATCACCCATGCAAAGTTATTCCAGTGCATGAGTTATTTGAAGATGATTTCGATAGGCGAAGTGAGTTTTGCGGACGCATGCAAAATATGTGCAATCTAGATAATAATTTAGTAAAAAATATTATTTTTTCGGATGAAGCTACGTTCTATTTGAATGGTAATGTGAACAGACAAAATTATCGATATTGGGCAACAGAAAATCCGCATTGGATGATAGAGGTTCACAAGTATATCTCGAATTTCTCCTACTAGAATTAATTCCAGCATTAATGGCTTTATTTCCGAATCCATTGGATCCAGACTCCCCTGACGAAGAACTGATATTCCAACAAGATGGTGCTCCTCCGCACTATGCGGCCACTGTGCGCACATTTTTGGATGAAACCTTTCCCAATCGGTGGATTGGAAGGAGAGGACCTATCGAATGGCCTGCTAGGTCGCCAGACCTAACTCCGCTGGACTTTTTTTTGTGGGGTTACCTCAAATCAAAAGTATTTGTTAACAGGCCAAACAATATGCAGGAGTTGAAAGAAAGGATCCGAAGAGAAGTGCGTGTCATAACTCCGGAAATGGTTGGAAACGTGCAAAGAGAGTTTATTGATCGTCTTGGATATTGTCAAGCCGTAAATGGCGCACATTTTCAACATTTAATTTGATTTTGTTGTGTTTTTTTTTTTAATAAACAGGTCTTACTTATAGATATGTTTAATCCTAATTTTTTCAATAACTGTTGAGTTTATGTATAGGACATGGTACATGAAACATGCTTAGAATTCAATGCAAAATTCAAAAATGAAATAAAAAATATATGTTTTTATTTGAAAAAATGAAGTTGATGGTCGTAACTTATTTTTGAGCTACCCTGTATACATGAAATTACCACAAAAAAAAAATTAAAAAATCAAAATCGACGGGTACGAGCGTTTTTTGAAAAAACTTACCGCTGAATTTTAAATGAATTTAGACATTTCTTCTGGGACTCATTGTATACAATCGTCACTGTAAATCATATGATAACCGTCGCTTGGAGCCAAATAGAGACAACGTACCTGATGTCTATTTGGAAGACTAACGGGAATAATGAACTATCATTTTCCAATGGAATAAAGCCGGCACCAGTACTTTTCAGTTACTAAGGGAGATTATGTTAAAGAATAAAACTATCAAACTATCAGTATTTTGTTGGGAGAGAAATATCATTTAATTTTCCTCGTATTATGGCGAGATTAAGATGCCAGCTGAACACAAACACAAATATTAAATTAATGCTGGTAAGTCTTTGCAACAGTTCGTTGTAGTCGAGTTATCCCGAACAAACCCGAATAAAAAATCAAAGAGTTCCTTTCCCTTTTGAAAAAACGATTAGGTACCAACCGTTTTGCCAGCAACAACCTTATAATAAAAGCATATTGAAAGAAACGAAGCGGAAAAATACAAAAGAGTCAGAATAAAATATACATACATAAAGGTACAAAAATTATAATAATGATGCTCACATGTGCCATCTTTTGTGTCGAAGACATGATTGCCTCGAAAGCAGAAGCAAAATGCTTCCAATTTCACGAAGATTTGCCATGATTAATAGGGACATAAGAATGTGCCTGCAGTGATATAATAAGAACACAATTACTTGGTAATTTACTGATGCCAGGACAGGATCGGCTTAGCCGACAAACGATATGTCGGAAGGTCTAATTATGCTATTAAAATTGTTAAAGACTGGAACGGAAATGCAATGATTGATTGAATGTGTCTGTTATTGAGGTGTCTTTGGATACATTAGTATTTTAATGGTATTTATACAGTCCCTATCACCCTTTATAATATTTAATAGGGATTAGAGTAGTGTTGGGAAAAACCGATGATTTTAATAATCGAGTACTTGATACTTGAGCGATTTTAATAATCGAGTGAATCGCTCGAGTGAATCGCTTGAAATGCCAATTCACCAAGCGATGACGTCACCGACTGCTCGACCGGCAGCCTAGTCGTTTACATGTGATCAGGTAGGGTATTTAGCAAACGTAACTACGGATTCCAGAAATTTATTTATTTGTGAATAATGAATTTTTACCACGTGTCTCGATACCAAACAAAAAAAACTGCAAAAAATCACCCAAATATGTATTTATTGTTTGGGTTTATTCTTGTGCTTGTTTAAAACAAAAAGTATTACCAAGAGTTATTTTTCTTCACATCTTTATCAATTTACGAGCATAAAATAAGTAGATATTTAAAATGGCTTGTCAAATTCTTCCATTTTAAATTATCAGGTGTCCAATGTGTGCCCTTCAAAAATGTAGGCTTAGTTATGCGACTGGTAAAATAAGAAAATAGGTGATTATTTTTTTACATTCATGTTTATAGTTACCTAAAAGTTCCTGTTTAAATTTAAGAATGTTAACTTCTGGTTACCAAAAAATTTGTCGATACCTATGTTTGTTAACTATTTTGCTCGTTTTCTTATTTACCATTAACATTTTCTATAATGTATGTTATTTTTAAGAAATATTCTTGAGTTTAATAATAAAAAGTTCCTGTTTAGATTTAAAAATGTTTACTATAAGATTACCAACGAATTTTTCTATATATTTTGTTCGTTTTGTTATTTTTATTTACAATTTCTATTATTATGTTATTTTCGAGAAGTTTTCTCGAGTTTATAGTAAATAAAAATTTAAAAATAATATCCTTTAATTTTTTAATATTTACAATCGGAGACCTAAACTACGCCGCTGGCTAGCCAGTTAAAACAAAACTTTACAAAACCCTTGTCGCGATGACTCCGCTAAGGGATTTGGCATACTTTTTTATATGCACCTTCTCCTTTATGTGCCTTTAAGGAAGACGTATGGCGTGTACCTGCTCAGCGTCAAACTCGAACGTCGCTAATCGGATGGCGCGGCGCGTAGACCGAAGGTCGTGTATCACATGACAGGCGATATTTTTCGGTTTTTCGCCTGAATTTATAACTAGAGTATTTCCTATCGAGCGAAAAACTGTTCGAATATACGAGCAGTTTTTTAACTCGATCACACTACAGCGGACATTTCCGCCGGCGTCAAGCGAAGGGAAAGATAATAAGTGACGAGCGACGGTTTTCGCCTGAATAGATAACTCGAGCGGTTTTTTTAATAATCGAGCGATGTCGGTTATTTCAATAATCGAGTGATCAAGCGGTTTTTCGCTCGAGCGATCACAACACTAATTAAGAGTAAGCATAGACAGGATAACCTTGCTGTATATAACAATTATTAAAATTTCATGGTTCAGTTCAGTTCAGTCAAATTCATTGTTTCGAAATATTTCTCGCTGCCTTATGCATTAAAGTATGCAGGGCAAGTATGGTCCTCTCGCAGCGGACTTGTCTAGAAATTATGATTCAATTCTTGAAATATGCTGACACTGACACTCTACGAAGACTAAATATATTCATCACCAGAATACTGCTCTCATGTCTGGAGCTCTGCAGCCAACCATACTCTTCGGCTACTGGATTCTATCGAAACGAGAGCCATTCGTCCGATCGGAGACCACGAGCTTACCAAGAACCTCGACAGTCTAAAACATCGAAGGCAGTTTGGTGGTTTGATTTGAGTTAATTTACAGATATTTCCATTTGGCAAATATTTAACTAGTCATAGTCCGCTTTAATTCTACTTAGAGCGAGGATTAGCAAAAATACATGATGGGCCATTGATGCCCATCCATATCTGATTCAGCTCAGTATTCCTGGAATTTTATTGTTAAAAAAATTTTTCAGCTGGAGGACGTCGTCCTTCCTGAGGTCATGTTTCCCAACGAATATAACCTCCAACGATTCAAAACCAATATCTCCCACAATGCCTTATAGGATATTTCCTAATATTTGATATGTCCAACAGTGGACACAGAGCAGGCTGAATGATGATGATGATCATCATAAAAAGAACTCCTATTAAAATATTAAACAAGTATAGATTATGGATAATATTATTGTCAATAAACCCAACCAACTATAATGTACATTTTTTCACAAAGAGCGTCATGATGCAAGACAGTGGATTTCGTTATAAATTTTAGAAGCGTCCGTAATGACGAATCGATTGGTCGATACCTTCAGCTTAACAGTCTGTGACGTTTCCTAAATGAAGTTAATAAGTGCAAGTTGCCGCTTTTGTTAAATGCACGTGTCTGTCCTAGTGCACGTGTGTCATTCATCTCATCGATAATAAAGTTAAGGGCCAATTTTAAACTTTAATAGGTAAAACATATATGTGGGTGCCAGTAATAATGGTGCTGTGAGAATAACAGCTCTATGGGCTTAAAAATGGCATTCGTTAAAACATTAAAAAGTAATTGGATGTCAATATACGTATATTAAGTTTCTTTATTATAACTGTTTAATATTTAATAGGTCCAAATTAAGCCGCTGTTGATTTGATTGATGATTAAAATTACGGATAATAATCGATTAAAAAGTACATTGCGATTAATAAAATGCCAATAATTTCTTCAATATTGCTGAATTAATCTTTAAAAAATATATATATTTGAAGCCATTTGAACTATAATTACAAGAAGCCATGCAAAAAATGTTTTCCAAGAGAATTCCGAATAGAGAAGCGGAACAAGATCGGTTTGCCCCAGGGAGTCTCGAAAACTATTAGATTTAATTATAGGGGAAAGCAGTCCTGCTGTAGCACAACCAATGCATTGACTTTCTATAGACAATTACAAACAAAAACAAACACTGCGGGCTAATTTAAAGTGGACTAGAGGAAAATGAAATTGATAAGTTTCCCGATTTACGTTTATTTATTTTTCATTTTGATTATTCTAGCTAAGGGTTTCTAGAATTCAGAAGGATCTTTTCAATTTAAACAGCATCGGGAATTGTGGTGAACGAATACGTATATAGGGTGTCCGGGAAAATGTGGGAACTTTCCCGAATATGAAAAAACTAGTGGAAAGGGTAGGTACTACAAGTACATAATATAAACTTTTTTCATATATGCCTCATCTTCGGAGATATGGGCTCCCAAAGAGCTTCAATGGAATCAAGTTTTTTACACATAATTATGGAACCACCAGATATTTCAATTTTTTTTATATGATGTATACCAGGTTAGACTCCTCAAATTACTATCCAAGAAAGTCTTGTGAATTACTCACAGCTGCAGAGACGTACTAGCTGTAACATTCGTGGGCCCTTTTTTTAACGCCCTTTAAATCCTAAGAATTTACATTTCAATATCGATTGCCAGACTGAAGTTATCCACTCTGTAAGTAAAATATGAATTAGTTAGGGCCAGCGATAGCACAAATATCATTCAAAACAACAAAAGATCCTCTCGGTCCGTATAAAATAGCATTTTTAGTCTGTTGACCCTATTCATACCCGATCCTGAAATTTAATATCGACGTTGTGTACGTAGATAAAACCATGTCACATTGTAGGTAGGCGGTATCTATATGAGAAACAGAACTTTCTATTTCGCTTTTATATTACGCACGCTATTTTGTATGCAACTGTATTAGGTATAGGGTTATATCGACAACATCTCCATTTATAAATGTTTTTTTTTGTTGTTTGTTTTAAAAAACTAAAAAATGTTTAGCGGTATGCACACATGTCCGCTAGACATTAAATCCAGATCCCGTAATATTTTCTTAACCAATTATACAGGGTGTTCGGTAAATGTACATGGGAAGTCATAATATAACACAGTGAAACCTCTCTTGGGCGGACACCTACGGGACCGTCTAAATGTGTCCGCCTAATAGAGGTGTGTGAGAGAAATTTGTTATTAGGTAACATGTAAATGCAAAATTATTACTATGTTTATGTATGTACAAATAAACATAACATAATAAAAATACACTAGTTTTAGTTAGGATGTAGTACTAAAAAAATCTAATAACGTAGTTTGACGTGTTTGCGTTTTATACTTGCAATCTAGAAAATGTAATTCCAAGTCTTATAACAATTCCATTGCCGTAGAGTCACCTCTATTATTTGCATACTCTTATAATTCCTTTACCATTCTAATGGCTTGTTGATAATTGGTGACATTTGTTTGAATACTGCATTCAACTTCTTCATTAAACCGTCAGATAGTGATGTGGTTTCAGTTTGGACTAATCGGTACGAATGGGGTCACTATCATCTTTTAATAGCACATTGCTATCAATGTTAATGAACTCGTCAAATCATTGTTATCAAATTACAAACTTCCACAACATCAATATTCTCTTTCAGACTTAAAACGCGACATTTTTATGCCATTGCTTACGATTTTAACCTTATAACTCACAAATAAACGGCGGATTGCTGTCGGGGAATCACACATAGGTACTTTCATTCGGCGAAGTCCTTTCGAACAAACCTGCTACGCATACGCGATTGGTTGCCAGTCTGTTTTCAGAGAGTTTTTGCACCGTACTTATTCGTATCCCAAATACTTTCCGTTTAAAGGAGGGTGTTCGCACTCTTTGCCTGTCCGCGTCCGCCCAAAGGATAGTCCGCCCGAGAGAGGTTGATTTTCATGGAGTTTCATATACCTAGTTCCGGACTATGAAAAAATGTCCGGTTAATAGAGATATCCGCTTATTAGAGGTGTCCGTTATGAGAGGTTTCATTGTACTAGAAGGTATAGTTATTTTTAATAGTAAAGATATTAGATCCCAAAGAAGATGATGATAACTTTTAACCAACCCTGTATATTTTAATGAAATTTTGCTCGTATGAACTACCTGTCACTTCCCACTTTTTAAAGGAACGGAATGTTCCGGTGTCAAATGTGCCAAGGCTCTTAGTTGTTAATCTACAGGGTGATTTTGAAAATCCTCGCTTTTTAGACAGACCCTCGTATTTCCGTTGCGCTTAAACTAATCAAAATGGTAGAAACTGATCTTATTAGAGACTTTTACGTAAAGCTTAGTAGCGTAGCCGGTTTTTTTCTAAAAAGTTTATTTTTGAGAAACGAAAGTAAAATTTTTTTAAAAGGGACATGCTATACAGGGTGTTATGGAAATAACTTATTATATTTAAATGGGTGACTCCTTGGGTGTCCTAGAGAAAGTCTACATACTTTTTTTTTAAATCGAATATCTAAATACTAAGGTAAAAACCCTTTTTACCCACATACTGTCGCGCCGTTCCATCTGGATTCACTTAGCAACAATGTGGATCACTAGAGTATCGTTAGTTACGTGTTGTCAAATCACACCGCGTGTCTCGCCCTTGCTTGGATACCGGCCGCGCGCCACTATCGTTGCTTCAGTATGTTTCGAGACTCGGTGCTGGAATGACGCTGTCGAGGGTTCTACGTTTTGTTAGTTGTAGCAGTAGTGAAATATTTCATGAAATGATTCATAATAATAAATATTGTGATGTGATTTCAAATTTGTGTGATATTATTTACTGTTGAGCTGTTGAAAACCATACTTCTTGTGTTTTATTTTTATGGAATTTAATTATAAAACGGATTATTTTAAAATAAGATCGACGGTAAGAGAGTATGTTCCTTAAAATCGTAGTTCTTTTTTCTAAAAAGTTTAAGAAAGAAGTGATAACGCGTGTCAAAGACGTCTTGTTGTCAAAAACCGAACACCTGTTCTGTGTTGTAATATGACAACACCTATAATGCGCTAACCTCTTTTGAACCTCGGGACTGCCTGAATAAACTATTGATTGCGAAGGTCCTCAGGAGCGGCCACGTAAATTTTAAGATTTCATATAAAGTATTGTATATTTTGCTTAATAATTCACAGCGCCATTTATGGTTATTTTTCTTCGATTTATTTTCATCTCAGAATTTGCCGGTTTAAATATAATCACTCATTTGCATAACACCCTGTATATTATTTTCTAAATTAATGAATAATATGTGTTTTACAAAAATGTATAGTTGTTAATATTTATATTTAAAAATACTCTCAATAATAAATCTCTAACTCTAAATAATAAATTGGATTATATAAAACATGCATATCATACTTTTCATAATTACTATCATACACGGCTATTGTTAAGAATAATTAAATAAAAAGCATAATTATAAAAAGTCTTACGTAATAGGTATTGTTTTGACCATTTTTTTAATACATTGACCATGGTCTACTGTAATAAGCAACGTAAATTATTAAAAATCATTCTTAGATTATTTTTGAATATAAATATAAACAACTATTCATTTTTGTATGCTCAATTTATTTCAACAATATAGAGGGTAGGATATCCCATGTGAATTTTTTTATTTTTGTTAATATCTCAAAAACGAAATCTTTTAGATAAAAACTGGCTACGCCACTGAACTTTAGGTGAAAATCTCTAACAAGATTAGTTTCTACCTTTTTGATAAGTTAATGCGTAAGGGAAAAACCGCAACTTTCTATCTTTGATAATATCTCTAATATGCCCTGGAAGTATCGAATATAGGGACACCCAGTATAATATATAATTTGTAAATATATTGTTATTAAAAGAAAATGAAGATGGATTTTAAATGTTAAAATGTATCACGGACAATATGTCATTGCCCTAAAAAGGAGAGCTTTTTACCACATACGGTTAAGTGGCTTAATCCAAGAATCAATTTAGCACATGATAACACAAATCTAAATCATAATCCCTGAATATTAAAAGCGGATATTTTACCAGATGTCGTGTTTTGTAGGCGGGTGAGTCCTTATATTCTACGTGATTAGTTATGTAAAATTCTCGGGAATTTAAAATTACTGCGATGAAATTAATTTTGGAATAAAGAAATTAATTTTGGAATAAAGTATGTAAATAGCGGCAACAATAAATTCTTATTGGGAAATGTTGTACACCTCTAATTCTCTTCCTAGGCAAAAGCTATATTTTCAGCAAAAACCGGCCGCTAGTTTGTCTAAAAATTAAAGCTTATAGACGCACAATAAATTTAAAAACTGAAATTGTAAAATATTAATGTTAATGATAATCTATTTTGTTAAATTTTTGATTAAGTCATCAAACCTACATAATATCCGAGTGTCTGGGAAAATGTGGAAAATCTCTCGGATAATAAGTGAAAAGAGTACTACACACTTTTTTTGTATGCCTCCTCTTCGGAGAGATGCACTCCTAAAGAGCACCAATGGAATCAAGATTTCTACACATAATTATTGAACCACCAGGTATATTTACATTTTTTTTAATATGATGTATACCAGGTAAAACCTTTCAAATTACTATCCAAGAAAGTGTGAATTACTCACAGCTGCAGCTGCTGGTCTCTTTTTTTTTAACGCCCTGTATGATAAGAGTATCGGACAACGTTTTCTACATACCTTTATCTATTGACTAAAAATTAAGCAATCTTTATTCATGTCGCTAATCCAAACCGTTTTCGAGAAAACGTCATTTTATTTACACTGAGTCAAATAACTTCCCACGGGTTAAATATGAAAAAGCGGAATTTTGAGGTTCAACATTTGATAGGAACAACGATGTATCTTACCTAAATACGCCAAATACATGATATAATTAAAGTCATTATTTCAAACCAACATAATATAGGAAAATATACTAAAAAATTAAATATATCCATAACTAATTATGCCAAATTGGATATTCGTTGTAAGGTGTATTAAAGGTTTATCGCGTTATTGATAAATACAATTTAAAAACATGAATTTAAACGGATTTTTCGCGAAAAATGGTAACGACCTCTCGCAAAAATAATTTTAAAATGATATGAATCTAGAAATGGCCAAAAGTTTCTTTTCAAAAACCGTATGAAAATATGAACGAATAAAAATCCATATTAATAAATCATAAATATGTAATTAAATATTCATATAATAAGTCGCGGAAAATTATGATACTGTATAAGAGTTAACTGATGCAAATAAAATTAATTTGATTATTTAAATATATGAACTCAACTCGATAGTTTCAGAATTACACAGTTTACTGAACAATTAAATATTAATCCTATGTCGAGTAAATGCAAAATTGAATTTGAAATGGATAATACTAAATTTTCATTGTTTTTAGGATGATGCGTGTATAGAGTTTAGAAATGTTAACTATTATTTCAAAATAATAGAAGCGAATGTTTGTAGGGGAACGCCAATACTCGACAGAATTGCTGTTAAATGAGCTTATTTCGTCTATAAATTAAAAGTTTTCATTAATTAATTTCGGATGATTGGATGTGAAAACAATATCTGATCGAAATAGTTCTTTAACTATCAAGTGAGGAAAAGCGTACTTTTTCACACTCGAAGGTATGTGAAGAAGGCACACTTCCGCGTGAAAAGATTTCTTTATGCAATTTTCTGTATTTCAGTGGAAATATACATGGTGGGCCGAGAGGAACGGGCCACATGCCAGGAGTGTATTGTACAAACATGAAAATAACGTAAAAATACTCATATGTCCTTATTCGATTTTCTTTTGTTAGAGTCTGTTGCTCTACTGATTGCATGTTTTTCATTTATATGGCTGTAGTATTTTAAATACATCGAGTATCGGCTCTTGCTGTGTAAACTTCATTTTTGAACCAGCCTCATAAACAAAATTCCAGTGGTGTTAGGTCTAGAGATCGTGGAGGGCAACCAACAGGACCATCGCGATCAATTATTCGAAGTCCTGGAAACGTTAACGCTATAACTTAACAAATGAAAATCGCTTAACAAATGAAAATCGAATGACATATGAGTTTCAACACATCATTTTCATGTATAGATACGCTCCTAGAATTTGGTCCGTCCGATTCACCCTATACAGGGTGTTATGGAAATGACGTATTATATTTAAATGGGTGACTCCTTGGGTGTCCTAGAGAAGCGCTACATATTTTATTTTTTTTAAATCGACCGTTTTAAAAGTGGGGTAATAAACACTCTTACTCATAGGTCAGCCCGCGCTACTGTACAACATTTCACCAAGGGCCAATGGCAATGTTGCCAAACTTAATGTAAAACTGAAATTCCATATAAAATTATAAAAATAAATTAATTTCTACCTACTTGTAATTATCCTTATACCTAAAGAGCGAGGAAATCCAGGCACAAACACAATCAGTTTTTTTTTCTTTTTCATGGGAACACTCCTGGAAATACTTTATGTATACACAGTACTAGTGAAACAGAACCGATAGTTAGCTTTTGAAAATACAATAATACAAATTATTCTATAGATTATTAGATTTTATTACACGCGACGAAATTTGACGTCCAGATTATTTATCGACGGGCAAGAAACACGCGTAAACCGAAAAAATAGAGGAGATTGCTGAGAGTGTGTTGGTAATCGACGAGACACAACGTATCCGGCCGCTGGTTGGTCTTCAACTAACATACGCAAGCGTGCGGCGCTATATGAAACTACTTCGCTCAGCCGATGTAGGGCGTCAAGAGGTCATTGGCATTTGACCTAGTGACGTACGTGGCTATTACTATTATTAACATATGTTTTTTCGGGTTTTTTAAAACATAGTCCGTCGTAAATGTTCTTCAATTAATTGTACAAGAAGGTATTACAGAATGGAAAAGTGTTTAAATTATTTTATTTTGTCTAAAGAGTTTAAGGTGTACATATGACAACACCGGCCAGTGCCACACAGGTGTTTTTCTGGTTTGACGTCAAGTCACTTTTATCGCTGAATGAATTGAAAGCGCCCTTTATGGGCTATTTTTCTTCAATTTGTCTTTATATGAGGAATTGCCGGTTTAAATATAATCCGTCATTTCCATGACACCCTGTATAATCTAAATTCGTCTAAAATAGTGTGAAAAGCTCCACATCCACACACTTCGATTGTTATTACCGGAGTTTGTTCAACAATATTATCCGATCTTTTTAATAATTCAATTTGAAACGTTACAAAACCAATCAATATTAACTATTGTTTGTTTTGTAAATTATATTTTAACTTTCCTGGTTTGTGCAAATGTTTACTGGAATCTGCTATTGCTATTGTACAAAGAATTTCATGTAATATAACATGACCGATAGCTCTGTTGTAAACATACACTTACACAGTCGTAAAGGTTGCAATATTATTTTTGTTTATTGCTGGTGGTGGTTTTTAGAAGCGGTAAAAATTTAAATATGTAACATTTGTGTTTTTTAATCAATTAAAGACAGAAGTGCATATAAATCTACGCGAGAAAAAAAAGGGACCAGCCAAAATTGATAGATACAACATCGTCGTGGTTTCTTTGCAAGTGAATTTCTGCGCTTATGTGAGGTTATGTGCCGGTTCTCCATTAAAATTAGAGTTTCTTTTCGAATTAGTTTTAAAAATAACTGAACGCCGAATCAGTCCAAATGGTTAATGATGTCTGTTGACCGTGACTATTTATAAATGCATACAGGGTATTATGGAAATGATGATATTTAAACCGGCAAATCCCGAGATGAAAATAAATTGAAGAAAAATAACCATAAATGGCGCTTTGAATTAAGAGAAATATACACTTTATATGAAATCTCAAAATTTACGTGGCCGCTCCTGAGGCTCTTCGCAATCAATATTTTATTGAGGCAGTCTCCAGGTTGAAAAGAGGTTAGCGCATTATAGGCGATGTTGTCATATTGTAACACAGAATTCTAAACGCACGTGTTCAGTTTTTGACAACAAGACGTCTTTAACGAGCGTTATCACTTCTTTTTCAAACTTTTTAGACAAAGAAAATTACAATTTTAAGGTACATACTCTCTTACTTTCGATCTTATTTTTAAATAATCCGTTTTATAATTAAATTCCAAAAAAAAATAAAACACAAAAAGTATGTTTTTTAACAGAACCAACAGTAGATAATATCACACAAATTTGAAATCACATCACAACATTTATTATTATGAATTATTTCGCAACAAAAAAAATCGGGCAATACAACTAACAAAACGTTTAAAATTCGTATACGTCAAGCACGTGAAACCCTCGACAACGTCGTTCCACACTTGAGTCTCGAAACATGCTTAAGTATGATACTGAAGTATGAAGTGGCGCGCGGCCGGTATTCAAGCAACGGCGGGACACGCGGTGTGATCTGACAACACTGTTAGTATACTCTAGTGACCCACATTGTTGCTAAGTGAATCCAGATGGAACGGCGCGACAGTATGTGGGTAAAAAGGGTTTTTACCTTAGTATTTAGATATTCGATTAAAAAAAAAGTATGTAGACTTTCTCTAGGATACCCAAGGAGTCACCCATTTAAATATAATAAGTCATTTCCATAACACCGTGTATATGCAGTGCCTTGGACGTATTTTTATGAAGGCGACATAAGCTGATTTTTCTCACTTATTAATTCAACAAACCCGTCCTTTATATTTATTTTTTTGCAATTTGTTCGCAACTCAGGCGAGTTTAAATATAATAAGCCCCTTTATAATACTCATGCTAATTTAACATAAGAAATATTATTCCAAATCAAATTATTTACTCGTGCCAATAAACAATTATAGTATATACATAAGTCAACAATATTAAAAATATTTTCAAGAGAACAGAAAACAAAAATTAAAGTAATACCTTCATAAAATCAAAAAATAAGGCGGAAAACACTTCACATGTTAAAATTTATGATTCAGAGATCAGTAAGATCATGATTAAAAATATTCAATAGTACTATACTGGGTGATGCATCGTTAAATCGAACATAGGAAATGTCATAGTAATTTTTGAGCTATCTGAATATTGGTCCTTTGTACATTTTATAGAAAACTGCATCATAACTTCTTGAAGAGGCCGATATGGTGAACCCATGGGCCGAGTTTGATTACATTTTTGGTGAGCCAATGCTAAACTATTCAATTAAACGTGATGGCAAAATCATGAAACTGCCATAGTTCAGGTAATACAGCCAATTAAATTGTGATAATGACGAAACGAAAATTCGTGTCAGTGACAATATTTCCATTATTCGATATGTTCAACTTTACGTCAATTTTTGGCAAAAGCGTCATAGAAATTATTTGTTGGTATTTCCTGTACGTTTAATTGAACAACTTAGGATTGGCTGACCAAAATATATTCAACCTCGGCACATGGCTTCACCATGTCGATCTCTTCAAGAAGTTATAACCCAATTTTTCTATAAAATGTACAAGGGAGCCAATATTCAGGCACCTGAAAAATTAAATGGGATATCCTATGTTCAACTCGACGACCCATCACCCGGTAGAAACCTGCCGAAAAAATACTTTAAAATCCGCATAATAACAATTGGGGTCGTCCCCTGGACAAGATGTGGTATCTTATTAAAAAGACGTACACCAAGAAGGCCAGGACCATAGCCGTTAATATCTCGGGTTTGTTCGGTTACGCGTTTCTGTTGAGTTTATGCAGGTTGTTTTTGACAAGTTAGTGTAGAATAAATTGAGAAGGCATCGTTCAAATGCTTAATGCTATTAACTGTTACATATTCTGTAGTACATCTTTTAGTCGACACGTTCTCTAGGCAATTTAAAAAGATGTACGTGGAAATAAAACTCTCATTTAAAAATATCAACAAGGCATAAATCATTTAAGTACGGTATGTGACAAATTAAGTGGCTTTCCTGTTGTTCTAAAAATGGATGCCAATAAATCTGTTACGGTATCACAATCAAGATACCACCGCTTGTCGGAAGAGAAGTATTTATGTATTCATTTGCTGCTGGGACTAATTAAAATCTGCGAGAGTGGCGGGAATACGCATAGGGAGCAGCTAATAGAAGAACCATAGACATAAACAAGATGTGTTTTTGACAGAAGTATGGAGAATTTCAGTTAGCTTTATGCAACAACATCTGAAGAATTGGGAACGGAAACATGATAAGAAGCGGTTCTGCTTAAAATTCTTGGCTGATTCCTTGTCGCATAGATTTTTAGTACCTGGAGTCGTTGGAGACAAGTGTAACATTCGCATGTGCCAAGTGAAGGTTTTGGCGAATTTTATTTGACCTTTGTAACTTTAAAACACAACATCTGCTGACACATCGCTTGCAATGTCAGAAAAGGTCCATAGTCTACTTGAAAACATTTATCAATAAATGTGTTGAATATTAAAGTCTATAAAAACATGTTACGCTATAAAACGGTGTATCTCCTTTAATAACAGAGATAATGAAGTAAACCAAAAAAGAACATGTTGGGGAAAGATGGACCTACCGTTTAATGTCAACTGCAATATGTTTCGGTTGCTAATATACTCCACAGGGTGATGCGAATTTTCGGAAAAAAACATAGCATTTTTAGTACACCCAGTATAAATCGAAAATTAAATTTTTATCATAAACAGCGAAAACTATGACATTGTCAAAGAACCAACCTCCAATGCAAAAAACAATCATTAAAATTGGATCATAAAATCAGGGAAAAAAATTGAATCAAAAATATGGCAAATTTATGATGTTGCGTAAAATTCGGACAATTTTGAAAAGTCAAGGTTAAAAAGTGTGCAGTTTGTAAAAGAATGACCCATCCATATATTCAATTTTCAATTTTTTAGTTTTTAAAAATCGCCAAACGATTCGCGATGAGTATATTTGTATTGAGTTTTGTTTCTTTATGACAATCATATCGGACAAAATTAGTATTCTTTATTTGATTTCCTTTTTATCGCCAGTTCCTTTGACACACTCCTTGTTAATCATATTCATTTCACATTAAACCGATAAAAATTTTATGGTAAAGCATTTTATAGCCATGCGGACAAAGCCGGCGGATATATGTTCGTTGTAAAAAAAAAGCCGCCCATGGACAATTTTAACAACTCTGGAGGAATAAATAATAAAATAATCATAAAAAAGTTTTTATTACAAAAGATATTAATACGCAAAGGAATCTGGGGGGAATAAAATTTATTGTATGATGGGAGAAAAGACGATTTAGTGAAAGCTGGGAGACGGGAAACTGAAATCGTATAAATCCCGGTCCAGAGGCAGGATTTAGGGGCAAATTTCACAAATAAATTAGGAAACGTGTTTTGGTTTCTGTTATCATTTAATTTTTGGGATTTATAATCAGATAGAAGTAAAATGAAATAAGTTCCACAAGAAAAGTTATCTGAGAAAGTGTTATAAGTTATATAAAATAAGCTTGCAAGCGGGATTTATTTAAATAATTTTAATAATTTGCTTTGAAGTTCTTGATTAATTTGTTAAAACCAGTTCTTGGTGGGGTCATGTTCTCCGATCAGACCAATTGCTCTCCTTTCGATGGAATCCACTAGCCGGAGAGTATGTTTGGATGCAGAGTTCCAGATACTATCCAGTTTTCTAGGGATTGTCGAATCTGTGCTTTGTAGAGTGTCAAAAGATGTTGAGATGTATACAACTTTCTGGTACGAAAAAGTACATCAAGTTTCTGCGAAGCTGTCTTGGCGGTTGCTACAAAGTAGTTATGATAATTCTTATCTCCTCCAAGATTCACGCCCAGCAAACTAATAGACGAATCCAGTGGAATTTGCTTATCCTGCCATGACTATATCCAGCCCTGCAATGAAAACTGCTGCCTGGGTTTCCTTAGCATTAAATTCGACTTGGTTACTGTCACCCCAAGACAAAATTTGTTCCAGGTCTTTGTTGAGGCGTGATACTTCATGCTACCTGCAGAGGTGGGCGTCGGCAGCTATATGTCGGATTTTTGGTTTTCACTAGAAGGTCGTTAATGTACAGTAAGAAGGGGGTGGAAGACAATATGGATCCTTGAGGAACCCTGGCATTAATGGTGAATGCCAGGGTGGAGAAATGGGTCAATAGCAACATGTAGAGAAAGTTAGACAACCATGCACATAACGATGGCAGGCTTTAGAAATGTCCAGTGGAATAGACCGGGACTCCCCATGTTCGATTTCAGTGCTCCAAGGATGGGTGACACAGGCTAATATGCGTTTACACATTTAAAATTAGTTTATTGTTTTCGAATTAGTAAAAGATATGATTCACATTACGTTCAACCACCTGTGGTTAAATAAAAATCACAAAGAAACCGTGGAATCATATTAATGTCGTCAGCGATTTCAAATTAATTCATTAAATTGATAAAAACACTTGCTTACACATACAAACAGCATGGGACACGCGAACATGCAATAAGATTCATCAGATTACTTTATATTTTATTTCAATCCTTTAATTCTGTTTCGAGATTTAAAACCGGTAGCTGAAACACGTTGCATACCCTTGGTCTTTAACCATTTGGTAACAACGTTTTATCTATAGGATTAGAGAGGTATTAATATAATCAGCTTATAAATCTTTTTCTATTGAATAACCACAATTTATTAGAGATTGATAAATGTTTTACGATTATCCGACGCTGTTCCCATTGGCTAATTAATTTTAACGCAACGTTTAATCGCCGTCATGAAGAAAAAGTTATTATCAGTCAATATCAACTTTTTTATTTTGAGTTCTAATTTATTTTATTAAAACGTGTCGAATTTTGGCAATATTTTCGAACGTAGCACGTTGTATACATGCGATTCCACCGTTAATTGAATGTACTTAACTTATTATTGAAAATGGGACCATACGGCTTTTGTAAACTGTCAAATTTGACATTTTCTCAATAAAATATCGAAAAATGTCATTTATTGATCGAATTTAAAAAAATTGTATTTGGAAAAGTTGATTGTCTTGTAATTTTATGCCCACACACAGAATTTGAATTACTTATGACAATTTTTGTTTCCTATCTAGTCGACCCTACCACCATAATAATTATTGTAAACAACTACGCTGTTATTCTAATATGTCCATTTTTTACAACGTACTATTTGTTATTTAAAAAACAAGACTCTCCTTTTCGTTGGTTACACAGATCCTACTGTTTACACCGATAGCAACATTTTAAAACTGCAATTTAAATTTTTGAGGAAAATGAACATTTTGGTAAAATCTTTCGTATAAAGAATGAATTTAGATAATGAATATTGTCATCAGCTAGTGAAATCCGTCATTCCCAGAAATGCCTAGTCCTTTCACGTATTGCCGGCGCATAGTGAAACTCTACGTTTGGCACACCGCGTTTTCCTAAGAGTATCATGAATTCAATGTAATGACGGAATTCTTTCAGTCAAACGCTGTACTTAACTAAATGATTTAAGTTACCCTGTTTGCAGGTTTTGGCCAATCATTGTAATTAGGACAGTGTTGCCAGTAGTGCATGAAAATAAGGTATTTTACATTAAAAGGTTCGTAAATAACTGATTATTATCAGGAATTTCCTTAAAATTGAGAAGAATTTTCTTACCTCCGTCAATTCCGTAATATTCAAAGGTTTTTTCTTACTTTGATTGGAGTAATAGTCATATAACTTCTTATAAAACAATTCTGATTGCTTCAATATTTAATTTTCAAAAAAAAATCACTACACAGATGTTAACAATAATTACAGCGTTCGACTAAAACCGGCAACAGGGTAACTTAAATCGTTTAGTTAAGTACAGCGTTTGACTGAAAGAATTCCGTCATTACAGGGAATGCCTGATACTCTTGGGCAAACGGTGTACCAAACGTAGAGTTACACTATTTGCCGGCAATTCGTGAAATGACTTGGCATTTTTGGGAATGACTGATTTCACTAATTGACGCCGACATATAGATAAATAGACTTGCGGTGGTAGAAACGACGTCCGGCATATTAGGCACGTGGGCAGAAAATTACAAAACAAATAATTTTTCCAAATAATATTTTTGAAAATTCGATAAATAAATGCCATTTTTTGACATTTTGTGGAGAAAATGTCAAACTTGACAGTTAAAAAAAGCCGCAGGGTTCCATTTAATTAGATCTATAATTTTTGGTCTTTATTGAAGCAAAAACTTATAGTAGATTTAAATTTCACCTAAATCGACAAATACATTTTTTCCGCATATGGTTCAAACTTTAATGGTGACACTGATCTTATGTGCATGACAAAAACGTACAGGGTGTCCCATAGGGAATCTCCGTTATTGTTAGTGCTATCAAAAAAGTAACGTAGGTGTCATTTGCTCTTTTTGCGTCAAACTTAAAATGATAAAATCAAAATTCGAAAATTTTCGCTCGCTTAAGAGATACGGGGGAAAATCAAAAAATATACAATATCAAAATTCTCCTATATTTTCTTAGTTAAAAGAGATACTGAAAAATATTTTATACAGAAGTTTCTTCATAATGATTGTTGTATTTAGAATAAGTATACGGGGGTTAGGTTAAATAGTTATCGGACCTAACCTCATTTCTTTAAATGGGACACTATATATTTTAATCTAGGAAGATAGCATATTAAGTTATCTTTTCAAATACATAACACATCATGGATGATATTGGTTTCCTAGGAGATTTATTTAAACTTTATTACTTTGAAACGAAATAATATATTCAGATTAAGGTAAAAAGTAACGGGAATCATCGCAAATGTTCGGGATATGTCCTTAAATGGTTGCCGTCTTTCCAGATAGCGAACAAAATATAAATTTTGCGCCATTTCTTCGTTTTTTTCCACTTTCAATAGAAACAGATATCATATAAATTCACAAATGAATATGTAAAAACTAAATTGACATTAAATGTTAATAACAACTAGAATATCAACATAGTTGTTTCTATGATATTAGCTTTTGTTTCATAGCCTACTGTGGTTTAAAGTCATAAAGTTTAAATAAATCGCCTTAAAAAACCGATACCATCCATGGTGTGTTATATATTTGAAAGGAGAATTTAAATGTTATATTTTTAGATTAAAATATACAGGATGTTCCATTTAAAAAATGAGGTTAGGTCCGATAACTTTTATACCTGACCCCGTATATATATTCTGAAAACGGAAGGTTATTCAACAATCAGTATAAAGAAACTTCTGTATAAAACATTTTTCTGTATCTCATTTAACTAAGAAAATTTTCAATCATTTTGCCATTTTAAGTTTGACCCAAAAAGAGCACATGACACCTACATCACTTTTTTGATTTTTTGATAGTACCTACTAACAATTACGGAGATACCCTATATATATATATATATATATATATATATCGAAAATGGGACACCCTGTACATGGTTGATGATTACTATGTATACGGAGAAAAGCTGGATTTCAATCCAATCTGCTTTTAATGTCTCTTCAGCAATTTTTTTACTACTTTACTTTTTGGCAACCTTAACCATAACGATAATAAAGCTCCCTAAGTGTCAGTATCATATAAAAAAATGGTAACGTCGCCCCAGAGAATTTATAACAATTAACTTCCAGCTCACATTACAAAAAGCGAAGCTATTTTACATAAATTTGCATGCTAAATATTCGGTGCATTTCGACAAGATACCATGCATAATGTCCATTTAACAACATTTTATTTTGGTTTTATTTGGCTTAAATTGGTGCTCTTATGATACCGACACCGTTCATGTACACCTTCCTTGCTGTACTGGCTACTTTAAAACGTGAAATATTTTACATAATAAATTTTTTTGTCATTCTTCTTCTTCTTCAAGTGCCATCTCCTCTTAGAAGGTTGGCTATCATCATAGTTATTCTAACTTTTGATGCTGCAGCTCTAAACAACTCAACGGAACTACAGTGGTACCATTCCCTTAGGTTATTTAGCCAGGAAATGCGTCTTCTTCCTCTACTTCTTTTTCCCTGTATCTTCCCCTGCATAATATTCTGCAACAATACATATTTTTCTCCCCTCATCACGTGGCCCAGGTATTGCAACTTTCTTATTTTAATTGTGTTTAATATTTCCTTTTCCTTTCTCATTCTTCCCAGCACCTCCTCATTTGATACCCATGTCTACCCAACTTATTCTTAAGATCCTTCTATATGACCACATCTCAAATGCTTCCAGTCGATCACCTATATTTTTCTTTAACGTCCAGGATTCCATCCCATATAGCAACACGTAGAAAACATAGCAATTCAATATTCTGGCTCTGAGGCGTAAATTAAGATCTCTATAAGGTGGATAATTTTATTTGCATATTGTTTCTTGTAATCTTTGATGTATTCTAAACGACAAACAAAGTAAACCTTATTCATTCGATGCCACGAAGGATTCAAGCTGCCATTACTGTGAGAGGAGGAAATACACGATATTAACAGGATTCCGGAGTACCTGTAAACGAGGTTTCTTCTCAAGCGTTTATTCCTGTTTTAGGAAAAAAATGTCGAAGGAAAAAAAACTTTGTAATGGAACTAGAACTCGCGGAAAGTCTATATTTTTTTGTTTCGGAAGATTGTTAGAGTAAATTTTTTTTATTGCTCCATATAGAAAAAAATGATGTTGATCCTCGAGTTGTTAACAAAATTAAGACATCTCTCGTTAATTTTTTTTTAATGTACCGTTTTCATAGGAAGCGAAAACTCCGGTTTCAGCGTAGAAAATTAGGCCCTGACCACGTACAGTCTCTTCTTCCGATTATCGTTGTTTCTGTCGGCGTACCGATTACGGGCGGACGCTCGACGTATTCTTCTAATTGCAAGGGAAGATCCAATTCGCCTCGTGCCGTCAAAGCGTGAAACGAACAGGGGTCAAATCGGAGATTTCGACTTTCGACTGACTCCGGCATCCTCTTAAAATTGTTTTTGTTAATTAACTTTATGATATGCCAGTGTTTTTTTTTTTATAAAAATAGGCTTCACATCAGAGTCTGATTTAAAATTTTGCAGCTCGCAGCAGAAATGAGATAATGAGTTTACAATACATCAAAGATTACCAGAAACAGTATGTAAATAAAACGATTCACCTCATTTTTCCTACAGGGTGTTTTGGAAATACGACAAAAAACAACAGTTTGATTTACTCCTGTATAATATAGCCTAATCAAAAAATGTTACTTTATAAAATAATTCAGAAGAAACACAATAAATGGATCTACAAACTGATAAAAAAATTATTAAAATCCCATAAAAAATAAATAAGTTATA
This sequence comes from Barypeithes pellucidus, assembly GCA_963991005.1. Taxonomy (NCBI): domain Eukaryota; kingdom Metazoa; phylum Arthropoda; class Insecta; order Coleoptera; family Curculionidae; genus Barypeithes; species Barypeithes pellucidus. The sequence continues at coordinate 18,142,252 of OZ022557.1, read as the reverse complement.
AAATATCAAACGTGGCCAAAACTTCAGGGTGGCGAAATTTTGTGTCGGCGAGTGTATATTTTTTTAATATGTTCTGCAGCTGCAGCTTGGATCGATGAGTAAAATGTGCTTTCGCTATAACTTGAAAGCAAATGAAAGTCCCTTATCCGATTTTCATAACATTAATGATTTTTTACATTATTTTCACGTATACAATAATACGCTTCTGGAGTTTGTTCGGGTTTGTTCAGGTAATGAATAATATATATATTCCTTAGTCCGTATAAGCTGTACAAAATTACAAAATTTCATCAAAATATACAGGGTTGCTTAAAAGTTATAGTCGAAAATGTAAATCTTGCATCTGGGCCTTAATATCTTTGTTAGAAGAGACTTTAGGAAAAATGATTATATGAACTACTGGTATCATTTTGACCTCCTTGATACGCGGGCGGATATTTACCAGCCTATAATAATACAGGGATTATTTAGAATTAGCACAAACAACTGTAAAGTATTTAATATTTAAGCTAAATCATGAGAAACTGCTGAATTATCATCTGAATTAGTTAATACTCATGCAAAAGGATATAATTAATATTCACACATACATATTAATAATCGTAAATTAGAATGCATATTAATATGTACTAATGCAGTAAAAACTAAATCACTTTGTAATACAAAACTACAAACCAATTACGACCAACCGGATTACCGCTTTTTTATCCATTAATCTATTAATTCATTGATATTACATTAATATCAGCATTAAAAACGAGTTAGAGGCGTTATGAAACCATTAGATCTTACTCCCTATGCCTCATTTATACGCGTTATTATTATTAATATTATAGGAATATATTTTCTTTACTTACGGCTCCTAGGAATATAAATATTAAAATAATTACCATTAATATCCGGATATTTAACTTTTCTGGAATATCGCACCGTCAAGAAATTATTGCTGATGGTTACTATGCCATTTCGGTACCTATACAAAAGGATCTATACAGGTTGTCCGCTAATTAATGGGACATGGAAAAACCTCATACTCCTTATGTAAAAATATTAGAATTTAATGATACTTACCTATATTCGAAAGTTGATATTAACTGAGATACAGGGTGTTAAAGTTAAAACTTCATTTTTGTTTCTCTCTAATAACTTCGAGATAAACCAACGGTTTTTTTACAAAATTTGGCAACTATGGTTTTTTTAGAACGAGAATTTGATTTTTTTATGAAATTTTAATGTACAATGTAAGGGACGTGTCTGCGGCATTTTTCGCACAATTATTAGGTCATAACTTTTGTGCCTTAGTGTATTTAATTTTTTAATGAAAATAATACTTTTCTCCTGTTTATTACGTAAACAAGGTATATTAGTTGAGGTCGCCCAGAGTTACCGTTCGTCATTTGAATTGTTTAGTGCATCCTGCCCAATTACTATTAATTTGAAAAGAAAATTTATTTCTTAATTTAAAATATGAGAAAACAAATGAAATTTAGAGATTGCTGATATTAAACCACCATGTTGCGCTGGAAAATTTTAATGGACGAGGTGCCCAATAACAACATGGGGGTGTCATACCAACTGCATCTCTAAATTTCATTTGTTTTCTCATAGGTTACTTTAAGAAAAGAATTTTGTTTGTAAATTAATAGTAATTGGAAAACTTAGAATACCTTTTTTACGTAAGAAATATGAAAAAAGTATTATTTTTATTAAAAACTTACATACACTAAGGCACAAAAAAGTTATGACCTAATAAATGAGAAAAATTCCACAGACAGCGCCCCATACATTGTACAATTTCTCAACCTAAAGAAACCATAATTTCCAAATTTTGTAAAAAACTTTGGTTTCTCTCAAAGTTATTAGAGAAAAACAAAAATGACGTTTCAACTTTAACATCCTGTATCTCAGTTAATATCAACTTTCGGATATATGTAAGTATAATTAAATCCTAATATTTTTTCGTCAGGAGTCGGTGGTTTTTCCGTGTACCATTAATTAGCGGACACCCTGTATATGTAGCTAGTTTCAAACTTAATACTGTTAAGATTCAAGGTCCTAATAGTTTGTAAACATTTTTTTAAATGCCAACGTGGACCAACCCGTATTCACAGCTTATAGTTAATGGAGTAAATATATTACCTAAAAATTTAATTCCTGGTAATAATTTAGAAAAAAAATAAAAATAGTTATAGCGTGGGTAGATTATATTTTAATGCTAAACAACCCATTTGCTTTATACCAATAACTTTCTACTAAACAGTTTTCAAGTGGAAGCATTAATTAATAGATAATGCTTCTAATTTAAAAACTAATAAAAATGTTTGTTTCCATAACGTGCGGGCATTGCTGCATACTTTTTAAATGAATCCGTGTCCAATTAATTTAAATTCGTCGGAGAATACGAACAAATTGACATGTTAATGGGAATATAGTAGATTGACTAATATAAAAGGCGCTACATTCTAGTTGGTTAGGATTTATGACTTGGACATTTAAATTGTGTTGACATAAATATAATAAATTAATTTAACTCATGCATAAAGCTCCTTACACGATCATTATACTCTTAGGAATGGAATGTAAGTTAACTCTTGAAGCGTGCGTACAAAAGAATCTTGAAACGGGCTACCACGATCAAAAAATATATATATATCCTATTGGACAGCCAAGCTGCTCTTGAGACTCTGAACTTCAATCGATTTACATCAACACTCATAGTGGTTTAATAAACTGGAAGAACCGGCGGCCAGGAAGAACAAGGTAGAACTCTTGTGGGTTTCTGGTCACCCAGGGATAATAGGAAATGAAAGGGGTGATGAACTAGCGGGATGTGGATCTGCTCAAAATTTCAGAGGCCCTGAACCCGCTTTCGGCAAAGCAGGCAAAGAAAACAACATTAAATATATTGAAACCCTCGAAGAATTTATCGAATGGGATGCTATTCCTAACTACCTACACTCTACCCATTGAAAGCAGACTCTGTGGCGTAGAGGATGACACCAACTCCCATTCCATATATAGCTGCGAAGCGCTGACCCGCAGAAGACTCAGGATCTTCGGAAATATTCAATGTGGTGACAACCTCCGTCATGACAAACTTGGTAGCATGCTATTGGACCTCGTAGAGAATGCTTGTTCTTTCTAGAACAAATGATCTCTAACAACATCGAGGTACACAATAAACCAGAAGGCTGTAGTTCGGGCCGCACACCCGACCTCCATCTTTAACCAACCAACCCGTGAAGTTATGATTAAGTCACCGCGAAGTCTTCTTTCGGCCAACGTGGTATCTTACAATATGTATCAACATTTTCTTAAATGTATGTATCTTCTAAGTATGTCTGTATGACATGAGTATAGCGATAAAGATATTAAATAACAGAGACCCGAGTACCGAGCCTTGAAGTACGCCACTTATAATTTTATCTTCAATATTGTGAGTTCTCGATTCTAACGAGAACAAACCCGAGCAAACCCAAACAAACCCTGTCGTATAAAAAGTCGGACAGCCGCACTTAAGGATTATATCTTTACGGTGTACCTGAAATCACCCAGGTAAATATTTCAAGAGATTTCTAATTCTAAAAACAGTTGTGTAAGCTGAATTTACAAGACAGTCAGTAGAATTATTGTCAGGCAACTCTGTCTGGGAAATTAATTAGTTAAAAACTGTCAGCAGAAAGTAGTTACGATACAAGTTCGAGTTGCATGAACTTCTATTAACTTTAAATCCTATACACGAACAAACCCCAGAAAAAGCCGCGAAAGGCTCAACGAATATACAATCCTTGCAATCAGTCTTAAGCAAAACAGAAGCAAAAAATTTTCCATCTTTTAGTATCTCTGGCGCTTTTGTTTTGATTTTATATGTTCGAAACATTCCGAGAACATCACAGCGTTTGAGTATTATGTGATAGAATTGCCAGTTACGGAGCATCGCATTACCAAATTGGAAAAGGGGAGCCCGCTTCTCTACCCGTGGATGCATATTTCAAGAAATAGCTTGGGGTGGAGTGCGAATTTCATATTTTGTTGCGACGATCATGCGGTCCGAATATTTTTGGAGATTACATTACATTTATTTTTTAAACGTTGAAATAAAAACTGAATACAGTCTAAGCTAGTAGAGTCGATATTTTTTTTATTGAGGCGATTTAAATTTGCGGCGGTCTAATAATTAAAAAAAAATACGTAGGACTTTTTCACAACTTGTTAAAGATTCAAATGACTAAGAAAAATATCACTTAATATTTATTTCAAGTCGGCCTCATTTACAAGATAAATGCAATTTTATTCTGTAGCATATGTACAGCTCGACAAGCGAGTCTATAGCTGCGCGGTATCGGTAAGGGGAAAGCAATATCTTTTAAAACATGGCCGAGTCATGGGCGCGCTATTATTATCTTAATAATGTAATAATATATATTTTTCATGGCAAGAATATATTTGTATCACCATTATATTAGGCCTTTCCATTAATATTTTTCGTTTATTTTGGCATTTTCGCCAACAAAATCCATTTGATTTCAACATGCACTTCAAAGTTTCACGGGAAAACGGAGAGTTTATGTCACTTCTTAGCTGTTGTAGCAACTTTTTTAAGGTTGGAACCACTTTTAGTTCCAAATAAAACTTTTGTATATTTGTGTTTAGATTATTTTCTTTCCTTTCAGTATCTTCTTTGTGAATGTTTTTTACTGCATCCAGGGCGAATCCAGAACTTCGGTTTGGTCAAATTTCGTTTTGGGGGGTCATACAAGGAAAAGTTGCGAAAAGTAATACCCTGCCGCGTTAGTCAACACGTTATATATGGTATTTTTCGTGTTAAATTGTTTGTTTGGGGGGGGGGGGGGGGGGGGGGGGTTATGACCCCATGCCCCTGGATCCGCGATTTCACCCACGCTTACTCCCGTATATATTGCGACCCTTTCTAGCTTTCGCTTAAGTGGCAATTTAAATGTATTAATTTGTGATTTCTCTTTACACACCCTGTATACACTGGCACTCACTTTACGGGTTCGACTATGAAGGGTTTTACCAGGGTATATTCATTCATTATCACAGTTTTAAAACAAACCTCATCACTACGCAACTGGATGAAGTATATTGGACATCGCCGAATAACTACGCCGGCACAATAGGCGTGTCACCAGACGCGTGTCGTCATCGTCTGTCTGGGATATAACCTATCAAATTAGCGCTCGCCACCGGTTACCCACGGTTACCGTTGATATTGCACCATGTTGCCCTATTTTTAGATTAGAAGTACTTTAATAAAAAAATATTTTATTTTGCATTTAAATATTAAAATAAATAGTATGAAAAGAAAGTTTTAAGAACATTGAAACTATAATAGAATATTAGTTTCTTATATACTTATGACAATTTACTTTAAATGGGTAAATTTAATTTTAGGGTTTACTTGGTAACATGTTGTAAATTAATATATGTGACAACATTGTTAACCCAAGAAATTTTCTTGCCCGCATTCCTGTTGTAGCTACAGATAAAGTTGTCGACCTGTAGGCAGCGTAACACGATTTTTGCAAATTTGGTAAGTATTTATTGTTATGAGAAGATATCTACTCAAATAAAATAATATTCCACGATATAAGAAACGCCTCACATACGTTTGTATTTCAGACACAATGCTATGCTCTGACATCTTTTTTACTGCACGATAAATTATTTTAAATCGCCGTCGAACGTCTATAATCGTTTATTATCGTCAAGCCATATTAAGTGTAATATACCAGCTAATTTTGCTTACAGAATTATATCCAGAACTCCCCTAGGAACAGGGTGTCGTAAGTATAACCCACTAATTGTAAAATATAGCCTCGTAATTGATGACTGATCGAAGCATCACAACGAAGCTTATTTGATTGGATATTTATTGATGCCCGCGTTGCAATTTCCTTTCGTACATGGCGAAGTATTTTACTAAATTAGAATTCAGAAATATCTCTTAATTTAAAAGTTACTAACCAGACCTAAGAGACATACAGGGTGTCCCAGAATATGTGGGCAATCTCCCGGGTTCAGATAGAACACTTAAAAATTTTTCTTCCTACGGCCTCCCCTACGGAGGTACGGGCCCATAACGGACGTCCCTGGAAATCGTTCTTTTTTAAATAATTTTTTAAGTACTAGGTGTAATTTAATAATTTCTTAGTATAATGGTTAGTAGATGAGTCTCCGTAAAATTCGCCCTTTTAAACACATTTGGCTTATTTAGTTTGCCAGGAACGGACTAAACGTAACACAAAAATGTTTTTTTGTACACCTTGTATGATGAAGGAACGGCAATAATATTTTTGGATACTCTAAACCTTAAGCTGAAAAAAGGTACTATTGATCAATGTCGATAAAGTGAACTATTTTCGAAAAAAAATATTTCTGTTCAATATGGTTTTTTGCATTAGTTGTTGTTTTATGTTCATAAAATTGTTGTTATGGTTTTTTCACATGTACCGATTTAGATAAGAATATTTATGCCAGTGTCAGTTTATGGTATTGTCTTGAAATTTGCGTTTGTTCTCCTTTGTCTTATTAGTTACTAACTTAATAATGGAATTTAAGTACACTGAATATTAATCATATTGAACAAAAATATCTTTTTTTTCGAAAACAGTTTATTTTATCGACATTGATCAAGAGTACCTTTTTTCAGCTTAAGGTTTAGAGTATCCAGAGTATTATTGTCGTTCCTTTATCATACAAGGTGTAGAAAAAAATGCACAAATTTTTGTGTTACGTCTAGTCCGTCCCTGGCAAACTAAATAAGCCAAATGTGTTTAAAAGGGCGAATTTTAAGGAGACTCATCTACTAACCGTTATACTAAAAAATTATTAAATTACACCTAGTAGTTAAAAAATTATTTAAAAAACAACGATTGGAGGCCGTAGGAAGAAAAATTTAGTTATTTTTAAGTGTTTTATCTGAACCCGGGAGATTGCCCACATATTCTGGAACACCCTGTATAGAACCCGTATAAGTAGTTAGGACCCGTCGGTCGTCAGCGATATTACCAATTTTAAACGTTAGTTTTCCCGTAAGTTCAAATTCTAGAAAATATCCCATACTATGATTTTTATCTTAACGGAAGTTGTACACACCTCAACAACTTTTGACACTATACAAAGCCCAGATTCGACTATCACCAGAGTACTGCTCTCATGTCTGGAGCTCTGCACCCAAACATACTCTCCGACTGCTGGAGTCCATCGAAAGGAGGACCATTCGTCTGATTGGAGACCACGAGCTGACGAAGAACCTCGACAGCCTGGAACATCGAAGACATTTTGGGGATTTGACTCTCTTTTACAGATATATTCATGGAAAGTGCTCGGCTGACCTTGCCCTGTTAATTCCGCCCAGGGCGGCTAATAGCAGAAATACACGACGAACCACTGCCGCCCATCCATATGTGGTTAAGCTTAGTACTCCTAGAACTTCATTACTTAAGAATTCTTTCATCTGGAGGACTTCATCCTTGTGGAACGACCTTCCTGAGGTCGTTTTTCCCAACGAATATAACCTCCAACGATTCAAAGCCAACGTGAATCGCTTTTGCGCACACGCACCACTCCCAGAGTGCCCTAAAGGATTTTTTCTATAGTGCTTGTGTTTGATCATAAAAAAAAAATGTTTTTTGTTAAAGAGTTCAAAGTAGGTGCATAGGACACATTAAAATGTTTAATCTAAACCAAACTGCTTCTTTATAATCTAAATCGTTACCAAATTGCGGTAAACTTCACGATTACCGGGTCTAAAGCGGATATTAAACCTTGTTTAACAAAATGAGCAAGCCGATTGTTCAATTTACTTCAAAAAAAAAAAAAAAATAATGACTTCGCAATTTTATCCCTAATTTTTTTCAGTAAGATATTCTCTTTTTATACCATGACGCTGCAGTTAAAAATTAAAAAACTAAAAGGCTTTTGAAAGTAATAAAGACATCAAAATATTTTAGGAGCCCGGTCCTCGATAAATCATATTATTCGTACTAAGTTTTCGTTTTATTGCAGTTCTGCGAAGAAATATTAAAAAAGAGGCTTGTCATTCGCTAATTCATTGGGCTGGGGGCATTAAAAAGTGCTTTAATAAGGCGGGTCGTTAAAAAAGAACGATTAAGGAGTAAGATCGGCGAAATCTCAAAAGAATTTTAATCATCTCGCCAAAATAGATGGAAAATACACGTTGTGAAATTAACATTATCTACAATAATGATATTTAGGCTTTAGTCTGAATAGATCTCGAATATTTAAATTATTTTAATAATAATTAAGTATTAAAATATAATGATTATTACAAAAGACTCCAAAAAGAAAGATATGTGCAAATATTAGACCTTTTCAAAGGAGGCCGGTATTGCAAGAAAGTCCTTTTCTCGGCACGAATCTTGATTGGATCAGTCTGTAATTACGAAAGTGGATAGGAGATAAACGCCTCGATCGGACGGAATGTACGTTTTATAGAATTCAGTGAAAATAGCAAAAAAGAGACTTAGTGGGAGAGCAAATGAGCATAAAAGCGTATTTTTGTCGAAAAAGTTTAGAAGAAAGAACTGGATTGTGCTTTAAGAACAGGACGGGTTCGTTATCTTTTCCATACTGGAAAAATCACAACGATATTTTAATTTTGGTGTTCATAGTAAGCGAGCATTGATATCCTTAGTTAACGGAACCTGTTTAACCCTTAAATGTCATGACAGGATCTGTTAACGATTACCGATGAAAAACTGATTACTTTTTGATAAGCTTTCTTCTAACCGACGCCAACCGGGTCAAAAGTTATTAAGCCATTTCTAGACTATACAGGGTGTACCTTAATGACCTGATAATATTTCAGGGTATGATTCCTTAGGTACTTTTATAAAGAAAAGTTTATATAAACATATGTCCGCAACGGCTTAATTTTTTTGCTAGTGTGTTGAATTTTTATTTTTTAAATGGTTATTTTTTAATATCTCCGAAAATACTTTAGATATAATTTTCAATTTTGGTATGTATTTAATAGGATATAGAACCACACATTTTAGTTAGAAAAGTTATTCAATTGTTCCACCAGGGGCGTCCCTGCAAACATGTCCTCTGATATTTTTTACAAAAAAGATGATACGCCACTGACATTTTTCTCATTAGCCTGGTCAATTCTAGATGAAAACGGTCTCTTGAGTTTTTCTCGTCAGGCGTTCTTGATTAAAACCACTAAATTCATATTGAAACTCATTATTAACATTGATAAAATAATTAATGATAAATTGTGTTTTATAAAAATTGTTGGAAATGGCCACCTTTACTTAAAAGGCATGATTCCACCCATCTTCGCATCGAATTGCCCAATTCCAACAATTTTTATAAACAAAATTTATCATTAATTATTTTATAAATGTTAATAATAATGAGTTTCAATATGAATTTAGTGCTTTTAATCACGAACAATTGAATAACTTTTCTAACTAAAATTTGTGGTTCTATATCCTATTAATACATAGCAATATTGAAAATAATATCTAAAGTAATTTCGGAGATATTAAAAAATAACCATTTAAAAAATAAAAATTCAACACCCTGTAGCAAAAAATTTAAGCCGTTGCGGACATACGTTCATATGAACTTTTCTTTATAAAATGACGTAAGCAATCACACCCTGAACTATTAGCACGTCATTAACGAACACCCTGTATACATACACTGTATAATTTACACTGTTAAAATAATATATAGATTGTGGTGAAGACTGTGAGCCACTCAGGGAAAATGGAAATTTATCAGTATACATTTAGATACTGACTATAAAACGTAGAATTTTCCAAAGACGTCGAGCTTCAAGCTGCTAAACATTTCAGTACGAAGCTAATCATCCGAAGGGATCGCTTTTAAGCTCGGAAATTGTTTTTCGCAACGGCTAATTTTCTCGAAATGACCTGTTGAAAAGCACAGTATTATTTAAAATACGATCGCTGAAAGCCCGATTGATGATGCAAGAAAAGACCAAAGATTAAAGGTTAAGAATGTAGTTAAAATTAATGAAAAAGTTAATTTTGTATTTTTTAAATGAATTCACAGTTTTGCTAATTTAACATTTTAATATTCATTTTTCGATGGTTTTATGGGGTATCTGCATTATTCGTAAATATAGAAGGATGCGGCTTTCACAGCTACTTTTTTGTGAAACAAAAGACGCCGAACGAACAAACCCTCAATTCGAATAATTCTAAGCATTCTTGTTTTTGAGAATTTTACATTTTGGGACACCCCATATTCGGTTACCCTGTAACTGTAAAATGAAATAAAATATCCACTTTGTAGTTTTTTACATAAAATCCAGTAACCTACTCAGATTTTTTCTACGTTCGATAGTGTACAATAATGCTTCCTTTAAATAGGTCACCCTATATATTTTTTAATAATGTAATTTCGTGCTTAACAAGCTTCTTTCTCAAAAATATATAATTTTTTATTTTTAGTCTTCACATTATGTCCGAAATTTACATTTTTTAAAAAATATAGAATTTTTTGTAGTAGGCCATGACGGGCATTGAAAAAAACAAAAAAAAGAACACAGTATCATAACAAAAAATATGTCTGTTCCGGTCAGATAATTGAGGTTTATTTCTAATTAATAGTAACAAATCAGTTTGTCTTAAATATGACAGCCAATGTGAAATTTAAAAAATACGACAAGCTCTTTTGATACGCAGTGAATCGAAAATGCAGATGGAGCATTATAAGTGTATCTTAATGGTAAATACAGGGTGTTATGGAAATGACTTATTATATTTAAATGGGTGACTCCTAGGGTGTGAAAGTAAACCCTTTTTATCCGCGCCGTTCCGTCTGGATTCAGTTAGCAACAATGTGGGTCACTAGACTATATTAACAGTGTTGTCAGATCATACCGCATGTTTCGCCTTTGCTTGGATACCTGCCGCGCGCGACTATAGTTGCTTCAGTATGCTTTGATACTCGGTGCTGGAACGACGTTGCTGAGGGTTACACGTGCTTGATGTATACGAATTTTAAACGTTTTGTTAGTTGTAGCATTACCCGATTTTTTTTCTGTTGTGAAATAATTCATAATAATAAATATTGTGATGTGATTTCAAATTTGTGTGATATTACCTACTGTTGGTTCTGTTGCAAAACATACTTTTTGTGTTTTATTTTTTTTTATGGAATTTACTTGTAAAACGGATTATGAGATCGAAGGTAAGAGAGTACCTTAAAATTGTAGTATTTTTTTTCTAAAAAGTTCGAAAAAGATTTGAAAAAGAAGTGATAACGCCGGTCAAAGACGTCTTGTTGTCAAAAACTGAACACGTGCGTTTACAATTCTGTGTTGCAATATATGACAACACCGCCTCAATAAACTATTGATTGCGAACGTCCTCAGTAGCGGCCACGTAAATTTTCAGATTTCATATAAAGTGTATATTTCGTACAATTATCAAAGCGCCATTTAAGGTTATTTTTCTTCAATTTATTTTCATCTCAGGATTTCCATAACACCCTGTATAAGCCTTTTTGTAGTAATAATTCAATGAAAAATTGGTAAAATTATTTGTAGATATTTATGTCGAAAAACAATAGCCGAATCAAATAATATTTCCCAGGATAAATTTATTCTAAGAATAAATTCAATTTTAATTGAGGTTCAATTCAGGTTCATTTTCAAAATCTTGGTCTAAAATTTACCATAAGGAAATATAATAATAAATAATAACTATCTGTGAAACATGTCTCAAGCCTAATGGAGAACAATTTGATCAATATTTATGTGAAAGTTCCATAAACGTTTAATTTTTGTTCATAAAATTTAATCGCGCCCCAGTAATTGGGGTAAAAATGTGAAAAACATACTATATATCAAAAACAAGATAAAATTTTTAATATTTCTGGTTAGGAATTTGAAGTGCAACGACCCGTTAAAAATGGCCTCCATTTAATCCCCCAAGTAATAGCTACAAATATCACCATAACTGAATGCAGAACATTGACACCCTTTAAATAGGGTAGCATCTAAAATCTTATCATCTATAAGAAATGCTCCTTAAAAATTTAATAATACAAACCTTGGTTGGCGCGAACTACCCCTAAAAAAAGCACCATTATTAACGCCATGAATGACAGATAAAGGGAGCAGGACTCCATGGTTACGGGGGTTTCCCGAACAGCTACACTCTAGGGGGTAAGTTAGGCATCACTAACAGCGTCGCTCGGTTGTCTTTCTGTCTGTCACATGACTTGACGCCGGGCCGTTGTTAAAATTTCGTCTGTAATGAAAATAATTAAGGGTTAGATATCGAATGAATAATGTTAAAGCAATATGTCATGTGATTTTGTCAGAAATCAATAGATTAATTGAAATTAGTGTCACTCTAATATGAAATACGTTCATAACTTAGTTTTTATATGTCACAAAATAAAACTCAGCAATGGCATATTCACCATATAAGTACCCATATACAGTGTGTCCTTGGACTTACACAGAAAAAATAAAAACTCGGTTTAAAAATATGAACAAATAGAATACATCTTACGCTTAGAAAAACATTTTCGGGTACAGTACAGTGAAACTTCACTTAGGCGGACAACTACGGGACCGTCTAAATGTGCCGCCTAATAGAGGTGTCCGGACATGGGAAATTTGTTATTAGTAATATGTAAATGCAAAATTATTACTATGTATATGTATGTACAAATAAACATAACAAAAATACAATAGCTTTAGTTAGGATGTAGTACTAAAAAAATCTAATAACGTAGTTCTCTAGAAAATGTAATTCCAAGTTTGATAAAAATTCCATCGCTGTAGAGTCACCTCTATTCTTTGCATACTCTTATAATTCCTTTACCATACTAATGGCTTGTTGATAATTGATGACATTTGTTTGAACTTCCACATTTTAACCTTACAACTCACACATAAACGGCGGACTGCTGCAGCTGTCAGGGAATCACACATACTTTCATTCGGCGAAGTCTCTTCTTTAAAATTGATTTTGTCCGTTTAAAGGAAGGTTTTCGCACTCTTTGTATGAAAACAGAGTGGAGAGTGGAGAGTCCGTCCAAGAGAGGTTGATTTTCATGGAATTTCATATACCTAGTTCCGGACTATGATGTCCATTTAATAGAGGTGTCCGTTATGAGAGGTTTCACTGTATTTCCAAATATAAATAGCACTGAATCTCGCCGCAAGAAATTGAATTTTTCAAATTAACAATTATAATATCTATTTATGTATTTAAATACATACATTAGTAAGTTATTTTCATAATTTCTTCTGCTTGTTATACAGGGTGTCCGGGAAAATGTGGGAAATCTCCCGGAGATCAACATTGTAAGAGTACTACAAGTTCATATAAACTTTTTCATATAGGCCTCCTCTTCGGAGATATGGGCTCCCTCAGAGCTTCAATGGAATCAAGTTTTTTACCAAATAATTATTGAACCACCAGGTATATTTGAATTTTTTTTTAATATGATATATACCAGGTAAGACCCTAAAGATTACTATCCAAGAAAGTGTTGTCAATTACTCACAGCTGCAGGGAAGGACTCGCTCTGACACTCATAGCCTCTTCGCCCTGTATGATAATAACCTTGGACAACGGTTTTTATATACCTTTAACTATTGACTAAATATTAAGTCCTCTTCATCCATGTCGCTATTCCTAACCGTTTTCGAAAAAACGTCATTTTATTTCCCCTAACTTCTAACTGATTAAATATGAAAAAGCGGAATTTTGGAGGTTGAACATTTGATCGGAACAAGGATGTATCTTTTATTGAAATACGCCAAATACATAAACTATATGAAATGCTGTTTTTTCGAAAACGGTTAGGATTAGCGACATGAATAAAGAGTACTTAATTTTTAGTCAATACTTAAAGGTATGTAAAAACCATTGTCCAAAGTTCTTATCATGCAGGGCGTTAAAAAAAAAGGACCATGAGTGTCACAGCTAGTCCCTCCCTGCAGCTCTAAGTCATTCACAACACTTTCTTGGATAGTAATTTGAAGGATCTTATTTGGTATACATCATTTAAAAAAAAAATTAAATATACCTGGTGGTTCAATAATTATGCGTAAGAAACTTGATTTCATTGAAGCTCTTTATATTATACGAAAAGAGTTTATACGAACTTGTAGTAGGTACCATTTTTACTTGTTTTTTTCATATTCGGGAGATTTCCCATATTTTCCCGGATACCCTGTATAGCTTAATACCCGGGAATACGATTAAACTTACTATGTTTTATTTATGTGACTTAGACATAAAATAAATCAATAACAGTAATTAATATTTAACTACTGATGGATGGTAGAGTTTTATTTTAGCCTCCCTGGGAGTGAACAAGAGCCAATTATAATTTTATTTCGAAAAAACGCTCGGACATAAATCGTACGATAAGGTTTAGGACTTCGAGACTCAGTTTTTCAATATAATTGTTAGGTTAGCAATCAGATAAGATGTGACAGCACCCATCAATATCAAGATAAAACTGTCAATAAACTTATATTGCGGTTGGTCTTATGTTACCAGTCAAATAAAACTTGAAATGTCAATTTTTACAATTTTATATTGCTGTTACTTAGTATTCTATTTGGCTGGTAGTTTAACAAATTGATATGGGTACAGTGAAATCTCCCTTGGGCGGACACCAACGGGACCGACTGAAAGTCCGCCTAAAGGAAGAAAAAACGAATAGAAATATTTTTAATGGAACCTTTAAATAAAGTATTTGGGATATTTAAAACGTATGTATATACTTTTAAAATAAAAATAAAAACTTGACATTTAAGAGAAAGCAAATATTTGTTACCTTTAGATACTACATATACAATGTACATACTAAATAATACATATAAATATTATATGTACATATGAAATGTCATTTTAATCACGCAAAAATTCATATATTATTATTTTTTTAAATGGAATCGTATTTCTAAATTGGAAAGGAACTCTAAAAATTCTGTAACTCCGTCATCTTCTGCAAAGCTTTCAAACTGCTTGGTTAGGGTAATTTTGGGATAGTCTCTGTTGGTACTGGAACCTTATCGACATCAGAATCTTTCGAAGGTTTTTCAACTTGATTTTCAATTTTTTCTTCTGAATTTAAGCTTCTCATTTTTTTTATGATCAAACACAAGCACTATAGGAAAAATCCTTTAGGGCACTCTGGGAGTGATGCGTGTGCGCAAAAAGCGAATCACGTTGGTTTTGAATCGTTGGAGGTTATATTCGTTGGGAAAAACGACCTCGGGAAGGATGAAGTGATCCAGATGAAAAAATTCTTAAATAATGAAGTTCGAGGAGTACTAAGCTTAACCACATATGAATGGGCGGCAGTGGCTCGTCGTGTATTTCTGCTATTCGCCGCTCTGGGCGGAATTAAGAGGGCAAGGTCATCCGAGCACTTTCCATGAAAATATCTGTAAAAGAGAGTCAAATCCCCAACCTGTCTTCGATGTTCTAGGCTGTCGAGGTTTTTCGTGAACTCGTGGTCTCCAATCAGTCGATTGGCCCTCCTTTCGATAGAATCCAGTAGCCGAAGAGTATGTTTGGGTGCAGAGCTCCAGACATGAGAGCAGTACTCTAGTGATGGTCGAATCTGGGATTTGTATAGTGTCAAAAGTTGTTGAGGTGTGTACAACTTTCTGGTTTGGAAGAGTACACCAAATTTCTGAGAAGCTATCTTGGCGATTGCCACAACGTGGTTATGCCAAGACATATTTCCTCCCAAATTGACGCCCAGCAAATTAATAGATGAAGCCAGTGGGATTGCATGTCCGTCCATGGCATCGTCCATTATCAGTCAAGTCCAACAAATTTTTATTTCTGATGATATCTGCAAGTATGTTCAGTAGATCAAATTTAACAGCCTCAGTTCTCACGTTGCATATTTTCATACTTCAATCCCGCTTTACGGAAGCAATTTTTAACTGATTCCTTGGTTACTTAACTTAAGGCGGCTGTGCCCCGTGTGGAATGAAATATTTTATTATCGTTTGTCCGGTTAAGAGAACAATTTAACATTTTTTGTGTAAGCGTCCGTTCCAGAGAATGTCCGTCCAAGCGGGAGGAAGAGGGGTGTTCGCGAAGGGGAATTTCACTGTAATGGCATTTGTAACGTTTACCTAATAAAAATTAAAAATCCTTGACTGAAAGGGATTTTGAATGTGAATCTTCAAAAATGTTCGTAGTGGTGGCCGATATGTCATAGCTATCAAATACACTACGCCAATTAATAATCCAATATTCAAAAATTCACGCTTTAATTAATAAGCTGTTATAATATTTCGTAAAATTTGAATTCGACATAAAGGTTACATAAAAATTGAATTGAATTGAATGCCACAAATCACGACCTTCATATTCATTTAAATAAAATTTACCCAGCAGTTGTAATGTGATTCTTAAATCAGATATAATATTATAAACAATAATTCGATTGAAATAGCTATTATTTGGTGAAGATTCATTATAAAACTAAGTGAATATTATCACAATATGTAGGATCTTCACTAAATCTTTATTATTGTACCATAACAATTGTTTCGACACACAATGTCTTCTTCGGATGGCAAAAACGGAATTGTCTTCGTGTGTGACAGTGTCGAAACAATTGTCATGGGTACAATGATAAAATTTTATTGAAGATCTCTACGCATTGTGGGATTATTTACTAAGGTTACAAATAATTGTTTCTGACTATATATAGGATGTATTTTTATACTAGTATACCAGAACTAAATAGAGAGTGTGTCCTATAAGTACCTCCTAATCTCTCGGGAGCATACAGAGGAGGTGAAAATAAACCCATTCTTTATGGATTCTATAAAATATTAAAATTTCATTAAATTATACCGGTCGGTTCAAAAGTTAGAGTCAAAAAACTAAATCGATGGGGTTCTATATCTCCGTTAGAGGGCACTGTAGGATTTTTTTTTCTGTGGCAAATTAGGTTTATTTTCACCTCCTCTGTATGCTCCCGATAATTAGGAGGTACCGGATACCCTAAACAGGGTGTCCCATAACTAATAGTACACAGGAAAACTGCAGATTCCTTGGGTAAAAATACTGCGATTTGGCCATACTTAGTTTAGTTCAATAGCTGGTAATAACCGAGATACAGGGTGTCCAAGTAAAAATTTAATTTTCAATTTTCCTAAATAACTTATTTCTGAATCGATATTTTTGCACACAATTTTGTGACTAGGGTTTTTTTGAGGAAAGGAATTTGAATTTGTTAATAATTTTTATGTAGAATATAGGGGGCGCTCTCTGCGGTACTCTGGATACATAAAAAGAAATGTAACTTTTTTGTGCCTTAATATAATTAGATTTTTATTAAAAATATCAGTTTTCCGTCATTTTTAAGCAATAAAGATATACTTTGTAAAGGTCGCTCCGACTTATCGTTTTCGAGATATTTTTAATTACAATTTCTAATGCGCACGTTTAAATTTTGATTTGTAAATGTAAAATTTGTCACAGTAGGCTTTGGTAAAAACAAATACAATGAAAGCACTTTGAAACCTCATTTTTGTCAAAGTTTATTTTTATTTGTCAGCATTTTGGGTTTTTTTAAGGAGTTTTTGAAGATACTGTTATCAAAAATTAAACTAAAAATGCGGCGACATAATTGTTTTCTAACGGAGAAATGCGAGACATGGCATTTATATACGCACAAGAAAATTTTAACAGAAACAGGATCCTTGCGTCCAAAACGTAATAGTGGAGGACCCCAGTCTGTCGTATAGGCTTCCAAAAATTTTAAAATCTGGCTGCCTTCTATTTAGATACATTTCCAAATACCGCCGATGTGCCCCGTTAAAATTTTCTTGTGCGTATAAACATACCTACCATGTCTCGCATTTCTCCGTTAGAAAACAGTTATGTCGCGGCATTTTTAGTTTAATTTTTGATAACAGTATTTTCAAAAACTTCTTAAAAATACCCACAATGCTGACAAATGAAATTAAACTTTTGCAAAAATGAGGTTTCAAAGTGCTTTCATTGTATTTGTTTTTACCAAAGCCCACTGTGACAAATTTTACATTTACAAATCAAAATTTAAACGGGCGCATTAAAAATTGTAATTGAAAATATCTCGAAAATTGTTAGTCGGAGCGACATTTACAAAGTATACCTTTTATTGCTTAAAATATAATTATACTAAGGCACAAAAAAGTTACATTTCTTTTTATGTATCCAGAGTACCGCAGAGAGCGCCCCCTATAATCTACATCAAAATTATTAACAAATTCAAATTCCTTTCCCCAAAAGAATCCTAGTCACAAAATTTTGTGCGAAAATATTGATTCAGAAATAAGTTATTTAGGAAAATTGAAAATTAACTTTTTATTTGGACACCCTGTATCTCGGATATTACCAGCTATTGAACTAAACTAAGTATGGCCAAATCGCAGTATTTTTATCCAAGGAATCTGCAGTTTTCCTGTGTACCATTAGTTATGGGACACCCTGTATAAATGAGAAATGTAAATTTAAGTTATGAAAACTGTTAAACGCAATATAGAATTTATTATCACATTAAAATAAACTACTCGAATACGCTAATGCTTAAAAACATAATTGCCATTGCTCTAGAAGATAATTACAGCTTCAGGTCTGGTGGTTTTCATAAAAAAATAATTGTTTAATTACCAAAGTACATAAAGTAAATCATTCACGCATTTAGTATATAACTACTACGGTCATCCTGTTATTGCTGCCGACTGAATGTAGTAATTACCTTCTAAATATCGAGATTCTTGTAAGGATAATATTAGTGTTGTGATCGCTCGAGCGAAAAACCGCTTGAGTACTCGATTATTGAAATAACTAAATATATTGTAAAACTCCAGATAGAAAAATGTGCATTTCTAGCCTACACAACGAATACAAACAGTCCTTCCCACCACTTTCGCTCATTATTGCAACATAGCCAGATTGTCATATTTATCGCTAAGGTATCTTGCAAAATCCCAATTGAAAATTTGTTAATTTGACAATAACAATTGGTTTAAGGTTAATCCCTAATTGCTCTTAAAATAAATTTATTTCCCAATAATTTTACTATAAACTGTGAAAAGGCGATGAGAGATTCTTTAAAAAATATTATTATGCTTAAAAGTATCAAACGAATCTTGAACTAATCCGACCGCACTCTGGCAACATCTATTTTTATTTTACTATGCGCTAGGACCCAAGAGCCAAACTATTAGAAAAATCTCGTAAAAATTACAGTGTTGGTGCTGTGTTCTATCGGATATATTTTGGTTGTTTCGTGTTTTCTTTGTGATCGTTGGTGAAAAATCGTCTTTATTATAAACAATCATAGTGCATTCATGTCTAGTTTTTAAAAGAGTGGGCCATTTAAATAACGATTTATCTTTTCATCGGTAAGTATGGTTATATTTTAATAATTAACCATTTGATATAACCAGACTTCAACATTGTTGCCATTCAGCGCCCACACATGTAGTTCTCTCTTCTACCCATTACTGATTTTCAATAACATTTCACACAATCACAGCTTCACTTTCCAAGAGTTTTACGAATGGATTATTGGACCTATGAAAATAACCGACATCGCTCGATTATTAAAAAAAACTGCTCGAGTATAATTCAAGCGATAATCGTCGCTTGTTACTTATTTCTTTTCGCTTGACGCCGACCTTAATGTGCTTCTTGGTAGTGTGATCTCTCGAGGTAAAAAACTGCTCGTATATCCAGCAGTTTTTTGCTCGATAGGAAATATTATAGTTATAAATTCAAGCGAGAAATCGCATCATTTTGGCAGTTTCCATGGTTTCAACTGTTACGTCACTGCCATCCTCTTTGGTAGCAAAATGTAGATAGTTTTTTTGATTAGTCTGGTCCATTATACTTGAGAACGATATTTTGCATTTTTCTCGTCGTCTCGTTTCTTAATTAAAAAAGAAAATTCAATGATGCAATGTGTAAATTCCGAGCTTTCACGATGTAAAAAGGACTCCCAGCACAAATATTATCTTCCTGTATATAAAAAAAACCTTTGTTTGTGTTTAAAAGGCATATGTCGAGTTACAGAAAGATTTTAAAGAATAATTAACTAATGGAACCACTTTGAATGTGACATGAAGGCCATTGGCAGAAACGATTCTCTTACAATCCAAGTGCGGTTGGGTTAATTCTTGATTTACTAACCCGATAACTTCGATTGTGAGTAAATCATTTTCGCCATTGTCATTGATATCAGACTCAAAGTTGTCTGGTTGGCAAATTGTTATTTAACATATTTCTGCAAGCCGCCATTCATAAAACAATAGTCAATAGATTCATAGAAAAACAACACGAGCAAACTTTAAAGAGGATAATTGCAATTATATTATTTTGCTTCGGAGTAGTAACTAGAAACCATACCACCTGCATTAGATACATAATTGACTGACAGAACAGAAATATTTGTGGATGATATTTAAGCCTTTATTTCCGTTCTGATAATTTTTTAATGAAGAAGATATAACACTATGAAATCCAGGATGTTAAATTCGATCGTGTGAGGGAATACTTGCAATGAAAGTATGGCTTTTAAATTTGCTTATTGATTCTAAATATTCGGTTCTTTTGGCATTTAAAACGTGCTCAAAATGGACGGAGGACCAAACAATTTGTGGAATTATATAGGGACGAGGAATGCCTTTGGAATCCAGAGCTTGTAATCTATTCAAAATAAACAACACCTCAGGCAGCTATAAAAAGGATACACACATTTTGGCCTTGAATTAATCATTTAAAGAACAACGTTATTATGCATGTCCAAATACTACGAAAATAAAAAAGCAATAAAATTTAGTTTATTTATGTAAGTTGGTTGAACAAGTTACTGGAACCGTGTAAATCTTAAATGCTTTCAGTACTGGGCTTTAGTAACTTATTCGTCGACCCAGTACTAAAAGCCGGTAACTAGAAGTGCTTCCCTATTCACTGGACTGGAATTATTACTAAATACAGTGCTAGATTTTAGTACAAAACGTCTTTTATACCAAGGAAATACTGGATTTTAGTAACATACAAGTTACCAGCATCGTGTAACGCTGGTGCAGTAGAGTCATCTGACTTCTTACCTCAGGTAACATAACTTTGTAGAGGATTACCACTTGAAGAAGGATAGCGATATCTATATTAAAGGCCACAGGAATAATGTTTTTCTGAAGTACATTCCTTCGATTGTTGGTTTGTGCCTAGGTACTTGGGTTGTTAATATAGCTTGAAGTTTTTTCTAATGATTAGGTGCCGTGCTGACGAGAATAAAATAGTTCGAAACTGGTCTAGAGATGGAGACATCCTAGCAATAGAAAAATATTCTTTTTCTTGGTAGTATCATTCAATCTGAATCAGTATTTTGATATCTAACTGTGTTAGACAAGATACGACAAGTTTTACTTATAATTCGGAGCTCGACGAGACCCACAGCCCTGGGAATAGCTCTTTAGCGTCATTTGTTTATCCTTATTATACAAAGTGTCGTCAGGTGATTAGAAATTAATTTTTACATGAGCATACAGTACAAACGTGCGGTGGAGTAGCGCATAAGCAAGGTTATTTAACCGAGGAGAGAAGATTGTGCCCCCAGGTTACAAAATCAAAGCTGGATTCCAACACTTTAAAAAATGGTCTAGTTTAGGATACCCAGATCTTAGTCTCAATAACAAGAAAATTTAGTGAAATTGGCGATGAGAGGAAATTTAGTATCGAAAGCCAAATTTTATTGCTACGATTATTCTAGTTTAAGTCATTAATAACTCTTTTTAAGTCAACCAAGTATTTCTAGTACCCGAAAGAATAAATATTTATGATAACCAATATAGTTAGTTATTAGAAGCAACATCATATTGTTGTTTCAACAATTGTGTTTGTTAATTATTACCTATTTTATTGTTAAAAAAAGAGCAAAGAAATATTAAATACCAATGTATGGAAAAATTAGAGATTGAATGGCACTACCAAGAAAAGGAAGCCCTTTCCATTGATAGGATGAAACCACCCGCAGACCGGTATCGAACTCTTTAGTTCTCGTCAGTACAGTGAAGGTGTACATCTAATACTTCACGTCGTATTATCAACGGTAGTCGAGAAAATACAGCGCGCAGCGCCATCTCCTAGCAGCAAATGGCGGCAGTTGGTGTGACGTCAGGTTTCATATCGTACCTACTTATTACTACTATATATGGTCAATAACAATAACTAAGTAAATTAGTATAGGGAGATAATTAATAAAAAATTGTTGGTTTCAACATGATAATGTAGTTATGTTAACTAAGAAGTAGTTAAAAATAAGAGTTAGTTCTGTTAACTAGATCATCTTATTCATTGTAATTCAGTTAAAACGATAATTTCTTTTGCTAATTAAAAATTACTTTTGCATAAGCTAAAACTTTAACAGCAAGATAAAATTAGTCTTAGATACCAATGCATTTTTTAGAGTAAAACCCAGTAGATAGAAACAGTACGGTGCAAATATGTTGTTAATAAAACTGAACAGAAATTTATGAAAACGTCACAAAAAATTCAAATTTCTTGAATGTAAAATAAATCTGTTGCAATCACACGACCAGACTCAGCCGTTGTCTTAGAAACACGATACTTACACGAAATTTCTTTAACGGTATTTAAACCTTCCCATATAGTGTTGTTATTGGCTTTAAACACTCATTAAGTATTAAGTAAAATACTGTAAGACCATAATAAGAAACATCTGTGTGGGGGCAAGAGCTGCTTATTTATAACCAGGTTAAGAAAACGCCAAATAAAGTTAAAAATTTATTTTAAAGGAACCTCTGTAAGTGGCATACCGTTTTCTTAAAATGTAAATTGGCATATTAATTTCGAGTATTTATCTGGTCAGTGTCGGGTTTATGCTATGATCAATTAACTAAGGCAAATTTAAAACGTTTCTTTTAAGTGATTTCGACTTCGCAGGAAAATTTACATAGCAATTGTAGAAATTATGCAGTTTTTTTATGAAATTTCCTTATTAGGCTTAAACCTGCAAATCCTCAGATAAAAATAATTTGCAGAAAAACAACCATAAATGACGCCTCGAGTTCATAAGAGAGAAAAATCATCTTATGCCACTTGTCATAAAAAGACGCGTGCACTACTGAAGTTTTCTAAACAAACCCATATGATTAGTCAAGAGATGTCAGACGTTATTTTTCCCGTAAATTCAAACTCTTTAGTAAGCTGGTATTTTCGGGGATCACATAATTGGACCATTTTTCTTACCGGGAAAATTAAATGGAGATACTTATTTAGACTTGTTGGAGAATGCTGTCAACCCAGCGCTGATGGAAATTATGGAAAACGACCAACGTTACCAGGAAGAAAATCCAATATTTCAACAAGACGGGGCTCCTCCCATTATGCATTACCCGTACACCACTTTCTGGATGAAACGTTTCCTGGTAGATGGATTGGGAGGAGGGGTGCTATTGAATGGCCCGCGAGATCGCCCGATTTATCTCCCCTTGATTTCTTTTTGTGGGGACATCTAAAATCCAAAATTTATGCCACCCAACCCGAATCCTTAGAAGATTTACGGAACCGCATTACTAATGAATGTTAACAAATTACACCAGATGTTCTTCACAATGTCCGAGAACACTTTGAACAGTTGTTGTACTATTGTATGGAGGTGAATGGCGGACATTTTCAACATTTAATAAGTAACATGTAAGTATTACTCAATAAAATTACATTTTTTAAAACGCAATTTCTCGGCGGCACGTAGCTCAAATTTACAAAACAAAGCGCCATTTTAAATAGAATTTAATGCCCTTTAAAAAGATGTATCACAACATACCCATTCCCACTTGAAAAAAACAAGGGCAGTAGCCGCCCCCGCTAAGGGGGGGTTGAGGTTACAGGGATGAAATTAATAGTGAAACGTGTCCCCCTGAAAACACAAGTTTACGGGTCCGAGTTTTTTTTTTAATTTTCACGTACACAGCCGCAAACCTTGCTGGACTGTTTTCGATGGGCCACCCTGTATATATATCTCACCCTTTTATTATTTTTATTTGGCAAAAACAACTTCGTACGGCTATGACTGAATCAAACATTTTATATTGCTTCAATAAATTGTCAAATAGTTCTTGCGGAAACAATTTTGAATAGGATTAAAAATTATTTTTGATCAATAAATCGAAAAATGTAATTAACTGATGTCCGAAAATCTAGTTTTAATTTAATAAATAACGGTGCCTAAAATTGCTTCATAAATTTGCTTATATAGCAGCTTCGGATCCGCTATATTAGATTTTTTCTTCGTTTGGCTTCGCTTCGATTAAGAGAAATATTTACGACATGCACCGCACCGCCACGAATGTCGAATTTACTTTACGACTTTAAAAATACGTACGAAATTTGCAAAAAAAAATAGAAAAACATACTCTTATCCGCTAACGAAATGAAAGGTTATTGATGTATAAAGTTAAAAACCTTCAGGACGGGGGCAAGTGTACCGTCTTGCCTCTCCCAAACGCCGCCGCGAAAGGGTGTTGTGGTGTAATAAAAATGTATTTACCTATATAAATCTAATTTATGATTTCATCACAATTTAGCTGAGGATAGCAAGTAGCTCTAAGATCAAAAAATAAACCGATGATCAAGGAAAAAAATGATAACAATAAAGTTATTATTGTACATGTATCTCTAAATACTCTAAATATAACTCAAAACCACCACTGAAAAGTATTACAACAAATCCACCAGTTCCATTCAATTTCATTTGTTTACTCTAGTTTAAAACCCACTATAAATTTGCAGTGAGGTGTTCCACATTGCATATGAAACGTATACACTGAATTTACATGTAAACCGATTTGTAAAGGCCATAAAAATATGGTTTTACTTCATGTTATGAATGGAGGCTTTTGTAAATATCTGTCCATAAATTACCTGAGTAAGCTTTACCAATTGTGGCAGTTTTAGTGCATTTTCCTGAAGATAAGGTGGTACATATCGGTTTAAAATGCAATAAACTAAAGGTCCTTGTTAAATCTTAAGTTTATGGATTCGGTTATTTTAAGTGTTGGGAAAAAACCGATGATTTTAATAATCGAGTGCTTGATCCTCGAGCGATTTTAATAATCGAGTGAATCGCTCGAGCGATTAATCTCTCAAACTTTTTATGACTAAGAAGAATGTGTTGATAAAACACCAGGGGTGGTTTTTGTAAGTTTTGGAAGTTTAGTTTATAGTTTTTATTAAGGAAGAACAGTTGATTTTTTTAAAAATTACATCCTTTAATTTTTTTAAAATTTACAATCGCCGCTTGCTAGCCAGTCAAAACAAACCCCATGTCGCGATGAATCCACTAAGGGATTTGGCATACTTCTTTGTATGCACCTTCCCGTTTATGGGCATTTAACAAAGACGTATGTCGCGTCAGCTTTCTGAGCGTCAAACTCGAACGTCGCCAATCGGCACATTTCGGGTGGTCGATTGAAGGTCGTTTATCAAGTGAAAGCCAACGATTTTCGATTTTTCGTTTGAATTTATAACTAGAGTATTTCCTATAGAGCGAAAAACTGCTCGAATATACGAGCGATCACACTACCAAGCATCACATTTCGGTCGGCGTCAAGCGACGCTCGGGTATCGAGGGGGAAGGTAATAAGTAACAAGCGACGATTTTCGCTTGAATTTATAACCCGAGCGGCTTTTTTCATAATCGAGCGGTGGCGGATATTTCAATAATCGAGTAACTCAAGCGGTTTTTCGCTCGAGCGATCACAATACTAGATAATTATACTGCAAAAATGTTTAAAAAATTACAATTTTAATTTATTCTATTTTTTAAAATTTTATACTTGATACAAGCGTTCCCTTAAACTAAAAAAAGTAGTCATTAAAATTGAAAGTAAGAAAAAGTAAGAAAACTGTAGTGCATACAAGTGAGATTCAATTTTTTAAGAATTGCTCAAGAATTAAAGTACATTTATTTTTCGTTTTAAATACAATTTTCATTTAATATAAGATTAGTTTAGAATACGTAGTCACGGTCTTCTATTCAAAGAACTAAAAAAATATTTATTTTTTTTGACAATACATTGTTCAGGATCTTCTTAAATTGTTTCAAAAACGTTTTGTCATCCCAAAGCTTATATGCTATTTTATTTACGACCATACCTTTTAACTGCAAATGATGTTTTTTGGGACAAATATAACTACAGTGAAACCTCTCTTAGGCGGACACCTACGGGACCGTCTAAATGTGTCCGCCTAATAGAGGTGTCCGCCCATGGGAAATTTGTTATTAGGTGATATGTAAATGCAAAATTATTACTATGTACATGTATGTACAAATAAACATAACATAACAAAAATACACTAGTTTTAGATAGGATGTAGTAGATACTAAAAAAATCTAATAACGCAGTTTGACGTGTTTGCGTTTTATACTTGCTATCTAGAAAATGTAATTCCAAGTCTGATAACAATTCCATTGCTGTAGAGTCACCTCTATTCTTTGCATACTCTTATAATTCCTTTACCATACTAATGGCTTGTTGATAATTGGTGACATTTGTTTGATTACTGCATTCAACTTCTTCATCAGAGTCGTCAGATAGTGATGTGGTTGTGGTTGGACTACGTAATCGGTAGGAATGGGGTCACTATCATCTTCTAATAGCACATTGCTATCAATGTTAATGAACTCGTCCAAATCATTGTTATCAAATTACAAACTTCCACAACATCAATTACTCACTTTCAGACTAAAAACGCGACATTTTTGTGCCATTGTTTACGATTTTAACCTTACAACTCACATATAAACGGCGGACTGCTTTCATTCGGCGAAGTCCTTTCGCGCTGCCATGCATACGCGATCGGTGCCGGTGTGTCTTCAGAGAGTCTTTGCACCGTACTTATTCGTCTCCCAAATACTTTTAAAAAATTGTTGTCCATTTAAAGGAGAGTCCGCCCAAGAAAGGTTCATTTTCATTGAATTTCATATACCTAGTTCCGGAGTATGAAAACATGTGCGCTTAATAGAGGTGTCTGTTATGAGAGGTTTCACTGTATGTGAAAAATTAACAAAGTAAAATCCCTCTATAACCACAAGCTTCGCCAGCTTCCACAAATTAAAATAAAAAAGGCCCGAGTTGTCAATTTGGTGATGAATGTTGATATTTACCTTGATAGGAAGTGACATTTACCCGGGTGAGAAGTGATTGCTTTCCACCCAGGTAAATGTCACTTTCCACCTAGATAAATGTTAAAAATGGTTAAAAAATATGTTTCCTTTAAACTTTTAAAAAGTCTGAAATGTCATGGTTGTAAATAAACTCTTTAAATGATTTTTATTACATCAAACTTTAACACAACCTAGTCGAAGTCAACTCTCGACAAACCCATTAATTCAACGTATGCTCCCGTGTAACGTTATTTTTATCTCCTGAACCTGAACTTTCCCAAGAAGAAATATATTTATTATCTCTCGTATATCATATTTATGTCGGAACGGTATTCGTTATTCGGTTTTATTAAACAAATATAACTTTTCCGTGATTTACGGCAACTAATAAAAATAACTCGGTATTCAATCAAGGTAAATAAATATTAGAAGCTGCCCGCATACAGTCATTATCTTATTTTTATTGTTGTTAAAAAAAGATCAGCTGAAAGTAATTAATTTTGGTTTGAGGCCTCGTAAAGTTGCTTGTTTATTTTAGTTTTTTATCGGTATGGATGGAAAAGCAGTTAACTATGTACCTACATGGAAGTATGACATAATAATCAAGATTTTATGATTTTAAATTTATTATTTGTTGATTTTTATGAGTCAATATTTATCACAATAATTACGTTGTAAAATACTGAAAAAAGTTACTTCAACTTAGGTACATCTTAAAAATTAATTAAAAAAATTAGAGATTGAAGGATGTAGAGTATATACAGGGTCCGGTACGTATAGGGTAATATTAAATAATAATAGTTCAGTTGGGTTTGTTCGGCGGATTCAAGGTGGGCAACAAAAATATACATTATTTCGGGTAATAGGTACAGATTTTTGTACAATTTCATCCATATTTCCTTGAGCAATTTCGCAGTTTAGCAGGCTTCAAAGTAGTGGCGGCACCAGCAGTTTTCTTTCAGTTGGGCGACATCAGGCAAAAATGGAAATCTTCAGGACTGGTACTCCGTAAATCAAATAGGGATAGTGATTCTTTTGCTTCCACTATTTCATAACCTGCAACGAGATGGCTTCACCTGTCCTACTGTTCAACTATCCTAATCAGTGTTGCCAGATGAAGCGCAGAGAAGATCGTGTAACTCGGCTACCGAAAATCGTGTAAAATCGTGTAAAGTCGTAAAAATATTTTAATATTAATAAAACAAGTAATAAAATATCATATTTACCAAAAAAACTTTATTACAATATTGAAATGCACTAATACAACATTTTTTTAAATTTTTATAAATAAGTAGGTAACACAAAGGTATTCTTTTAAAACAAATAAAATAAATAGTACAGAAAGAAATTATGTCACATCTTACGAAGACTCAGAATCGCTAGAGTCTTTACTTTCATGTTCGGGTAAATACAATAGCCTACTATTGCCAAGTTTTTTAGAAATATTTTTGTTTAATATAAAATCGAAACATGCTTTATTTGCCATGAAACTTTTTGTGTACAAAAGACCTTCTATTGTTTTTGTTTTTAATTTATTGCGAAATTTGGTTTTAATTAGATTGATTTGTGAGAACACCCTCTCTACAGCCGCACTCGAATGAGGCAAACAAAGAACTTGGAAAACAAAGTTGGTTAAATTAGGGAATTTTGGCGTATCCCCTATCTCTACATGGGCAATTTCCTTCCAAAATATTTCAATGTCATTTTCAATATCATCCACCGGATAATTTTTTAGCAGTCTCCATTCATTATCCAGATCCTGAAGTTTTTCAGGAAAAACTAAATTTGGAAAAAGCGCTGCTACGTCAGAAACAGTGTTCTTTTCTTTGGATTTTACACACATGGGATCCAAAATTTTTAATTTTTCGATGACGGAGTTTTTTAAGGGGAATCTAAGTAATATTTGCTTTGTACTTTCCACATAAAAATCTAAGCATTTCACTTTAATTGAATGTAAAATTTTTCTGTCAATTTTACTTATGGTAATTGATGCTCCAAGGACCGTACTACAATAGTACGTACGTTTATTTTAAAAATGAAACGAGTCTATTTATATTTTTAAATACATCTTTTATTATTTATTATAGGGAATAAAACATAACACATTGTATTTTTTGTTATTTATTTATTCAAATATATAAAATAAAGTCATTATTTTATAATTACATGTCTAGTAGGTACCTCTATCTTCACAAAAAGATAGGAAGTACGCATCTACATGCATGTCCATCTTTACCTACTGTAAACTGTATACAGTGTGTCTACACATGGACTTAACTATACCTGTAATAAATTGTATCTTCAATTTTTCGAAAAAGTCATCCTTGATCATTTCTTTTCCCTGTTATGTAAATACAAATCACTTGGAAAAATTTCCATGTTTTGTACCGGATGCACAAAAAAACATTTTTGAAAATAACTATGGACTAAATATACGGTTTGCTTAAAGATTGTTCACTCTTGTTACCTCTGTTTTAACTTTAATGTTCACTAGTAACTTATAAGCGTATAGTATCATAACAAGCAAATTCTATATGCACCCTTCTTTTGTATACGTAGGCTACGTATACTGCAAATATGTAGGTTACGTAAGTCATATATGCAAAAAACTAATAAAATGGGTATTTCGGCCTTTCCCATTGGGATTTCGGGGAAGGTAAGAGTAAAGAGATACGAAGTCGGTTAAATTGGGACAATTTTGCGATTCGGTTTTTAGTTTTTTCTGACTTTGTTCGAAGAGATGTCCAAAAATAAATTTAACTTTCTCATTGCCACTTTTCATCCTCCCCAAGATGGCATTTTATGAAGGAATGAACAATATGAGCATGGTCGTTATTACCCATTACTGTCTACATTCAAGTCGCCACACAAAAGTATTACCTGATATTTAACTGAAACAAATCTCAACTCGATCAGAAAGAAATGAAACATCTAGAAATTTTTTTATTAATATTAAATTCACCTTAGTTTCTCTAACGGTGGCATCAGCTGAGGTAGAAGGCAGACAATAATTATGCTCCATAATTATTATTTTCGCCTAAAAACAGATAAATGAAAATATTAACCTATAAATTTTTCATAACGTGACAAGTACTTACTGTGGTTTACCAGATATACAAACAACTCAATATGTAATTAATCAAAGTTTTCAACACAAAATAAACACTTCTAAAACGACGGAAATACACTTTTAAACGTATTAGCACTAATCAAACTCGAAAAATATAAAAACCAAACAAGCTCAATACGGTTCCTATAAAACTGGGGTATTTGGTTAAGTCCCCAAACAGCTGATCGATGACATATTAATGATGTCAACTGTCGAAAAAGCTTGAGGATTCGCTATAAATACTATATCGTCAATAGGTAAAAAATTTCGTGGATTTTTGTAATCAATATCACATACCATGCTATTCTCTAAAATATCTCTTTTAATAAAACATTCTAATAGGGTTTTTAACACACATGTCACCTCTTGATACATTTTATGTAACTGTGGTTTTTCACTCTGCATTAAAAGATTTAGCTGATTAAATAAAGGTAGTATATATGCCAAGAAATCAAGATATAATTTTGTTTCAGGTTTTCTAAAATAATATCGGCTTGCATTACTCCCTCATAAGCTTGCTCTGTGAAATAAAGTGTTAAAGCATTAAATTGTGAAATCAATCTTTTAACAACCGATTCTAGAGAAAGCCATCTCGTTTGTGATGGCTGAAGGATTTTGTGAGGCAATACATGTGCAAATTCTTGAAATTCTTTATAGTGTTCAAGTCTTTTTGGACTGTTTGAAAAAAAGTTGTACACCTAAAACAACAAAAAAATTTTATAATAAAAATATATGTTCACCAAAACTGACCAAGACTTACATCCCTTGTAACTGTTCAACATGACTGGGTAACTTTTCGCATGCGTAAGATGCGCAAAGATGAAAGCTATGGCAGACACACTTCATCAGAAATAGATTGGGACAATTTTCCCTAAGTCTACTGGATAAGGAATTATGGGCACTCATCATGTTGTTTGCTCCATCGGCAGCAAATCCGATAAGATTTGTTTGGTACGGGATATTATGTTTTGTGAAAAATTCGTCGATTAACGCAAACAAGGCAGCTCCCGTTGCTTCCTTAACAGGCAAAAGGGCTAGAAAATAGTCTTTTATATTAAAATTTACCACAACTCGGGCAACAAGGCACAAATGCTTCGAACAGGACCTATCTGTGGACTCGTCTCCTATTAAACTAAATTTATTTGTACGCAGAATGTCTATCAATTGCTGTTTACCTTCATCGCCGGTAACATTTTTTATTACATTACTCATTTTTGTACGACTACATTTAATAGCCTAAGCAATTTCGGAATCTGGGCAAACACTTTTAATTAAATTTGGAATATGCTCCATTAATCTTAAAGGCAAGTTATGCTCTGCTATGAATCCAGCAAGTCGCAAAACGCCTTCCTTCGCTTTTTCGTCAATATTTTTATTTTTTTTTTCAAACATTGACAACACAGATGGTTGCGATTTAATGGTTGATATTGACTTCAAGTGTTTAGCAGTAGTGTTATGTTTTTTTATTTCTCCTTTCCCCCTCGCAATAAGTATATCGCAACTGCAGTATTTACACCTAAAATAATACGTTATTATTATTTTTAAGTTACACAATTAGGCAAAAAATACCATACCACGCATAAACTGGCCCTTTTTTACTTGACTGGATCCAATTCCACTCTTTTTCCCACTCTTTTTTGTATGCCTGTTTATAATTTCCACTTTTCATTTTTTTTGGAGGCGTGCCCTCGTCTTCTTTTTCTTGCACATCATTTTCACTCTCAGAAGTATCAGACATCTTAATTGCTTGTGCAAAAATGTACAAGACAATATTTAAAATATGTAAGTATATAAATATAACACTGTAAAACACAGCTATTTTATTTTAAGCTCCTTTAAAAACAAGATAAAACCACCACAAACAACCCAAAATGCACGCACGAACTACGAGCAGCTCTACGGAATTCCCAGTCTGGGAATCCCAGAATTAATCGCCAGTCGCCGCTGACCGCTCTTGCCAGTGTCGGTCACATGAAAATTTCTTCATCAATGAAGACAGGAGCAGGTGTTACCGTGTTGTAAGAATTTAATTTAAATACTTTTCGTAAGATTGGGTACTTGATTCGTGTTATCGTGTAAAAGGGCACTTGATTCGTGTAATCGTGTAAAAGATAGTGAAATCGTGTAATTACACGATTAATCGTGTAATCTGGCAACACTGATCCTAATGTTCATCAGTTCATCTGCCCTACCAGTCGAGTGTATTCGGGTGATGTTCGGTTAAGCTGCATTTTTACTGACATGCTGTGAATTATTATTGGATAGAGACTTAAAATATTTTCATTTCATTTCATATTAGAACTGTAATATTTCTGGGATTTCCTGCACCCTATCTGACTACGCCATTAGTAGTAGTTATTTTATTATCGAAATTTTATTCTTACATAAGAAAATTAATTTGTAATAATATTTATAGATGCCCTGGGGAAACAAGTGCAAACCCGCCCCGATACACCTTTCGGAGACGATTTCCTATTGTATTTTAATTTTAAAAAACAAAATTCGAGCGCAAACCGCCTGACAGCTACTCTACATATAAATAAATTAGAGAACTATATCAAGTATTTATTATTTCTATCCTAATGTTCATCTGTTCTACGCACGATCTCATTGGCCAACATGTCTATTCCAAAGAACAAATTTCGAATCATGCTCGAACCCGAAACTTTCACACTATACTAAATAATTTTTCCATAAAGAAACACACACGAAACAACAAAGAAAGTATGCATATTCCATCCTTGTTTGTGTACTTCCGCTCTCTTCCCGTCGCAAGGGTGGGTAAGGAAACGAAAATTCCCGGTTCAACACGAAGTGACGTCCGAGTGGTAGGGCAGATGCACTTTAGGACAGATGTGGTTTCCCCATATGAAGTAGCGAGAGGAAATTAATCTCTATCCCTATTTGATTTACCGAGTGCCAGTCCAGGTGCCTCTTTGGTGCCCCCCTATCTTTGCTGGAAGGGACATTGTCCAATATTTGCAGGATACCCTGTATATCGAGGAATATAGCGTAACCCCCTTTACTGAAATAATTGTTAAATGTGCCCGGTATTGACTTCAAAAAAATTATACGCTTTGGAGACGACACTCAAATGGCGATTTTACTTTAAGGCAGCGGTTTTTTTATTCCTCCCAAGAAAAAATATATTTTAGAAGAGAATTTTTATTTCTATTTACATTCGATCAAAAAATAAAAATTTGAGCTTCGCAAGAACTAACTAAACCTAACAATAAAAAATACATAGTACATAATCTCTCTTAATTTGAACACACTCAAAAAAAATATTACTTTTGACCTTTAAAATACGCATCCATATTCTCTGTTAATTGGTTATTGTTAACTAGAAACCTCATGTTCACCGTCTTGTGCGACCAATAAGAAGTTATGTCTGCCAAATACTATAATTACAGCAATTATCTACGGTAATATAATAACAAGATTACAATTAAGCGTCTCGGTTTACGTCACTAAAATGCACTCGTTCACGACAATGCGCGAGTCTCTGCGAATGTAACTTTCTTAGACTGGGGCACCAGAACTTTTTTCCACCCGGGTGGAAAGTAACTTATTTTTTTGTAATTTTTTTAAAAATCGATATCTCAAAATAATATACGAACACACTTTTTTTAAAATGCTAATAGCTTTGCGTGTTTAGATATGTCTACTTTTCCCTAATTGATAGAGTGGTCCTCAGAATTGAATATTGTGACCAAATCTCGTTGATATCTTCTTGGTCTTGGCATTTTCACTGAAATAAGCTAGTAGCGCCGACTTAGAACCAGGATTTTTAACTTTGTTTCCCGCACACCATTCTTTGAAATAGTTATATGCCTTGTTATATCTCGGGCGACTCTTAGTTCACAGAAGATCTTCTTGTACCATTTTTGCTGCTTCTCGAATTTCTGGTGGAGTAGTAGCAAAATCAAATTCCTCATCTGATAGCATTTTTCTGTTGTTAAAATAATATATTGTTAAGTGACATGGAAACCATATTCAAAAAATTATATTTGCCATCTTGATGTGTATTATTATCTACGTTATTTTATCACCTGCAGTTATTTGAAATTTCTGTCTGATTTTTCAATGGAAAAGTCAAAATGACATTTATCTTTTATTAATAATTTTAATTCAAAATAATAAGAAGTGAAAAATAGAAAAATTATTCCTTTTCGTTTCGCCAGACTCACATCCCCAGACGCGTTTCGCCGTTTACGGCTCATCAGTGGGGCTCAACAGTCTGGCAAAACGAAAAGGAATTCTCACAGCACTTTACGAAGTGCTCGACAAATGTTACTGTTGAGCCCCACTGATGAGCCGTAAACGGCGAAACGCGTCTGGGGATGTGAGTCTGGCGAAACGAAAAGGAATAATTTTTCTATTTTTCAAACACTCGTTTGCGGTACATACATCGCTTTGAGATGTGTTTTGCGGGTTTTTCTCTTTTTAGAGAACCGACCATTGGCTTCATGGGCTTGACCCAGCCTTGTGGTACGCAAATACACCGCGAGATGGAGACATTTCGTGTATCTTACTTTTATAATAAGAAGTGTTAATTAATTGAAACGTTAGATGTGGTTGTAAATAAAATAGTATACAAACCTAAGTGAAAAGTTTCATTACTATACTATGATAACATGTTTTGTAAGCAATTGGTTACTTTTGTCAATAAATATTATTCCATTTTAAATAATAATTCGTGTTCGAATTGACATAATTAATTTAAGTTACGTGTGCTGCATCAAGAATCATTTGAAAATTTAATTTTTTACTTAGACAATAGAGAATTTTTTATATCTACGAACTTCATAATGTTAGTAAGGCACAGTAGCCGTTGACGTGCTCCTGTCTTATGATCTACGTACTCCCTATTTGAATCATACTGTTACAGATGATGACACACGTCTAATCTTTCCCCGATTCAACTGTAATTACTTTTTACTCGCTCAATACGAGCATCAAATTGATACAGATTGTGTCGACGATAAGAAATTTAAAAAAATTAACGTGCTTCCCAGGATGAAATGCTGACAGGTTTAAAGACCACATGGAGTCACGACCGCTCGATGCTTAAAGACTGTTTCTGGATCATCCACTCTGATTTATTCAAAACACACTATCAATCATTGTAACAACATACTTAGGGCGGTATTTTTTTCTGTTCGGGACTCTTAATCATTTGTTTTAAAATCGATTAAACGAGATCTGTGGTTGACGTACGGCATACTGGTTATTCATCGATTTACCATTTGATTTTATGAAGAAAATATTGATTGGAGGATATGCCCTATTGGAATAATAATGCTACACAAGAATTACACAAAAGGCAAGGCCGTAAATCGGGTAATTACACCCTAATTGGCAACACTGCATTTAATGTAAAATATGAACATTTTTTATATTTTAAATGTTTATTTTTTAATATCTCCGAAAGTACTTTAGATATTATTGTATTATTTTGGTATGTGTTAATAGGATATAGAACCACAAATTTTTGTTAGAAAAGTTATTCAATTGTTCCACCAATGGCGTCCCTGCAAACATGCCCTCTGATATTTTTTACAAAAAAGATAGTACGCCAATGACATTTTGCCATGTAGATCTCTTTCCTGATTAGTCTGGTCAATTCTACATGAAAACGGTCCCTTGAGTTTTTCTCGTCAGATGGACCGTTCTTGATTAAAACCACTAAATTCATATTGAAACTCAATATTATTAACATTGATAAAATAATTATTAATGGTACATTTTGTTTTATAAAAATTGTTGGAAATGGCCACCTTGACTTAAAAGGCATGCTTCCGCCCGTCTTCGCTTCGAATTGCGCACTTCAACAATTTTTATAAAACAAAATTTATGAATGAATTTTGGTTCTAGGTTATGTAATGTACACCGAAGAAATGTTTAGCGCCCGAACAAACGTGAAGGTAAAATTTACTTTAGCTACGTTTGTTTCGCACTCGGTCGATACATTATCGAAACAGTGTTTATGTTTCGACACATTTTCTATAAATTATAGCTACATGATGTACGAAACATTATAGAAGCCAAAGGCTAGAAATTGTGTGTTGGGTCCATTTTGGACCAGAATAATTTATTGCTTTATAGCGGCCATTTTGTGACATGAATTTTTATTTTGTTAAAATGAGTTGTAATGAATTTCCTGCATCTTCTGAAAATACCCGAATTTGTTACATAAGTTCCATTTTCCTAGCTAAGTCGATTTATAAAAGAAATAAATCAAATTTTGAAAATATTTTAATTTTTATCTTTTTGGCAAAGTGTATTTTTTTTCTGTAAATACAAATAAATCGAGGGCACGTTAAAAATATTAAGCCAAATTACTAAACTGCACTATAAAATTTACTGCGACAATGATTTTTTGGTTCTTGTTCTTTTCTTGCTTTACGACCTAAATAAAAATATTCTAAAAATGAAAGGTGAAAGTTGTGAATGTAGTAAATGTAACAAAATACATAGTAAATATTCAACAATAATAATGAAACATAAAGAGCAATCTATCATTATCATAAAACTGTCCGCGTCAACTTAAAAAAAATTTGAGATAATTCTCAATTTCTACCTACAATTATTTTGAAACACCAAGTCCTGATATCAAAAACTGCACGTGTAAATGCATTACCTAAATAATTACTTAAGAAAAACACCACTAAAACAACTTTAATAACTTTGACGTGTCGGCACGTTTATTTAACAGAATTGTTAGGAGTATCGGTGACATAATTCAAACTAACGACTTTGTTGTATAGGATACAATGGTTAACATATGTTTGCTAGGCAACATTTGATCGCACACATTTATTTTTACAACTCGAAGGTACCTTATACCATATTTTTGGATATTTTTTATTGAGTGAGAATATAGCGATGACATTTTTTTATGTAAGTAACATAAGAATATAATAATAATAATAATTTCTTTTAATTCACAACGAGCTTTTTAAAGTCCATTATATGGAATATTAAATCATATACACAGTGCTACCATTAAAGTTGGAACCATATGGGGAAAATAATTATTTTATTTATTATCGAGTTTTAAAAAAAATTATTTGGAAAAGTTGTTGGTTGGTATTGTAATTTTCCCACATACCAAATTCGAATAACTTTTTTGTCTTCTTGATCAGTTC
Source organism: Barypeithes pellucidus (assembly GCA_963991005.1). Taxonomy (NCBI): domain Eukaryota; kingdom Metazoa; phylum Arthropoda; class Insecta; order Coleoptera; family Curculionidae; genus Barypeithes; species Barypeithes pellucidus. The sequence continues at coordinate 18,104,782 of OZ022557.1, read as the reverse complement.
TTGGCCAATAACTGTTTTCATTGAAGAAGTCGACCTTACCACCGTCATTATAAACATTTATTTCAGCGTATTTATTATTTAAAAAAACAAGACTCCTCTTCGTTGGTTAAATCTTTAAAGTTATTAGGACTTTGCTCCACAGATGGAAACATTTTTAAACTGCTATTTTTTGAGGCAAGCGAACGTTTTGGTAAATTTTTTGGTATAAAGAATGAATTTAGACGATGAATAGTCCACTTCCGTTTTCAAAGAAATTAGATATTGGCCAAAAATTAATAGGAAACCAAAATTATCATAAGTGATTAAAATTTGGAATGTGGGCATAGAATTATAATGCAAACAACTGTTACAAAGAAAATTCGATCAATAAATTCAAGTTTTCGACATTTGGTGGAGAAAATGTCAAATTTGACAGTTAACATAAGCCGCATGGTCCCTTCCCTTAATGGCGACAATATAGATTAATTAATTTTAAATACAAAAAAATTTATATACGGTGTTGAAAAAAGGTCGCTACCCCGGAATAACTCCGGTGCATCGCATGGCAGCGGAAAATGTCTAGGGAAAAAGTTATTTGGTTTTGAAGGAGGAATAGTTTGCAATGGGCGCGGGTGGGGGTAAGTTAAGATTTTCAAATGGAACTCCATATTTTTTATTGGCGTATCGTGTTCTCCGACCAAAAATAAACATCTGTTGTCCGAAAAATTCACCCCCTCCCGCCACCCCCTCAACCCCCGGGCGCGGTTTGGGGTAAGTTAAGATTTTCAAATGGAACCCCGTATTTTTTATTGTCGCATCGTGTTCTCCGACCAAAAATAAACATCTTTTGTCCGAAATTTTTTTTTTATTTGGGCCTAATAATCATACTTTAGTACAAGACAGAGAAAAAGAATATTAGAACTTGATTTTCGCACGGTTTTTATTTTCTCTTTCTCATGGTGATTATTGGTGAAGGATGGGCCCAAATAAAGAAAAAATTTCGGACACAAGATGTTTATTTTTGGTCGGAGAACACGATACGCCAATAAAAAATATGGGGTTCCATTTGAAAATCTTAACTTACCCTCACCCGCGCCCGGGGTTTGAGGGGATGGGGGGTGGTTTAAATTGCAAACTATTCCTCCTTTAAAACGAAACAACTTTTTCCCCAGACATTTTCCGCTGCAATGCGATGCACCGGAGTTATTCCGAAGTACCGACCTTTTTCAGCAACATGTATATTAAAATGGTTTTCATATTAATTTATTTGTATATTTTATTGAAAAAATATCTTGGCTTTATTAAAATAATTTGCTTTTTAATATTTTAGGTAGTTGATTAGAAATGTTTATTCCGTCAAATAAAATTGATTTCTTCGCTATGTTACTTTTAATTTGTTTTTTTTAATGGTTAATGTTTCAAGCATTATGATTGTATAGGTATGTCAGTTGATTTTATAAATTTTAAAAAGGATTTTTTAAATTTTATTATTAATTGCATGATATTTTTTAATTCGTATGAACTATCCAGATCTAAATATCGTCTTGGTTAATATAAATTTAATGTTGGTTCTAAAAATTTGATTTATGAATACATTTAATAATTTGGTTTCGTAGTATTTTTAAAGGGTTTAATATTGTGGCACATGCAGATCCCCAAACTCATATTAAATGTTAAAATTTCGAGTAAACTAATGAATGAATAATAAATGTTTTTGAAATATATTAAAAGCATATAATGTCGAATTATGAATAATATTCAAATGGTCATACGCTTTTGAATGTAATTAATACTACATTTTATAGGAAATCGTACAATAAAATCTTTATATAGTGTTTCTTCTGTGCACTTACATACATTCATAAAATTTAACACATATTTTAGTGTTTTCTTGATTGTACTAAATTCATTAAAATACTACCTATACTTCTTTATAAATTATGTCTACAATACTATTTGGGTATGGATTATTAACGAAAAATATAATTAATACTATATTTTATCAAATGGTACAATAAAATCTTTACTCCAGTAATTTTACTATAGTGTTTTTTCCGGTGTTGTCGATTCCGAAAATTTTCAGTTTTCGAAATATTCCCATTTTAATATTTTTATATGACGATTTTGCTGAGGATTTAAAGTTCAGTTACTTCTAGTTGGCTATGACAGGGCGTGGAAACAGTCCAATGCAAATATAAATATCTCAATAAATATAGGGATGTATTTTTTGGTAACAGGTATGTGCTGTCCCTGTTCCAGAGCCATATCTGTTCCAAATATCTGTTAAAAAATACCTGTTACTATTACTAAAATTAATAATTTTATATTGGTGCAGAGTGCGATTAGGGATATATGTTTAGTAACGTCAAACGCGGATTCCGAAAATTCTAGTAACAAATGTTATTTTTAATGCCAATTTATTAAGCAGGGGTATCTTTGTGTTAACTTTTAGTTTGTTGGTTAATTCCGTTATGTTTTTTTTGTTTTATATAATTTATTTAACACTGTGTTGATAGTTTTTATTGCATTTTGTATTTATTATTTATAAAACAACCATGTTTACTATAAATAGTAAAATTCCTTCCTTCTTGTTCTAATGATTATTCAGTATTCACTATGTCACAATCTTGTCACATACTAAGTAAAACTATGTTTAGTATATTACTGTGTTAATTTTCATTACTCATTGAACTACAACATACTATAATAGACTGCCTAAAAAAGTACGGCACTACAATTAAATACCGGTAGAATCTGTTCTATAATATAAAGTAGTATGTACGTATGTACATGTAAAAATACTCTTACAACTTTAAATTCTTTAATAAGTCGGTAGGTATCCGTATCAGATACCAAAATACTATTCGTAGAACGTTAAATACTAGGTTGACAAAGCGTAACAGCTAAATTTCAAATCGTGTACCTGTTATGGACTGTTCCAGGCTCATACCTATTACCAAATATCTGTGACAGATATTATGCAACATCCCTAAATAAATATTCTGTAGTGCATCCATTACACTTAATTTTTGTATTTTTTACAACTTAGGTTAAAATTGTTTTACCTTTAAACGCAAATATGCTCAGTTCATTAATTTGTTATTATACACTCGAGACTATAGTCAAGTTAAAAGACAAACTCACCAATATTCCTTTCACACTTATTCTTGTGTACCTAATTATCATTCCACTTCAGCATCAATTACAAAACTCCAGCCATTGTGTTCATACTTAAACTCCAATAAATCCTTTCGAACTTATTTAAAAGTCAAATTTTCATGGATTGGGATTGTGGTTAAAGCGCCATAAAGTAGGGGAGAGCGGGTTTAGTGAGCACACGGGTAAGTTGTCGCAAAGGATCAAATAGAGAAACCACCTTGATAATTACATCGCAACACGATTGAGCATCATTTGTGATCCAATGATAATATTGCTGACAGAAATCAGTGGAATACTTTACAAGCTCAGGTGTTCCATAAAGACACACGGACGTGATTGTATTAACATATGTACGTCCATACATGAACGTACATATATTAATACATCCCCGTCCGTGCGCAGGGGACTTGAGGGTCCCATCAAGTGCCTTTGTTGTAATTACTTTGTTTAAACACCTATATTTTAAAGTCAATTAATTTTTGCAGATGACATAAACGTATTAGCGAATATTAAAATATTAATAATTATTTTACGAAAAATGACAGAGAAAAAAGTGTAGCAATTATACCGGTCTCTCCTATTTTGATTCCATTTTTATGCCATTCCACACCCTCCAGACACCCCATATTTTATCGACATAGACGAAGGTGTCGACGTGTTATTAACATAATTTTATACCGTAGGAGTCATGTTTATATTCACTCTCTATTAATTTTTAAACAAGAACGGTTTTTGTTGGTATAATTTTTCATAATTTTGTCACTTTTTGCTTCCTTTCATCGCGCTTAAATTATTTGTTTATTTTCACGTTAAATGTGTACGTAACATTTCCATGTCCGTGGATTTAAAGCAGCAACGGAAGCAATTTTTTACCCGAGTTTTATTGTCGAAAATACATTTATGTGAAAAATTGACTCGATGATATTTTATGTGCAATGCGAAAGAATTTTGCCATTGTTTTTATTCGGATAAATAAACATTCTGACCTATTTGCTCTGATTTATTTTTACGACGGCGATAAAAAGAATATTACCAGCGAAATAGTGTAGCCATTGAGAGATGACTGGAATGTTTTATTTTAACATAAACCATTAGTGCGAAAAACGATCTTTTGTTTATATAAGTTACCTAAATATTTTTTTGGTTTTCGGGTAATAAATAAGAAACGGAATGTAGTGTGTAAAAATTTAATTTTAAGAAATAAAATATTGCTTTCTGGATTGCATAACTATATGAAGGGATCTGAAGCCAAGAAGTCCAAGTAGAAAACCGATTTTCTGAGATGTTTGTTGGAAGTTTGACGATGATATTTCTTGATGCGTTTTGGATATTTAAATCTCAACTTTTCAACGTATGTATACAGTTGTCTTTAGGTGACATCTAAATAAGGTACTACAAGTATATACAGGGTGAGTCGAGAGGAACGGACCAAATTAGAGGAGCGTATATTAAATTGTTCAAATTTTTGGCAAATGTGTATTATGGTATACTCCCTTAGTTATTTAATTGGCCCTTCCATTTTCGAAAATCTACGCACGCTATTTACACTTTTTTCGGTACGGTTTAAAAATGGGTATCATTTAACTGCAGTTAGTTAGTATTCTTTATTTTGCGAACAGAAAAATATAATCGGTCAGCCAAAATGGCTAGTTGCTCAGATATTTATGGACAGCAAACATTTCTAAATGGGTCAGTAATTAATGTCATACTAGAGTGCTCTAAATTATTTTGGTACGCAAATTAAATATATAAGCTGCTATGAGCGATCCACTTTTAATCAGATATTGGTAAGCAATCAGCGGGTAAGCAAAATATTTAATCTTGGTCATCAAAAACAAAAGCAATAAAACGTGAAATAGTGACAGTGCCCTGGGAAAACAAGTGAAAATCCGCCCCCGCTACCTTTTGGGCCTTGACTGCTACACCGAATGAAAACACACGCATGCCAACTTTGCCGATTATTCAAAACAAACGCAGTCCAATGATTTATATTGTTAACCATTCTTTTAATATGCCAACGTCTGAAGTAAACTGCTTCTAGACATGTTTTTTTCTACTGACCAATTGTAAAATCTTGCTGACCAAGTAATAATTTCGCAGCTCGACTGTTAGTTAAGCGAACACATGATATTACAAGCGGACTGATATCGGTTAGATTGTTGACAGTTTGTAGCATTCTTTGCAGAACAAGTGTTGCAACCCGATTTTTATTTATTGCAAGCAAAATCTTTTTATGCTGATCAAATGATTTAATGGCTACTTTTGCTGCGAACCAATTTTAATAACGGCAACCAATTAATTCTCTTTAAAAATTACTTTTTACAAAATGTAAATTTTTCAACATGGAAAAAACAGCTACATGATCAATTGATTAATGATGATTTTTCAGTTTTGGTCGTATTAATGTCCCTTTCTAGCTTTCGCTGAAGTGGCAATTTAATTCCTCTTCACATACCATAACATTTGTAATCACTTCACGGGTTTAGCTGAGACGGTTTTTACCATTCATTATCACAAAGTTCAACATTTGAAAATAACACCCTAAAACACGACACAATGAACACTTAATTATAAAACACAATAAAAGAAATATTGCCCTTTCTATCACTACGCAACTGGGTGGGCCATCGGGTGTCTCACGAGACGCATGCGCTATCAACGGTCTAGGATATAACCTATCAAATTAGCTCTAGCTACCTGTAACCATTGACAACGCACGATGTTGCCATATTTTTAGATTAATCAAAAACTATATTATTTTGCATTCAAATATCAAAATAAACAGTGTGAAAAGAAAGTTGTAATAATATTCAAACTATAATAGAATATTGGTTCCTTATATACCTTTTACAATTAATTTTAAAATATGTAAATGTAATTTTAGGGTTTTCTCCTTAAAAGATTATTAAATTAAAATATAATATATTATGTGACAACATTGTTAACCCCAGAACTTTTTTGCCCGCATTCCTTTCGTAGGTACAGATAAACTTGTGTGTGCTTCAAACAAAATTCGTTATCATTGTTAATAATAATGAGTCCAAAGGAACAAAAAAGCTGTCTGTACTAAAAAATACGTTGTGAATGATGATAAAATTGATTTAATAAAATTGACATAAAAATAATACATTTTGCCCTTAACAAAGGAAACCTTACATCCACTGATTGACAAATTAAGGTAGAGACAAAGTAAGATTTAATCAAATCAAGCTTCACATCTGAGTCTATATAAACATGAGATCCTATCATGCTGTTACAAGCCATAGTATCATGTTTAATGCTTAACCGGGTTGATGTTCTAATGTAGACTATCTAAATTTTGCACATAAAGTATTCTCATTGGACTAATTAAAGTTTAATGGTGATAACGAATCGCCTTAATTACTACTGTAATTTTAAAATAAGCAGAGTTTAATTTAAGGATGTGCATTAACAAAAAGTATATTTTCTTTTGTTCGGGTTTATTTTTTGTATATGGGTCATTTTTTTACAAACCGGAAGTTACAGATTATATTTACAGATCGGAAGTTATTAAATATTTTCGATGGCAAGTCAGGCAGCGCGCGACGTGTCCAAACGTGGCAGAACTATGTTTTCGAACGAGGCAAAGAATGGAAATATTAATGATTCACACAGCACCGAGCTCGATTGTAGACGCCTCGACCACATATATATAAACAGTATGTTACCAATACGAACGGCCTATTGAGTTTGCGCAGTAGGGTGGAAATTTTATCGATCGCGGCAGAGCCGGCCCGACATTATTTGTTTGTTGTTATTCGTCGCCATCTTTGGTCCTGGATGCTTTGCCAAATTACAGAATAAAAGTGGTTTATCCATATTGTTGTCGGTATGTTAGTGCTTATAAACTTTCATTACCTAACAACAATTTTTGCTAGGGAGTTTTTAATTTGTGGTGATTCAATTCGCTGTTAGGTTAATTGCTTGTTTTGTTTAAGATGAAAGGACACAAGTGGTGCTTTTTTGTAAAAGTCGTGGATCAATACCAGGTATAAAGTATTTCAGGTATGTAGGTACATATTATATACGAAAATATTTTGCTTATTACATTATCCGATCTTCGGAACCGAATTTCACTAAAAAGCTTGTAGAAAAAAGAAGAGAGTGTCACTCGTATACAATATAATATACAGTGTCACCATTAAAGTCCGCACCATATGGAACTTTTTTTTATTAATGAGGTTAGTTAAAATTAAATTTCGGCAATCGTTTTTGCTTCAAATTAGACTAAAAATTATATAATCAAATGTCACCATCTGTCATTCGGTATCTGTCAAAAATTACATTCTAATCAAAAAATGCTGAAAAATGGCATTGTTTTACCGAATTTCAAAAAATTTTATTAGAAAAAGTTGTTTCTAGTACAATTCTTGGCCTAAATACAAAGTTTCAGTTTTCTAGCTCAAAGTTGATTTTTTTGCCATTTTTTCTAATTAACTTTTTTTTTATTTAATGTAAGTTCGCTTAATGGATATTAAACTATTTGCTTATACCATACTCAATATTTTATTTAGTTTGTATGAGCTTTTTTTTACTAGAATGCCATTTTTTTTCGAAATTTAAAATTAGAGGCAAAAAAATTTGACACAGGTGGTGGAAAGTTATCCTAATTTAAAAATTTTAACAGATAGACGTCAGATGTTTCGTTTTTCAAATGACAAATACATCTAAATATTTGATAAAAATTTTATTTTATACTTAAAACTATCATTATTATTAAAAGGAACAAAAAGGAACTTTAATCATTTTAAATAGGTAACACAAAAGCAATATAAATTTCACATTTCAGTGTGACGTCCTTCTCGCTCTATACAAACACCCGTCCGTCTATAAACGTCTTTGACAGCATTTTGTAAAAAGCTTGGTCTTATATCGGCACAACACTGTCCTATCGTTTGTTCCAAATGCTCGATATTTCTAAACGGCGATTCTTATAAACTTTCTGCTTAAGATAACCCCACAGAAAAAAGTCTAGTGGGGTTATGTCAGGCGACCTGGGTGGCCAGTGACATTCTCTATCACGCCCTATAACTCTGTTTTGAAATAATTGGTTTATGCGTTCTTTCACTGCTACAGTTTGATGTATGGGTGCACCATCAAGCTGATACCATAAGTTATGTCTATGGTGTAAGGGCATGTTATCCAAAACTTCGGTAATCTCGTTATCAAGAAAATTCAGGTACCTTTCACCAGTTAAGTTTGCTCTAAAGAAGTATGGTCCAATAAGCTCATCTTTCAAAATTCCACACCAAACATTGGTTTTAAAATGATACTGGTCGCGACATTCAATTGTGAAGTTAGGATTTTCTTGGGACCACCATCGGCAATTTTGTGAGCTCACGGTACCATTCGAAGAGAAAGTGGCTTCATCTGTCCATAATATCTTGTATGGAAAAAGAATATTCTCCTCATATTGTCCCTGATACCAAAACGAAAAATCAAGTCGGATATCAAAATCGCGTTCTTTTAATGTGTTTATAAACTTGGGTTTATATGCCCGAAATCGATTTTTCTGAAGAATTTTTCTAACGCTTTCCCTCTTGCACCCTGTTGCATCACTTATCTTGGTTACACTAGTTTGACCGTGGTCAATAACAGTTAAACAAACATCAAGTTGCGCTGCTTCATCGTATTTACTTGCCGCGTGAGGTTTCTTAAAATTATTTCGAACAGATCCAGTTTCTCTAAATTTTGACATTATTCTTGAAACAGTGCTATGCTGCAAATTTTTTTCTGGATGCCTCTCATTAAAAATGGCAGATACTTGCCGGTGAGGCATATTCTCTCCACAAATTAAGACAATTTCTATTTTTTCTTGAATGGACAACATTGGTGATAACACTGAAAACTATAACTTGCGAAAATATTCACATTTATGACATTTATTTTATTTATTCGGCACTCTAATTCGTTTTTTTCCATAGCCTACTTATAAAATTCAAAATTGCCTTGATATTTTATTGTGGATAAAAAGAAAATGTGTCTAAATTTTGAACTAATCTGATATCTGGAAATTTTATTATAAGTTTTTTAAACTTCTTAGGTGTATGTACTATCAAAAAAATGGAATATCTGACGTCTATCTGTTAAAATTTTTAAATTAGGATAACTTTGCACCACCTGTGTCAAATTTTTTTGCCTCTAATTTTAAATTTCGAAAAAAAATGGCATTCTAGTAAAAAAAAGCTCATACAAACTAAATAAAATATTGAGTATGGTATAAGCAAATAGTTTAATATCCATTAAGCGAACTTACATTAAATAAAAAAAAAGTTAATTAGAAAAAATGGCAAAAAAATCAACTTTGAGCTAGAAAACTGAAACTTTGTATTTAGGCCAAGAATTGTACTAGAAACAACTTTTTCTAATAAAATTTTTTGAAATTCGGTAAAACAATGCCATTTTTCAGCATTTTTTGATTAGAATGTAATTTTTGACAGATACCGAATGACAGATGGTGACATTTGATTATATAATTTTTAGTCTAATTTGAAGCAAAAACGATTGCCGAAATTTAATTTTAACTAACCTCATTAATAAAAAAAAGTTCCATATGGTGCGGACTTTAATGGTGACACTGTATATGTGGTCACTACCTAACCTTAAAATTAATGTATTTTTAATTTAGTGCATTAGTAGCTGATAATAATTCCCAAAATAGTCAATATGGTCATTCATTCTTAATTTTTGGTTTAGAAAAAAGTGAGGTTAAGAAACATACGATGTCGGATGAAAGTTAAAATAAAGCTCATCGTGTCGATTGTTACAAATATTCGGATGGAATTTGGCACCAAGAGTTTACACCAATCAGGGCACCGTCGGATCATCATATCGTCAGAAATCGTATGCATGGAACGCCGTCTTAAATCGAACTAATCGAAATTTTGATTGCAATATTTTTCCTAACTAACCAGTGAAATTTACATTAAAAAAGTTGAAATCCGGACCTGTCGAATGTTTACTTTCACCAGGAATGAACAAACCCAGGAAATTTCCGAACTGCCCATAGCGGGAACATAATTGCAGATGGTATTAGCAATGTACTGTTTATATATATGTGGACTCGACCAGTCGCGCTCTGCGTGACTTACGATCGAAAATTTTTAATAACTACCGATCTTTGTCTTAAAATGAGTTTTGCAGATAAGAGGATAAGGATCAAAATGACATTTTTAAAATTAATTTATGGTGGGGAGAGGGCATTTTAAAACAATTAACTTGTTATTAATTTCCACTTGCTCACAATGACAATGAACAAACAAACTTTAATAAAAACTACTTAGTATCGGATGCCATTATCTGTATTTGTATTATTCAACCATTTAGTAGAGTCATTCATAACGATTTAATTCGATTCTGATTTATGTATCGCTCTTCTCGCTTAGATTGTGTTGTGACTTTTTATATAATTTATAAACCACTGTGTATAAAATGGTAATAAAACAGTAATCATAAAAGCTTTACTGACAACGCTAATACCTTAGCACCATTAAGCTTTTTATCAAACAATAAAAAGGCTTCCCATCCATCGAAAACCATGCATGGTTACTGCACCGCAATAAAAAAAACTTAAGACACCTTAAAATGCTCTTTCCACTCGGTTTTTATCGGATTTCCATTCTTAATCAGCTTTGGCCAGTAGCGTAACGAAGTGCAATAACCATTTTTTTTTTGTGATAGTTTCATCTTAATCAACAGCCAATTATTTCCTTCTATAATGGGAATCTGTTGATAATAATCGACATCGCATCGTTTTAAATCTTGGCTTCTTAACTGCCGGTACCTATCAGGAATAAAATACAGGGTGTTTATGAAAACTTCCTACCTATATCTCGCGTCCAGTAATTTTAAAAGTCGGAACCATACGTCAGTTTAATTGTGGGGGGGGGGGGGTCGCTTGTGAAGAATATTTGCTTTGTGGTTTATCCCCCTGGGAGGGGGGCGATCGCACCCTTAACGTCTTAAATGGGAAGGAGGGTCAATTGGCAGATACTTTTAAAGGTTCTTTAAATCTCGTTCTAATAATACTATTTATATATACAGGGTGGTAACAAATTCGTCCTTCACCATTGGGATTCCGGAAACGATAAGAGACGCGAAGTTGGTTAAATTGCGTAATTATGGGACCAATAATATGACGCCAAAAAGATCAAAAAATAAATACAAGAGCTTTCAAAGTATGTGGAAAAATCCAAAATTATGCGTTACGGTTTTTATTTCTTTCTGGCTTTGATCGAAGAGATATGCAAAAATAAATTCCACTTTCTCATTGCTACTTTTTATTCTGCACAAGATGGCATCATCACATCTTTAATGTGACGTTTCCTTTTTGGATCACCATCATCAATTTAATTTTTTTAAATACGGACCTGAATTTTTTTGTTTAAATTAGAAAAGAAGAACGTTCAGCAGTATTCAACACTTACTGGTTTTGCGACGTTTTCCTTGGCCATCATTAAAATATCCCTAGTACGTCCCTATAAATTTTTTGTTTCTAAAACTTCGAAACTGTAAAACTCAATGCCTTTTTCAGAAAGTATTGAAAAGGTGCTGGCTTTAAGAGTTAAATTTTATTTGTATAAATAAAATGAATTACTTGTAGTTTGAAATAAAAAAAAAATATTAATTGTACGTAATAATAATAATTAAGGAAAGAATCTTCAGTTCCAGCTTCTTCGAAACAAAAGTAAATTACAGGAACGTACTAGGGGTATTCTAATGAAGAAGGTCAATTTAAGGAGCAAGACGTCGGAAAACCAGGTGTTGTATACCGCTGAATGTAGATGTAGTTCCTCTTTCATAATTTAAATAAAAAAATGCAGGCCCGCATTTAAAAAAATTAAGTTGATGATCGGGACTCAAAGACGAAACGTCATATTAAAGATCTGATGATGCCATCTTGTGGAGAATAAAAAGTAGCAATGATAAAGTGAAATTTATTGTTGGACATCTCTTCGAACAAAGTCAGGAACAAATGAAAACTGAAATACAAAATTTTTGAATTTTCCAAATATTTTGGGAGACCCTGTATTTACTGATTTTTTTACGGCATACTATTGGGCACATTATTACGCACCGTTCCCGAAATCCCAATTGTGAAGGACGAATTTGTTACACCCTGTATATTAAAACCAACTTAAAAACGAGCCTAATGAACATCCTGTAAGCTATGTCGGGTTTAATTTAGAAGAATAACATAAATTGACACATTATCTAATCCATTGATACCATTAGGAAACAAATACTTTTCAAGAACACGACATTTAAAATGACGATTTTGTTCAAAATTTAAAAAAAAAATCGAATATTTCAAAATTGATCTAAAACAAGTTTGTTTTAAACTTTTGTTTGTGGGTATCATAGATTTTTGACATCGGATAGTGGGTCGTCTTACCTGGACCACCCTGTACGTAATTTTGTTTTTGTATCTAACTAGTAACTGCTGTTAGTGTAACTTGCTTTGGCATATGCTCCATAAAAATTACTCCTGCTTGATCTCGAAAGGAAGTAACCATGACAATTGCCAAAGGAAAGCCCAACAGGAATATTTTTTATTATCGGTATAAAATCTCGGTACCACAATGGGGATTATGGTTCATTGTTAGGGAGAAAACAGACACACACAAGGGCCCAATCACCCGTTGTTACGCCTCTGGCATTAGATCTTTATTGCTTTATTAATATTTTACAAACAAGATAAACTCATTTTAGTCTGGAGGTTAACAACATGGGCTGATGAGGCAAAACGTACAAGACTAACTAAACGTCCATTTTATGAGTATGATTTATGGACAATAGCAACACTATTATTATGGTCGGGCAGTATAATTAGGTATGATTTAAGGATAAACTAAAATTTATGTTAAATTGTTTGCATATGCACCATTTATTGCATTCGTACTTAGCAAAATAAACTTTAGCTTAAACTTCTGATGATGAACGTTTTTATCTTCGAAACCTTTTAACTTGATTAAATTAGTGGAGCGGACTGTGAGTTTTACTTTCCATCCTATGATTTCACTCCACTACTTCCGTAAAATCACTTTATATATTTAGGGCTGATATTTGAATGTTACCAAAAGTAAGAGCCGATAATTAAAAGTCACCTTTAGGTTCGGAATGACATAAGTCATCCTTAACAGTTTGATAGCATATTAAGGAATAGATATTTAAGGATGTGGTAATTTTACGCGTCAATTGACCCTCGAATTAATTTAAAACATATAGTTGTTGAAGGTTGACCATAACGATAAGGCTACCTTAGCTGAAGTCTAACTTAAGATAACATTGAAATATTGGCCCTTAGAGTTTAGCTAAGGTGGACTCAACGTTAACCTAAAAAAACTACGTTTTAAATAAATTGGAGGATACATTGACGCGTTAAGTGGACGATTACCACGTCTTTGCCTATTCCTTTAAATGAGAGTTAAGATAACTTTAATATACGGTCAAACTTGTATTAAGGATGACTTACCTCATTCTGTACAGGGTGCCCCATTTTCGACACTTTTATAGGGTCTCCGTTATTGTTAGTGCTATCAAAAAAGTAATGTAGGTGTCATGTGCTCTTTTTGGGTCAAACTTAAAATCAAAATTTGAAAATTTTCACTCGCTTAAGAGATACGGGGGAAAGTCAAAAAATTGACAATTTCAAAATTACCCTATATTTTCTTAGTTAAAAGAGATACGGAAAAATGTTTTATACAGAAGTTTCTTTATATTGATTGTTGAATAATATGCCGTTTTCAGAATAAGTATACGGGGTCAGGTAAAAAAGTTATCGGACCTATCCTAATTTTTTTGAATGGAACACAATGTATATTTTAATCTAAAAATATACTATTTTAAATTCTCCTTTCAAATATATAAGACACCATGGATAATATTGGTTTCCTAGGCGATTTATTTAAACTTTATACCTTAAAACCAAAGTAGGCCATGAAACAAAAACTAATATCCTAGAGACAACTATCTTGACATTCCAGTTGTTATTAACATTTCCACCATATCTCTTAAGCGAGCGAAAATTTTCAAATTTTGATTTTAATTAAAAGAGATACAGAAAAAAGTTTGATATAGAAGTTTCTTTATATTGATTGTTGAATAATCTGCCGTTTTCAGAACAAGTAAATGGAACACCCTATATATTTTAATCTAAAAAGATACTATTTTAAATTTTCATTTCAAATATATAAGACACCATGGATAATATTGGTTTCCTAGGCGATTTATTTAAACTTTCTTACTTTGAAACGAAATAAAAGATTCAGATTAAGGTAAAAAATAACGGGAATCATCACAAATGTTCGGAATATGTCCTTAAATGGTTACCGTCTTTCCGGATAGCGAACAAAATATACATTTTGCGAAATTTCTTCGTTTTTACCAGTTTCAATATAAACTGATATCATATCAAATTTTTCAAAATGTTGATAAGTCATTTTCGCAAATGAATATTTTATGTAAAAATGAAAATGACGTTAAATGTTAATAGTCAACATAGTTGTTTCTAGGATATTAGCTTTTGTTACATGGTCTATACTGTGGTTTAAAGTAATAAACTTTAATAAATTGCCTAGGAAACGAATATCATCCATGGTGTGTCATATATTTGAAAGGAGAATTTAAAATAGTACATTTTTAGATTAAAATATACAGGGTGTTCCATTTAAAAAAACAAATAGGCTCAAAAACTTTTTTACCTGACCCCGTATACTTATTTTGAAAACGGCAGATTATACAACAATCAATATAAAGAAACTTTTGTATAAAACATTTTTCTATATCTCTTTTAACTAAGAAAATATAGGGTAATTTGGCTATTGTCTATTTTTTGATTTTCCCCGTATCTCTTAAGCGAGTAAAAATTTTCTAATTTTGATTTTACCATTTTAAGTTTGATCCAAAAAGAGCACATGTCACCTACATTACTTTCTTGATGGCACTAACAATTACGGAGATACCCTATAAAAGTGTCGAAAATGGAACACCCTGTACCTCGAGGTAGTGTTGAATTATCGGCCCTGAAACCTGCAACTCCTGAGATGAATACAGACTGAAAATTATCATTTTTACAAATCTTCACGTGTGTCTAGGTTGATTTGATAACACTATGCATAACATTATATTAAAATTTATTATATCACTGTGGTAAGTTTAGTTGTTCTAATTTGAAATTACATAATTCATTTCTGTCGACGATTTTTACAACACAATTAAAAGCCGCATACCTAATTTTGGTCGCATTCTGAAACGGCTGGACTGTGTTAGCAAAATATGTCTATTTTAATACTGTTTTAGTCATAATATTAGTAATGGATTTCCTTTCCACCAAGTATCGGCTGATTCAATGAATTAATGGAACCCTTATACAATTAAAATATAAGTGCATTATGTTCCAACTACTACTACAAGTCTGGGCATTTGGTCGGTTTGAAAATAATATAATATCAATAAACGGTAGGCAATAAAAATTTACGAGAAAATAATACAGGAATTCTAAAAATATATGCCATGAAAGCAATTTCAATGGTCTTACTCTTTATAACCACGAAAGACGTTGAGCGCTACTTGTGTGGCCACTGAATGTATGTATTTTCAATTTGTTACATTTATCACGAAGTACAAAGTCTTTGAACTATTATTTGCTTTAACGCGCAACGAAAGCAAAATTATTTTATCTGAAATTAAATATCTCGGAGGATTTGAGGCGTAAGATAAAAGACCATTGTTTATTTTAAATTGCATATTGCATATATTGCATTTCTTACGGGGGCAGTTCAATGCAAGAAGCATCAACTGATGACAGGTCACCTGATGTTACCTCTCTTTTTTTAAATTAAAACCAATGAGATAAACATGACAAAAGTTTCCATACTTTCTAAATTATCTAAATATCTATTAAGCAGTAAACTCAAAGTCACGGTATCACGAATTACATAAAAGTATATTAACGGTGTTCAAAGGAGGTTACATGTTTCGCCCAGATGGGCATCATCAGACCTTAGAATAAAATCCAGACCACAAAACAAACAACTGCACAAACAGATACATTGAAACCTCTCTTGGGCGGACACCTACGGGACCGTCTAAATGTGTCCGCCTAATAGAGGTGTCCGCAAATGGGAAATTTGTTATTAGGTAATATGTAAATGCAAAATTATTACTATGTATATGTATGTACAAATAAACATAACATAACAAAAATACACTAGTTTTAGTTAGGATGTAGTACTAAAAAAATCTAATAACGTAGTTTGACGTGTTTGCGTTTTATACTTGCAATCTAGAAAATGTAATGTCTGATAACAATTCCATTGCTATAGAGTCACCTCTATTCTTTGCATATTCTTATAATTCCTTTACCATACTAATGACTTGTGATAATTGGTGACATTTGTTTGATTACTGCATTTAACTTCTTCATCAGAGTCGTCAGATAGTGATGTGGTTACAGTTTGGGCTACATAATCGGTAGGAATGGGGTCACTTTCATCTTCTAATAGCACATTGCTATCAATGTTAATGAACTCGCCCAAATTATTGTTATCAAATTACAAACTTCCACAACATCAATATTCTCTTTCAGACTCAAAACGCGACATTTTTCTGCCATTGTTTACGATTTTAACCTTACAACTCACAAATAAATGGCGGACTGCTGTCGGGGAATCACATATACTTTCATTCGGCGAAGTGCTTTCATGCTGCCACGCATGTGTGCCGGTCTGTCTTCAGAGAGTTTTTGCACCGTACTTATTCGTCTCCAAAATACTTTTAAAATTTTTTTGTCCGTTTAAAGGAGGGTTTTCGCACTCTTTTTATGAAAACAGCCTGTCCGCGTCCGCCCAAAGGAGAGTCCGCCCAAGAGAGGTTGATTTTCATGGAATTTCATATACATACCTAGTTCCGAACTATGAAAAAATGTCCGCTTAATAGAGATGTCGCTTATTAGCGGTGTCCGTAATGAGAGGTTTCACTATAAATTTAAAAAATAAAATAAGGACTCATTAATACAAACTACAAAAACAAAGGAATATAGTATGTATACAATGGAAAAAAGATGCCATTTTAAAGACACAAGAATACCTAAAAAAACATTATATTTTACTGCTAAATTCAGAAACGCGCTGGTTTGCAATTGATTTATGTATTCTTCTATCTTAAATAACGTTAAAAATTTTACTAATTTGCTTATTTAACAATTTTGCATCTTTAATAGTAACAAAGTCTCCAATGGTGAACACCCAACTTGGATAATCCTGTAGATTCCTGCAAATTTGATTAGACAATACATAAAATTTATGGCACAATGTACATATTTTGGAGTAATCAGGAAAGAAGAAAGCAAGCTACGTCATCCAAAAAAATAAATGTATTTTAAGTTAACAAACGTAGCTTCCATACATAATTTTCGGCCAAAAAATCAGAAGAAAATCGAATGGCGGTCTTTTTGAACATCCATGATTAATGATGATCCCAGTCGTTTTATTGATTAAAAATGGCAATTAAATTCGATTGAAAACTGACCGACCAGGTATATTATCTCATAATGGAAATGGGTTTATGGGTAAAAACCTTGTATTATTGATGTTGGTGGTTAAAATATTTATTTCCATAAATTAAAAATATTTGACTGACTTGACTTGCATTATATTTTAAGTACGGTGAAGTCATTGATTATACAGAAGTAATTAAAATTGATTAAAACATAAATTGGTAGGGCTTGATCAATTCAAATAATCCTTTATGTAACTATTGATCATATCGGTCAAGCATTAGATCTTATCGCTCATTGCGGTTGAAGCCTGGCTATTTAAATCTTTGTTAAATTTGAATATTAAGTCATAAGAAAATTGCTTCTTAATTTAGAAACAATTACCAAGACTAATATTTGGAGGAGGGCGATTTAGAAGACTAGAAAAAAATTAATTATTTACAAAATCTTTTCTCTATCCTCATATGGCTGATCCTGTGGAGGCCATGAAAGGTTTGAATATGGCCACGATAATAACTAAGTTACAAAGAAAGATATCTCTGAGACTTGGAGGTCAGCAGGAGCAGCTCTGGCTCTGTATTTTTGTCTGGATTTTAAGAGCCTCGCGACTTGATAGGTGCATATCCTTCTATAAGTTACTCATACCTACAATTAGGCAATTGAAAGCTTTATTTGGTATTTTATTACTGTTCTGATATACATTAATCTATGACTGTTCAGTAGTGACCAAAAATTGACAATGTCTTTGTTTGTTACAATATGTGTGGTCAAACAACCAAAGAAATACAACGTGTCCAAGATAAGGAGGGCCAGTACAGGGAACTCGGAAACCGACCGAGATACGAAGTTGGTTAAATGGAGGTAAAGTTGCGCATTTACGTGCCTAATAATATGTCGTTTAGAAAGTTTAAAAATACCGAGTAGTTCTGCAGATATCCGAAAAAAAACGAAATTCTGAAAAATCGTTTCATTGATGTCCTGGGCTTTTTTGAGATCGAATTCTAAAGTAAATTGCACTTTTGCCTTGCCACTTTATCCGCTCTATCTAACAGCGTTAATTGTTTTGTAATCCGACGAGTCGTCTTCGAAGGGCCATTATCAACTTTCTTTTTTTAAATACGGTCCTATTTTTCTGATATTGGAATTTGAGAGCTTCTTTTCTCCCGAATGCAACGATGTATGACACATTGTGGTTTAATGGCGTTTCGAGGGTTTTTTGAACAACATCAGAAAATTTTGGGATACGGTCCCGTATTTCTCCTAATTTTATAAATATCTCATAAATAAGCTCTAAATTTTTACTTATGTCGGACTAGTTCAATAAATAACAAATAATTTAATAATAAACCACAAATAAGTGAACAAAATACAGAAACATTATTTCAAACTTCTGTTGATTCGGGATTTAAAAGAAAAGTAGGCGTTTGAAACAAAAAAAATTAAGATGGTGACGCGCGATTGGTTTCACTTGACATTCCCATTGTGATCGTTTGAGAGCGTATCAAGAGGTTTTCTATTTTCCAGAAAATATGGAACATAATTTTACAAATGCTGAAAAGTTTGATATTCTATCGCATGTTTTATTTTATCTCAGAAAAACTTTTATGTGGCAGTTAGAAGATGTTATTTGTGCTTAGAAAATAACGGAAATCATTTTGAATACCTGACTATGTAATTCCTTACTTTTTTCGTTATTCGTTTCATTACTGTTTTGGTATGATTTTTGTTCACTTATTTGTGGTTTAATATTAAATTATTTGTTATTTATTGAACTAATCCAACATAAGTAAAAAATTTAGAGCCTACTTATTAGATATTATTTATAAAATTAAGAGAAATACAGGGCCGTATCCCAAAATTTCCTGATGATGTTCAAAAAAACCCTCGAAACGTCATTAAACCACAATGTGTCATACATCGTTGCATTCGGAAGAAAAAAGCTATCAAATTTCAATATGAGAAAAACAGGACCGTATTTAAAAAAATAAAGTTGATAATGGCCCTTCGAAGACCTCTCGTCGGATTACAAAACAATTAACGCTGTTAGATTGATCGGAAAAAGTGGCAATGTAAAAGTGGAATTTACTTTAGAATTCGATCAAAAAAAAATAGGAAAACATAAAACGATTTTTAAAATTTCGGTTTTTTCCGGATATCTCCGGAACTACTCGGGAATTTAAAACTTTCTAAACGGCATATTATTAGGTACGTAAATGCGCAACTTTACCTCTATTTAACCAACTTCGTATCTCTTACGGTTTCCGAGTTCCCTGTACTGGCCCTCCTTATCTTGGACACGTTGTATTTAAAAATAAAATCAGACGTCTCCCACAAGCCATCTATTCTTTACAAGTTGACAAATAACGTTATTAACGATTTTTTTAAAGATCAGAACATGATTTAGCGATTTTTTGGGACATTAATATCGGTTCCGGAGTATTTATTGATTATAATGGCTATTAAATTCGAGTGGAACATAAATTGACCGGTCTGGTTTAATATTTTATGCAAATAGCGACAAAATTGCCATTTTTTACAAAGACATGAAATAGTGGTCAAAGCACCTACATTTACATATCTGTTAAAAGATTTATTTTATATTATAAAATGCATCACTAAACATGGTAGTTATTGGTTTGTATTTAAAGACATCAATGTCCTTTGTAAAATGACATAATGCTTGCAATCTAAGTAGGGTGAAAGTAAAAACTCCGTATTGGCCTTAGTATTAGTTCTATTCTACTCATCGTACTTCATTGTTTAAGAATTCTTTTATTTGTAGGACGTCATTTGTGTGAAACGACATTCCTGAGGTCGGGTTTTCCTAATGAATATAACCTCAAACGATTCCAAGCCATCCTAAATCGCTATATTCGCACCGCTCATAGATGAATGGTACATTTTACTGGCTATTATTTAAGTATTTTTTATTGTAAAAATGTTCAAGTTTAATGAAATGTTGTAAACATATTTTTACAAGAATATAAGGCATCAATGAAATGCAACGACTGGCTGGGATTTCGATTCTCGTAACAAATATTAGATAACTTAACAGGAAAAATGCCATCGATCGATGAAGTCAAGGGACTGGATGCGAGGATACAATTTGGATGGATGACCGCTTGGGAATACCATGTGTCAAAATTTTTACAAAACATTGTAGTCAATTTTACAAAAGATTTTATTAAATTTCACAAGAGATTTTATTGAATTTTAGAAAATTTTACAAAATATTTTACTAAATTTTACAAAAGATTTTAGTAAAATTTACAAATGATTTTAGTAAATTTTTTAAAAACTGTTTATATAAATAGTGTACAGGGTGTCCCATTTTCGACACTTTTATAGGGTATCTCCGTTATTGTTAGTGCTATCAAAAAAGTAATGTAGGTGTTATGTGCTCTTTTTGGGTCAAACTTAAAATGCTAAAATCAAAATTCGAAAATGTTCGCTTGCTTAAGAGATACGCGGGAAAACCAACAAATTGGCAATTTCTAAATTACCCTATATTTTCTTAGTTAAAAGAGATACAGCAAAATGTTTTATACAGAAGTTTGTTTATAATGATTGTTGAATAATCTGCCGTTTTCAAAATAAGTATACGGGGTCAGGTAAGAAAGTTATCGTACCTAACCTAATTTTTTTAAATGGAACAACCTGTATATTTATTTTAATCTAAAAATATAGCAGTTTACACTCTCTTTTCAAATTTATAACACACCATGGATGATAGATATCATATCAAATTTATCAAAATGTTGATAAGTAATTTTTACAAACGAATATGTAAAAATGAAATTGACGTTAAATATTAATAACAACTAGAATGTCCACATAGCTGTCTCTAGGATACTAGCTTTTGTTTCATGGCCTACTGTGGTTTAAAGTAATAAGGTTTAAATAAATCGCCTAGAAAACCGATATTATCCATGGTGTGTTATATGTTTGAAAAGAGAATTTAAAATGGTATATTTTTAAATTAAAATATACAGGGTCTTCCATTTAAAAAAATGGGGATAGGTCCGATAACTTTTTTACCAGACGGCGTATCTTTTAACTAAGAAAATATAGGGTAATTTTGATATTGTCAATTTTTTGATTCCTTCCCGTATCTCTTAAGCGAGCGAAAATTTTTCAAATTTTGATTTTATCGTTTTAAGTTTGACCCAAAAAGAGTACATGACACCTACATTACTTTTCTGGTAGCACTAACAGTTACGGAGAGTGCCGAAAATGTACTAAATATTTTTGCAATATTAACTAAAAGTTTGGGTTAAAATTTTGTTCTAATTTATTGGCAGTTCTTAAATAAAAGTTATTCCAGTTACATACCATGCATAGAGCCATAAATTACGATTAGTTTTACTGATTTTATAGTAACTTTCTTTCCGTGTAACAATAAACAATCACGTATTTATTTACAATCAATGTAGGGTCCACAAGTTGAACGAAATTAATTTTTGATTATCCGCATTATTGGCATGAGGGGCTTCTAAGTAAACTGCGATCCTATGGTATGCCCAGTCGATTATGTGCATGGTTGTCTAGCTTTCTTAAGGGCCGCTCTCTGCAAGTGGCGATTGACGGATTTCTCTCAGACGCCTTCACCATCAATGCCGGTGTTCCTCAAGGGTCCATATTGTCTCCCACTCTCTTCTTACTCTACATTAACGACCTTCTTGTGAAAACTAAAAATCCGATATTTAGTTTTGCTGACGATAGCACACTTATCTCATCTTTCTCTTTGAATGAGCAAACATCGGCTGCCGACGCACATCTTCGCAGACACCATGAAGTATCCCGCCTCAACAAAGACCTGGAAGAAATTTTGGCTTGGGATAACAGTAACCAAGTCGAATTTAATGCTAAAAAAACCCAGGCAGCAGTTTTCTCTAAAAAGGTTAACATTACAGAACCGGAAATAGTCATGGCCGGACACGCAATCCCTCTGGCTTCATCTATTAATTTGCTGGGCGTCAATCTGTGAGGAAATATGTCTTGGCATAACCACGTTGTGGCAATCGCCAAGATAGCTTCTCAGAAGCTTGGGGTACACACCTCAATAACTTTTGACACTATACAAAGCCCAGATTCGACCATCACTAGAATACTGCTCTTATGTCTGGAGCTCTGACCCAAACATACTCTTCGGCTGCTGGATTCCATCGAAAGGAGGGCTATTCGTCTGATCGGAGACCACGAGCTGACGAAGAACCTCGACAGCCTAGAACATCGAAGACAGGTTGGGGATTTGACTCTCTTTTACAGATATTTTCATGGAAGGTGCTCGGCTGACCTTGCCCTCTTAATTCCGCCCAGGGCGACGAATAGCAGAAATGCAAGACGAACCACTGCCGCCCATCCAT
Source organism: Barypeithes pellucidus (assembly GCA_963991005.1). Taxonomy (NCBI): domain Eukaryota; kingdom Metazoa; phylum Arthropoda; class Insecta; order Coleoptera; family Curculionidae; genus Barypeithes; species Barypeithes pellucidus. The sequence continues at coordinate 18,081,760 of OZ022557.1, read as the reverse complement.
ATGTGGTTAAGCTTAGTACTCCTCGAACTTCATTATTTAAGAATTCTTTCATCTGGAGGACTACATCTTTGTGGAACGACCTTCCCGAGGTCGTTTTTTCAAACGAATATAACCTCCAACGATTCAAAACCAACGTGAATCGCTTTTTGCGCACACGCACCACTCTCAGAGTGCCCTAAAGGATTTTTCCTATAGTGCTTGTGTTTGATCATAAAAAAAAAAAAAATCCGTAAAAACAAATTTAATTATTCAAAAATCGTAATCGTAATCAAAATTTTTCACAACCCACTATTTCTAGAACTAATAAAATAGGTGTTCTTACGTTGACACTAATAACAGGTAGAATAAGATACCTGACGGACCATAACACTAAAAATATTATGGATACACGATTTTCAAATAAAACTTATGAACAATACTCCAATAGCAATAGGTGTTATTAATATTGTCAATATTGCCATTAACGCCTATCCAATATGGATTTAATTTATTATAATAGTGTAAAAACGAAGCGCCGTGCTTAATATTTACATTTTAATGTTCTTATTATTTTAATTCCGACTAGGCATAATAAAAATTGTTGTTTAATAAACAATAGATAATCAGTACGTTGTCCCGTTTCTGAATAAATATATTCAGTTTTTATGGGACGAAACAATATGTAATTTACAATTCTATTCAATATTTTTATATGCAAATTTGATATTTATAATAAGGTTCGATCATCATGCGAGGATGGTTTATATTGTGTTTCCACGCAACCTATCATTTCTTAAAATTGCTCTCGTGTTCCTTTTCAGATATAATATCTGATGTATAAATATGCTCAAAGGACCCACGACCCAGACGCTTGTATATATTTATTTTTAATACTTTATTTTTGCGAGCTCCAAGCAATCGTAAATATTAAAATCATATATCGGTACTATGGCTGGCTATAAATGACCTCAGGGGTTTAAGTTATGTCTCATAATAGAAGGTATTTCCTAATTAAGTGCGAATATACCAGAGTATGATTATTTAGATCATTTTATGAAGAAAAGTAATATCAAAGCTCTTTTTTATGATCAAACTATAGGAAAAATCCTTTAGGGCACTCTTGGAGTGGTGCGTGTGCGCAAAAAGCGATTCACGTTGGTTTTGAATCGTTGGAGGTTATATTCGGTGGGAAAACGACCTCGGGAAGGTCGTTCCATAAGGATGAAGTCCTCCAGATGAAAGAATTTAATAATGAAGTTCGAGCCGAGCACTTTCCATGAAAATATCTGTAAAAGATAGTCAAATCCCCAACCTGTCTTCGATGTTCTAGGCTGTCGAGGTTCTTCGTCAGCTCGTGGTCTCCAATCAGACGAATGACCCTCCTTTCGATGGAAGTAGCCGAAGAGTATGTTTGGGTGCAGAGCTCCAGACATGAGAGCAGTACTCTAGTGATGGTCGAATCTGGGCTTTGTATAGTGTCAAAAGTTGTTGAGGTGTGTATAACTTTCTGGTTCGGAAGAGTACGACAAGTTTCTGAGAAGCTATCTTGGTGATTGCCACAATGTGGTTATGCAAAGACATCCTCCCAGATTGACGCACAGCAAATTAATAGATGAAGCGAGTGGGATTGAGTGTCCGTCCATGACTATATCTGGTTCTGTAATGTTAACCTTTTTAGAGGAAACTGCTACCTGTTTTTTTTTAGCGTTAAATTCGACTTGGTTACTGTGAGCCCAAGCCAAAATTTCTTCCAGGTCTTTGTTGAGGCGTGATATTTCATGCTGTCTGCGAAGATGTGCATCGGCAGCTCATGTTTGTGCATTCAAAGAGAAAGATGAAATAAGTGTGCTATCGGCAGCAAAACTAAATATCGGGTTTTCCGTTTTCACTAGAAGGTCGTTAATGTAGAGTAAGAAGAGAGAGGGAGAAGGTGTCTGAGAGAAATCCATCAATCGCCACTTGCAGAGAACGGTCCTTAAGAAAGCTAGACAACCATGCACAGAATCGACTGGGCATACCATAGGATCGCAGTTTACTTATGCCAAATACGATGAAAGGCTTTAGAAATATCCAATGCAACAGCCCGAGACTCCCCATCATGTTCGATTGCGTTGTTCCAAAGATGGGTGACATAGGCTAGAAGATCTCTAGTTGATCTGGACTACCGAAAACCATATTGATGATCGCTGATAATGTTGAAGCCTTCCAGGTACTTAAGAAGATGTTGGTTAACTTCCAGCACGATGGAAATAATCCTTGTTTGTAGGATAAGTTAAAAAGTCTACAAAATACTGGTGTTAGTTCATCGGCGCATCTTTTGAGAACTATAACAGGAATTTCGGACCAGAAGCTTTCTTCACGTCGAGCCCTTTCAGGATTCGTTTAACGGGACGCTGACGGAACAAAGCTGTTTCGATATCGCTTTCAGTATCGTAATAAGCTTTTTTCTACGACTATGCGTGAAATACACATGCACGCATCATTACTAATGCGTAAAGAACAACTTCACACACCGGTGCGTGAAGTACAATGTATTCCTTATGGGATTTACGCATAGTTATATACACGTATATACATGCGCCCATGTATTCAAAATGATATGCTTGTTTAATTTTTTTTTTGTTTCGACTGGCAATAAAAAAACAACAACAAACCCGGCTAGAAACCGTTCGATTTTGAAGCGGTGGACCCTCTTAATTGATAGAAATTCTAATATACCCCTGACACGAAAGAAATTACCTCAATATTAATAAAATAAATAAATGATCTTGAACAGAACAGAATGAAAGCATCCCCGGAATAAATAAAAATTAATAAGTTCCTTTTTGCAATAAAACTTCTTCATAATGACCGGTCATAAATGAAATGATTCGTGCTCGAGCTGTTATTATTTTAATTAGTAACCTACGCTGCCATAGGACTGGTTTTTAGGCGACTTTTTAACGTTTTATAGCGATGTTTAAAATATTTGTGTAGCAATTATTTTTAATATCCGACGGCCAAAACTTTTCCGAGGATAATTACCGATTAATAATTGCAATATTATTAAATGCCGGGTTTTTGTTTAAAATATGCAATTTTGTAATGTTAAGTCGGTGTAAAATAACAGTATTTTTGTCGAAATATCTTGACAATATAATATGTCTCATAAAACCTGGCTCCCCCAACAATATGATTGAATGGAATCAATGAAAAGGTATCAGAGTTTGTTTCCTAATAAGTCAGCAAATACTATCCTTTCTATTATACAGGGTGTCCGCTAATTAATGGTACATGGAAAAATGGACTCCTTACGTAAAAATATTATGATTTAATTATACTTATAGGTACCTATTGCGACACTGAATTTTCCCTTTAACGGGAATTAAAGGAATTGAAATAAAATATGAATAAGAATCAAATATTTTAGGGAACGCTGGATTTATTTTAGTGTGAACCGACCCAATGCTTTTTCTAGTGTCACAAAAAAAAATATGCCCGACGGGTGTGAGTCCGCATGCGCCACCGACTTTGGCTAAGAAGCCGGAAATCACTGCTATTAATGGTGCAGATTGGCTCGGTCCCCACTAAGAAATAACAACAACTAAATTTTTATTAAAAACAAAACATTATTTATTAATTCTCTTCGAAAGGTGAAATATCTGGTACAATTTAAAATTAAAAGAAAATATGATCAATAGAAATTCACTGAATGTAGGCCGTACAATATGACGATTGTACAAGAGGATAACTGAATAGATGAGTAAATAAAATAAATCAAATAATAATAAGTTAGTACAACAGCGTGTGATCAACTCAATACAAAAGCAACTAGAACAATAATAATAAGGTCATCAATACCCGTCTTCTGTATTCGATGACACCTAAAATAATAAACGCAAACCGCAAGCAATAATACCTTTATGAATTCAAATGCCTGAAGGGCTGAAAAAGGAAAACTGTAATCAGTTGACTAATCGGAATAACTCCGCAGAAAAAAAAAATAAACCTGAAAATATGATATTTAACTCGAGTATCTCGAGTGGCAACAATATACTTATAACGTAACACCGCAAACCTAAAGATAGGGAAATTTATACTGCGTCCCAACACTAGTGATCACTTGGTTTACAAGACCAGATATACGGTGCGTACATTCAACATTAGGTAAAACCAAATATATAAAACACAATACTCGCTTATAGCACTGGTTCAAACAAGGTGAACGCAGAAAATTCAACGGTAATATATATAAATAAGCGCAATATTGTTACTATACTACAAAAGCAAATCAAAATTAATAAAATTAATAAGAGAAAGGTATACGCTTAACTCGGTTGCCCTCTGTCCTCGGACTTGCTAGAGCGGTGGAAGGTTTGCTCCTTACAGCTGTAGACTGCTTAGCCTCAAAAAACTCTCTCGCAGGAAAAACTCCCCACAGGAAAAAAATCTCGCAGGACGACCCCACAGGAAGAACCCTAGAAATCCCAATGCGAGCATTAAAATCCAATCAATGAAATGAAAAGAAATAATCGAAACCCCAATTAATCGCTAACCCCCTCCTGAATATATAAAAATTATTAAAATCCCTTAAAAGAAAATAATCGAACCTCAGCATTAATCGCTACCCCTTACTGAATCAATAAAAATTCCCCCCTCAGCACGATTAATACTCCAAAACAAATTAATTTATAACCAATGCAATATATGTAATTAACCCCTCCCCCTTAAATCTTTGATCAGGTAAAACTAATTCAAATAATCAAGTCTACTAAGCACTAAACAGAAAACATTCCAAATTTAACACGTTCTTAGAAATTATATATATATAGCATAAAATGAAAATATCAGAACTAAACCCCTTGACTTACAAAGAAAATATTGATTCCTCATCGCCGTTAAACCACCCTGTATAAAACAATAACTCCCCTTAAAGAAAAATACTAATAGAAAAATACTAATTTCATGGCATCAAGCACACATTACGGGCCCCAATGATACTATAATTGTTTGAACGTATCTTAATAATTTGTATGTACTATAAGATGAATTTGATACACTTTAACGATGGCGAAAAATATTAAAATTAGTTAAGTATAGTTACCTCTAAGCAGAGGGTAATCTCTCTAGGTGATCTAGGAGCTCGAACAAAACGAAGCTGAGTCTCCCCAGTGACAAGAACTGTAAAGAAGAAAGCAAGGTATCAAAAAAAACGATCCCTTCCGTATCACGTGGAAATCCACAACTTACCCAGCAAATAAAATCCAAAAGAATTGGTAAAAGTAGGCCCACACTAACCAAATAACCAAAACGACTCAAAATAGACACTACTTGTTAATTTTTTGGCACAACCGAAACGCCTTCTAGGGCAGGAAAAACTTTCCAAATGTTGTCTCCAAAAACGCTGGTAACTTCGTCGAAGTCACGAGTCAAAAGGAACGATTTTACATGCATTTCTACCAAATTTGCCTGTTATTAAAAAAAAACTAACCCCTTTTTTATAAATGTTTTTAACCAATGTGAAATTCCTACCAGAAAATGAGATATCAAGTCGATAAGTGACTGATGGTCGATATCGATACGCTATGAAAGAGAATCTATTTAGTTAAGAAGGAAAGATTATCATCTGAAACAACCATAATGCATGAAACCAGTTACTAAATCTAAGTTACGAAAATCAAAACCCAGAATATACTCCCAAAACTTCATTCAATATACGTCGTCGATACGTACGAATTGTATCGATTCAGACGCCCATAAACAAACTCCAATTCCAGTCCTCTGCGCCGTAAAGTGGCTCCATCTGGAACGTCTGCGGCAGCGCGCGCAAGGATTCTATGACCCGACAAATGACAGTCGTCAGATTTAACCCCAAAAATTAATCAAAACAACCCCTGAATAAAACAAAATCTAAGGTAAGAGAATCAAACGTGAAGGTAATCAAATAATTATCCACAATATACTAATCTGGGTAAAATATTAATCGTAGGACTTTGGTGTCATTTGATCGACCTGTTCAAAAGGTAAACAACCAAGTGAAATGGGAACCTCTGGCCGTGTCTCACCGAATAAATGCAAGGAAACCGGTCGAAACGCTCGAGAAAAACATACAGTATTCGCCGTAATGTCGAAGGCACCGACTAGGCCTCCTCTATTCCAACAGAAAGTCCGGAATAATAAGCCTGTTTCCAGTTATAAACTTTGCTACGAGTAACCCTACAAGTAAGAATGAAGTTATAATATATCTGCATGTTAACAAACAAACGGTGGCCCCTGTAATATCTACTAGAATCGGGTCGACAGGTAGAATTCAACAAAAATAAGAAAGTTATTCGTAAAATGATTCGGTTATATATAAGAACTACAGAAATAGACCTCTGCAACGCATTTTAAACGGAAGAAATAAAAATATAGGCATAAATCTATGGTATTTACTTGAAATAAAAACTAAACTGAAGATAAAAATGACAAATTTCCGTAATGGCAAAAATGACCCGTTACAAACACCCCCTCTCCTTCAACAGGAGGGAAATTTTCTGAAAGAAAATTAACCGACGATGAGGAAAATTCATTCCAAAAAAAAAACAAATTACGTAACGATATACGTCATAGATATGAACGCTCAAATAATCAGATATAAAAAAAACTAAACGCTACTAACGTAGCCGCTAATACAACTAAAAAGAAGTAAGCAAGAAAATAAAATAAAATAATTGTAACCCAAATGTTCCACCAATCAAAAGAACACACACACACTAAGCTAAAAGATACACCCGTGTTTAAAACAACAAAGTGCAACATCAAAGACACAATCGGTAAGGTAGTCAAAATCAGTAAGTCATCTAGTAATGGGAAACTCCCAAACTAAGACACAATCGGTAATAGCGACATAATCGGTAAGTAAATACTAGTAGCGGGCAATTCCCGAACTAAGACATAATCAGTAAACGCAAAATAAACGACTGCGAGACCAAGTCAACTAAGCTCAAGTCTCTAGTCAAAATACCCTCCGTGTTCGTTTTCTGGACTGAACGTGGAAATAAATTACCAAAAAGGTTTATCTATCTCTAACCAAAACTAAATCAACCAAGCAAACTCAATCAACGAAGCAAAACCAACAAAATGTAGAGATAGAAATTTTAGTTTTCCTCGTACAAATTCCGTCACACGGCCTATAAATATATGACAAGGAAAACTTACCCACTAGACCCAGAATGAAACAACGAAGGTAGTCACAATAAATTATTAAGATCCAAAGACCAAAATAAAAAAAAAATACGTAACGATAAGTTACGATAAGCAAAAGTAAAAGATAAGTCACAATAGATAAGAAATAGATCCAAAATAATCGCAATAGGTAAGTAAAAGATAAGTCACAATAGATAAGGAATAGATCCAAAATGATCGTAATAGGTAAGTAAAAGATAAGTCACAATAGATAAGAAATAGATCCAAAATGATCGTAATAGGTAAGTAAAAGATAAGTCACAATAGATAAGAAATAGATCCAAAATAAATTATTCAGATCCAAAAGACCAGAATAAAAAAAAATAAAAATCACGGTAAGTAAAAGATAAGTCACAATAGATAAATAATGTTCCAAACAGTAAGAGACAGATACGGTAGGTAAGTGATTAAAAAAAGGAAACCAAAAAAAAATAAAAGTAACGCGTAACGCAAGAAAAAAAAGAACTATGGTAAATTAATAAGCTGAATAAGCTGAAGGCTGAAGTTTCATTACAAAATACATTATACAAAGTTTTAACGTTACCGAAACAACTAACATGCTGAAGGCCGATTAACCTACCAAGAGGTAACGTATCCACTGAAGGTGAACCACACTCCTCGTACAAGTAAAAAGATAAGCTAACTGAAGGTCTAACTTATCATCCCAAAAGTAGCGACCCGCAGAAGGCGAAATCTACTACACAAGAAATAGACCTGCTGAAGGCTGATAGTCTATGACTGCACTTGCTAGACTTCTACTAACGCCTAGTTCACGGCACGGAGTTTTTCTAACCGACTAGACCCGAAATTGTCACGTTTCGCGCCGAACAATATCGAGCTTCATCGGAAACCCACTTCCGTTGGATGTAAAAAAAATAAACTACGAAAATAAGAGAAAAGAAGAAAAAAAAAAAACTAACTGAAATAACAAGAGAGAATAGGGTAAAAAGTATTCACCCGTAAATCAATAGACCGAAGTCATAATTCAATAGACCGAAGTCATAATATAATTCAATAGACCGAAGTCATAATATAATTCAATAGACCGAAGTCATAATATAATTCAATAGACCGAAGTCATAATATAATTCAATAGACCGAAGTCATAATTCAATAGACCGAAGTCATAATTCAATAGACCGAAGTCATAATATAATAATCATCACAATGTGAAAAAATATAACAATACAAACAGATAGATAAATAATCAAATAATGCCCTGTATTAGGTTGATCACCGTTACACTTCACCTCTTTTGCCTAAAACTGGCCCTTACACGTTAGGCGCCAAATTTGCGACACTGAATTTTCCCTTTAACGGGAATTAAAGGAATTGAAATAAAATATGAATAAGAATCAAATATTTTAGGGAACGCTGGATTTATTTTAGTGTGAACCGACCCAATGCTTTTTCTAGTGTCACAAAAAAAAAATATGCCCGACGGGTGTGAGTCCGCATGCGCCACCGACTTTGGCTAAGAAGCCGGAAATCACTGCTATTAATGGTGCAGATTGGCTCGGTCCCCACTAAGAAATAACAACAACTAAATTTTTATTAAAAACAAAACATTATTTATTAATTCTCTTCGAAAGGTGAAATATCTGGTACAATTTAAAATTAAAAGAAAATATGATCAATAGAAATTCACTGAATGTAGGCCGTACAATATGACGATTGTACAAGAGGATAACTGAATAGATGAGTAAATAAAATAAATCAAATAATAATAAGTTAGTACAACAGCGTGTGATCAACTCAATACAAAAGCAACTAGAACAATAATAATAAGGTCATCAATACCCGTCTTCTGTATTCGATGACACCTAAAATAATAAACGCAAACCGCAAGCAATAATACCTTTATGAATTCAAATGCCTGAAGGGCTGAAAAAGGAAAACTGTAATCAGTTGACTAATCGGAATAACTCCGCAGAAAAAAAAAATAAACCTGAAAATATGATATTTAACTCGAGTATCTCGAGTGGCAACAATATACTTATAACGTAACACCGCAAACCTAAAGATAGGGAAATTTATACTGCGTCCCAACACTAGTGATCACTTGGTTTACAAGACCAGATATACGGTGCGTACATTCAACATTAGGTAAAACCAAATATATAAAACACAATACTCGCTTATAGCACTGGTTCAAACAAGGTGAACGCAGAAAATTCAACGGTAATATATATAAATAAGCGCAATATTGTTACTATACTACAAAAGCAAATCAAAATTAATAAAATTAATAAGAGAAAGGTATACGCTTAACTCGGTTGCCCTCTGTCCTCGGACTTGCTAGAGCGGTGGAAGGTTTGCTCCTTACAGCTGTAGACTGCTTAGCCTCAAAAAACTCTCTCGCAGGAAAAACTCCCCACAGGAAAAAAATCTCGCAGGACGACCCCACAGGAAGAACCCTAGAAATCCCAATGCGAGCATTAAAATCCAATCAATGAAATGAAAAGAAATAATCGAAACCCCAATTAATCGCTAACCCCCTCCTGAATATATAAAAATTATTAAAATCCCTTAAAAGAAAATAATCGAACCTCAGCATTAATCGCTACCCCTTACTGAATCAATAAAAATTCCCCCCTCAGCACGATTAATACTCCAAAACAAATTAATTTATAACCAATGCAATATATGTAATTAACCCCTCCCCCTTAAATCTTTGATCAGGTAAAACTAATTCAAATAATCAAGTCTACTAAGCACTAAACAGAAAACATTCCAAATTTAACACGTTCTTAGAAATTATATATATATAGCATAAAATGAAAATATCAGAACTAAACCCCTTGACTTACAAAGAAAATATTGATTCCTCATCGCCGTTAAACCACCCTGTATAAAACAATAACTCCCCTTAAAGAAAAATACTAATAGAAAAATACTAATTTCATGGCATCAAGCACACATTACGGGCCCCAATGATACTATAATTGTTTGAACGTATCTTAATAATTTGTATGTACTATAAGATGAATTTGATACACTTTAACGATGGCGAAAAATATTAAAATTAGTTAAGTATAGTTACCTCTAAGCAGAGGGTAATCTCTCTAGGTGATCTAGGAGCTCGAACAAAACGAAGCTGAGTCTCCCCAGTGACAAGAACTGTAAAGAAGAAAGCAAGGTATCAAAAAAAACGATCCCTTCCGTATCACGTGGAAATCCACAACTTACCCAGCAAATAAAATCCAAAAGAATTGGTAAAAGTAGGCCCACACTAACCAAATAACCAAAACGACTCAAAATAGACACTACTTGTTAATTTTTTGGCACAACCGAAACGCCTTCTAGGGCAGGAAAAACTTTCCAAATGTTGTCTCCAAAAACGCTGGTAACTTCGTCGAAGTCACGAGTCAAAAGGAACGATTTTACATGCATTTCTACCAAATTTGCCTGTTATTAAAAAAAACTAACCCCTTTTTTATAAATGTTTTTAACCAATGTGAAATTCCTACCAGAAAATGAGATATCAAGTCGATAAGTGACTGATGGTCGATATCGATACGCTATGAAAGAGAATCTATTTAGTTAAGAAGGAAAGATTATCATCTGAAACAACCATAATGCATGAAACCAGTTACTAAATCTAAGTTACGAAAATCAAAACCCAGAATATACTCCCAAAACTTCATTCAATATACGTCGTCGATACGTACGAATTGTATCGATTCAGACGCCCATAAACAAACTCCAATTCCAGTCCTCTGCGCCGTAAAGTGGCTCCATCTGGAACGTCTGCGGCAGCGCGCGCAAGGATTCTATGACCCGACAAATGACAGTCGTCAGATTTAACCCCAAAAATTAATCAAAACAACCCCTGAATAAAACAAAATCTAAGGTAAGAGAATCAAACGTGAAGGTAATCAAATAATTATCCACAATATACTAATCTGGGTAAAATATTAATCGTAGGACTTTGGTGTCATTTGATCGACCTGTTCAAAAGGTAAACAACCAAGTGAAATGGGAACCTCTGGCCGTGTCTCACCGAATAAATGCAAGGAAACCGGTCGAAACGCTCGAGAAAAACATACAGTATTCGCCGTAATGTCGAAGGCACCGACTAGGCCTCCTCTATTCCAACAGAAAGTCCGGAATAATAAGCCTGTTTCCAGTTATAAACTTTGCTACGAGTAACCCTACAAGTAAGAATGAAGTTATAATATATCTGCATGTTAACAAACAAACGGTGGCCCCTGTAATATCTACTAGAATCGGGTCGACAGGTAGAATTCAACAAAAATAAGAAAGTTATTCGTAAAATGATTCGGTTATATATAAGAACTACAGAAATAGACCTCTGCAACGCATTTTAAACGGAAGAAATAAAAATATAGGCATAAATCTATGGTATTTACTTGAAATAAAAACTAAACTGAAGATAAAAATGACAAATTTCCGTAATGGCAAAAATGACCCGTTACACTATATCCGAAAGTTGATATCAACTGAGATACTGGGTGTTAAAGTTAGAACTTCATTTTTGATTTTCTCTAAGAACTTTGAGAGAAACCAACGTTTTTTTTACAAAATTTGGCAAACTGTCTGCGGCATTTTTCGCACGTTTATTAGGTCATAACTTGTTTGTGACTTAGTGTAATTAAGTTTTTAAAGAAAATAATACTTTCCTCATATTTATTACGTAACAAAAGTATACTAAGTTGAGGTCGCCCAGAGTTACATTTCGGAGATATTTGAATTTAAATTGTTTAGTGCACATTGCCCAATTACCATTAATTTGCAAACAAAGTTTTTTTCTTAAAGTAACCTATGAGAAAACAAATGAAATATCCGAATATCGTCTCTAGGTACCTCGTCTATTAAAATTTTCCTGCGCGTCTACACACTACATATCCCGCATTTCTGCGTTTGAAAATAAATTGTGTCTCGGCATTGTTACTTAACTTACGATAAACTCAAAAATGAAACATTTTCTAACACATCTATCTTACATTAATCAATAGAACAACATAGATGTTTCATAGCAACTGTATCTCTAAATTTCATTTGTTTTCTCATAGGTTACTTTAAGAAAAAAATTTTGTTTACAAATTATAGTAATTAGACAAGGTGTACTAAACAACTTAAATGCAAATATCTCCGAAACGGTAACTCTGGGCGACCTGAACGTAGTATACCTTTTTTACGTAATAAATATAAGAAGAGTATTAGTTTCATTATAAACTTAAATACACCGAGGCAAAAAAAAGTTCGGAGCTAATAAATCTGCGAAAAATGCCTCAGACAGCGCCCCTACATTGTACATTTGCACAAAAAAATCAAATTTTCTAGAAAACCGTTGGTTTCTCTCAAAGTTCTTATAGAAAAACAAAAATGAAGTTTTAACATTAACACCTTGTATCTCATTTAATATCAACTTTCGCACATAGGTAAGAATAATTAAATCCTAATATTTTTACATGAGGAGTCTGTGGTTTTTCCATGTACCATTAATTAGCGGACACCCTGTATGTATACAGAGTGTCCCAGAATATGTGAACAATCTCCTGAAATCAGAAAATAATATGCCACGTTCGGGGAAACAATTCCCTTTAACACATAGTATTTATAATTTTACAAAATACACTTGATTATAACTATACTATCTAAAACTAGAGACGACTTCCTACATTTCCTACAATAAGCTCTAAAGCTCTAAAAGGAAAAATAAAATGCCACTTAGATCATTAAACTCGCAACGTTATCCGTTGCTCTACGAGACTCTAACGTTAAATAAAATTAAATTAATTTGTATCAAACGATTAGGTATAGAGTAATCAGGTTTTCACTGTTTCAAGTCTCAAAGTTGCTTTTAACGAAATTACGATTTGAGCTAGTGGCGTTGTTTGATCACTTTTACCTTATCATAGAGCTTGTAGTAATATTAAGAGGACTCTTTTACGTAAATTGAGATTTCTTCCCACAAGTGTACTAATCGATTAAGAAAAAAAAAATATAAACATAAAAAGTTTTTATATTAGACATTAAACAAATAATACACATAGATTCAAAAGTTTTGCATCGCTCTGATTTTGGCATGTTAAGATAATTTCAGGAACTAATATTTTTTCTAAATCTTTATTTATGTTCATCAGTTAAAACGATACCATTTTTTGTAGCAAAAAAAATATTTGTTTAAGATAACATTTTCAGTGTTTTATTTTGTTGGCGCTGGCCAGTTAAATTTTTCGGTTCAGTGTGTAAAAATGAATCGCCGAGAATATCTGAAATTGATCGTGCAAGAATAGTAGCTTTAGTTGAGGAAGGTCATTAGTAAATATTTGTTGCTGAAAGAATAGGGGTTTTTCAAAGTGATGTATCTCGCATATGGAATCGCTATCTAGAGACCAATTCTGTGCGATACAGACCACGAAGTGGTAGAAGGCGTATTACTAACGAACAGCAGAACCGCTATATTACGTTAACAATTCGAAGAAATCGTACTATGCCAGTCCCACAACTTCAGAGAGATGTTACGCATGCAATTGGAGTTCGCGTATCCGTCTCCACACTAAAAAGGCGCATTCTTGAATCCGGTTTAAGATGTCGGCGGCCAGTAAGAGTTCCCCAACTACAATATGACCACCGAGTTCGTCGACTGCAGTGGGCCGAAACGCACGTTCGCTTACCCGAAGAATTTTGGAATTCTGTCCTATTTTCCGACGAGGCCAGGATTTGTCTGGTAAACGATAGTCGCCGGATTCGTGTTTGGAGAGAACCAGCAAGAGACGCCCAACTTGCCCATGCTCTCCCCTTGCCACCATTCGCGGGAGGAAGCGCCATGTTTTGGGTAGGTATTATGTCTAACGGGCGTACTGAGTTAGTCCACGTTCAAGGCACAATGACTGGCGACAGGTCCATTAGGGATATTCTACATCCTTACGTTAGGACGTGGAGAGGGTCTGTTGGTAACAATTTTGTGTTTATGCACGACAATGCCCGGCCCCATCGTACTAGAGCTGTGGATGAATACCTACAAGGTGAGGGAATCAATCGCTTGGAGTGGCCTGCTTTGTCCCCTGACATGAACCCGATAGAACATGCTTGGGATATGCTCTCTAGGGCAGGTCGCGTTAGAGAAAATCCCCCTAGAACTCTCCAGGAGCTTGTCGTCGCTGCTACCGAGGAATGGCAGGCTATTCCACAAGAACGGATTGCTAACCTTACGCACTTCAAGCTTGCATTGAGGCCAGAGGAGGAAATACACTTTATTAGAAGCTATATTTTTTTAAATTTCACAAATTATACAATATAAATAAATTTTACTTTTGTTAAGTTTTTTTTTTGGAAGGTTTAAAATGTTGTGGTAAAATAAAAAATTTTAAAACTTATTGATTTTTATTTTATATTTATCAATGAACTAATATTTAGTCTATTTTCACCATGACGTAATTACTTATTCGAGAATCAGAGTGATGCAAAACTTTTGAATCTATGTGTATTTGAAGGGCCTTTTTTGTCATATACAGGGTGTTTCCTAACCTTTCTGAAAAAATGAAGGAGATGAACCCTCACCTTATTATAAGACAAGAACGTGGTATAAAAGTTTCTCGTATGTCGCTTCGTTTTCGAAATACATAGTGTTAAAACAAATATTGCATTTTTCATTTTATTAATTAATGCCAAACGATATTCTAATGATATTTGTTAACCATAAAGGATTACAGCACTTTCGTTTGGGTCAATTTAAAATTTTACAATAACATTTTTGCGGGGATCTGGGTAAAAGAGTACTTTACTTACTTTAATTTTTTTAGTTATTTACGTATTTTTATCGTCAAATTATACGAGTAGGCTTTGCTTCGTTCCATGGGTTTGTTCGGGTTTACTGGCTCACTGAGGACATTTGCAGCAATTTATTTGACTTTTGTTCATATGAGTTCAATATTCAAAGTTTCTAAATCATATGTATTATCAAATCATTGGCATTAATTAATACAATGAAAAATACATATTTTTTTTAACATCCTGTATTTCGAAAACAAAGCGACATGCGAAAAACTTTTATAAAACATTTTCGTCTTAAAATAAGGTGAGGATTCACCTCCTACATTTTTTCAGAGAAGTTTACTTACAATTATCGGGAGAGAACTGAATTATGTGGGTGATATGCGAGAAAGTTTAATAACTTTGAATTATTTTTTTTATCAAACACATTACAGAATGTTTCTTACTGGCTGTCGAACAACCAGAACCATTATTTAGATCCATTAGTATCTTTCATAGAAAAAGGGTAGCGACAATATTACACCCTGCTGTTAAAATGCTAGGGTATCATTTTTTTGTTTTTTAACACCAAAAATAAGTTTCTTAACATAATGGGTTATCTAAAGTGGCAGTTTACGAACGAAAAAGATACAGCCAGAACATTAAAATGCACTTAACGGTACCGAAGCATTAGATATTTTAGTTGGGCAGTTCCTCTTAGAAACAGGGTTGTATTTAAATAATATTGATTAAATCAGCAAATATGGTAACAATATTTATTTATAATAAAATATTTTTACAATATCCCACTTAAAAAGGAAAAATCTTATTTTCGATATTTCTCAATTGATCGTTTTGAATTTCGGTGTGGTTACGTATGATCCCAGCCAGCACTTTTATATCACAGGCTACAGGTTTTAGAGTGTTCATCCCCGAAAATTCCGAGAAAAGTCATACCGCGGATCTTTCCCTGAGAAAATTTTAAGAACTGCGCGGTCGACCGCCGATTGGGGGTTCCCAAAATCGTTCTCAACCGCGTTTAAATTTTTACTCAACAGTGGGTCCGCCATTTGGCTGCTGGTTTTAGAGTGTTTATCACCCAAGATTCCGAGAATAGTCAACCGCGGATCTCTTCCTCAGTACAATTTATTTTTGAACACTCGTATGTTTCAGTGCTAGTATAAATAACGCTGACTCGTCTTCAAACACTCGTGTATTTGGTGCGAGTATAAATAAAAACTAAATATCTTCGAACCCTCGATTTGGGTACGAGTTTAAATAATTCCAAATTGAAAGAAATTCGTTACCGCAACGTGAGAGACACTCTTATTTTTCAATACCGAGTCTAAACACCATCGCTTGCCGTTCATCATGTTTCCAGGGACAGCAGACTAGTGCGTACCCTAGTAACGGGCCAAATCGTGATTCCAGTGCAGGCTTTATACGATTGACTTGCAAGGTATCATCTATATATCTGCGGTTAATGCTAGACAGTACTGTACAAGGCAAAATAGCATTTCTTATTAGGAAATACCTCCATCGTGTCGATCACCCCTAAGGAAGTGCTATTGAGTCGCTAGCCTTGGTAACTGTCGCTAACAGTTATCAAGTGAATAGGCCAAGAAAGAAGACATCAATGAAGAAGTTATAAAAATTATTAAAATCTCGGCGTAGCCAGGCTAGCTTACTTTTCAAGAACTCGCAAAACAGCGGGCGTATTGACGGTGGAAGCTGTAGGTAGCAAAGTAAGCGAAATAGCCATAGTTCGGTCATAAAGGCAGCGTCGTCCCTGCACTGAGGGCGGCGTCCGGCCTGCATGACATTAAAATTCGCTATAATTAACAAATCGATATTGTACGAAAAGTCATTCTAAAAGACTTTGCGCCCGAAGCTAGAATAATTTTCGAAACTAAAATTCACCCGATTGTGACATAAAAAACATTCTGAGCCCGGAATAAGAAGTAATGTGACATTCTGAGTCCGGAATGAAAAAAGTGACGGTTACTGGAATAATTCTAAAAAAAATTAAATATCATAAGTTATTGTTAGTAGCCTCTACCGCATTTTGGAGATTATAGGGTAGTTGAGTTCTCTTTAGATGAGACAAATATTAACTTAGGTTTATTCTCTATTGTAGATAATGTAAATACTAAATTTAAACTGAGAGTACGCGACAGATGAGTGATAGGCTGGTTTGTTTCTCTTAGTATTATAGGTTAATTCCTTATTGTACATAAAGTATAAATGATTAACTTCGGGTAGCGTACTCAACAGACGAAAGGACTAACCCTTAAATACCCCTAATAAGACAAAGACATTAAAATTAAACAAATTAAAAGTTCTCCGTGTTCAATATAACAAACTTGCCTTGTTATATTCCATTGGATATATAATACACTCAAAAGTATAATTTGAACAAACGTTAGGCTTCGTCCTACGTTCAAATAACTATACTTGTAACATTAAAAGCAGTCATTTAATTTTCTAAGACTCAAAATGTGCCCTCATTTCTTCAATTGCGCTGGATGACTGCTGACAGCTTCCAGTTGGCGGGGAAAGGATGGTGAGACCGACGGACACGTAGTTCTCCCTCGGCTGACATCCCTGACACTTAAACAACCGAAAATCGTATCGAAGAAAACTAGCGTCCGAAAAAATAATTAAGTAGGATAGTCTCCAGATTACGATGAATTTTTTATTATTACCAAGACCGTCGCCATTACCGATAGTGTCTACCAGTCATTACATATTTAAATTAAATGGTTCAGAAGTTAGATTGGCATTAATAACTAATTCCTGGGTGGGGGAATACACCTTCTGGATAGAAGCCAAAATGGGACAAGATTAAAATAAACAATTAGTTTAAATTATATTCAATGCAAATTAAAGGGGTAAATTGGTTATACAGGGGTTATCAAAAAACGTCTTACGTAAAACGCGCCGTAGGGGAACGCTTAGAGTTACCTATCATTGCTTAAGCGCAAAACGGATGGACGTTACACGTACGTAATTCCATAGTTTTTCGGTCCGTATTCCGCGTTAAGCTGTATGTCACCTCAGGAACAAAAACGAACATATTTTTTCAAGAGGTTATTTATCCTAACCCCTGAATTTAATAAGAACTCTAACCTTCTTTACTTTATGAATACGGATAGATGTAAATCAATCAGTTCGTCACCAAAAGCAATAGTAACAGAAAATCGACCAAACTTAGTATGTTGAGCTCAATCCACCTCTGTTCTTTTACTTTACCCGTAAATCTACATCGGCAAAATCTTAAACACATATACATATGCCTTAGTACCTTTTAAAACTTTTCGTTTGGTCGTTTGAGGCCCGTCAATCTTATTACCTAACTTTTACGAGGGCGATAATTGGGTGAAAATAGCTTTTAACTAACGAAAAAAACACGTACAAACAACTTTTTTTATTATCCTGTTAATGAGGCCCAATGTTGGATGAAAAAGAACTTGTTTTGTTGAATAAGCGGGTTTATTACCTCTTTTATTTTATGGATTAATGAAAGGTCCCACCCAGTAAAACAATCGTACCTACAGTGCCCAGCCCATTTCTGTAAATTAAAAAATACCCTTTTGCAAAATAAAACCCGAACAAAACGGTAATGTTTGGATTTAATAGGTCTAAATCTGCTTGTAATGCCCATTTAGACGTAGTTATAAACAGAAACGTCATTGTTGGTAGGAAGGCGAGCCCGCCTCCTCCCAATGTTAACCAAAGTTCCCATAGTTGGCTAAAGTATGGGATTTTTGTAAAAAAAGTCAAAACTTTAAAAACTTATTAGTGACCTAGTATTTTTAGACATATTATGGTTAAAGTATCGTAACTATCGTTTCTGATTCCGATCAAAATTGGCAACAAAAATGGATATATGAAATGTATACATTTTAAATGGCACATTTACACGTGTTTCCAAGTGGTTGGTACTAGCTGTGACTTTCGCTGTTTCGATGCACAATCGAAACTTTTATCGAAAATGTTTCGGAAATGTTCGAAAATATTTCGAAACTGCTAGTACTGTATCTGTTTAAATGAGAGTATAAAGGGGCGGGGCTATGTTAAAGAAACAAAATTGTTTCCAAGTGTGGCTGATATTGTAGGTGATTATGTCAAAAAGAGACAAAATAAGGAAACAAATAATTAGGATACCTTCAATGCTGTAAAATAAAAGAAAAACAATAATTTCGCCACGATGAATTCGTTATAAGTATATTTTATTTAATATACCTAGTTATTGCACATAAGAACCAAACAAATCATTCTCGCAGTACATTTTATCGTGCAATTTAGTAATTTGGCTTTGTATTTTTAACGTGCTCTCGATTTATTTGCATTTACAGAAAAAAATATACTTTGCCAAAAAATAAAAATTAAAATATTTTCACAATTTTATTTATTTCTTTTATAAATCGACTTAGCTAGGAAAATAGAACTTATGTAACAACTTTTGACTTTTCAAAAGATGCAGGAATTTCATTAAAACTCATTTTAACAAAATAAAAATTAATTTCACAAAATGGCCGCTAGAAAACAATAAATTATTCTTGTCCAAAATGGACTCTACACACAATTTCAGTCTTTGGCTTCTATAATGTTTCGTACATCATGTAGCTATAATTTATAGATAATGTGTCGAAACATAAACACTGTTTCGATAATGTATCGACCGAGTGCTAAACAAACGTAGCTAAAGTAAATTTTACCTTCACGTTTGTTCGGTGTACATAAGTACTTAACCTAAAAACAAAATTCATATATTTTTTAACTGTTTCTGTTCTGAACCGAAACTAAAAATGTATTCCGTAGTTGAAACTAAGCTGTGCAAAAATTATTGTTATTATGGCAAATGCAAAAATTATAGGTTATTCTGGCAAGGTGATGCACAGAAAAATAAGAGGTTTATTAGGTCATGGTGAATGCCACAGAGAAAAAAGGTTTGCTTCTATGCATAGGAAATAATGGTTGGGTATTTGTTTCTGGAAGTTTCGAAAAATATTTTCGTCACAAGTTTCGTAAATGAATGGATACCATTGTTTGGTAAATATTTCGAAGCAAAAAAGACCCAATTTCATTTGATTAACTTAATTCGAAAATGAATCGCTACAATTTGGAAGCGCATGTGTGTTACCAAAACTTTATAATTTTAACTAAAAATGTTTCGAAAAATATTTATCTGCGCGTGTCGTTAATGTATCGACACTATGGTTTGTAAAATATTTCGAAACATGCACGTCTTTAGTGTTTCTAGTAACTGGATTCGAAAATGTGTCGCAAAAGTTTCGTAACAAATGTGTCTCGACACAACTTTATAATTTTAATGGAAAATGTTTCGAAACGTTTCTCAGCAAAGAATGTCCAATTTGTGTCTAAAAATTGAGTAACATTTACTAGACTTAACAGTCCCCAGAAACACATGCAGTATATAATGCAATTGTCGAAAATAAGCCATCATTTGAAAACGGTACAATTTTCAATCCGCTACATTGGGCCGTTTTCAAATTATGACTCGTTTTCGAAAATAAGCTTCCACTTTCAAAACCCTGCATTTCTAGAACGAGAAACACTTCGGAAAAACTTATATGACCTAATATGACGTTTAGTATCTCCAGTTGCTCTACGCCCCATAAATTATAGGACGTCCTGTATACGCTAGTGTCGTTCGTTCTCATCCATTGTGTCGAATATTTGAGATTTCAATCCTAACACACACAATATGTATCATGATTACACAACAATGTGTTCACTTCATATAAAGCTCAAGCAAAAATCGATCGACTACTTTATTGCTTTAAAAAATTAAATAATAATTCAAACGGAGGAGGCATGAAACCCATTAAGAACTGTTGTTTTCCGCAATTTCAATTAAAAATAATGACCAATTATCGGATAAAAACGATAATTGAGAGAAAGTAGTGTAACAGATATGAACAATAAATCAATATTATCTGACTGATTTTTATCTGAGGATTTATCTAGTTCGTTTTATACAAGTGACCATTTCTCGTGTTGCTGTTTATATTGATTTCTGAACATCAAAACTTATAGCCACTACCGAGTCTACAGTTTATGACGGGGAATAAAATATTTTATTAGAATGTGCTAAGAGTATTTTTAGAAACTTATTAACGGAAAGCTCGTGTACTTGAATAAAACGCCTATTGACATGGCACACATCTTGCTTACTTTAAGCAAATAAAATATAATAGTACTTGTGCCACCTTTAGGTTATTGGATTTTAAAAATAGACAAATAGATTTAAATCGATTCGACAATTATGAAGCAATTTTTAAAATTTCATCACTTCAATTTAAAAAATGCATAGCAAATAGTTTACCACAAATCAGAATGAGAATTAACGAGGAAATCATTTCGCTTCATCTTCTTTAGGGGACGAGAGGAGGCGACTTACCTTAGAATTAGAGCGAAAGTGATTAGTTTGTTATCAAAAAAGTAAATAAACTAGTGTTGGGAAAAACCCGATGATTTTAATAATCGAGTACTTGATACTCGCGTGATTTTAATAATCGAGTGAATCGCTCAAGTGAATCTTGAAATTCCAATTCACCAAGCGATGACGTCACCGACTGCTCGACCGGCAGCCTCGCCGTTTACGTTTGTGATCAGATAGGGTATTTAGCAGGAACGTAACTACGGGTGCCACCAAAAAAATTTTAGAAATTTATTTATTTGTGAATAATGAATTTTTACCACGTGTCTCGATACCAAACAAAAAAACTGCAAAAAATCACCCAAATCTGTGTTTATTGTTCGGGTTTATTCTTGTGCTTTTTTAAAACAAAAAGTATTACCTAGAGTTATTTTTCTTCACATCTTTCCCAATCTACGAGCATAAAATAAGTAGATTTTTTAAATTGCTTGTCAAATTCTTCCCCTTTAAATTATCAGGTGCCCACTGTGTGCCCTTCAAAAATTTAGACTTAGTTGCGCGACTGGCAAAATAAGAAAATAGGTGATTATTTTTTTAAATTCATGTTTATAGATACCAAAAAGTTCCTGTTTAAATTTAAGAATTGTTTACTTTTGGTTACAAAATAATTTGTCGATACCTATGTTTTGTTAACTATTTGGCTCGTTTCCTTAGTTTCCATTACCATTTTCTATAATGTATGATATTTTTAAGAAGTCTTCTTGAGCTTAATAATAAAAAGTTTCTGTTTAATTTAAAAATGTTTACTATAAGATTACCAATGAATTTTTTTATATATTTTGTTAACCATTTTGTTCGTTTTGATATTTTTCATTAACAATTTCTCTTATTATGTTATTTTTGAGAAGTTTTGCTCGAGTTTATAGTAAATAAAAATTTAAAAATTATATCCTTTTAATATTTACAATCGGAGACCTAAACTACGCCGCTGGCTAGCCAGTTAAAACAAAACTTTACAAAACCCAGGTCGCGATGACTCCGCTAAGGGATTTGGCATACTTCTTTATATGCACCTTCTCGTTAAGGTGCCTTTAAGAAAGACGTATGTCGTGTTATCTGCTCAGCGTCAAACGCGAACGTCGCCAATCGGTATATTTCGGGTCGCGCGGCGCGTAGAACGAAGGTCGGGTATTAAGTAACAGGCGATATTTTTCGGTTTTTCGCCTGAATTTATAACTAGAGTATTTCCTATCGAGCGAAAAACTGTTCGAATATAAGAACAGTTTTTTAACTCGATCACACTACAGCGGTACATTTCCGTCGGCGTCAAACGAAGCTTGGGTATCGAGTGAAAGATAATAAGTGACGAGCGACGGTTTTCGCCTGAATAGATAAGTCGAGCGGTTTTTTTAATAATCGAGCGATGTCAATCGAGTAATCAAGCAGTTTTTCGCTCGAGCGATCACAACACTAAAATACACATTTCACTAAATTCTGACTTTAAACTCGAAATATAGATAAATTTCTACCCTAAACTTGAAATTTAAAGTCGCTGTTGTTTGTCAGCCTCTAGCGCCTTCACGGCGCCCCTTTCCCGACTTTGTTTCCATGAGATGCGCTCCGAAAGGTTTTCTATCCTGAAAGGTCGCCTGCAGAATAGTGTTTTTATCGAAAATTGTCTATAACTTTCCGTTTTAAAAATTTAACTATTGTATATAGAAAAAGATGATTAGCGTTATCAGACAATCAAGACAAGATTCAGGAGGGCAGGCGCCCCCTAGTTCCCATAAACCTTAGTTTCCTTGCTTTGCGTTAATTGACGTGAACCCATTCTAAACAGATGTAATTAATATGGTTATTAATACATCAACTTTTCATATTGTGTGCAACTCAAGGATCTTAAATCAAGGAGCATAAGGCTTTGGTTCACAGTCTTTGAAGAATGAACAATTCACATTTTTAGGTAAGTCGTAAACAACAGAAAAATAATCTGAGAGCTCTGAAAATTAATACAATTTTTCTTTATCGTTTTTTGTTAATTTGACATTACGTCGCCTTTGAGCGTTCGGAATGTACTTTCTATAAAGCCCTAATTGGAACGGCCGTCATACCTACTTTCACATTTGACACTACCGGAGTAACAACTGTCATATTTGTCACTATTGTTGAATAAATTCTTTGTTGTTTTTCAGTGTTTGTGTGTTAAATTTACGCATTGTGCTTGGAAGAAATAGTAATTATGGTAAGACTATGGTGTGCCAAGTCTGTCGTAAACTAGATAAAAATATAGAATTTTGAGTCACGTCCGTCGATTGTTTGATTTTCGTAACCAAGACATGTCAAACCGATCAGCTGCCACAATGAAAACAGCTCGCTTATTTATAGTGCTTATTTTCGTTATAACAGGCGTTACATTGACGTATACATGGCAGATAGAAATACTGCATCTATGTTTATTTCAAGTCAATGGTGCAACTAATAAAAAAAATTTAAGTAATTTGTTGCAAATTCATTAGGACACACTTTATATACGTGCGGGTATAAGCTACAGTGTCGTCTAATAATTAATTGAGTTTAAAATCGTAGACACTGGTATAACTACGGTGCTATTTGATCAAATTAACAGGATTCCGGAGTACCTGTAAACGAGATTTCTTCCCAAGCGTTTATTCCTGTTTTAGGAAAAAAATGTCAACCGAAGAAAAACTTCGTAATAGAACTAGAACTCGCGGAAAGTCTATTTTTTTTCAATGCTCCATATAGAAAAAAATGATGGACTTTCCTCGAGTTGTTAACAAAATTTAGACATCTTTCGTTAAAATTTTTTTTTTAAATGTACCGTTTTCATAGGAAGCGAAAACTCCGTTTTTCAGCGTAGAAAATTGAAGTATAGACCCCGATCACGTGCAGTCTCTTTCTTCCGATTATCTCTTTCTATCGATATCGACGCATTCTTCTAACTGGAAGGGAAGATACTTCTCCTCGTGCCTTCAAAGCGTAAAGAACAGGTCAGTCAAATCGGAGATTTCGGTTGACTCCGGCATCCTCTTAATTCATAATATATTGTATCAAATTTTTCTCAAAATTATTGCGTCTCTAACAATACACTATTATGTCAGACGAAACATGCATAATTAATACATTTCTGGGGTTATCGCTAATATTCCACCAGTGTCAGATGCATTTATCAACAAAATAACAAGACCATAAAAATAATTATTATCTAAATAGCTTAATAACAAATAAATATTGTTGGCAATCATAAGGATTCCTATTAAAAATTATTAGATATTCAAATAAATACAGGGTGTTATGGAAATGACTTATTACATTTGAATGGGTGACTCCTAGGGTGTCCTAGAGAAAGTCTACATACTTTTTTTTTTAAATCGAATATCTCAATACTAAGGTAAAACCCCTTTTTACCCACATACTCTCGCACCGTTCCATCTGGATTCAGTTAGCAACAATGTGGGTCACTGGAGTATACGAACAGTGTTATCAGATCACACCGCATGTTTCACCTTTGTTTGGATACCTGCCGCGCGCGTCTATCGTTTATACAGTATGTTTCGAGACTCGGGGGTGGAATGACGCTGTCGAAGGCTCCACGTAGTTGTAGCATTACCCGATTTTATTTCTGTTATGAAATAGTTCATAATAAGAAATATTGTGATGTGATTACAAATTTGTGTGATATTTACCTATTGTTGGGTCTGTTGCAAAACATACTTTTTGTATTTTATTATGGAATTTAATTATAAAACGGATTATAAGATAGAGATAAGGTATATATTATTAGGTATATATAATATTATAAGGTAGAGAATATAACCTTAAAATTGTAGTATTTTTTCTAAAAAGTTTGGAAAAGAAGTGATAACGCGGGTCAAAGACGTCTTGTTGTCAAAAACTGCACACGTGCGTTTACAATTCTCTGCTGCAATATATGACAACACCGCCTCAATAAACTATTGATTGCGAACGTCCTCAGTAGTGGTCACGTAAATTTTCAGATTTCATATAATATGTGTATATTTCGTACAATTCAAAGCGCCATTTAACATTATTTTTGTTCAATTTATTTTCATTTCAGGATTTGCCGGTTTAAATATAATAAGTAATTTCCATAACACCCTGTATAGGGTGTTCGGATATGCATCATCAAGATACTTGCAGAAACTGGATGCTTTTTTGCCCATTTGAGAAACAGATTTTACTGTTAACAAAAAATTTTAATTCCTGTTAGTAGTTAGGAACAGGGAAAATTTAAGGTTCATTCTACATTCTAAGGCGTGGCACTTCTCCCAGAATTCCACGAGCGACAGCTTTCATCTGTTACCTGCCCTACTGCGAAACACCAGAGAGGCAAAACAGGTTAGAAACCACTAAACGGGTCTACAAACAAGTCCAAAACCAGAAAAACACAGGTCCAGCAACAGAAAAACCCTTATGAAGCTGTTTTTCTGTTCCTGTAGCTGTTTTTTCTATTTTCGTTCATCAAGTTGTTTTTCGGCCTCAGGGGAGGGGGGGGGGGGGGGGAATCTGTATATGCTGGTTTTTAAATACTTAAATACTAAATACGACAAAAATATGTATTTATAAATATAGGCACCTCAAAAGGACTTACACCGCATGCAAGAGCATCAACCCAATCCGCAAAGCGACGAGTAATTTTTCTCTTATATTATATGATATTAATGCTGACAAGCAAACAGGCTTGATCGTTTAATTTTGGGGGGCGTAGGGGGCGAGTAATAACCTTTTTGAGGGTTTTATGAATTAAAAACTACCGATTAGTTATTGATAGTGGATCACTATCGATGGCGCGACTATCCATAGTTCCCAACCTCGACCTGTCTGTGCTGCTGTTTCGTTTTTGTATTTATTTTACAGTACGTTTAGTTGATATTCGAATCTCTTATCGAATTCCCACGGAAATATAAATTCTCTGTTAAATTATTTATTTTAAATGCCGCTAGGGCGGCATCGGACCAATTAGTTCAGGAGAGAACTTTTAATTCCGAGGGAATTCGATCACAAAATTGAATATCAACTATACACATCGCACCTGCAGTGTTGTCGAAAATAAGACTAAAACAGAAACCCTTTGAGGTTTAGCGCTTCGCAACGGGAAGACAACAAGTTGCTAAAAATCGAAACGAAACATAAAAGTTGGTAAAATGTTGTCGATTTTTTCGAAATTGGTGAAAAACATTGTGTTGCTGTTTTGTTT